>JALIRH010000025.1:2608716-3808716 GCA_023055505.1 Callipepla californica brunnescens
GTTCACTGTATATTACTTGGACAACATAAAGAGGATAATGTCCTAAATAAACTACTAATGAGCTTAACAGAGAGACCTACTAATAATTTTTCTGCTGCACTGAGATTTCTGGCTGGCACTGAAGTAGCAGACAGGATTAATTTCATGACACAGGAACAAGCTTGCTCCAGGAGGGTCAGGAGTGCATGGAGCAGTTTTGAAGAACTGTTGTGTCTCTAATGCCTGAAACCTCTCACATCTCTCAGACCTGCAAGTTGTGTCACATATTCTGAAGACTGGTTTGCTTTCCTCTGGAGTACTGGCAATGACAGTACAATTGCCCTTCCAAGGCATATGTCCAGCTGGAGCTGGAACTGCACATGCACACATGCAGGTGGGTGCGCTGTACCCAGGTCTGCCATCTATGCAAATAATTTCCTTTCCCTTAGGACAGGTGCCTGCAGCAGTTTCCATTAAATTATTCCTCCATAGCTACTTCCCCCACTCAAGTTAACCCCTTAGCAGGGGCAGGCTTGAACAACTCCCTCCTGTAGCAATCTGATGACTCTCTTGGACAGTGTGCCACCCCTTCTTGCCTCCATTTTCTGCTTGTCCATGGCTCTTGGATAAGCACCTGCCAAGCTGAGAGGCGGTACGGGGGCTGAGAAGACCTGATTATGCTCCTTGTTAGCTGGAATTGCTACTCCTTTCCCAATGGGAACTCATATATTAACTCATGAAGTGAGTGGGAGATATGAAAAAGTTCATATAAGGCAAGGATTTAGCATCCAAGCCATGAACCCTGTGAGAGCTCTGATTATCACTAGACAGATAACAGGCTTGTGAAAATGTCTCAAATTTAACTGTACAAATCCTGTCACTAGGTTGGTGTGTGATACTGCTCTGGCTTTGCACAGTGCTCAGTGATGACAAAACAGAATGACATTGTCACCTATTTTTACAAGATCACTGTCTGCCTTGAGAAAAAAGATCCTTAAAAAGATGGTGTCTGTTAAGGTTTCCATGTGCTGGTCTTTAAAATAATCACAATTTGTATTCAGAGCTAAGATTGATGACATCTGATGCTTTAGTTACAGACAACATCGGTTTTTGAATGCTTACTATTCCAAGTGCTGAGTGTTGTAATTCTCAGCTACACTACCAGTATGAATTCCATTCTGTTTATTCCTTTAAGCATCAGTGTTTTTATGATTAGCTTTTGATATTGCACTCTATCAGTGACTTGAAGAGTTATGATTTATTTTGTTTGTAATGATTTTTGCATCTTTGCAAATTGGTAGAATTTGCTGTTCCCTACCTAACTGTCCCCTACCTAACTGTCCCCTACCTAAACATTTTAGAATGGACTCTCCTTGGATATTTAATTAACCAGTGTGAGATCTTGTTGGGAAACTAGAAAGCTCACACATTAGACAGCAAATTCAGAACAATACTTCATTTTTATAAGTCACTTCCTGAAGGTGTACAAACTTGAAGTCTAGCAAACTCTTTACTGAACTTGAAATAGGTGTTATCACTTGAAAGCAGCAAAAACAACTTCCTGTTGTACTACTTCTATAATGCTTCTGAAAATTTTCAGCTTTTAAATTCTGTTTAATATTTTATGGTGGTTTGGATAAGGAGTGATTGAGGCAAGTACAGAAATTTGTTGTATTAACAATGGAATTTCCAATACAAATATCTTTTACTGAACATCTTACTACTTGCTGTAATTTTGTTCTCTTCTGGATGAGGGATGTAATAAAACAGGCTTTCACATCACTTCATCTTGGACAAACAGATGTCTCTGTTTGATACTTTTTACAGTACAAGATTTTCCTTCCCACCTTGTGGTTTGTTATCTGACGCATCCTGACAGCTTTATTTTTTATTTTTTTTTTATTTTAATTTTTTGCATACCTTTTGTCTTTCTTTAATATAAATTACCTTCTGAATTTGCTCTGCTACTCACATATTTGCTCTGATGGATGTTTCCTGGCCCACCCTTCCTGCCTGTTCTGACAAAATCATTTTATAGCTTAATTTAAATGCCTTTTGCCTTACCCATCAATTCTAGTTTTTGCCAATTTGACTTGAAACGAAAATTTCTTCTTTACGCTTTAGGAGTCTCTGTAGATCATCTTTAACCCACTCTTGAACTTAGTTGACCCTGGTTACAACTACCAGAACATTTCCAGTGCTATCAGCTCACTCTTCAGCTACGTCTCCTGTATCTGGAGACATATATGCTGCCATTTCTTCTCCATGTATCACTATTTCCAAAGTAGCCTTCCTGAAAACTTACTCCTTTCCTATGGCTCTGAACTATTTTTCACCTATTAAACTTCCCTATTTTTCATGCAAAATGCATCACCTGCAGCTTAGGTACTTCGTCTGTAGTGTTTTGACTGGTCAAAAATAATTTGTTAAGTGGAATGACTGATGCTTGTTGGTTGTGCTCTCTCATTTGCAGGCAGCTCACTTTTTTGCCAATACCACTCTAAATTTTGTAGCACATGCAAATTCAGCCATGCTACTGCAAAGATTTTTTTTCACCCCTATATTTTGATAAAACCTTCATCTCTCCATGGAATTGTTGTCTCTCGCTGATGAGTCTGTCTTTAGAATCTTTCATTTGACTGGCTGCAGAAATTGAGACTAGATCCAGTAATCAGAGGAAACCAAAGTTCAGAGAACTCTGCAAGACAGAAAGCCTTTCTCAACCTCTTTAACAAATTAAGAACCTAAGTAAAAATGTAAATCTACATTTGTCTACAAATGACTATTTGCCTGAGGCAGACATTAGGAAAGGGCATTCTTATGACAAGCGTTCTGCATGCATGCAATAAGCAGAGTTACTGTCAAAAAGCCCAGTAACTGTAGTAACCATAGGATATTTAATGTGAAAATAAAAATATTTCACATATCCCACCCAAGGGCAATAGCAATAAATGAGTTTCAGACCCCTCTCATTGTAGATCTATATCTGCTACTGTGTAAGAGTACAGCTGCATGAGCTTTGCTCATCTTTTGAAAAACATCTTTTTAAAAATCACCTTTTTAAAAAACGGCATTCCATGGAATCATAGAATGGCTTGAATTGGAAGGGACCTCAAGGATAATCAGTTTCCAGTGCTGCAGGAAGGGCTGCCAAATTCTAGATAAAGTGCTAGACCAGAATGGCCAGGTTGGCCATACCTCCAGGGATGGGAAACCCACAGTCTCTCTGGTCAGCTTGTTCCATCATTCACCACTCTCTCGGTGAAAACCTTCCCTCTGACATCTAATATAAATCTCCCCTCCTTTAGTTTAAAACCATTCTCCCTTGTCCTGCCACATATATCCATGTAAAAAGCTAATTTATTTCCAGTTTATAATCTCCTTTTAAATACTGGAGGGCTGTAATGAAGTCTCCACACAACCTTCTCTGCTACAGATTGAACAAGCCCAGCTCCTTCAGCCTGTCTTCTTAGGAAGGAGCTCCAGCCCTCTCATCATCTTTGTGGCCCTCCTCCAGACTCCCTCCAAAAGTTTGACATCCTTCTTGTGATGGGGGCCCCAGACCCACACACAGTACTACAGGTGGGGCCTCACAAGGGCAGAAGAGAGAGGGAAAATCATCTCCTTTGCTTTGTTGGCCTTCCCTCTTCCGATACAGCTCAGGGTACCATTGGCATTCCAGGCTGCAAATACACACTGCTGGTTCATGTTAAGTTTTTTATCTACCAGGATGACTAAATCCTTCTCGGCAGGGCTACTCTCAAGAAGTTCCTCCTCTCCTCCCTCTTTGTATACATATCTGGGATTACTTTAACCCAAGTTTAAACCTCAGTTTGGTACATGGACAAACTTGCTAAGGGCGTACTTGATCCCACCATTTATGTCACTGATAAAGATGTTAAAAAGTCCCAAGACAGACCCTTAGGGTATGCCATCACTGTTGGCCTCCACCTCGACACAGAACCATTGACTGTAACTCTCTGGCTGTGACCTTCCAACCAAGTCCTTACCTACCAAACAGTTCACCCTTCAAATCCATATCTCTCAAATTTAGAAAGAACGATGGGATGGGAGAAAAGGCAAATAGATTCACTCCAGGTTCATTCATCTTCCAAAAATAATCTAGTAAAAATTGGAACACTGTGTGGTTGTGTTACTTGTTTCTTAATTGCTGCGTACTTTACATAATGTGCATTTGGCAATTTTCTGATTCAGGTGACAATTTGTAATGAAGTGAGAAGAACTCTACTGCTGATTAAGGGCCATTTTACCCTTTTAATCATAGAAATTTACTCACCCCTACCTGTTTTCCTCTTGAAGTGTATAAAAGTTATTGTGCACAGGTTTGTCAGGAAACAGCATATATCTTCACATTACAATGTGCATTGAACTTCAGAATCACTGAAGTACTAATAGTTAAGTAAGAATGACAAAAGAAAAACTCCGACAAGTTTTGCTGGGGGACTCCACAAACCATGCATGTTTGAGCATACTTCCAGAACTTAGGGTATTGAAAGTCTTGCCTGAACTTCAGAATTTTCCAAAATTTGTCCACTGGTTGTATCATTTTTTCCTGTGGATTGACTTACTGATAGTGTTCTAGGCAGATTCTAGGATTATTGTCTGGGCAGACTGGACTGGCATTTTCAGCAAAGTGGCAGAACAGCCACATTGTTAGAGGCTTGCTATTGTGAAATTTTTGAGACAACTGCTGTGTGAGTTAGAATCTTTGCTGAAGATGTCTTTGGAAATCTTTATTCAGAATTGAAATGTAAAAACATCAGGAGAGATTTTGTGACTCAGAGAAGCCCAGTGGTAACATGTTTCAGAGATAGGAAGGGTGTAAACAATTGAATGGATTGGTAAAAACACAGAACAGTGCATCTGGGAATACAACCTAAAAGCTGAAGATTAAATCTAGAAGCAGCAGTGATTTTACTGCAAAGAGTACCTCACAGTGATGAGTGGCATAAATTCAACACATGTGTGAAAATTGCTTTCTGGAGGAATGCCTTTGAATAATTAAAAGAAAGGTATGTTCAATTTACAGCATGTCAGATTTGTCCTGTATGTCTTTAGCACACCCAGTTGAGTCAAGTCTAAACAAACTTCTTTTTCACAGAGCAGAAAAAAAAAAATCCTTTCTCCTTTTATTAAAAGATATCGGTCAGGAGGATGCTGATGACAGCTAAAAACTCTCTTCCACACCCTCAAAACCGTGAAGTTTTGAATAGTTAAAAGACTGAACATTTGAAATAAGAATGTTGGATGCAGCCACGTGGAAGGGCATAGACAATAAAACTGATGTAACCTTCCACTCACTGTTTCTATAAGCATGTGAAACAATGGATTGCCCTTCCCCCCCAAAAAATTCATTCATTTTTCAAATTTACTCAGTCCCAATTTTTTTTTTTTAACTAATCATAATGCCAGCAATGTTGAAAATTATTGCCATAATGAACACAATGAAGTGAAAAGTTTTCACACACTAAGTCTAAAGAGAGAAGTAATTGGAAATTTATAAGACAGTCATACTATTCATTTTATCTTTTCTTTCAGAGTATCCCTTGCTGAAAATTTTAATGTAACCTCTCTGTCTTGGTTGTTTTATTCAGTGCCACTGTGGTCTTCCAAAATTATTTTCTGAGGCATTCACTGACACATCAGAAGAAGAGTCAGCAACCACTAATCAGATATGCCTCACTGGAACTGGGTTTGCCAGGAATAAGAATTACGATCTTTGTTTTATACTGGAGGAGCATAGTGGCTGACACATAGCAAATGCACTGCAGTGCTGGGATGCCTCCTCCTCCACACTCCCAACCCTGTTGTTCTCCCTCACCTACCTTCTTCCTGACTGTAAAAAAGCATCGAGATTCCAGAAGTTACCACAGATTTCCTCTTTTTTTTTTTTTTTTGTCTGTTGTTGTTGGTGGTTCTTGAATTCTTTACAAGGAGATTTTTGAATATAATCTTCTGCAATTTGACATTCTGCAAGGATGTTTCCAAAAAGCAAATTGCTTTCTGTTACTGCCTGTACCCTGGGATGGCAGAGCTGCACTTCTAAATGACTCTCCTTCCCCTCGGGGTCTTTATATCAACATCTTTGTCCTGGTATGTCTTACATAAAACAAAAATTACTTCCTGAAATCTGCCCAGAAGTTATTTTTTTCTCTTTTTCCTCTATGCAGTTGACTTAGCATTTACATGTCATTTAAATTTATGGAGGAAAGTATGGAAAATATCCTCAGTACAGTTCCAGAGGCAAATTGCATATTTGACTCAGAGCTGTATTAAGAAAAAGAAAAAAGTGACAGGCTTTAAAAAAAAAAAAAAAAAGCTACATCAAATTGTTTTCTTATTGCTATCGTAAAAGGTAAATCTTAAAGACAGATTCCATATTAATGCACATCTTCCAGCAACCCTGTTTTCAGAAGCACTCATACATATGTCTCCCTGATCAGACCTGGAGCCTACCTTACTGACGTTTGCTTAAAAATAAAAAACACACACGGAAAAAATATAGCATCTTTTCTAGAGTAAAGTTTCTAATTGCAATTATTAATATATTTAAGTAGCCTGAAAAATCATATATCTATATTTGGTGGAATGAACTATTGTGAAACAAGTGAAACTAGGTACTGAACTTGACAGAAAACTGCTAAATAAAAATAGTGTTGTTGCATTGTGGGAAGGCAATCTCTACTCTGAAAAACCATTCCTTAGTACATGCTCAACAGGAACTGCTTTTCACAAAGCCCTGTTAAAGTTGCAATCTTCATGTAATATACTTAGGGCATCCTAATGAAATAGGTGATAAAATATGTAAGTTAAAGAATGCGCAGTACTGTTGAAACAATATTGAATTTTGAGATTTGGTATTTCTACTTCTTAATTCCAGGAAATTTTATCTTCTAATTGTATGATAATATTTCTGGCTTTGATTAGTTGCAAAAAGAGCTGCCATTAAAAATGTATTTGCTTGAGTGAAGGGTATAAACTGCCATACATTTTGGCTTAATATATCTTCAGTGATGGAGAAATCTGAGCATTATCTGTCGTTATGAAAAAAACTTTAACACAAGCTTTATAGAAGAGATAAAATAAAGCTTGAGCTAGAACAGGTTTACTCTGCTCTGATAATGCCATAACGTTTACCTAGGCAGAAGCAGTTACAGTTGATCTGAACATGAATCAACTTCACACTGGTAGACACATTATCCCAGAGGTCTCTAAAAACATCCTTCTTCTCTAGACTACATTTTTTCTTCATGGCAACCCCCAGTAATCTGAAGGGCTATAATATCTTTTCACGTCACATTTGATTGTGAACTCTTTATCAAACTTGACAGAAAATTACTCTATAGAGAAAGGATCAGATAAATAGATGGGCATCTCCTCATGTGTGCTTCCTGAGCTGCCCTCAAATGTATTTTAGCAAAGCCACACAAGAGGACCAAGAGGTTTAGATTACACATATAAGGTTTGTGAGTGGCTGCAGACTGACTTTCATTGAAGTTCAGGGGAGTCAGTGCAACAAAAGACCAGTCCTTTTTGTGGTTTTGTTTCTTTTCTAATACATGGGAAATCTGACTCCATGATCTTGATATTTTTACTATTAATCTTCTGAGGAAGAATGTTTGGCATGGGAGTAGAGAGGGTCTTGTGTGTAGGCCAAGTTACAACAAATCCCTGTGTTATACTTTTTACAAGCTGCCCCAACTGCAAATATATTTTTTATCAAGAAGTAAACATAAACATGAGTACTTATAATTAAAAAAAAATGCCTCAGATTCCTCTAATTATAATGACAACCATTTCCCAACAACATTTTTACCCCATCTCACTATGACCTAAGAGACGTATGTTGATGATGGACAATTTTTTTTCTCTCACTTTATAATGATAAATGAGGCAAGATGCGATCTGTGGGGAAGAAACAACCAGTTGCAAATCCAGATCTAGTAAAGTGCATGTGCTTAACTGAGATGTTTTTCTATACAGTAGGTCCTGAGGATGAGAAAAATGTTGAATTACTCTGTAGGCTGAATGACACAGTCAACACTAGCAAAAAAATACTTTCTTACTTTACATTTTTAAACTGGACTCTTAACATTAGAGTCAACTGACCTTGCAGGACAGGGATCCAGATTACACTCCTGAAGTTTTGGCTTTGGCTTGATATTTTCAGGGTAATAATGACAGTACTGGTCTGCTACTACCCGATTGCTTCTTAGATCAAAACATTCAGCAGAAGTCAGTTGGTAACCTGCAATACGCAGTGGAGAAAATAATATGTGATGTAGTGTTTCTCTTGTTTCTGTCTGAAATACTCCAAATTTTGGTTTTGTAAAAGGCTAGCTGAAGGAACAGGAGGGGGAGGGGGAGGGGGAGGGAAGGGGAGGGGAGAGAAAGGGAAGGGAAGGGAATTCTATTATGCTGATGACTTCTGTAGTTACAGAACTCCTCCTAACTGGTCATAGGATGTGTTTAAATGTAGTGCAAAAACTTGTATACATCTTATTAGGTGGTATCTTCTTCAGATACCTGCAAAATGTTAGGATGGCCTAGGAGACATGAAACAAACATGATTTTGCCTGCTCTAGGTTACTTGCAGTTAGAAACTTAAGTTAATCAGTTTGGTCATGAATAAAATCTGAGATCTAAAGCAAAAAGAAAAAGCAAATTCTGAGATTTATTGGATGTTGAAACTCAGTTTCATTTGAGAAGGGTAAAGCTGCTGGTTGAGGATAGTGAGAAATGATGAAGGGAAACATCCTGTGATTTCAAAGTGGGTCCAAATCCCACGGGTCCTTTATTTCTGACAGATGTAGCATCACGTGCAATCATGTGGATATTCAAATGTATTAAGTACAGAGTCTAAATGATGTAAAAAATGCAAAGGATATTGCCAGTGTAATTATATGTCTCCTTTCTTTAACTGCAAATATTCTCATGCATAGATTTTGCGTATTTTAAAGGACTAAATCTCAGTTTGGAAGCTGGAGCAGATACCACATGTATATAACTGTTATTGGAACACAGTTGTAATTTTTTACCTCCTCCACAAGATGCTGAACAAGGGAAGAAATCAGTTTCTCTCCATCGATGAATGATAGGCTGATAGAACATAAACTGGACCGAACTGTCAGCAGCACCAGCATAGACAATCTGAAAAAGATGCAATGATGAAAAGTGAACATGATATTAATACCAAACTCCCATTCTCAGTAGTGTTTTATTATTATATTTTCTCCTTTTTTTCTTTTCAGGACAACTGAAAAGTTTTTCAGTACTTCACAGAATCACAGAATTGTAGGAGTAGGGTTTGGAAGAGACCTGTAGAGATCATCTAGTCCAACTCCCCTGCCCAAGCAGTCTCACTGGAGTTCCTTCTTTTGACATTTTCAACAAGTTGCACTGTTTAGAAAACACTGTTTTTCAATTTGTCCTTCCTTCTCTTTCCTTCCAAAAACTAGAGACAGCATCAAAGTCTAGACTGAAAAACAGAAGCAAAAATATGACAAATTGAGCTGACAGTATGATCTAGTTGTTTGTTTTGTTTTCCTCTGTAGACGAACAGAAACATGATTACAAATCAAAGTAAAATTTGAAGAGAGGGAAGAAGATGAAAATACTGCAGACTATGTTGAGGGCTGAAAGAGATCTAGCCCACTGAGACTAAGGCTGCCCTTTTCTAATTAGAGTAAACAGTGACGTGTACTCCCAACAGGAAAAAAAATACAGCTGTAGCAATACAGCTTCTTCAGCAAATGGGAGGCCTTCTGCATGGCTTAATATCGTTATGAGTTTGTGTGTCAGAAACAGGATATCTAATTCCTTGTGTGAGAATGGTTCATTAATCACACACTTCAGAAGGGTCTTTCTGGGCTCATGAAAGCCTCATGCACTCCTGGGAAAAATGTTCTGTTGTGCTGGAAGCCATTCAGGGGAGTTTTATATCTGAGTGTGCAGAAAATGAGTTGACTGGGGAGAATTCTGCTCTAGCTCCTTGTTTTTTAAGGATTATCAGTGAGTCTTAATCTCAGAAGATCTACTTAACGATAGGGTCATCATTGAATCATGAAGAGGAGACTGAGAGCTCACAGAGCCTACTATAAAAGGAAAGAGATGAAAAAGAGTTCACATGAAGAAATTGGGAAGGCAGAAGAGTTTCTCTCCTTGCAGACTATTCCTGTGTGTCTGCAGAATGACCTGTCAGCTCTGACACAGAGAAGAGACAGAAGTCCATCTTCTCCAGTCCGAAGTGGAAGCCACTCATACAGCCATGATAACAACATAGGCAGGAAAGAATTACAATGAACAATAGCTACGAGCTAAAATGATACAAAACAAAGAAGTGAAAGAAGCAGGCACAGTATCATTTATTTTTTTAAAGAATACTGTAAGCAGAAGAGGAACAATATATGGTGATTCCATGCAGCAAAAATGTTGTTTTCAATTTTGTTTGACAGTTTGCTAAAGCTGAGATCTTGATCCAGGGCAAAACATTAGCCTAAGCTGTGCAAGACTGAAAGTGAGACTTGTCAGCTATGTGCTTTAAGAAATTTTATTGCACAGGGCTAACTTCCACACATTGAAATGCTCAGATCCAGAGTATGGTGATATTTTTGACCCTTGTCTTATTTGCAACACACCACTAGATATGAAAAATGCCAGTGCTGAAAAAACCCTCTTACTGTCACAGTGAGTTTTGAATCCTTAGGTCACTGGGTAACTGAAATAGAGAAAACGGCATTAATTTTGCTTGCTAATAAAATCCACTCTAAACATATTAATAGCAGACAACAGCAGAACTAAGACTGTGGAGCAGTCAGCCCTACATTTGGGCACTGCAACCCACTCAGGAGCATCCTTGATTTCTAGGGTTTGGGGAACTTAGGAGTGTTCAGAACAACAGAACATCCCTCATCAATTTGTAACACCAAGGATATCAACAGACTTAATAAGAGTTGGTTCAAATTGCAGTTCTCAGTCTAACCATCAAAAATTAGCTGTCTAGAGTACTGCAACTAGCAACTAGATACATTTTACTCGTAAAAGTGGTTTCAAAAAATCATAGCCTGTACCATGATTTTTTATAAAAAAATTTTGTAAAGATTATCTAGAATGGAACCTCAGAGGTATAAATTGTTGCTCAGCCTATGTTTGGGCCTGACAAAAAACAGTACTGATTTTAGGGATAACCACAGAATATTTATTGAAAACAGAAAACTTCTGAACTAAAAAAGGCAGCATAATGGTTTTGAATCATTCTCAGCTGTCCCATGACCATAACTGCAGTATCTGATTTAAACTTTGTATTGTGTTAAACTTTTCAAACAAAAAAAAAGATAAAAAAAACACCACCACACAACAACCAAACCCAACCCTTCCATGCCTGATTTTGTCAGCATGTGCCTGAATCATTTATTCATGTTTGCTGAAGGACACCATAATCTGGCTTTCAAAACTGTGCTGTTTGCTTTGACAGTTGTCTAATTTAATCAGCGGTTTATAACCAGCAGGGTTAAACAAGAAACGATCAGTGTTAATTGTAGGGTTAACTCATAATAAGTGTATTCAGTAATAAGTTCACATTTACTGAAATTGTGTTGGTGAGGGAGAAAATATATCCCTTACTTCATGTGTGTGTGTGTCCCAAGCTAGGGGACAGGGAAAGAGGGTTATTACTGAATATTGTTCTTTGTCTTATGAAATTTGATCTAGCGTATCATGATCTAACTCCAGGCCAACATGCTCATTAGGAAACTTCAAATGTTTTTTCCACATTATTATTGCAATGTCTTCCACAAGTGCCAAAACCCAGATCTTTGGGCATGATTTATTAGTACTAAGTTTAATGTTGAATCTTCTAAAATAACATACAAAGAAATTGTGGATAAGGGTGTGGAGGACTGTCCTCCTGTGGCATACATAGTTTTGTGCTTTCATGTCAGTAAACCCACAACTTTAGTAGAACACTTTTCTTTCTCTGCTTAGAGTGCTTTGTTATCCTCATGAAGTGACACTTCACACCAAACAGGAAAGAGGGTAAGCAATTTGTTGCTGTTCATATATTGTTCCTGAAGCAGAAAAAGGAGTCAGGGAAAAATAGTTGTACAGGTTTGTTTCAAATGACATGAAAGATGCAAAGAGAAATGCTGAAGCTTTTTAAGCACACTGTGCAACACAGTAACACAAAACATGATTCCTCTGAATTTGACTTTTAATTCCCTTGGAGTACTGGAAGGACTTATGCCTTTGTCCACCAGGAAGCATGTGCTGTACATTTCTGGATTTTTATCAGATCATGACAGTCCCATGTTTAGTCAACTGCTTTTTGAAGTTGTTTTTATATGAAAGACAGCTCTCTCTGTCACTTCTCCATCCAGGTTCTCTCCAGGTTCCATTTTCTCTGTCCAGCCAGAGAAATCACAGTGAAATTACATTGTCACCAATTTAACATGGACTCTGAATCAAACTTGCTCACCATGCCCCAACCTAGGATTAAGATGGATTAGGTCACCTTTAGCCGGCTATGATGACTTTTAAAAAGCCTTAAAACTAATACTCATAAAATAGAATTTTTTCCAGGTTCACATCTTAACCGAAATTCTTTCCAAGAGAAGAACTAGACAGAAAACCAATGCAGTGAATTGGCTAGGACAGCTGGCAGCAATAAAAGTTACTGCATTAGCTACTACTTCTATCAACTATGATTATCTGTACAGAATTCACTACAAATTTCAACAGAAGCAGAAGCTTCTCAAATGAGAAGACTGAAGTAATTCCACAACAAGAGCAAAGCCAAGTATTACAAAACTTGCATCTCTTCTTAAATCTGTGGATACTACTGTTAACACCCTACTCACCCATGGAAAAAACATTTCACCACTAATGTCGTGTTAGTCATATAAGAGAATACAAATTGAGTATACTTAGTCTCCAGTGCAGAATATTTATTACCAGTAATTTAACCATGGTAATACCTAAGAAATTAATGTAAAAAATTAAGATTCTATTGAGATATATAGTGCATAAATTAAAATGAAAAAAAAATTAGAAGACAGTATTGCCACAAAAATAATTTTTATAATGATGAAAACTGATAAAAAATGTCATCAAAATATGATGTTACTTAAAAGTCATTGATTGTTGAAAGATAATTTGGGGAACTTACAGGATTCCAGGAAAAAAAACAAAACACATCTGACAAAGTAGTAGAAAATAACATATCTAAGGAACTGTCTCTACTGTGTCAAATGAAAATGTCACAGTAAATTTTAAACCAGCAATATTTTAAACATGTGTGTAAGCTTAAAGGTAACAAGTGTCCAGATCCAAAAAGCATTCATTCAGTAGTTTGAAATCATGTATCCTCTGAAGAATACAGGAATGGAAATCACGTATGACATTATTTAGCTTACTTTCATGAAAGAGCTATTGTTGAAACCACAGCAAGATATAAAAATTTAACAGAAGATTTAGAAGTTTTTTCATGAGTAATCTATGGAAATGCAGACCAGTAATCTCTACCTCTGTATTAGGCTTGTAAGCTGAACAAAAAAATAAAATAAATACATAAATAAAAAAAGAACAGAACTCAGAGATAGGCCTCTGAGAAGAGTGGTGGTGTCCAGGCTTCTCAATTTACTTCACCAAAGAATTCTTTGAGACAGGACTTCTTGGTCCCCTGTCAAATGAACATTCACATGAATTAAGTACGTCTTGCCATGGACTGCTGCCTGGGTAAAAGAAAAAGGTCATTCAGCCTGCTTTTGTAATGGAGAAAGGACTATGGAATCCCTCAATGATGCAAACTGGGACATATGCTGTTAGCAAGATTCCTAAATGAGCAGAATAAAGGGTTGACAGTGAATTGAACAAGTTTGCTATTGAAAAGAATTATGCATAGTAGTTAAAAGTGAAATTGGCTATGAGAAGACTTCAAAGCTTTGACTGACCAGATCCATTAAATATGGATATTAATAATGCCTATGGGAGACATTAATTATACATGCCTATTATGTGTGAAAATGTCCTCTATATTTGCTACTACCATTCATAAAAGTATAGGATCATTACAAGCTCTGAAAAGAACAGCATGCTAAAACAGCTAAAAAGATTAACAGAACATTACATAAATGAAAGAGAAAAGAGAGAATATTGTGTAATGGAGTAGAATATATTTGCATTCTGAATGCAATGTACAGATCACTATTTCTCAAAATATATGTACATGGACTCTAGTAATTTCCAGATTCCTGAGCATCTGGGACACTTAGACTACTCTAGAACCTTCCTTGCACCAATTTTTAAAATTGATTTTCATTTAGATTTACTTTCTCCACACAACTTGCATTCACAGAATCACAGAATTGTGGGGGTTGGAAGGGACCTCTAGAGATAAAATTGAGTTCAACCCCCTTGCAAAGCAAGCCCCCTACAGCAGGCTGCACAGGTAGGTGTTCAGGTGGGTCTTGAATATCTCTAGAGAGGGAGAATCCACAACTTCCCTGGGCAGCCTGTTCCAGTGCTCTGTCACCTCAGTGTGAAGAAGTTCCTTTGCATATTAGTGAGGAACTTCCTATGCTCAAGTTTATGGCCATTTCCCCTTGTCCTGTCCCAACAAACCGCTGAAGAGGTTGGCCATGTTCCTTCGACTCCCAAACTTAAGTTACTTATAACCGTTAATTAGATAACCTCTTAGTCTTTTTTCAAGGCTGTAGAGACCCAGGTGGCTCAGCCTTTCCTCATACAAGAGATGCTCCAGGCCCTTTATCACCTTTACCTTCTCCGCTGGATTCTTTCCAAGAGATCCCTGTCTGTTTTATGCTGTGGAGCCCAGAACTGGATACACTATTCCAAGTGAGGCCCCACCAGGGCAGAGTAGTGGGGGAGGATCACCCCCCTCGACCTGCTGGCCACTCTCTATTTAATGCACCCCAGGGTCCCATTGGCCCTCTTGGCCATCAGGGCACACTGCTGGCTCATGGCCAACCTGTCCTCTGCCAGGACACCCAGGTCCTTCTCTGCAGAGTTCAGCCTTTGAATAGTAGGTTCTTTTCCCAGCTAGGGTTGCCCAGTGGCGTGTGACTTTGTTTCTCAGATGTTCTTTAATGAAGTACAGGCTATTAGGAAGAAAAATACCTCCTGAATCAGCATGACATGATGTGCTTATGAGCTATGTTAATATGTTTACAGATTAATATATATTAATATATATATAATAATATATTTTATTATTTTCCTTGTTGGGATCAAAAAAGTTTACTGTAGTACAGTTATTTTTCTTGTCACCCAGATGAAAATCATTGAAGAGAGAAGAAAAAAGTAGTATTCTAATAGTTATTGCTCATTATGACATTGGTCATGAAGTTTCACTAGGAGTAAACAAAGGCAAGAATGGTAGAAAATTGATTCTCAGAAATGGACAAAAAGTGGTTCAGATTTTTGAATGAAGACACTAGGAATTCTGCATGATCCTACATATCTGCATAAATATTTATCATTTAAACCATCTAATTAAATAAACATTTAATTATTTTTATATTTTATCAAACTGCACATTGATTTGATGTAAATTGATATTTCCATAATATACATTTAAATATTGAAACAACAATCCCATTTCTATGTATACCATTAAGAAGTTATAAATATATAAACAGTGGAAACAGAAAAAAGCACAGAGCAGGAAAATAAGGAACAAGCATTTTATGCACCAGCACTGATAATAGCAGAAATTAACTGCAATATGATACTTCAATTAGGAATGAGTTACAAATATGATATGACATAGGTCTCAATTAGAGGAGTCACAGAGAAAGGGACTAAGCAATAATCATTTACTATTTCATAGACTGAGAAAACAGACGGAATCAGTGAAATTACTTCATCAAAGATTTAAAAATATGACATGTCCCGTATTTTACACAATGCAATGAATTCACTGTGAAACTAAAGCACTAACTGTAACACAAAATAAATGTAAAAAGGAAGCATACACTGTAAAAGGCCCTAGAGAAATTCCTGAAGGGCTGTCACATTTGAATTAATTAAAATAGCTAATGAAATGCAACATAAGGATCAAGAGGGAAAATCTGCAAATAGAAGGTAACTCTGATCTGTTTCTTGCACTTGTCCTTTCAGTAGATAAAATAGATAAAATCAGTCCTTCTCTGAAACAGATGAGTGAAGAAGATTTTTTATTTGACCTAGTATTGCAGTTCCTTAATACATAGATTCAGTGGAATATGTAGACTAGGAAAATAATCACGTTCTAATAACTATTAAATAATTTTTATTGAATTGGAAACAAAGGTGAGTATGAAACAGAAATTATACATAATTTTTGAAAGATTGCAACATTGTTTCCCATATATTTTGCCACATTTGCAGTAATAGTAGAAAAAATACAGAACTTTTCTATATTTGTCACAAGGACTAATCAAGACAAATAAAGATTAGGTTGCCTTTCAGGCTGGTCATTACGTGTGGGCCTGAGCTAGAAATTGTTATAAAAGTGATATTATCTTTTGGAAATCAGGAAACTGCAAGACAGCTTTTACAAAAAAAAAAAAAAAAAAAAAAAAAAAAAGAAATGAAACACAGATTGATAAAAGCCAGTGTTGCTGGCCTTGTTGCAGAATTACTTCCTGCAGTTTTCACTCTACAGAAATTACCTCAGCAGGTCACAAAAAGTAGTACAGTTTTATGACAAAAGGACTGTATCCCAGTGGGCTATCCCAAGGTTCAACAAAGTTCTTAGGTCATTTGCCATTGATGACAGATAATATAACTTACCTGCAATTAAACTTTTAACTCTATTTCTGCTCACACACAGTGAAATCTAGTTCTTACAAGAACCATCTTAACCTTAGTCTATCAGTGCTTGCAGAAGTTCCTTCAACTTTCTTTTTCATTCAGTGAGGTAAATCACTCTGTACTCCTGATCCAATAGATATTACTTAATCCAGTACTGGCCCAAAAGCATCTGCCAGCTGGCTGCCTGCACATGCATGATCTCCTGCATGCCCCTGCAGGTCTCAGGAAGTTTAAGCTAAGCCCAACATCTTTTTTCGTTTGCTAACCTAGACTCTAATCAAATGCATTTCTTTCACCAGCATTTTCTGCTTGTCCTGGATCACAACTGAGTTACATGGATAGCACTGGTGTCCTGTGTAGCTCCACATCCATTTTTGACCTTTATCTTACCTATGGTTTGTTGGAAAGCAGCCAAAATCCTAATCTCTCGTCTAATTTATCCATACCTTACCTTGGTTTGATAGAGAAGGATTTATAATCTTCAAGGGATAAAGCCTTCTCATACAAGAGAGCAGTGTAAATAGCAGAATCACAATCCTACTCCCCGTTACCATTTCAGTGCCTTTGGTCCACACCAACAGGTATGCTCCAACTAACTAGGCAGCCTTAGGACAAGGAATGAAAAGTAGGCAGCACTGTTTACATCACTGTTTTTCATTATCAAGATATAATCAGTAGCATAGCATTCCAGATATTTTGAGTTGACCAGCATATGCTTTATTGAGGCATATTCATTCTGAACTGGAAGTAAGAAAGAATGCATTTTTCAGGTCAGGCTTCTCTCTGTGAACCAGTCCTGATAATTTCTGCTTGACTTTTGTGCTGCTATCATACAAACATGGGTATGATACCAAGAGGAGGACAGTCCACAGGACCCTGCTCTTACTCGAGATGATTCATTTTATGCCAGTCCAACTCGGTCAACTCCCATGAACTACTGAGTTTTGCACCTTACAGCTCAAACTCCTAGCTGCCATCATCTTTAGGTTAAAGCAAATATCATCTACCTCTGGGGCTCATGGTGAAAACTTATGTAGTCCTGGACATGATACAAGTTTTATAGTTTTACAGCTGAAATCCTTCAGGTTCTTTGGACCTATTGGAAAAGGATTTATTTTATTGTAATTCCCAAATGTTCATTTTTGTATGTGTTTTCATACGGAATGTGTGCATTGCTTCCAGCAATGTGTTTCATATTACCTGGAAGAATAGAAATGGTCTAATGGGAGGAAACAATTTGATTCTTATTACCAGTGAAACACAAAGCAGAACTTCAAAATGACACAATGACTTTTCAACCAAAGTCATCCAATTTACTTTAGAAGTTGGGGATCTCGTTCTCCACTCTCCAATAGGCTTCTGTGTAATTACACTGGTATAAATCCCACAAATATGGACCAAAAGGATGGACTTTCATTTTGATGTAAACTAAGAAAACTACATATAGTCCCTAAAGTAATGTGCCATTTCCTTCACTGAGTTCATCTAACATAAAGGACATTTGTTAGTTTTGCCCTTCACTTCATAAACAGTCTCTTCTCTGAGAGTGTTCAATGAAGCTTTCATCAGATAATTAGTTACACGCAGAGTTCAATAATGAAACTGGATTTAGTTTTGTGGGAAATATTTACTGTAAAATTAAACTCAAAAAAGTAATTCTCATCTCTATACTACATCTTATGCCTTTTGCCACTTTATATTGCTTTAAGAAGCACATTTGGTTGATGACCCTCACCTTGATAGTGAAATCTGCTGTGAGAGGTCCAGACATTTTCAGTATCTCCTTGTCTGGAAACTTCTGGAAGTCAATGCTAGAATTGTCCACAGTGAAGGAACCTGTTGAGCTGAGGTTGTTCTCACCCTTAACACCTTGGAGAGTCTTGGTTTCCAAATCTGAAAAATATAAATAACTTAACAGTAAGCCAGTGCATTATAATTTGAAATAACAGTAACTGAGAACAGAATAAATAAGTAAATAAATGAAAATGGTAGGGTAGTTATACAGATTTTCTTCCTGAACTAGTGATTTCACAAATCATTTCCTAAATGGAAATAAAAAATCAGATCTTGGACGTCTTCCATCATCTAGTTAACCTCCCCATCAACTTCAGATTAATCCTAAAAGCATGCTCACCAGTAAACTAAGTAAGTCATTCAAAGTGAAGGTGCATTTCATCAAGAAAAGATGCAATCCTTTCAAATGTATTTGTGAAGTTATATACAAAATATTCTACAGAGAAAGGCAACTAAGATATAATCTGAACTAGATGAGACCATACTTTAATCTATGACTGAACAATATTCTGTGAGGGAGTAAATGGGAGAAATAGTTTCATTAGCATGTATTAAGTTTTTAATTAGAGGAAAAAGGTAACTGCAGCAATTAGGCAGGTTTCCAGGGTGGGTCATGGGAATTGATTCAAGAAGGATGTTGCTGAGGCAGTACACTAAGAATCTGCTCTGTATTAATGAATTCCTTAGTTTTCAGGAAGACTGGTTTATTCTTTTGTGATACACTTGGCTTTGTAGTTATTTCTGGACAGGACTGTATGCATCACGGATAATGATGGTTTTAAGACTTGTGTATATGTGACTGGCCTCCTGACTTCTCCCACATCCAAAGTTCACAGGGCAAAATACTCCCATCCCCAAATGGACTGTAGCTCATACATATATAAAATCCTTTGGTGGGTGAACAGAAAGATTCATGGAGATGTCTGAAGCAAGAAAGAGACGTATCTGAACTTATTCATGTTTACACAGAGAAGTTCATCTAAATCTTCAACAATGACTCAGGCAGACCTTGCTGATTCAAATCCTGAAACATGATATGGTCTGAGTGAAGACAGCTTTAGGTTAACCTCTTCTGCTGAAATCTCATTTCTCTCTAAGCTGTCCTACAGATCAATTTCATAGAGAAAAAAAAAAAAAGTAAAAAAAAAGTAAAAATAAGATTTTTTTTTCCACCAAGGAAGAGAACATCTATACTGAGAAAAAAGAGGGGAGAAAATAAGAATGCAAATCGTTTACTGGGAAAGTAATAACAACCATACCAGAGAAGTGCCGGAGTGCTCAGAGGTTCACTTAAAACTGAAATACATGCAACATTAGATCTTTAAAGAAAACCATTATATATTTCTTCTTAATTTATAAACTGTAATTTGCTGATCATTATTTATAGCTTTAAATATAAGCAATCATTAAAAAAACACAGAATGCTTATTGCTTTCTCAATACAAGCATTGTGCTCTGAACAGATACCCATCACTTATCTTTCCACTCAGAGTAATTACTTTGGGCAAAAGAATTCTAGGGAGACTGGGAATGACTTTGTGATTTTGCTGACACTTGTGATTGTATTTACACTGATAAGCAGATAGGGTTCTGACTGGTCCATGCTGCAGGAAAGGCATTACTGGGTTTTGGAAAAGGAGAAAGGCAGTCCTACTTGTCTGACAATAATTTGTGCTTCTGAGATGTTGCACAGTACTGCCTGAGGGCATTGGTTTGTGGCTTCTTTTTTTTTTTTTGACAGCAAATCCCTTTTATCAACAGTACTGCGTTTGCTTCCAATGAAAAAAGGAGCAGCTTGTGAATAGCTACTGCATTGGAAAGTAAGAGTTTCTTTTGTAGAGAGTTTCTATCCAGGAAAGAAATGGATTTGCTTGCAGCTCTCCCAGCACATTCTCAAATACTCTTCTTCCAGAAGGGCTTCTGTGATGCACCATGTCGGGTGAAGTAGGGAAAATGTGTTATAGATACTAAGTGATATTCTAGCAGCAGTCACTAGGCTTCACTCTCTGGAGCAGCATCACTCCTAAAGAGCTTAGTCTGACATCTGTGTGCTGCTGCTGATCTTCTCACTGAAATTTTCATTGTGTCTGTGTATCTACTGGAGTGAGAGAGATTATCATAACAGAAACATGTGTTAAAGTCATGAGCAGTTGATGGCTAAGCTCAGCTGTAGGGAAGCTTATACTTTACTGTCTTCAATATTTCTTCACTCAGTGGGATATATTTTATTAATTTTAAACAAAAGAACTTGGCACTAAGTGAACCAGCCAAAGGATAAGCAAACAGAAATGATGGAAAAATTATGGAGGAGAAAAGGATTCTGCAATGCTGGCCAGGCTTTGCTCTGAAATTAGCATGTATCACTGATGTAACTGGGTCCAGGGAGAGCTTCTGAGGGCAGGACTCACCCCTGTGTCGAAATCAGTGATTTCAGAGAGGGAAACCAGACACCACACTATAGACAGAGCGCTGTGGGTTAGTGAGGCTTTCTTAAACAAATGTGCACTTTTTCTACTTACATAAATGATCAGGTCCTTTCAGCACAAGGCGAATATGTCTGCTTCCATAGGGAATGGCAACCACTGTATCGACCACTGTTGGGAAGGTAAAAATGCACGAAGTAAACAAACAGAGAAATTCATACAGGTTTTCAAATGAATAGAGAAACAAATGCCTAATAAAAAATGCAGAAAACAGCTTCTGGAACAAGTAGAAACTCCATAAATTTCTGAAAAAGAACCCTATTGTTAAATATGATTAAATACTTTTACTTTGTGGAACTCAAGTACATTGATTTTCTTTATTCTCAACTCGTTTACAACTATTTCTGGATTTCAAAAGTAACCAGCAGCTGTCTATTTCACCATGGTTCCACTAAAGATCTTTCCAAATACTTTCAACATGTTTTTGTGGTGAAGAAAGGAAGTATAAGTCTGTTCTGATACTCAGTGAAACTATCCTTCCCTTCAGCTTTCCTAGTTGGAACCTACAGCTTCTCCATGACCCATTGCCCATGTTCCATGGCAGTCTCCCACTGCTCTCACATATGCCTTCTCCTTCATATCTTTTATGATAATGACTAAGGTTGTCATAATTCTGCTTCCCTTTCCACCTCCCTAACAGGAAAACCCTGGAAAAAAAGAGGCCAATTTGTCTGTCATGTCTTAGAGCAAGATCTTTTACCTATGAGGCCTTGGGAGCTTCATAGATTTGTAAAGTGAGAACAAACTAGGTCCTTAGTACAGGCTGTTGTAAAAGCTGCTTTGGTCAGCATTTCTGAAATTTAGCAACCTTAGTAATGTCCTGAAGGGAGACAGAAGGGGAAGGTGTGACATGATATAAGAAAACACTCCGAACTCTATGCTAGGCTAGTGGACAGGCTAGAACACTTGACTTGGTCTAATCTTCTGGTTTAGACTGTTCACCTTTCCCTGTCCTTTCTGCCTCCTTCTCCTATTACTACAAACTGTGAGATAAAACATGCATGACTTACAGATTTTTTGGGGAGCTAGTATGAATGAGAAGAACACCTCTTTCGCTACCTGTTCATAAGAACTGTGCTCACATTTGTGTCATGTAATCTCCCCATCAAGGTCTGGAGCTCCGCTTTCAAAGAAAAGTGTAACATTTTCAGATAAGGCTAACTCAACCCACAAATATAAATAAGTTATAAATGTTCAGTGAGATTTCTGCTTATCATAGTGCTTCCTGTTTTCACAAAAAAAAGGGCTGAGATGTAAGAAAGAAAGGAGTGCTCCTATATAACTGAGAGGACAGTGGTCTGGGGCTGGGAAAACTGTGAAGGAATCAAATTTTTCTTTTTCATAATAATATGGAAGAGAATTTGAGGTCATACTGCCTCCTACCCTGCTATGCTTCTGTTTCTGAGGCCACTGGGAAACATATACTATTCTTATACGTTTGAAGGAAGCTGTTCCGATAGCAAATGCTAAGTGTTTAAAAGCATTATGAGTTTATTTCTAGTACTATACCTCTCCTATGCATTGGCATGGTATAAACAGCATAGACAAAGAAACTTGATATAAGCACCAAGAGAAAATGAATTCAATCTGATGAGATCAAGACTATGTCTGGGGTGGTTTTGAGATATAAACAATTTCAGAAACAACTGAAACAGGGCTGCTATAAAAGTCACTGTCTAATTTCCCTAGAACAGTCCTTGAAAATGAATTCTGCACTCTGTTAGGCAAATAAAAATCCAAGGTGATCTCACAGAACATCTCTGTTGATGTCTAGTCACTGCTGCAAGTATCTCTTCTAGTCTTCCTTAAGTTACAAGAATTCAGTCTGCAAAACCTTATAATGTCTAATTCAAAGCAAGAAAAAATCATACATCATACATGAGAAATAAGCATTATTTTATAGAAATTACTTTGAATTAAGCTGTTGGCAAATCAAATACCACTTCAGGAAATAAATCAAGCCTTGATACCAGAAGTGTTTATGTGGACTTACATTTAAAACAAACAAGACACTATGAGATAGACAAAAGAATGAAAGTGATGTGTATAGCATGAACATAGTAAATAAAGACAGGTTAGATTTTTAAGAGCTTTTCAGAATTTAAATGCCTCCATTTTTCATATGATGTACATAAAGTTTTGGGAGGACAACTGCTTAAAGGATTCATACTGGTGCACATGTGATGAAAATCTGAAGAAACTGTGCCCAAATATTTGTGGAAAAAGTGTTTATTTTTGCTATATACAAAATACACCTGAGGATGGACATGCACCTTTACAGAAAAAATAATGCCACAAAATGTACACACAATCTAATTATCTACTTCAGTTCTGTATAACGACTTTTGAAAGCAAATATATTTGAACAATCAATTCTCTAACATTTGTTTTCACGTTTGTCTCCCTCTAACACTGTGCTCTTCTACTTACATAACATTCTTTAATTGAAAATCAGTGGGACTGAGGGCTGTATTTTATTAACCTATTAGTACTGTGCATAACATGTTAGTGCCTTTATTATTAGTAGAAAAGAAAGGAACACTGTTTTACTACAAAGCAACCGAAAAATAATAAATTATTCCTGGAGGAAAAGACATCTGCTGAAAAAATCTACAAATACTATCAAATCTCAAGCAGCCTGCAGATTTCTAAATCTTTTTGTGCACATTGGAGAAACAGCTACAGTGACATGAAATTCCATTCCTAAATCATTATTTCCTTTGTCCACAAAACTTCAGCTTTGCCTCAGGAAAAAAAAAATCCTTCAACTCTTCTTCCCTCCCTCCCTGCCCCCTCCTTCCCTCCTTCCCTCCCTCCCTCCTTCCTTCCCTTCAACTTCCCCTTCCTTCTTTTCTTTTTCTTCCTTTTTCTTTATTTTTTTTTAATATATATATTTTTTCTGCATCAGGATGGTACATCATCTCTGTTCAGTAGCCCTCTCTGCTTTGGGGGCAGGATAAAGTACTTTTCAGTACAGCATGGACTGGGTTCTATGCAGACACCTAATACAGCCTTAGCTGTATTAGCAAGGTGTTGAGCCAGCTCTTCTCATTCTCTGGCTTGTTCCAAGGAGCTAGTGAGATAAAATGGGATACATTGGTGATGGCTCTCCACAACATTCTGTCTGTTCCCACATTCAGAGATGTAGTGTGAGCAAGCATGAACTTTTTCCTGAACAGGGAAGAAATGATGAATACATCTAGCCTGATCATGATCATTAAACTGCCTGATAAAGAGTGGGGGGAAAGCTACATGATAGAAATGCATATTTTAGTAAGAAGTGAAGATGGCACTCTACCAGAAGGAACAGCTTACTTTTATTTGCTGAGAGCTGGGACTTATACTGGCCTCGAACCAGCCGGCAGGTGGACCCATCACCATTGCAGACCCCACAGTTATCTTCCTTGACAGTGCTTCCCAGCTGGCGGTCACAGCCAACGATCTGGCAAGATAGAAAGATGTGCAGTTCAAAATGATCATCTACTTACTGACTGCTTGATCCATCTCTGCATCTAATTTCCATCAAATTTCTCTCTCAGAATCTCTAGAGAGCCATAAAGTACATTAGAAATGAAAGGGGCTGAGCAAATCTCGCTGGGATTTCAGAAGTGAGAGAGTGACCAGGTTAGTACTCAGTAGCTTTTGCAGTCCAGAGAAATAAGTGAGTATTGTTGGGCATTGTCTTTTCCTTGCATTGTCAACAGTTTGTGGTCAGGATCCATCAGAAACTACGCTTAGGGTGTTTCAAAAAGAAACATCTGTGAAGTAGGTAAGAAGACAAGAGACTCAGAGAGCTGATGTATAAAACAAATGAGCAACACAGAGCAACAAAGATTAATGATAGTAACATGTTTGAGATCTCAGGGAAATTTTACCTGCTATACATTTGGAAAAAACATGTGGTTTTAATTATGTTTGACAATAATCCCATTCCACGTAGTCAAAGCCTGCATTCAGACTTTGTTAAAGAACAAATAAAAGAAGAAAAAATGCTTAAAACTAAAGAACTCAGAATCGGGCATTGAATTTGGTTTTACACTTATGTGTAAATTGCTTTGTTCAAATTTTTAAAACTTGAATAGATAACCTAAGCGTCTAAATTCACAAACAACACATAGATCCTAGGTGAATGAAATATATATATATATATATATATATATATATATATATATATAAATAAAAAATTAAATACATTTGAAACTATATAAATGGGATATAAAGTTATTTTGCATACTGCTAATATAAGTCTTGTGTTTGATCCAAGTTATAAATTTTACACATAAATAGTTAAAATGCAAAAAATTAAGCAAGTTAATACAATATTATAATTATCTTTACACATATAAGAAAATGAGAAGCCTTCCAGCATTCTGGCATTCAAATTAAACAATGAAAAAATAACTGCGGATAAATTCTGCTTCTAAGAAGTTTATGCTAAGATTCTTAGCCAAACAGAGAGTATATATAAACACAGGGAAGTTTAAATAAGGTGTATATTTCAGCTTTAAAATCTCCTGCACCTTTGTGCTTCAGTTAAAATCAGAGAGCCGAGTCTTAGAGAGATTTAAGAGTATATAGGGTAGTTATCCTCCAGGCTCTTAAAAGTTGTGTGTGTAACATGCACACTTAAACATTCAAACTAACTTCTCTTATTTTTGCCCCGTGTGGGTACAATTGCAGATCATTGTTACAACTCACTGTACTTGTGGTTTTGATAATTCCTCTGCATTTTCCTGTAAAACGTAGGCTTTGATTAATACTTGGTATTTTCTTTTAGTAAATTAAATTCCCATTTCTAACATCAGTATCTTACTAGTAACACAGTAACATTTTCCTTGGTTATTTATCACAATGCTATCATATTTAATTGAATTTAAAACACTATAGGTTAAATTCAAGCTTGATTTCCCCCATTTGTACTTGTTCAGAACTGGGTCAACACTAGCATGCTTCTACATTATATTAGAATGTCTCCACAGGAACTAAAGAAGGCTAAGGGAGTTAGAGTCATTCAAAAAATGATACATTTCTGTAAAAAACTGGTCATGCCAAGACTGCCTGAGATACTTTATCGTATTAAAACCACGATGGCAAACTGTGCTTAGGTAGCTGAACCAAAGTTTAGATTATTTTGACTGTGACTACTCTGTTCAAATATTCCAGTTACTGATATATATATATAATCAATCAGGAGTATCATGCAAGATTTAACATGCAAGGGGTGAACCACCTTTTACTTAGAGGGAGTGATTTGCTTTATTTTCATGAATGTTTCTTTAAAGAAAAATATCATGTGCATAGTCTGTAATCAGTCTGACACAATGCCACCAACTCAGATGTAGCACAGAATCACAGAATTGTAGGGGTTGGAAGGTACCTCTAGAGATCATCTAGTCCAACCCGCATTACTAGAGCTCACTAGCTCTTTGAGTGAGAAGAGTTCTCCTGAAGATCACAGATTACCAGTGGAAAGGCCAAAATTCCTTTCCACACCTTTCAATTTCCTCTCCATAGCATAGTTTATATTCATGCCATTATTCAGTCAAGAATGGTATCCAAATCTACATGCTTTTACTCATTTTGAAAAGCCTGGATGTGAAAAGAGCTGGACATGAGGCAAATAACTTTTACAAAATTAAAGGCTTTTTAACTTTCTGAATAATCAACACAAATGTTACCATGGTCTATGCTCTGATTGAAGTTTATTTATAAATTGAGAAAATTTAGGTTAGGTTACAGCTGGTAGATTAAACCACTTGAAAAATCTCAGATATGAAACGTTATACTGAGGTTCGTTGTTCGTTTTGAAACTGACATCCAGTCTGTTCATGGCATAAAAATCCTTATTTTATGGAAATGCTGTATTTCAAATGGAAATATTAAACAAAATGGATGTCTCTTCTGAATTATCATAATTTAAATAGTATGTATAGAACAGGAACATCTTGTGCTTGGAAAAGTCTCTCAAATAACGGTATACTTTTAGAAATGAAAGAAATTTACTTTCTTCCCAAGGCTTGTGAACAGATTTTTAGTTAGTGCTATTACATTATCTAACCTAATAGATAGGTAGATCTCTGGCAATATGTGTTGAATTTTCATTAAAAAATACTTGAGATTAACTGAACTAATAATTGAATTTTTTAAAAAAATTCCAACTTAAAAACTTCCTTACTTTTGTTTTTTTTTTTTTCCTTGACTACTGAGGCAAATCCTTCTTCAGTCATTTGGAGAGGATTACAATAAAAAGAAAGCTCAGCAGTGTTTGCAGTGGATTCCTTGATGTTTCAGAATAAAAAAAAAAAAAACATTACTTCAGGTCTCTTACATTGCTTCTTAGAAGCTCTTACAAGGAAGTAATATGTAAGCTGCACTGTTATGAAAATAAAAGCCAGACACAGAAAAATTAAAGTGCCCTTGAAGACATGTATTGTTTATGAGAGGACTAACTTGTCTCTAAGAAAAGAGAATTAGCAAGGAAAGCAGCGCTGTTTCTTGCAACATCTTCTCACAGTATGAGCAAAACATAAAGAATAAATTTTGGAATGGTGACTGGAATGGACGATGCACAAGATAAAGCCTACTGGGTGAGATCCATCTGTCAGGAAAAGTAGGTTAATTTTAGCAGCAGAGCTAGAAAAGCCTGCTTTTCTGGCAGACCACTGACGTATTGACAGATTTGCCTAGGAGTTGTTGAATACACATCATGAAAACAAGCTCCAGGAAGATACTGCTTGTTTAGTAAGCAAAGAAGCAAACAGAGATACCTTGTGCTCAATCCTCAGATCAGATCAGTTGCTTGGTGGACACAGATCGAAATAAATGCTAACATTTGTAAAGCAAAGATTGAGGAATATTTCACTCCCTGAGAAGTTTTGAAATGCCCACTCTTCATCTGAGTTTGAAACTGGAACCAATGTTGAAATTCTGAAGTTTCTGTGGGATGGAAACTTCCTTTTCCAGTACATTCTAGCCTTAATCTTAATGTATCCTGGAGGGTTTAGGGAAATGAAGTATTTTTCAATGCATAAAGTGCTGGGAAGAAAGACCCCACCAGGAACAAAAATGTATTACTACAGCACACTGTGTCTAGAATTGTTCAGAAGTAAGCAGTTTTCATACTCATTTCTATTACACTTTACTCTTCCTCCACTCTAACCAGGGTAATGAAGCACAGACTTTCCACACTGAAATCTTTGGAGTTTCAAATAGTTGAAGTGTGGTCAGAGGCTTCAACAGCAGATTGTTTCCGCATAAAATGTTAGAAGCAGCTCCATTCAGTTCCCTGACAGCCTAATCCAAACCCTATACACCTATTAGTCCAATAGACTTTGTATGAAGCTTTTATGTATTTCTAAAGGTGTTCCTATTTAGTTGTGGTTAAATGTCCAAACAGCAGTAGAAGTTGATGAAGCAGGGCTCTGGAGGTCTCAGACTTGTGTGTGGAAGATGTCAATCACGCAGTACCACAGTGAGGAAATCTCAAGCTAGCTGCAGTTACCTGACCAGTTCTTGACCATCTCATTCTATGACAGTGTACGCTCTCAAGTGGGCTGACTTCTAGTCTCCTTATGAGTTTAGCGTAAAAAATCTAGCAACAAAAAGCCAGAATAATAACAGCTAATCCTCAGTTGGCTGAGCCTATATTGTTTTCTGGCATGAGATACCACAGCTCAGCTCAGAGGTAAAGATTCCATATTACATTTTAGGCTGAAATCCCATACTCCATGCTGAGTTTGATTCTCCCTCACTCCCAGTTTTACTCCACTGACAGCCAGTAAGTTGGCAAAATAGAAAAGCAGGGATATTCCTGACTCCTAGGTACACAAATAAATTAATTTTTACAAGACTTGCTTTACAGAAAAAAAAAAAAAGTTACAGAAAAAAAAAGTTATCAAGTTAACAGAACTGCTTATGTATAGTTTAAAGGTATTCGTCTGAAAGTCTGACAACACAGACTGGAACAAACTCATGAAGTGCATGCATGAATGTTATTTGTGTATATATTCCCCTTCTGGACTTGAACTTTGTCTCAGTTCAGCAGATTTTTCCAGAAACAAAACTGGACCAGCAATGACAGGTTCTGCTTCAGCACTGCTAGCCTGAAAATGCCCTGAAGTAAGAAGTTTTCATAATCATTTCTATTCAGTATTAAGAAACCCTGGGCAGGAAATAATGTAATAAAGCAAGCTTGCAAATCTAGCCAATTATAAATAAATCTCTCTGTTTTTCAAAGGGCATGTCTGCAGTTCAAACACAAGTAGTTCTGAGAATCTGAGAAAAACAAAGTTGCCCTTCACATCCATACTAATGTGGGGCTCAATCTGAGAATTGTGCAGATTGTCACTGCTCAGCTGAAGAGTCTTGGATTTGAGCCACTGTTTCAATTGGGTCCAAAACACCGTTTTACAATCCAAGTGAAGAGCTGTTGTACTCTTTAAATTACTGTGGAGAGAACAAGCTCCAGTCTGTACAGCAAGCTGGAACTGAACTGGTGTCTGTGACATAGGGACTCACAGCACCTGCTGCAGATTTTTGTGCCTTTTGGTCCATTTACGCCTTGTCTTGACAGTCCCCACCCTCACAATTTACCTAGTGCAGCTTGTCTCCATACTTGACACCATTCTGTGACAGGCGTGCTGCTGTGCAGCAGCAAGGTCCAGACTGTATCCTCCTATGTCCTGCAGAATTTAACTGCCACCATAGCACCGACAGCAACTAAAATTTAAGACTACAGGATGAGTTTCACAATGTCAAGACACTTTGTAATCGTGCTTGGTAGAATTAGGCCCAGTGACATGTGCAGTCAATGTACTTGTTTGGCATTTGAGCCAAACACAACTTACAACTGTTCAAACAGCATAAACTAACTCTAATCACTGATCAGTAGCCAAGTTTTTTTAAAAATAATACCTTACTTTTCTGACTGAGATCCACCATCCTGCACAAGAAGCATGTGGCCAGCCAACTCAGTAATTTGGTGGAACTGGTTTGCAATCCTATCTGGTATCTACCCCATTAGCCTAGCATTTCAGGCCAGTCACAGTTCTCTGCTATTACTATTTTTAAACCTAGACAATGACCTTAATGGAACCTCACCAGCATATTTAACACAATGCATGAACCAATGAAGTGCACAGATAACAGACACCTAACAGCAGAAGGATCTCAAGAGAAATGCCTATTTCTTATGTTCCCTCAGGGAAAAGAACAAATGTAACCTCATTCTGAAACCACCCATTATTTAAAAAGAAGTAATTAAATTAATTTAAAAGCTGGAACTTCTAAATGAGGATTTATAGGTATATTAAAATCTTGGATGTGGGAACAAGACAACTCCTATCCTTATAGGCAAATTTCATTATAAGTAATCTTCCTACATAAAAAAAAGATTGAATTTTGCAGATTTGGTCACATATAAACAACCTGTTTCCTGTTTGTGCCAACATAAGAGAGCTCATAGACCTGAAAACAAAGGCATATCTAGTTCATTCTCTGACAATACAGAAATTCAGAGGCTGTCATTCTCTAAAACACAATGTTTAAACAGATTTAAGATAAAAAAGTTTATAGACAGGTGACAAGAGAAACCTGCCACAGAATAAAAGGGGCTGTTGTGATTATTTATCTTCCTTGATCCAGCTAACTCAGATTTTGTTTAATCTTTAAATCTTTAAATCTTTGTTTAAGTGGGTTCATTTGCCCATGTTCTGCCAGAGTAAGAACAAATCTATCTGTGCAGGGGAGAACAAAAAACTCTCAGTTTTTTTTTAGGTAGTTCTGCTCTATAGCAGGTTACTATTGAAATACTTGATTTTCACTAAAAGATTGACACATATAATCTGAATTGATAGTTTATTTATCATTTCCAAGGGGAATACTTGCCAGGTTTTGTGAAAGAAAGTGAGAATACTACAGCAGAAGGTGAATGCAAAGGCTGTTATGAAACGGAACTCATTAAGGGAATTCTCCTTAAGCATTCTTAATTATCCTTAAGTATCAGAATGACATTCTCAAGAAATGAAAAGTATTTTCTATGGAGTCTGCCTTCTGGACCCTCTTTCTTCTCTCTATGAAGCACTAAAATGTAGAAGTACTAAATTGGCTCTTTTGAACCACCACATTTGACTGTGATCCTTTGTCAGCTCTTGCATGATCTCATGGCATGCTTGCTACCGATGCTCAGACCGCTTTTCTGTTGAGGGGTATCTTCATATTCAGATAATCTTTTGTTGAGGACCCTTGTCTCTCTTGAGCTGGATAAATGAAGATCTAGTTGCATGTACTAAGAGAGTGCAAGCACAGGCTTTATGGTGCTTCAGACAGTTAAGTCATCTGTGCTATCAAGGGATAGATTTCACCTGGAGATCAAATATTTTAGAGACTCCCACGCTGCTGCTGAAACTGCTTAGTCTACACAGCATTCTAGCCTGCATCTCAGTGGGGAAAGAGGAGGCTCCACAATAAGACTCACACTGTCCCAGTGGGATGACAGACGAGACTACTTACAAGGTCTGAAGCCTCACACTGTCCCAGATCTTCATGACAACTGGAAGACTCGTCATAGTCTTCAGTGAAAACTGTGTATTTGTTTTGATGGAAACACTCAAAAGAACCCCACCAGTGGACATCTTGCCAGCTTCACAAGGCATTAGAACTCCTGTCACTCCATGTACCTCAGGATTTTAGGTATGCTAAGGAGATGCATGAACATAGATGGCTTTGTGATATTTATAGCCAGTTTCCAAATAGCTCTTTCCAATTCCTCTTTTTTTATTATTTTTATTTTTTGTAAAACCCCAAATTATCATGCACTTTGCCTTGGCAAAGGGAGGTGAGTGCTGCTGATTAAGCACACTATCCACATAAGACAGTTTGTCTACTTGGGAGTAATAACAGGTATTCTTTCTGCTGAAATAATAGAATAAAATGTCTCTGCAGTGATACCAATCTCTCTTGGACCATAAAGTGGAAAACTGATAGCTCAGGGCTGAGGAGTGAATGTCTAATAATATAAATGCAGATTATTTCATGCAATAAACATATAGCCACCTCCTTGCCATTCTTTGCCACAGAAATGTTATCTGGCATGACAGCAATACAAGCATTGGGCTATTACACTTGTAAGTTCTACATCCCACTCATTTTTCTGTGCTGAAATAGCATCATGCTTCTTCTCCAATCCCAGAACAATGGTACTTATGTATAAATCAAAATTCAGATTTGCTATTCACATAACATGAGATGGAGAGCATAAGACAAAAGACAAAAAGATAACAGCTGTTCAGTCTGCACAGCTCAGAAGTAGCTGACCATCAGAAACCACGAATTCAATATTTTCTGAAATATTTTCTGCATAGAAGGGATTTAGGTTTCAGTACATTCCAAACAAAATACAGATTCATTTTCAGAATTTACGTCCAGGAGTTTTATGCAGACATCAGAAACTGCAAAGTCATTATTAGGCCAAAAGTTTGAGCTAAACCAAAAGAAACCTTAGAACTGTTCCTGTAACAGTGTCTTCTGCATGTCTGGAAGAAAATAGCCATCCTTTGCTTAAATAGTAGAGTCGTTACTACAACTGTTGCATTTCTCTTTGGGAGTTATTACAGCTTAGAAAAGGATAAAAAAAATAAAATAAAAATGACAGCTCTAAACAGGTGCCAGAATTAGCTGAGCGACAGAAGACAAAAATTCTGGCAAGATGCAAATACCTGGACTCTTTTCCACAGAGCTTTCCTTTGTTGTAACCTGACTTCTGTGATAGCCTTGGCAGACAAAAAAGATGGTAAGTGGAAGCTGTCATTTTGTGTGTGTATGTGTGTGTGTGTGTGTGTGGAGGGGGGGAGGGGGGGGGGGGGGGTCAGAAACTGAATGCCTGTAAATGAATATACAATGTTAGAAACACAAATCATGACAGCAAAGCATTAATGGCACAAAGGCCATTCATTTCATGAAGCTGCCATCAAATGGGCAAATGATGAATACTTTCAGTCCTCTTGCATGAAAGTAAAACAGGAACGCAGGTAAGAATCTCTTTTTGGAAATTTCCCTCTTTAAGAATTTTCAGAGTTATGCTATGTTAAAATGCAGAAAAATTGGATCTTGTCACAGAAAGAATCTGATCCCCAGGACTAATGGTAGCAAGTATAGATGATCATAGCACTAAAATTAGAGCAATGAGTTTTGCAGGGTATCCTGGGCAGGAGATAATTCTGGCCTTCTCCTTTCTCAAACCTGGAACTGCCTTGAAGTATTCCATACTTTAAAAAGAAGGAAGAAAAGTAACAAAGAGATCCATGGAGAAACCAATTTTAAATTGTTAGGAGTAAGAAACTTTTAATTTGAAAAACAGTTCCTTGAACTCTATCATCTATGGGTATCAAGATAAAACTCCTGAAAGAGGAAAACAATGTTTAGAAATTAATTCCCATTAATTTTTTTTTTTTTTTTTTTACACAAAGATCAAAGGTGAAATGTAAATGAAAATTCAGTCCCTTCAGAGAAAAGAAATTCATGTTCAGGTAATATGATATTGGACAAGACATTGACAACTTGCCTGACTCCTGACCTATCAGATCTGTGTCAACTGCCCAATTCCACAAAGCAAAAATAACACCAAGTCAGCAACTACATAACCTGCCCCATACACTCTCTCTGTAAATACAATAAGCATCTTTTCAGGAATGTATAACCACAGTCTTTAGTCAATCAAAGGTTCATTTACACTGCTTCGTCTAATTCTACATTCAAAGGTGGTTTTCTTGTTCTGAATATCATCTTTTGAATCTGAATAGCAGGAGGCTAGCACTGAGAGATTTCAGCAAAATAACTAGTAGTTAAGACAACAGCCACAAATACACCATCAGGCTACTGGTAAGTCTGAAGCTCCCAACAACGTGAAAAAATAGGAGATAAACATGAGAGAGGGATATTGTAATTTCTAAATCTTATAAACAAATGCATATTTGGCAGTAGGAGTGAAAACAAGCACCTTCAGGGAAAGAGTGCTGAGGTACACAAATGCTTTGAAACTAACACTTTCACCATTCATAACTTCAGAAACAGCTTCTGACCATATAATAGGTCATGGGCCAGGGCAATCCCAGATATGTATAAAGACTGGGAGAAGAACTCCTTGAGAAAATCCCTGCAGGGAAGGACTCAGGGGTCCTGGAAAATGAAAAACTTAACATGAGCCAGCAGTGTGTGCTTACAGCCCAATAGATCAATAGTATCCTGGGCTGCATCAAATAAGGGGTGGCCTGCACAGCGATGTCCTTATGTGGCCTCATCTGGAGTACTGCATCCAGCTCTTGGGCCCACAACAGAGGAAAGATGGTGGAGCTTTTGGAGAGGGTCCAGTGGAGTCCATGATGACAACAGAAGCACCTCTCCTACAAAGACAGGATGAAGAAGCTGAGCTTCTTCAGTATGGAGAAGAGAAAGGTCCAGGGAAACCTCACTGCAGCCTTCCAGTAGTTAGAAGTTTATAAACAGGAGTGAGACGTTTTACTTGGGTAGATAGTGATAGGACAAGGAGAAATGAACTAAAGGAGGGGGGATTTAGATTAGATATCAGGAGGATTTTTTTCACTGAGAGTGTAGTGGGGCACTGGAACAGGTTGCCCAGAGAGTTTGTGGCTGCCCCATCCCTGAAGGTGTTCAAGACCAAGCAGGATGGGGCCCTAGACACCCTGTTCTAGTGGTTGGCAACTCTGCCTACAGCAGGGGGGTTGGATCTAGGTGATCTTTCCAGTCTCTTCAAACTCAAGCTATTTTATGATTCTTCGATAGTTCAGTGAGTTGACAGTTTCTTGATTCACTGGGAAAAATGCATGTCTTTTTAAGCATAGTCTGATCTTAACATCATTTTTACTAATAGAGGATTCATGCATAGAATCTAATTGTATAGACACACTAGAATGTTTTATTAAGTGTTCTGGAGGAACTGCATTCAACTCCTCAGTAGCTAAATGCATTATAAGAAAATCATAGCTAGGGGATGCAATCAGAACATGGAAACCTGTATGCTTCTCTGTCAACTCAGTGCAAGGATCAGAGAATCAGTATGAGCCCACTAGGTAATCTACAGCTACCACTGCAAGTGCATAGATGTAAGATCACATTCTGTTTCCCTTAGAATTTATATGTATTTGTTTTCAGGTAGAAACTTATTCCCATAAATGTTATAGATCAGAGATTCAACATTCTAGATTCTAAAAGAGATTTGAGACTTTCTCTCTTTGTTCTTCTATAATTCTGTTGTTTCACATTCTGTTAAGAGGCCCTTTACAGACACCACAGACGAATGTTGTTCCCAAAGAAGGTTCACAATTAGTTCTGTGAAATTTCATATCCATTACTTTTATGGACTACCTCACTCTAATAGGTATTAATGTGATAGGCATGAAAACATATGCTGTCCTAAAACACATGATAAGGGCAGATCTAGTTATGAAGTTTCTAGTGCAGTACATCTATTGTCATAAAAATATGACTAGCTACCTGTGATAAGCACTGTGATAAGGAGACTTTGAGACATTTTAAATATAACACACCAAAAAATGAATGTTATTCACAGTGAGGAACACAGTACTGTGAGGTTTTTTATTTTTTATTTTTATTTGGTTTGTTTATGCTTAGCTGTACTCAAAATATGATTAATCATTTCCAAGTGTGTGGAAAATGCTGAAGGAGAAACTGAATGCAATGAAATACCATTCTACCTTTCTGCAGTATATAATAAAAGGTTGCTTTAGGTTGAAATTCCTTAGGCACACTACATTTATAGTATTTCTGTGTTTATCTTCAAAATATCTAGCTAAGAGGGAGAGGTAAGAAGTAGTTCATTTTTCACATGTGTACAAGTGTAGCCAGCCTTCATCTTCCCTGAGTAAGAAGACCCATGAGAATGCAAATGTGTTTGCTTTACTAGTGAATTTCTTTCTTGGAAATCTTGTCTCTGAATTGGAGAGATGGGTATTTAACAGATGGACCACCTGGTGGATAAGAAATAGTCTGGAAATCATACTCAAGAGAATTGTAGTCAGTGGTTCAATGTCCAAGTGGAGACCAGGGATGTGTGGTGTCCCTCAGGAGTTGACCCTGGTACATCTTTGTCAGCATAGTGGACGGTGGGACTGAGTGAACTCTCAGCATGACAACAAACTGTGTAGTATGCTTAACATGCTACAGGGAAGGGATTTTGACAGGCATGAGAAGTAGGCCCATGTGAACCTCATGAATTTCAAGAAGTTCAAGTGTAAGGTCCTGGACCTAGATCAGGGCATCCCCAAGAAAAACAAACAAACAAAAAAGGCTAAGTGGAAGATAGATTGAGAACAGCCTTGAGGAGAAGGTCTTGGAAATGCTGGTTTACGAGAAGCTCAATATGACCTAGCAATGTGCCCTTCCAGCCCAGAAAGCCAGTCATATCCAGGGCCACATCAAAAGAATTATCACCATCAGGTTATTCTTCCTCCATACTCTACTCTTTTGAGATCCTACCTGGAATACTGAGTTAATCTCTGGGACCTCCAACATAAGAATGTTGACCCGTTGTAGGAAGTCCAGAGAAAGGCCACAAAGATGATTAAAAGGCTGCAGCACTTCTCCAGTGTAGACAGTCTGAGTGAGTTGATGCTGCTTATCTCAGAGGAGATGGCCCCAGGGAGACCTTATAGCAGCCATCCAATCCTGGGACTTTTTACAAGGGCATGTAGTGACAGGACAAGGGGTAACAGCATTAAACTACAGGAGAGTAGGTTTAGATTAGGTAGAAGGAAGGAAGAGACTCTTCACTTTTGATGGTGTTAGGGCACTGGAACCAAACTGCCCACAAAAGCTGTGAATGTCCCATCCTTGGAAGTATCCACGTCCAGGTTGGATAGGCCTTTGGGCACCTGGTCTAGTGGAAGGTACCCCTGATCATGGCAAGGATTATGGAACAAGGTGATTTTTAAGGTTCCCTTCAGCCCAAGCAGTCCTGTGATTCTATGACTCTATTATTCTATGTATGATTCTATGATATTTGGATCAAAATAATAATCATCCTGATACATCGCCTAAATGTGCTAGTCTTAATTTCCTAACTCATATAGAAGTATATTACTTTTCCACACAACATTATCTAGTAAAATTCTAGAATTTTAATAGAACAAAACAGAAAAACAATAACATTGAAATGTACCCGTTTCATTGAAGTAACTAAATTTTTCAATAACTTGTATGATTAATTCAAGTAAAGAGATCTAGATTATTATCTTTTTAATACCTCTTTACTGCAAGCTTACTTCTGGCTCACAGTAGAAAATCAAGTATAAAGGAAGTAGAGAAAAGTTTCCAAAGACACAAAATGTAGCTGAAAGTACTCTATAAAGTCAGCGACATATCGAATATACACGTATTTCAAGGAAAATGGGCAGTGAAATGTGAATTTAGACTTAGTCTTTTTTGATATTCAGGTTTGTTCAGTACTTAACAGAGGTGGTACAAATGTCCCCCTTTCCATTAGTTCATGAGATTAAACTATGATGTATATTAATTCAATAGAATTTCAATATATAAGTAAAACCAACATATAAGCAAAAGGTAATATAAAAACAATTCAGAGACAGGGAGAAAACAAATTAGGAAAAGTAAACAGGATGGATGATCTCTACACTTTTATGCATTCTTAAAAAAGGGGTTAAAATGTAACAAAGAAAGAAACTGAAGCCCAAAGTGGTGTAGTAGTTTGCTCAGTTATGTATCAAAACAAGGGCAGACTTTCCAGTTTAGTATTTAACTACCACTGCATTGTTTGTGGCTTAAGTGAAACACTAATCCTCAATGAGAACACAATTTCCTAGGCAGAAAGCTTCTGTATATCAAAATCAAAAGCTGAAATTACTTCTTAGGATATTTTCAGACTAGATCTGTTACTGAAGCTAACTACAAAACTGCTCAAAAATGATGAATGATTTCCTAAAAAACAAAAACGAGGAACATTCTAAAAAGTGAAAAAATAATTTTTGATCGTTCATTTTGTGCACTGATATTGCACACTTATGTCAAACGAGAATAACAGAAAAGAGCATAAGATTAAAATGGATGACTGAAAAGAACCCCAAATGGTACAGGCTTGGAGGAGAAAAGAGCACATGAAAGAACTGAGGGAAGAATTCATTACAAAAGACAGCAGAGTAGAGCTTCTCTTCTTACTTGGCACAAGCCGCTGATGCACATATCCAGGGATTCAGTGTAGCATCGGGTCCCATCCAGAACCTTTGGTGCCAGCTCTACAACCAAAGCTGCTCCTCTGGCCTGGCACTTCAATGAGCATGGGTTGTCAGGATCGTTAGAGACAGGAAGCCACTCATAAAACTGTCCCTGGTACTTGACATCATTATGAGCTGAACACTGCTGAGCACGAAAATCACCTGCTTCTGGAGGACAGTCCTGCAGAAAAGGAGGAAAAGGTCGGTTATTCTAGTAAGGACAGCTGGTCATGGTGCTGTATATCTGTCTGGACTTCAGATGCAGAGTTTTTATGCTTAGAATAAATAACACTGAAATAAAAGAAACAGTTAAAGCTACAAATAATTAAATTGTATAATTATATCTTCCTTTTTTCTCTCCATGTAAGTATGGAAACAACATCAAAGCTATTCATAAATATGCATGGTACTTAAGAAGCACACTGTATGTGTCTTAACTGCAGAACCCATCAGTCCTGAATTGCTCTTGTTGAATCTATTTCCTCTTGTGAACAAATGTGCATATGTGTGTGAGCATGGACATCCTCCTCCAGTCAATTTTTCCTCCGAAGAGAAAGAAAATATCACTTGATTCAATTGTCTGATTGCTTAACATTTCTCTGCTTTATTTCATTTTTTTTCTTCTATGATCTAAATATGTTGGTAGGGGAACAGGAATAGGAAAAATGCAATATGTATTTGCAATTCTTCAACATAACAGAGGCACAACTCTCATAATTAGCAACTAACAGTCTTACACTATGATGTCCCTTTTTTAATTCCTTGGGAGGTTTGAGACATAAAATCTGACTCTGCACTGAGTACTCCTGACATTAAAAAAAACAGGGACCACTCAGACTGCTTGATGTATCCCATTAAATTCTCTCCTTGAGATTAGAAACTGAGGTTTTTCCGAAGTAGATATATTTTCCTGTCAGCCTCTCAGGAGAGCAAGAAGAACTTCAAAATCATGAAACTTCAGTCAAAATAAACATGAGTTCTTTTTATTTCCTTTCCAGTTTTTGATCCTTAAATACTGACTTTTTCAAGAATCACAAAGGATAGAGATAAGTAATTTATTTTTTTAGAAGTAACCTGAATAACACAGCTAAGGTTTAGGGAAAACATTGACCATGACAGGAACTATAACAAAAAAACAGGTGCTAGATATGCATTTCTGTCAGATTGTTAAGGCCTCCATCTTCCTCTTGTAAGGAAACCTGCCACTTGTGAAATGAATTCCTCAGTGATGAATAGGAAATTGCATGCCATGCTCATAAAAATCTGAACTAGCAGAGGTGACCCACTGTTGTCACTGCTGAAATGCACCACCCACTGCCTTGTGCTCGCATCCACTGTTTGTTCTCCATAAGTTTTCAGCAATTTTTTTCCTCATGGAAGAATTCTACTACATAACTTTGCTCCATATACATGTCAGGTGCCACTTTCTCTGATTGCCCCTCTGCTGCCATCTATCACACAACAACATACAATAAAATATTGGTAAGAATGTTTAACCTCTACTGCCATACCAACATCCACCTCTGATTTTGTGGGCCAAAATACAATAAAAAAAGAGGCATTACTTTCAGAGCTGCTTTCATACAACTAGACAATATCCTTAAAAGATTTCTCTATTCTTGTCATCTAAATAACAACTTTACCCTATAGAAATTATGTTGCTATTAATGACCAACTAATTCACCAGTGACGCATCTTCGCAACTCAGAAGATCTTACTGCTATTCAGGTAAAATAACTTTCCTGAGATTTAAGTGGTAGCCTTGTTTTTATGTATGTATTTATTTATTTATTTTCCTACTCCTTCCTGCTCCTTTAAGCCGGGCAGATTACTGTAGTTTTCAGTAACAGTGCCATGGGGGCTGTATATCACTTTATGACAATAAAGGATCGTTGTTTTGTACTGAAGTCTGAAAGAAAATCTGTCTAAAAAATCAAACCTCCTAATCTCCTCTTGAAGAAAACTGCCAGAACCTTTGCTATGAATGTATCATTTGTATACCTTTAGCCTTCCATTCACTAAGTGGAGGCAAGGTGATTGCATCACACATGTTGGATCACACCACTCCAAACATTTCTTATAGTGAACTACACACAAATACAAGTTATGGCTTTAAGCCATAGATTTTCAGTTAATTTGCAGTGTGAGCAGATTTTCAGATAATATACTCTGTTTTTTGAGCGATAGCGTCTGAGCTTGTTGGGTCCAGCTCCAGCCAGTTTTTTTGTTCAGTTTAAGGACAAAAAAATTGCACTCTTGCTACAAAATGCTAATTGCATTAAGAAAGAGATTTGAGCCACATCTTGCTCTTGAAAAGTATGTATGAAAGAGCAATAATGTAGAGCTCAAGTTGATAGTAAAAGCCCAAGGTCTGTAGGAGGACTTAGGCAGTACGTACCTTTTGTATTAATATGTTGTGGAAGTTTTAAAAAGGGAAAAAGTGATGAATGTACTTCAGTTTGATTTTTAAATCTCCAGACTAAATAAATAAATGAATGTACAATCAGATCCTGTCTCAGATCTGTAATCTAGGCTAATTGTTAGAAAAGAACAACATTTAGACAAAGGCCAAAAGTGAAAAGACTAGAAAAATATATATTAGATTCATTATTTGTCCATAGCAGTGTGTATTGGGTTTACATGGAAAGGTTTTTGTGGCAGAGAGACTGCAGGGTTGGCCCCTGGGACCAGAGCCCAGCACTGCCCTATGTCAGATCAGAGCCAGCTCCTGCTGCTCCAAAAGGGACCCACCACTGCTAGAGGTTCTAAAAAGGGAGAAACTGTTGTGCAACAGCAGCTAGGAGAGAGAAGAAACTGTGAGAGAAACAGCCTAACAGAACCCAAGGTCAGTGCAGAAGGAGGACAGGAGGTGCTCCAGGCATGGAGCAGAAGCTCCCTGCAGCCCAGGAGAAACTCATGCAGGAGCACGCAGCCCTCCTGCAGCCTGTGGGCACCATAAAGACAAGATTTCCACGTGCAGCCAGGGAGGAGCCCACAGGGCATCAGTGGATTAGGTTTGATGGAGGTACATCGCATGGAGGGCCTCCACAGGAGATCCCCAGGCCAGAGATTCAGGCCATGGGGAGCAGCCCGTGGTAGGGCAGGAGGGCCAGAGGAGCTGACAACCATGAGGAACCAGTGCAGAGCAGTGACTGAAGGGTGGGCCCTGTGGTATGGAGTCATGTAGGAGCCATGCTTGGAGAGCTGCAGCCTGTGGGAAGCCCACATGAAGATCAGGTTGGGAAGGATGGCATTCCATGGGAGGGACACCAGGTCAAGCAGGGGCACAGTTACCGTGAAGGAGTGGTAGAGATTAATTGTTATGGATTGACTGCTGCCCCATTCTGTGATCCCTGTGTATGTGGAAAGGAGGAAGGAGACAGAAGAGGGTGTTGGGAAGGTGTTTTATTTTGCTTTTAGTTTCTCACTACTCCAGTCTGTTAGCAGTAGGCAGTAAATTATATTACTCTCTCTACACTGAATCTGTTTCACCAGTGACAGTAACTGGCAATCTCTCTGTACTAATCTTGACCTTTGAGACCTTTTTGTCGTATTTTCTCTCCCTCTTCCTTTGAGAAGTAGGAGTGAGAGAGCGGTGTGGTGGAGTTTAGCTGCCCAGCAGGGTGAAACCACTTACATGGTGTAATTAGAGAAAAATGGTCTTTCTGTTCTGCTTTTAAACAGGATGAACAAGACAGTTATGGCTTGACCCAAGATCTGCTTTAGCTCTATTTTCACTAAAGAAGGGAAAAGAAAAGAAGAACACTGTGGCCTTGTTTTTTGATACATAATCTTCTGGTGCATACCCTTCCCTGATTTTTTTCTGTCCATAAGAGAATACAGTCAAGTCTATTGGCTTGGCTTACACTTGTTGCTGAGTTCCAAGCCAACTCTCTTGTTTGGTTCAAGCTTGGCTCTACCTTCGAAACTTGCTGGCTTGTGATAGCTTTATTTTTGCAAAGACAAAAAGGCCCATTAAAGCACACAACATACAAAGCTCATAATCCTGCTTTGTACAGTATTCAATACTATATTTGTTGTGCTGGATTTTATTTTAAAATCAAAGAAATAAAAAATGTACGGTCAACATAACAAGCTTTCAGGACACGGCAGGTGACCAGGACCAATGTTAAATACTTTCAGTCTTTGATATCATGATCAAAATAAAACAATGGATTGAAATAATAGAGCTTGTGTTAAAAAAGTTTACATGTGAAACTTGAAGCCATTCAAGGAATACATTCAAGCAGTCACAAAGGCAAACATCCATACTTATCTTGGCACACAGATAAGAAAAGGGGTCACAGTCTGGCCCACTACTTTTCTCCTACTGAAATCATGAATCCCAAATCTGCCTAAAGGCTTTGAAAACAATTCTGCCTAAAGACCTTCAAGATCCTTCTCCCTAAAGGAAAATTTCCCTTCCAATTTAGAAAGCATGTATACTTGCACCAACACATATAACACCGGCATAACCTGTGTCCTGTTTTCTATAAACAAACTGACAGGATAAGAAAAGTTGCAGTCCAAATATCATATATCATTAGGCACAGATCACTTAGACTGCAAAAGTAGAAACTGTACAGAGCTTGGTACTTTTTATTATTCTCTTGTCTTTGTTTTCTTCGTCCTTTACAGCTTATTGTATACTGTTTGTATTATATGTCAGTAGGGATCAGGGAGGCTTTGTGCAACCATATAATGGAAGACAGAAGCTTACAGCCTGTACATGAATATTCTACTTGTGAAAATGCTGGATGAGGCAAATTTAGTGGTTTTTTTTTTTTTTTTTGTGTGTGTATCTGTTCAAGCAGTAAGTTGCTGTTTTCTTCTGAATGCTTCTCGTTCCTTTTAATACTTGTTTGCCTGTTTGCATGTCAGCACCTGGTCAGGAGAAACAACAGGCTCTGATTCAATAAAATCTTCTCCACTTTTAAAAATCAGATTGCTTTCAGTATATGTGAGGATGCTTGGTGAAAAGGGATCCTCTACCACTGCTGATTAGCAGGGCTTGAATGGCGTGAGTGAAATCACTTTTAATCCACCTTAAGGTCTGAACATGGAAGTTACCTAACAGCATGTATGTAGTTTGTTTACCTGTACAACAGAGTTAAAGAAGGTTGAGCCAGTCAGAAGTCAGAGGCTGAATCAGACTTTCAGTGAGCCCACAGCATCCCATCTTTGTATGGATTATACAGTTCTGCAACTTATTCTGCTGACTATCTGCATGATCTGTGTTCAGTTTATGTGTGGAAGGACTGATATCTGGCCCCAAAAATTGTAATCAGTGCTGGTTCAGGTTACTCTATTTTGGGGCTATATGCAAATCTTACAGATTTTCCTTTATTTTTGAAAGTAACTGCGGGCTCCTACAGATACGAGGAACTGCTGCCATTGCACCCTAAAGAATCAGGAAAAAATAATAAATTTGCATCTGATATAAAAGTCCATTTGTCTTCAAGCTTTCTATTTACTACAGTGTCCTAGGGAGGAAGATTTCCAGTGAATAAGAAAACAACTGTTTCTTCTCTAACTCTGTGAGTCACAGATGGCTTTTTCGGGACCTTTAGTTTATTGTGTGAAGGCTCATGGGATGTTTCAGAGTCTGCTGGATACCTGTAATCTCTATTCACCCCATCAGGTCAAGATTTCTTCCACTGCAATGGAAATGTGTGTCATTTTAAAGATGACCAGAAATCCCTTTGAAGTATAAAACCTATTTTAAAATAAATACAGTTTCATCTTTAACAGTTAAGTACCTAATCCTGACCATATTGTCATGGCTTCCCTCAGATTCACTTGCTTCCTCATGTCCAAAAATATTGTTTTCAAGTTGACCTCCAATTTGACCTTATTGCAATTCATAAAGTCCATGGAGTTTTGCCATATTTGAATCCCATTCAAAACAATTTTTATTAATCAACAAACCAGTGGAAAAGATAAGATGAATCCCAGATGTCCCTTGATAGTCATAGGTAGATCAGATTTCATGAGACAAAAGTGGGTCAGTCTTCTAAAGTTTACTCAGTGGGTGAAATGTGGAAGATCGTATCTAAGCTGTGATAGGTGGAAACATTTGAGGAACCTTAAAACAGTTTACAATATATGCGGTTGTATATTTGGAGAGGCCAAGAATGATTTACTATACCTGGAGCTTTTCCTCAGTGCAAAAATCGACTAACAACTGGCCTATTCTGTGTAGTATCTGACAGAACAGTTTATTGAACCAGTTCCATGAAGTATGCACTGTGTTTCAGCTGCACCAATTTTATTACTGAGAAAGAAATCCTGAGGTCCTCATCCAGTAGGGATTTGCACAAGTGTAGAGATTTAAGAGATCTAGGGACTGAACAGAAACTCCATTCAAGTCTGAAGACTTGCTGAGCATCCTGGTTGGATTAAGTTTCTTGTAATCAAATTTTTCATTAATCTACATCTGTGAACTCCTAAATAATTTAGACATAACTTTAACTGCTTAGATCAAGTAGGGTCTGCAAAACAGCCTTCTCTGAATATCCCACGATAATGCAGTATCTGACAGAAAGCAGAGTAGGAGAAACAGTGTGAACAAAGTAAATTAGGGAATATCATCAGATGCTTTTTCTCTGCTTTAATTAAACACAGATGATGGCTAAATCAGCCAGTGAGGTATCAATCCAAACCTCCAAGATTCCTTGCCATTAGAAATTATTATAAAATAATTTATTTATTTATTTTTCCCAAACATCTTCCAATTTTTGGCTAACAATTAGATATGCACTTTTTCATGCCATATTTCCTTTTTGCTCATACCTTTTAAATATCTACAGAAAGTGTTTAAAAATTGTACTCAGAAATATTGAATTTAAATGTATGAATTCTCTCCATTGAACAGAACAGAATGGCCACAAGTTGTGCCGGGGAAGATTTAGATTAGACTTGAGGAAAAATTTTTTCTCTGAGAGAGTGGTCCGGCACTGGAATGGCCTGCCTAGGGAGGTGGTTGAGGCACCGTCCCTAGCGCTGTTCAGGAAGTGTTTAGATGAGGTGCTAAGGGATTTGATTTAATAGCTTGATGGGTAGGGATGGTGGTGTGAGGATGGTTGGACTAGATGATCTTGTAGGTCCTTTCCAACCTAATGTATCTATGAATCTATGAAACCTTGAAATGCCAGTGTGGTGGAAGTGATGATGACTGTCTGGCTTACAGGGACTTTTGATACACTTGCATAGGATGATGGCAATGTGTGCTTTTTATAATATTTTTTCAGTAGTCAAAGACACACAGGCTTACAAGTTGAGAAGATATATAGGCAGTTTGATGACGACATTATAAGCAACATATTAAATACACCTTTTTTTTTTTTTTTGCAAAGAAATAATTAGAAGTAATTGCTAGGTAACATACAATGACAGAAGTTTTATAGTGCATCTGTTAAAAAATAAGATGCAGCTATTAAAGTCCAGCATTTTGAAGAAAAGTCTGTAGTCACACTAAATGATTTGAGTTTCTGTTTAAGAAATCCTACTTAAACAGTAAGATGACGTAAAGGAAGCCTGGTGTTAATAGGGAAAAATATATTACCTATATTTACTTATATTTTCCCCTGGAACAAGAACACAAAAGAAGTTTTTACACTGAAGACTTCAAGATTGTTGCAGTGGTGAAAAACATGAAATTTTATTGCAAAATGAAAACAGATTTAATTGTAAAAAGATCTCACATGGACTAAGAAGGTAGAAAAATTCTGACAATTCTGTTAATTGGTTGTGTAGGCCTGAAAACATCTAGTGGTGGTGCACCTCACAGTCAATGAGTCAATGCTTCTACAAGCAGCTACTCATGTATTTGGACGTTTTGGTTTGACAGTTTCCAATAGGCTAGGCTTTGGTACATGGCAAGAATATAGTGTAATTTTGTCAGAAGTCTAACAGACAGTGTAGGTACCAGTTTGTGCAAAAAAGTAGCATGAGTTGATAATAAGCGTGGATGGGAGTTGCTTGTTTGAATGGAATCCAGAAAATGGGGGATGCCATTAGGGTTGGTATTTCAGCCAAGTGAAGAATGTGAAGTAAATTTAAAAAAAAAGAGCTGCAGGTGGTATTTACAAGTTTTGATTGTCTGATTAATGGGATCTACCATCCACAAATTCTGTATTAGACTTAATGGAACTGCTTTAAACTGCATAGAAAGAGCTAGTATTATTGTACAGCTTACAGCATTGTCTATTTTAATGTCAAACAATAAAATCTCAAAAGCAGCATTATTTGTAGTTTTCATCACCCTGTTGTCAGGCATAAATATTCAAATAAATAAATTACTTCAGGAATGAAGTACTGCTTTCCTGCATCTCAGTTTTCCTTTGGTTTGATTCAGCAAGGTGCAACAAGAACCAAAACATCAGGGAAACTAAAAAATTTTTCTGTCACCAAAATTGTTTGATAAAAAGATCAGAAAGATTTTAATTTAAATGGAGGGATAGGAAGCATAAAACAGTATAGTGGTATTAGGAGCACAAATAAACAGGCAAATGAGATAGCACGAGAGTCTGATAAAAAGTTGGAGATAACTCTGCAGCTAAGAACATGCTAGAAAAAGGAACAGAGAACATCCTAAACTTTAGAAATCTAGTAAAAAATGCTACTCAGAGTTTGGAAATATTTTTGTTTAGTTTGCATGAGATTGAATATTGCAACACCTCCAGATATATAAAACATTCTTTCACTGCATTTGGAGTAATTTTCTGCAGAAAAACAAATTACTCCTTCCCTTCCCCCATGATTACATTCTAAAATGGCTGGTAACATACTTGGAGTCCGTATGAATAGTAATAACAAAAAAGACTGTTGCAATTCAACCCTAAATCATCATCAGATTCCCTCATTCCTTCCTTCACTATTTACACATGTGGCTTCATACCCACAATCTTTTCAGTTTCTGATCAACACCAGGCAATGCAAGTTGTGAACATACTGGATTAGATTCCAACTTTTAAGGACTTCTCAGAGGCTTTATAGACAGCAGTGTCAGTCTCTCTTAGCCAGTAATATTCAAAAAGGTTTAGCATCCCTAGAATAATACAATCCACTGAAGAAACAGATTATCTTCTGAAGAAACAGAAACTTTCTTCTCTTGCTTCTCTATTTCTTTAGGTCATTCTAGGTGGGTTTTTTCTTTTCTTTTTCATCTTTTTCCTGTTATTTAATTTCAGAATGAATTAAAACCAGCTGCAGCAAAATCTTGAAAATGATAGTGCCTACAAAAATGTGTTCATTGTCAGACTCCAAGGAATATTCTTCCCATTCTCTAATTTCAGCTTTGAAATAGCTTGCTTTTAGCATACATGACTACCCATCTCTTCCTGTACAAGTACGGTCATATAAACAATAGCATGTCAGTTCACAGAAAGATGGTTTGCAGAGAATAAAAAGATAAGTTATTTTATGAACAATAACAACAGTGCTCACGTTAAGCACGAGCTAATGGCAATGAAAGCTCATTTTTCAGGAATCTGTGATTTCCACAGGAATCAAAAAGGAATTTTCCACAGTGCATGATAGCTAACTTCATTTAAAAGGGTGGAATGCAGACCTTACTCTCATGCAATCGACTGCCAGCCAACACAAATGAAAATGTAGATCTCATTGAGCCTGGCAGTTCCCTCTTGACTTTTAGTGACACCGTGGATGAAATCTTAAAAACAGAAAAATCAAGAAAACAAAAATTCATACACTACTGTGAGCAATTCTCAGTGCGCGTGTACATCCGGGGAATTTGGAGACAAATATATCATTAAGAAGAGAGCATAAGCTAATCTTGAATAGCTTGTGGTTCTGTAACAGAGAGGTTTTCAGAGCAGAGATGCACATTAAGTCTTCCCAAAAACTGCTTTAGATTTTCACTTATGCTGCACAAGATACTTCAAAGTGGTACTCATCCCTAGAAACAGAAGGCTAAGGGTTATGCCTACCATTGCAGGAGCTTGCTACAATTTCTGTGGCTGATCATGGTGTCAGTGTCATTGCAGTGGCTCATGGTAGGAATACCGGTGCACAATATCTCAGATTAGAAAGAAGGTAAATGGAAAGCCATAACATCTGAATCAAATGCTCAACATATTTTAAAAATAAATTGAAAGTTTTCTCCTGAGATCAGATGTCTGCAAAATGAATACAGCCAGGTTTCTTTTTCTTTTTATTTTTTAACATAAAGCCACACTTGAAAATCCTGGTTGAAGTCTGATGCTGTCTGAAGCTTTATGGTTGTTTGATTTATTGCTAATTTTGCAAGCTTATTTCTTATTTCTTATAAATAAGAAATAAATGAAAATGGATTTAATCATTCTGTTATGGAAAAGACAACGTAGCACAATCTATTCTCCACCTTCTCTGATAAATGAATTTAAAATTATAAATGCAGTCTTGGTTCTTCATTAGTAAGTTGCAAAATTGTCACTAATTTTAGCACTGTAAAACACTCTTGAGAATTTAACTCTGGATTACTTGAAGCTTCCTTTTTGAGAAGTCTGAAGCACTTGTGCATAAGGTATGTTAAGGAATCACCTGACAACAACGAAGGAATTTATTTTGGAGAAAAGTTGTCTAAGTCTACAGTTCTTAAAGAGAACCTAAGCTAAAAATAATATTTAAAAATATTCTTTGTCTAGAAAAGTTAAGCTCACTGATTACAAAAGAAAGGTTGCAACACAAGTCAAATGTCAGTCTCTGACATGGGGATGATCCTGGAAAAGCTAATGGCAGCACAGCAGGATGTTAGTACACACAAGAGCAGGTCAGGAATTTCCAGTGTGTATCCATATACAAACTAAAACAAAGCCAATGTGTTCTTCCTTGCCTTATCTTTAACATATTACACAAGTCTATAGCTTGACTGGCACAAAGTAATCTTCCCATTCCTTCTGAGGTCACAGCACTGCCTAAGTGCTTCACACCAACAGGAAATCTGACTGTTAATCAGCCAGCAGACCTATTTATTGACTGTTCCAGTTGTCAGTGAGTAAAGCAAATAGCTAGATTGATGAGAGATCTCAGTAATGGAAAGGATACACCCATAACCAATTTCTGAGGCAAAAGTGTGAGAAATGGGAAGCATGGGAAACTATAACTCAGACTGAAGCAAGCAACTTCTTTCATTGTGAGCTGTGGTCTACTAAAAAAAATATAAGCCAAATATGACAGAAAATGCTCTTCTTTTCTTTTCCTTTCTTTCTTTCTTTCTTTCCTTTTCTTTTTTTTTTTTTTTTTTTTTTTTTACTTTAAACTTTTTAACTTTTTCAGACAAAGCACCTATTGAAAAGCTTCTGAATATGTCCCTATCAGGCATGAGAAAGCTTGGCCCTGAGAATGTTTTATTTCATTTTCCATCTTTACTGGTAAAACTGATATTGCTTCATGTAATTTGAGAGCTTTCACAATCCTTGGCACCCAATAAAACTTTCCATATGAAAGTCTTTATTTCCATTTTCATCAGTGAAAACACGCTTTCACTTTGGTGAGCATAGAAGTTGAAGTTTCTTATTTTACTCTATTGAAAAGTATATTCACTATAGAAATAATAAGCAAAAGCGTTTGCTTTTCTGAGACATGCAACAGAATAACAGTGCTGGGAGGGCACAGGTGAACAGCAGCATACATCTCTTACTAACTTGTCTTCAGCTCTTAACAGCTTGATCCTCAAACCTGACAGATGGCCCAATATAAACCAGCTGGCTGCAAAAATAGCACTGGGAACATGAGTGGACTATCATTCTGCACTGGGGTTATAAAGAGCAACTCTGAAATTTCAGTGAGAGACTCCATAGAAAGGTTGTGACCGCAATTCCATCCAAACAATTTTAGCACCATGCCATTGTTTAGGCCATGGCTGCACCACCCTTTCAAGAAAGGAACAATGATTTGTTAGAGGTCTTATGATACAAAGGAGGCTTAGATGTTATTGTGTTTCCACTGTGACACGAGCAAATTATGTCATATGGACACAACCATCATACATGATGATTTGCATTATATCAGAGCTGTACTTCACTTACCACATTGCTGCATGTCCTGTATCGGATGTTTCGCCCTTCACAGGTCCTGTGTCCAAAATTAAAATCAAATACAAAACGTTAATAGCTGAATATAACAAGCAAGCACACAGTGTTTACTGCATCTGTATTTTTTCAAGAAGGATCCCAAACCACCAAGTCCTCCCACCAACTCTCTTCCCAGAAAGAAAGGCCTCTGTCTCTGGATGGATGTTGGTGTGTGAATTCTCCAACTCCCTACTTCCTACCTAAGAAAATGAAGTTCTACAAGGTGGTATGAGCTTACAAATGAGGCTGGAGGCCAGCATGCAGGCCACAGCTGACTACTGACATCTGAACCACATTCACCAGAGTTTCCCAGCTTGCCACACAGCTCTGCAGCTGCCATTCTGCTGCTCTGAGCAGGATGCAACCAGGGTGGTGCCCAGGGCCTGCAGTGTCCTGTAGGTGGCCCACTAATCACGGGGCTTCTTCCTTCTTGGTGCAGAAGGGGGGTGTGAATGTAAAACAAGCCCCTTCAGGCTCTCCTACAGAGTGGCATCTAAAAAGCAGCCAGGCCATGAGAGGTCAAAGAGCGATGAAGCCCCAATGTGTTCTCCACGTGTCTCCCCTTGCCTTTCCATGCAGGAGACCCATACCAACTCAAATGCCAGCAGAAACCCAAGAGGAAAGGTCAGATTTCTTTCCAGCCCTCAGTAGTGTGCTTTCTGAGTAATTACCTTTTGTGAGCTCAGATAATATTCTGCAGAGACCCTTGGTATAAATCAGAATTCAATATTTGGCTTCAAAAGAGTGTACTTCAAAATAATGGAATTCCTTACATTTTTAATTTCTTAATTTGACAATTTTTTTTTTTCTTGGTCAGGTTTTAACAAGCACACATTCCTTGAGGACTAAATGCCTGCCAAGACTGAAGTTTTAAATCCAAACTATTTTGAACTATCCAAGAGAAAAGACATCATCTGCGTGCATTTGTGTGGGTTCTTTTTCCTTCTCCTTTTCTAAGATTAAAAAACTTTTTCCATACTGTGTTAACTCTAGAATAAACTGAATGTTTTTTCTTTACATTATTGAAACCATCCTTCCTTCCACCTTTTTCCATACACTAGAAAAGGACATAATTTTGAAATTCTTTGAGTAGTAGATTTCACCCTTCTGATACAAAATCAGAGAAAAACACAGTATTGTGAACATATCACCACGGTGTAAATGATTGGAAGAGGAGATAAACAGGAAATAATAAAGCAAATAATTAAAAAAAAAAAAAAAGAAGAAGAGGAAAAATAAAAGAAAAAACATTGTATGCTATGCTCTGGAGCATTTAGCATAAAAACAATACTACTAAAAGCATAACAGAGATACTACAATTTTAATGCTTTTATAATGTCAAATAATTAATTCATTTAAATTTTTACCACTGCATGCATCCACAGAAGATAAAAGCATGCAGAAGACATCCAGCACTAAGAAGAACAGTTTAGCAATATGGTAATATAAATAATATTCATAATAGGTTATGAACTAGTATAGCAATATTGAGATTAAAAAAAAGGAAAAGAAATCAAGCAACATGCCAGTCATTTCTGAGCAATATTGCCATCTTGTTAACATATAGTTTTTCAGGCCAAAGCTGTTTACGCTTTAAGACATTCATTACAGTTACTCTTAATTTACACCCTTCGAGAGCAAATGAAAAACTTATCGCTCAGCATGCGGGCAGTCCTAGCTCCCTATCTCAATAGTTTGTCCAGCAAGCTTTATATGTACCCCATATCTCACTTATAATTGTCATATAGCCCATCAGACATACCTTTCCTTTGCACAGACTTGCTGCTGTTGAAATTGCCATAATTTATTAACCTCAGAAGCACTGATCTGTCACAGAAATTGAAACTTCCTTTCTGTCATTTGCCTCACAGTCACTTCCTCTTTACATATTTTGCTCATATTGTCTGTTTCAAAATGAAAAACCACTTAATTTTTGCTTATTCTTTGCAGTGTGGAAAAGTACAGGTACTTTCATTTAGACATAAGCCACAGAACTACACAGATTTTTCTTCCAGTTTCCCTCCTTTGGCTAATGGCCAGAGTTGTTCAGAACAAATGTGCAATTCTGGATGCAGCCAATGCTGTGATGATTCATGCATGCTAGGAACCACTCTTGCAAAACTCCCTTTGTCCCCTTGCCAGGATCAAACTTGTGATTTTTGTTATTTAAAATCATTAGTTCTCTAGTTATCAACTATCAGCCAAAAGCATGAAAGATGTTTTGAGCCTAAGCTCATACATTTTCATGGTACGTTTGTAGGGTACTTCGTGTTTCCTATCTACACTGCTTCAGTATTCTAGACTCTCTTAATCTCAGGCATTAATTTTTGGGACTAAATCTTCTAAAATTTGTTGAAAATAGTTGGTTAAAAAAATCTGAAAAAAAAAAAGAAAAGCTGATTTAAGTTGCAGTTTTTTGAGGAACAGATCTTGATTCTTAAATGTAAATTCTGTTTCTGAATCTGTCTCTGCTTAAAACAATGATACTGAAACCATCTAGAGGCCTTAATCCTGCTGGAGAGAAAAACATAGCTCCACGTGTGACACTAGACTGAGCCACATTTTTTTCCTCCAGGTGAGATTTGAATTAATGACACAGATCTTCTGTCAGTGTGGATACTTTGTAGAATGTCACAGCACATGGCAGTTAAATTCCAAAGAAGGAATACAGCAGATTAATAAGGGCACATTATGAGACAAAGCCATCACACATTCTCTAATCTCTGTGGGTTAAATGTGAAACCCATGATCAATGAGAGAATACACAGACACACAGAAATGTCAGGAGTCACCCAAAATAGCAAATTAGTCTTGGAGAGCACACAAAGAGTGGGAGTAACAAAAGGTACTTCTATAGTCTTCTCTATCATCAGGCATACTCTGCAGGAGATTTTACTGAGATAGAAAGTCGCTCAGGGTTTGTCTTGACAGGCAATTATTATCATGTGAATATGTAAGAAAAGCAAGCTATTGGGAATCATGTTTCATTCTTCAAACTTAGCCACTTGTTTCCAGTAAAGTTTATGAAAGAGGTTAACAACTTTTAATATATTAAAATATTCACTTCATTTAATGTAAACAGCACCAAATCCTGGTATTTATTTCTTCAGGCTCCAGTTTGTAGAGAAATTTAGTTCCAGTCCCCCCCCCCCCCCTCAGAAGTCTAAAGTAGATGTGTGTTTGTGCTCAGCTAGAGCTAAAAGCCTTGCAATAATCCATGCCAGAAGGAATAGCAACCCCAAGCCAGAGTTGCCTTTATCTGTAATTACTAAAGGCGATGAAAGAGATTTGCAGAATAGGACCTCATAAACTTCTGCCACTGTCAGTGGTAATCAAAGTTTTAAATGCTTTTCTTAAGAAACATGTCTCTGCATAAGCAAGCAACAAATAGTCAGAGGTAGGTTATTTTTGTGGACCAGAATTTTGATGCAACTGTTCACCACAGAGTTAGAAAGCTGGACAGTCTTTACCCTCCCTTATTTTCACATCCTTTATAACCACTCTTGTCAGATAGATTTTCATAGAATCATAGAGTGGCCTGGGTTGAAAAGGACCACAATGACCATCTAGTTTCAACCCCACTGCTATGTGCAGGGTCACCAGCCACATCCAGCTGGTTTTGAATGCGTCCAGGAATGGGGCATCCACAGCCTCCTTGGGCAACCTGTTAAAGAATGTCTCCACCCTCTGTGAAAAACTTCCTCCTAATATCTGACCTAAACCTCCTGTCTCAGTTTAAGACCATAGATTTTGGTTCTGACACTGTATTAAATATTGCTATATCCTTTTGTTTATACACTCATCAAATGACATAGTGGGTTAGGCAGATTATGCTGGTGTGTTTTGACATGTATCTTGGACTTGTAACTGTAAAGGCCTTCCATTTCCTTATATTTGGGTGACTAAGAGTCTCCTACATCTTCTTCAAATACTGAAATACTAGAATTGTTATAGCAATAGTTAACACTGAGGAAAGAAGGAAAAGGAAAAGGAAGAGGGAGAGGAGAGGGAGAGGAGAGGAGAGGAGAGGAGAGGAGAGGAGAGGAGAGGAGAGGAGAGGAGAGGAGAGGAGAGGAGAGGAGAGGAGAGGAGAGGAGAGGAGAGGAGGAGAGGAGAGGAGAGGAGAGGAGAGGAGAGGAGAGGAGAGGAGAGGAGAGGAGAGGAGAGGAGAGGAGAGGAGAGGAGAGGAGAGGAGAGGAGAGGAGAGGAGAGGAGAGGAGAGGAGAGGAGAGGAGAGGAGAGGAGAGGAAAGAGGAGAGAAGAGGAAGGAAGAGAAGAGAAGAGAAGAGAAGAGAAGAGAAGAGAAGAGAAGAGAAGAGAAGAGAAGAGGAAGAGAAGAGAAGAGAGAAGAGAAGAGAAGAGAAGAGAAGAGAGAGAAGAGAAGAGAAAGAAAAGAAAAGAAAAAGAAAAGAAAAGAAAAGAAAAGAAAAGAAAAAGAAAAGAAAAGAAAAGAAAAGAAAAGAAAAGAAAAGAAAAGAAAAGAAAAGAAAAGAAAAGAAAAGAAAAGAAAAGAAAAGAAAAGAAAAGAAAAGAGATGGATAGATAAGGCAACTTTCCCTGGCAAATTTTGTTACAGATTTATGATTATTCTTTCTGCAGGAGTGAAAAAATAAACAAAGTGAACACGAAATGCCAACTTGAATCACTGCAGTCAGGAAGCTGGCTAGGCAATTCAAAACATGAATTCTAATCTGTGGCCTACTTTCGCATAAATAATGCTTTCCACAATCTTCTATTTCGGGAATCAAATATTCTGATGTAAGTAATGCATCTTAGTATTAAACAAACATTAACCATCATGTATGCTGAACTGAGTAAAGGACTAATAAACAAAACATCATACCATACATCTTTCCACTGTGAGACTCTTCTATAAATCTAGAGTAAATTTAGCAGAATCAAGTGGATGGAGCTATACACATAAGCAAAATGACTACACTGTGTACCACAGAACTGTAGAATCACAGAAAGGACTGGGTTGGGCAACCTTAGAGATCATCCAGTTCCAACTCCAATGCTATCCACCAGATCGAGCTGGAGCCTCATCCAAACTGGCATTAAATGACTGCAAGGACAGGGCATCCACAGCCTTTCTGGGCAACATTTTCCAGTGCTGCACCACCTCTGAGTAAAAAATTTCCGCTTAACATCTCATCTAAATCTCCTTCTTTTAGTTTAAAATGTCCACCCTGTTGTTATCACACAATGTAAAAAGTTGCTCTCCTCCAGTTTATAAGCTTTTTCTCAAGTACTAAAATGGCACGGTGTGATCTCTGGATAGATACCTATCCAGTTTAAGGCTGGCATCATATTTATTGAAAAATAAGGCAGACCTTGGACTTTCACTACACAAATTTCTAAGTAGAGTACATTTTATTTCAATTTTTACTTATAAAATATTTTTTGCATTACTCAGAACCCATGTTACTTTCTAATAGCTAGCAATAAATAGCACTCTCCAAACTCTCACTAAAACAGAGACATTTAATCCAATTGAAATAAGAAAAATCAAATTTGAGAAAAATAAAGCAAATGCAGAAGGAAAAAAACTGTCAGATTGCTTTCAGACTGCTGTTAGTTGTGGGATTTTTTTAATACATATGTAGTTATTCTCTTGTGTTCTTAACTGTAGTATTTTTAATTTTCATAAGAAGTTTTTAAAAGTCTCTTTAATTTAGATTTGAACTCAGAACACATTGCATATAAACAGCAAGTTATTACAGTTGAAAATATTTTTTCAGTTGCTCACTAGCCAAGAAAGGAAGGAAAAAAAGCAACAATTAAATAAATGCCTTTCAGCAAAACAATGGCAAGGGCTATCTCTACAGTTATGTGAAAAGAAAACATAAAAATGTTAAATCTCACCTGGTCTGTGCATTAACAAAGATAGCATCTAGAACCTATCACAGGCACCAAAGTACTAACATCCCAAATCTCAACATGCCTGAGCTCAGATCTAGATCCAAGGTCTGCAGCTGGTCTCTACAAAACAAATGTGCTGAATAGAAATACCGAGTTCTCCATGCTTTGAGGAAATTTGAACCTGTGTCTGAACAATATGTTAGCCCAGCTCTACTAAAATGCCCCCGTCCTCTCACATAAAATCTGTGGCTTTATGGTGTCACAACATAACTCCATCTTATCTGTTGTAAGGCTTGTAAAAACTCCACACCATGCAAAGACCTGGCAGATATAGTTATTTTTATAGTTATTTTTCATTTAAATCCCAGAACACATTTATTGAAAGAATTATGAATATAGAGAAGCTTTTCCAGTGAACATGATCTTATGAGCAGTATATCATAGACTCACAGAATCACAGGATAGCTTGGGTTAAATGAGACATTAAAGATCATCCACTCCAATCTCCTGCTGTGGACTGGTTTCCACCCACCAGCTCACGCTGCCCAGGTCCCCATCCAATCTGGTCTTGAACACCACCAGTGATGGGCGGCCATATCTTTTCTATGCAGTCTCTGCCATTACCTCACCAGCTAAACATTTCCTCCTGACATCTAACCTAAATCTCCCCTTTTAGTTTAAAATCATTTCCCCTTCTTCTGGGGAGGGATTTTTTATAAGGGCATGTAGCGACAGGAAGAGGGGGAAACGGCTTTGAACTGGAAGATGGTAGATTTAGATGAGATATTAGGAAGAAATTCTTTACTGTGAGGGTGGTGAGACATTGAAACAGGTTGCCCAGGAAGGCCCCTTCTCTGGAGGCATTCAAGGTTAGGGTGGATGGGTCTTTGAGCAGCCTGGTTGAGTAGGAAGCACCCCTGTCAAAACAGGGGGGCTGAAACAAGGTGATCTTTAAGGTCCCTTCCAATCCAAGCCATTCTATTATCTTGTGATTCTGCCACTACCAGACCTCGTGAAAAGTGTTTCTCACTCCTATTTGTAAGCCCCATTCAAGTACCGGAAAGCCTAATTGAGATCTCCCTGGACTATTCTCCTCTCCAGACTGAACAAGCCAAACTCCCTCTCTTTGTACAAGAGGTACTCCAGCCCTCTAAACATCCTTGTGGCCTTCTTCTGGACTCTCTCCAACAGCTCCACATCCTTCTTGTGCTAGGGGCCCCAAACCTGGATGCAGTAAAACAGAATTGGGGGCTTGAACCTCTGTATTCTGAGCACTCTAGCTGCTAGGCCAGACTGGCTCCAAGTAAATGATTCATAGGCATTTCTGCAAGGTAGTCCACATCTCAATTCAGATAAGCATTTATGTAAATCATATCTATCACTCTCAGCTCTGGGTACAAGGTTGACTACTTTCCATTACAGCACAGATCAGTTTCTCACCTAGATCAACAGCATGTAACATTCCTGTGGTAGTTCTAGTAATGGTTTGCAGGGGAAAACAGCAGTATTAAAGCATTTGATTTCTTTCTAGTTACTTTATTGTGGTGATGCAAATGGAAATTAGGACAGCCAGCACAATGTGAGTAACCGTTCAAAGAACACCAGCAGCCATTCCACAGGCCACACTGCTGATCTAAACTGTGTAAAATTTTCAGTATTCTACAGTATTGGCTCAGATTTAAGATTACAGCTTGGTGGTTCTGCCATTAGAATGAGTGGAACTGTGATTTCCAATGAAATCTGGAAAAGCTTCTTCATCAAATCAAAACAGGAAAGGTTCTCATAAACATGGATTTGACTAATTCCACAGTAAATAAAGTATTTTTTTAAAATACTGCTTGATGGTACAGCTTTAACCAGAAGTGTCTACCAAGTAAATATACTCAAAACTTCTTCAAAATGTTTTAAATCACCTGTTATAGCAAGGAGGATATCCATGTTATAATAAAAAAAGATACAATTATCAACTGAAGCAGAAGATGAGACAGTTGTTAAGATACTCTGAAGTCATTAACATCATTAGCATACAGTTACATTTTTTATCAGAGAATCATCCTCCCAAGTCATCTGGCAGCTCAAGTGACCTGAAAATTCTATGACATATGTTAAAGAATGTTATTTAGCTTTGCAGGTGTTATTTATAGGATCACAGAATCATAGAATCACCAAGGTTGAAAAAGATCTCCAAGATTGTCCAGTCCAAACATTCAGCTATCACCAACATCTCCCACTGAATATTATTCCTCAGTATTATTCCTCAATATCCAAACGTTTCTTGAACACTTTCAGGGACAGTGACTCCACCACCACCCCAGGTAGCCTGTTCTAGTGCCTGACCACTCTTTCAGAGAATTATTTCCTAATGTCCAACCTGAATCTCCCCTGGAAAATCTTGAGACCATTCCCTCTAGTCCTATCACTAGTTACAGTTAATTTAACAATTATTATTGAAATTATTTGAAAAGTTTTTTGCTATTTATTCTACAGACCTTATGACAGCAGAAGGATTATTGTATTCACCAGAAGTCTGACTACTATGTCAGAAGAAAAAAGTTACACAGTGTAAAATCAACATAATTTTTGCAAATATGTATTTTTACACCTCTTTCCAAACATACACTTCAGTGGCTGCTCTACTGGATGACTAAGTCAAGTTGCAATAAAACTGAGAATCAATAATGCACTATCTCATTCTGTAGTAATATGGAAGTGAGTATGAAAGAAAGGTGTGACATTTAATTCCTCCAGGGAGGAAAAATGACAGCCATTGACATTCATTGGCGCTTGCTGAATATTTCTGGAGACTAAACAGCGGATGTGAGCACAGTGACGTGGTGTGTGGTACATTTCAGAAGAGGCAACAGTGATGTGAAAGATAAGCCACATTCTGGACAGCCATGCACAGCTGTCACACTACAAAATGAAGAGTGTCTTGAAGAGCTCACTCATGTGAATCCACTTTTTACAGAGAACTGTGTATGGAGCTGAACGTCTATTTCAGTGTTAAGCAAATGATAGTGGCAGTGTTGCAGTATTGATAAGACTGTACCTGGTGGGTTCAACAAATGCTCGCATGTGAACAGAAAGAACAATGTATACATTTTTTTCAGGATCTACATAACCACTGTTGTCACTAAGGGGACAATGTCCTGGATCACATTATTACCAGTGATTAATTTTATCATGTTACCACTATGAGCCAGTGTGAAAATGACCATCCATGGAGTAGCAACATGTGAATTCCCCACTGACAAAAAGTTCAAGATACAGCCTTTAGTGGGTAAAGTGATGTGCATTTTCGTTTGTGACAGGATAGGAGTGATCCTTCTGGATTTTCTGGAACCTGCACAAACTATCAACTCTGACTGCTTCATCATGACACTAAGCTGAAAGCTGAAACTTCCAGAATCAGGACAGAGATGAAAACTTTCTCGTGCAATGTAACAACACTGAGCCCCACGCCGGTTTGAAGACCTTGTGCATTGCCATTGGTACGTGACCATTGGTAAACTGCCAATCTTGCTGGAGAGTTCTACCACGCTCACAGTATAGTACAGATTTGGCGTCTTCTGACTTCCATCTGTTCAGACCAATTGTCATGACTTAGTTGATGTTATCACATGTGACAGGACTTCCACCCTCTCCCCTTTCCCTTTTCTGGGGGGGAAGAAGTGTGAACAATCCAATCAAGATAAGGAGCAATAACAGCAAGTGATAAAAAGAATGTAAGACAGTATGATATGAAAATGATATGAAAAGGAGTTACTAGTAATAAGTAAAGCAAATGAGAGAGTCAGGAGTTCTGTCCATGTTGCTCATCGCACTACTGGAAACAGAAGAGAGCCTTTTTCCCTGTCACTATGCTATTCTACCTCTTTTATCTTGAATCAGAGATCACATGGAACTTGTGGAAGAATAGCTGACACTGCCGTGAGTTGAGCCTGGAAATGCAACATTTCAGCTCCCTAGCACTATGTTCCAGCAGTAAACAGCTTACTGGATGGTGTCTTGATACGGAATACTGACAAAACCAGGACACTGATGAAAGCTGGACTGTAAACCATGTTTTCCTAGCAACAAGTCTTCCACAGCAGTTGTGTTACAGTTGGTCATTTCCACTAGTGCAGATTTTTATGACTGCGGCATGCAGACTTCTCTTCATGGCTGGCAAAAATTCATAGCTACTGATAGTGGCTATGTTGATAAAATAACATTTTATAGCTGAGAATTTGCTCTATCAAATTGTTGTAGTACTCTTTGTATCTATTGGATTTTCCATAGAAAAAAATAGGAGGCATTACTTTCAGAGCAACCTATGAAATAAGGTTCTCTGGCAATAAAAATGTTTTCTGTAGAAGTACAACAGTTACTAGTTTGTCTCTCAAGAGAAATAGAAGTGGTTCTCCTCTCTACAGGTTTTGTCCATCACTGCTGCAGGACAGTTCATGATGGAGGGGAGAAAGATGAATTTATTTTTTCTGAGCTCTGAATCAAAGAAAAGATGCAGAAACTGATGGGCAAAACATTCTGGACTTACAAAAATAAACAATTTTTTACCCAACATAGTGAGGCTGGACAATTCATTTTTACCAGTACATAGAGACAAACAACTGTAAAATTCAAAGGGAGTATTGTTCTGTGTAAATAACAAAAGTAGCTGAAGAGTTTAAGAGTTGTTGCCAACAAAAGCAGAGAAAATATCATTTCTTGAGTTCTACCCCACTCTTCACCTATTAATTATCAGAATGTTATCTTCCTGGGTCTGATTCTGCCAATTAAGTTACACACAGATTCTCACTTATGTGCAGGATAATAGCACGTATGGTTGACTCAGGCTGGCAACTCCTACCCCTTAATGTTCCTGGCATATTTATTTATATCACTATCATACTAAATGTTCTTAGCATAATTAGGAGCAGTTGTTGTAATGACATGTACTGTTAAACAGCCCCTACCCTCAAATGTTTACCATCTAAAACACTAGAAAATAGAATTTCTCGCTGACACTTTCCATTCTTTCATCACAGCTGGAAAAGCCTAACACAAAACACGTTCCCAAAACAAATAACACAAGGACTAAGATAACTTTGGCAAACAAAAGCTGGAAATAAAACAGCTTTCCTTGATTTGACTGCACATACTAGCTATGTTTAGGAGTGGGCAATTAGTCTTTGCATTTCTTCAATGTAGATGCTCTGGGTGCTCTGTTTTCATCTAATGGTCTGAAAATCGTCTCATACAGAACTAAAAGGCATAAAACATTACAAATATTCATTCCAAAGTAGAATATTTAGAATAAATTTGTTCCAAACCATCTAAATATGTTGCCATTTTTCATTTGATAGGAGTGAGTAGTATCTTCTTTCATTCTGCTATGCAATTACATGTGGCAAATACATGAGATCAACTGTACCAACCAAGACATTGTCCAAGAGGGCTGGATATTTTTTCTAATCTTTCCGGATCTGAAATTCTTACTTAAAGAAAATATTATTTTCAAACCTTCAAAATCTCAGTGAGTTTTCTTTTCCCTGTTTCCTCTGTTGTGTTTTTTTATTTTTTTATTAGCAACTTAAAATGCTTGCATAGCACTAGTAAATAAGTAAATAAGATTTCAAACATTTATTTCATTAGAAATTGCATGCAGACTGGCAAAAAGGAATATCTATCACGTCTGATACTCTGCTAATTCCAAGTCAAATTTTACTATTTTTGATTTACTGCCATTGGCTAGCAAAAGCTGTGCACCTAAGTAACCCTCTGCATCCTGGAAATAAGGGTCTTATGGATCTGAATGGACCAAAGTTAGCATTTGGTTTCTTAAGGCAGGAGCACTGGTTACGCACTGAAAGTACAGCAGTAATGTACTGTGCGAAAGTCAAGAACTGTGTGGTTTGTATCTTTGTTCCCTATTCCACTTCAGAGACCTGAAATTACAAGAATCAAAGAGATGCTTACTGGGAAGGGACACCCAGAATAATGATTATGTCCACATACTGTAGAACTGCCATGATTACTACTACTACCATGGTATTCAAATACTCTTCCCTTCTGATGACTGCAGAGGCAGAGGTTTAGCAAACCCGTGTTCTAAAGAGATGCTCCAGATCTCCTAAAATGCCTGGTTTCAGGCCTATACTAAACACCACTTTTTTTTTCTAAGGCAAACTGATTGAAAGCAAATGAAATGAATGCAAGGTCTTTGAAGACCCTCTATTTGCTCTGGAATGAGCAAGAGATGAGAATTTGGCACCCAAGTTTAAAAACAATTCTGTTGTTTTTTTTTCTTTTCCTGGGAATTGAATAGAAAAGTAGTTTATTTATGCAGGTTGTGGCAGATACCTTTGCCTATTCTTTCCCCTTCTACTGGGCTACTGCACACTAACCCAATATGTACTGAAAAGAGGAGGCCAAATTGTCCACAGATAGTGTTAAAATACACAGTGTTCTATTCTGAATTTATGATTGAATGCTTTGTGCTGTTTCATGGTGTCATGATATAAATAAGCAGCATTATGTATTAAAGCATCAGATGTACGAAATTGGAATGTATTGTCATTGCTTTATTAATATCAGTTTTATAAGCGCAGGAAATAAAAACATAAGAAAATATGCAGAATGGAAAATTGTATTATATTTTTAGTGTTTCGATATACAAGGTATCAAATATGGCAGAAAGCCACAAAGTCTGGATTTTTTCTTCATATCCTTTATCAGAAATCTGTTAATACTTTTCACATACACTCTGTTTAATGCAAGCATTTTTTCCTAAAGTATGAAAAAATAACTATTGCTAGCAACATTTTATAGATGAACATGACATACACCACAGAGTGGATATTATCAAGTGACTTGCCCAAGTTCCATTGAGAGCTAGTAGTCAAAGATGAGCCTACCTTTGCACTTGTTAATTTGATCCCTGCCTTCTGTAGAAGGTCTGCTGGCATGGAAGTCTTCTAACTTGAAATTTCACTAATAAGATACCCTCAGCAGAAGGGTAAATTCTTCCTTACATAGTTCAGGATATCATGTTGGGACAGTATGATTCTTTTATAGTCTCAGTGTGGCTGAGATTGTGGGGCGCTAAATCTAGTGAATTAGTTGTAGTTTGGTATAAATACGTGAAAAGGCTTACTGCTCAAATGCTGAAAGTGTAGGGAGGTTTCATTTTTCAGTAGCTGGCAGACTTCAGCATAGTTAAGCAAGCTGTCCAAGCAGCTTTTGTATCTCCATAGGTTCCCACTACATTTTTAAAGTATGCTGCCTTATCAAACATGTTGGCTGCTTGCCTGAGTCATAAAACAAAATCCATAATTTTCTAACGCTGAGGTGGAAATTTCAGAGTAGTTCAAGACCTCTACTGGCTTCTTCTTATAGTCTGACACATACCAGAAGTTCAAATTCTCCCATCAGTAATGTAAAAAGCGTTCTTCCACTTACTTGCTGCTCAGGCAACGTCTCAGTGAATATGAAGCCCCTCCTCCACAAGTACGTGAACATTCACTCCAGGAACCCCAGGCATCCCACAGTGAGTCTCGGTCTTCCTCTGAGCGAGCTGTTCTGGAGCTCTGAAGAGAGGGGGAGAGAAAGAAATCAGGAAAAAACACCTCAGGGACAAAAAAGTTGTTGCTAGCTTAATTCTTTCTTTTTACTGGATATCATCATAGACACTGAAGAAACTGAATAAATCCATTCTCTGGCATTTCCACTGACTGACAGTTGCTCTTCTAGTGAAGAGTGCTGCGTGAAGTTGCCTTCATCTCTTGAATATCATGCCCTGTCTCATTTTGAGACTGGTGATTATTATTATAGAAGAGTACTTTGGGCAACAGTGAGGCAAAGTATTTTCCTAATTAAAGGAAGAGGGAGAGAGAGTACGCCTAAGACACTGGAAACTGCGCTTTTAACTTTTGCTGCTGAGTTAGATACTCAGGCATATTAAAAAGTGCCTTCCCAGGTGCTGCTCAAGAGAAAAGGAATCACAGCCTAGTGAATCCACATGATACAGATGCATTTAACAAAAACTTCTCATACATTCACCTTAAGGTACTGGAACTACCATTACTTTTTTTCTGTCCAAAGATCCAAATACTCATGCAAGGCAGTGTACTTGTTCTAGTGTGGCTGTGAGCAGTCATACACTGAATTCTGCACATCTACTTGCAGAATAATAGTTGGAATAAATGAGAAGACAAGTGTATGAAGAATGGTTCAGTTGTTCATCTCCACCAGAGAAAAAGCAGCAAGCAACATTGTACCACTAGAACTTGTTAGAAGATTGATGTCAGCTGTCGGCACTCAGGGATTATTTCAGAGAGATAGCTCAACACCAAAAGTGTTTCATCTTCACTGAAGTTGTGTAAGTTTTGTAATGAAATCTGAAACCTGGTGAAATACAGCAGGATTTCTGGTTATTCTGTTATTCATGGGCAAAAATGGAAGCTTTGGTGATGGTTAGGGCTGTGATCAGTTTCAATATATCAATTTAAGGAAGATACTGAATTTATCATGTGCTGCTGAGATCCAAAACTGAATGCTCTGTGTCTGTAGAGAAAAGGGTTAAGGCTAGTACACTAGAATATGAAGTGCATGTTAATTGGAATTTATCAAAGTAAGAGGTTAACTATTCCATTTACTTTCAAGAGCCAAGAATGCATTATATAGTCTAACCATTAATACGGAGAGATATTTTCCAGTGTACAAATCATTTAATCCTACAGAACCTTTCAAAGGCATTTCTGTTCACTCACTTGTGTCATCTATGATACTAAATAAATAGTGAGGCATGGCTGAAGTAAAAGGCCATAGGTTTTATTGGTTACCTCTATACTAAGTATCACATCGAACCCTTTTCTCCCTCAAACAGAGAGCCAGTAATCACAATGTTGTACACATTTGCACCCTTTGGCAGTCATTAGCTCTATACATCTGAGGGATAAAAACACTGCAAATGCTGTTCGTACAGTCCACTGGGAGTCTTCTGCCCTGAAGTGAATCATTAGCTCACAGACCAGAACTTAGCTTAATCAAGTTGACAGAGTAATTATATAGTTTTATTCATTCCAAAAGCCAGATAGACTGGCACAATAAATTAAGAGTAACTGAATGAAAGCTGATCATTTTAACATTGCTTAAGGGAACTCACACTGTCTGCAAATTGGCCAAACTCAAAGAAGAAACTGTCTGAAGGAAAGAAAATTAAGACACCTTTCCAGCCACTTTCTTTTATTTCCCCCTCTTCTTCCCATTCTTTCTTCCATCAAGGCACAGCCCAAACATGATCTTGTCTATTTGTTTGGGCAGAGTGGGTTTTTCTCCCTGCAAAGACATTAAACACTTCCATTTCTTTTGACAGGAAGAGTTCAATGGAAGGCAAGGGTCAGGCAGGACAACAGCAGAACAATGTAACAGGCCATCGACCCAAATGCAGCTCCCTGGCACTTCAGAATGGACATCTGCTGCATTCATGATGCTGTTTGATCACTCTTCAAAGGCTTATGTACTCCATTTTTTAACCAGAGCATAGAATCATAGAATTACAGAATTGCTCAGGTTAAAAAGACCATCAAGGTCACCTTCAACTCCAAATGTAATCAAAGTGTACCACCCTACTCTAACAAACCACCACTAAATCACGTCCCTGAGCAACACATCCAGATGGATTTTAAACACAATCAGGGATGGTGACTCAATCACCACCCTGGGGAGCCTATTCCAGTGCTTAACAACCCTTTCTGTAAATAAATTCTTTCCTACATCTAACCTGACCCTCCTCTGGTGCATCTTGAGGCTATTTCCCCTTGTCCTGTCACCTGCCATCTTTGAGAACAGGCCAACTCTGCTCTCACTGCAATAACTTTCAGGTATTTGAAGAAAGCAGTAAGGTCTCCCATCAGTCTCCTTTTTCCCAAACTAAACAGCCACAGCTCCTCCAGTCACTTCTCACAGGGCATATTCACAAGCCTTGTTGCCTTTCTTTGAACCTGCTCCAGCACTAAAATGTCCTTCCTGTACTGAGGTGCCCAAAACTGTACACAGTACTGGAGGTAGAGCCGCACCAATACTGAGTACAGAGAGAGGATTAAATGCATTTTAGAAGGCAAATATACAAATGCCCCTTACAGTCTGTTTACCTGACACAAAAAAGGCCAATCTCTTTGAAAGGCCTTCAGATCTGGTTCAAAGAACACTGAGGTGAAATGAAAACTATCATCAAACTAAAGGGGCCAAAGGGCAGAACATTAAAGGTAAGCTGAATATTAACAAAAAGACTTAAAAGGGATCCCACACAATTTTTAAAGGTTTACGTTGTTTTTTTTTTGTTTTGTTTTGTTTTGGTTTGGTTTGGTTTTTTTCCAAATAAGTCCTCTGAATGACAGTAAGTTAAACCAAGCACACAGAAGGCAAGCTCTCCACCAACAGCTCTACTCTGATCCTGCTGCCTCATTTTTGGCACTTTTGCCAAGTGGATGGTGCTAGCTGTGCTGAGTAACCTGATGATTCCATGGTGTGACCAGCCTCCATTTTCAGTTTGCTTATGGCGTGCAGTTTGTAATGGTATTTTAAAGACATACAATACTTCCTTCTGCAAGACAGCTTTTAGAAGATGGTTTAGATGGGTAATTGATTCAGTTTCAGGTTTCCGTAGTGTTTAGTATGATGTAATTTTAATTTGGATCTACTAGGAAAAAAAGCAAGAATTAATTTAATCTGTGAGACATAATGCTGGATTTGTCTAAGAAACATATGGCAAAGATTTGACTCATCAGTTTATCTTATTTTTCTTAAAATGCAATATGATTTAATTTCAACAAAATATTGCAAGGGTAAATGTAAAATCTAAGGTAAGGTAAGTGTTCATATTCAGAATGTGGCTGATCCCCACAGCTGCAGAAGATCACACATGCAACAGTTCTCCACAAGCCATCCATCATCTAGATACAATCTCATTAATAGTTAAATGTGAGACAAAAGAACCAGGATGCCAGTTTACCAAGTTTATTTCTGCTGTTTTCTGAAGGGTATTTTAAAAATAAAACTCGGCGTTTATACTTTAGTCTGCTAAGAAGAAAATCCATATCTGTGTGTTTATGTCACAAGGAAACTAAAAATGGGTGCTTGTCCTGATTGTTTAGCACTGGTTGAAAGGCCAGTCAAAGGCATAATTAAAAAGGGTTGTAAGGTAAAATCACATAAACTGAGTACTCTTACCTCATCACAAATTATAAGCATCAGCACAGCTAGGCATTCTAAGGGTCCAAATTTTTCAGAAATAAGTTGTACTCCCACCCAGAGGGGAACCATGTGCCTGTTATTTGCATTCCGAGATTTGTTATAAGACCTATATATTCCCAGAAAGCATGTGATCTCAAGCTGGAACAGACTCCAAGTTTTCTTTTAACAAGTGGAATAAACATAATTCATTTCAACTCTACCCACGTTTAATGTTAAAGAAAGTAGTGTGGTTTTCTCTCCTGCAAACTGCGCAGTTAAGATTGTGCCTGAAATTCTAGCACTGATCGAAGAGACATTTTAAGACTGAAGAATTCAGTCTTAAGGAATATCTACCATTTACCAGATAAGGATCCACTTTTCATTAGGAGCTTATACCACCAATTAATAGTTTCTACCCACTTTCAACCAAGCTATTTAAACTGAGAAACTGACATAAAGATCTGAAGTTATTGCCATAAAGAGTGACCTGGGGAAAAAAAAAAAAAAAAGGAAAACAAGAGAGAGAGAGAGAGAGAAAGAGATGCGGAAGAAGAAAAACAAAGCAAAACAGACAAAAAAAAAAAAAAAAAAACAGAAGAAGAAGGAAGAAAAAAAACAATAGAAGAGGGTACAGCTCTGAGTATGTGAGGAGCAAAGTAGCCACCAGCTGAATCTTGCTTTAGGTAAAACTTCTCTTTTAGAAGTCTTTTATCCCTGCCAGAAATACCCAGGTTGGTACTTTTCGAATGTCAGTGTATACCAAAGGAGTGTAATACAGCCACTCATCAAGGATCATTGTACCCTGCTGCTGATATGAGTTTCCTTCCCTCTTCTGTCCATCCAGGTGGAACTCAGACTGAGATTCCCAGGAAACACTCACTGCTTTGTCCTGACATCTGCAGCTTAAGTGGTAAAAGTGCCACTCCCTGAAAGTAATTTTCTCATAAATGACCCATGTAAAACAACATAAAAAAAAAATAATCTGTTAGCACTAAGCAAAATCAGCTCTTTCTTTATACCTCATTACCATAATACGCGCTTGACATGAGGATGATCCTGCAGCTATCACCCAGTACAACAGCTGCAGAGGAAAGAGGGATCAGGATGCCCTAACAATTCTCAAGAATGAAGGAAACCCTATGCATTTAGTCAAGAAAGTAAGTAGGATGAAGAAACGAACTCAGTTGTCAGTGGCTAAATCATACTGCTTTCAAAAAAAAAAAAAAAAAAAAAAAAAGAGGGATTTAAATTATGAACTGAAAAAAGGGCTTCTTAGAATATAACAGAAATAGTCTGACACAATCAAGTAAATCTAAAAGAGCGTGATGTCCAATTTTATTGTCAAAAATTCTATTTCTGAATTTGCTGAAGAGTTGTCAGGCATTCATGTTATATTCAGACTATGAGCTGAATAACAGGTCTTTCCTACTCTCTCCATTAACACACAGTATACACAGAAATCTTTTACAACATCTGGAATAGTATGTGAAAAACACAAGATGTGTCACACATCCTTAAATCACAACAGCTGCCTGACCATCCAGGAGCTGCATCCCTGATGAGAAAACCACGTTTCATTCAGGAGCATGTGTGTACACATGTGTGTGGGTGCACAGAGGGAGAAACACGAAAAGTAGCAAGACCTCTGCTCAGATCCAGAGACCTATAAAAGTAGTTCAACCTTAAGAAAATAAATGTCTTAGTCACATACTGGAATTTAATTTAAAATTTTTCTTGGAACTGTAGTACCCCTACATAAGCCAACTGTTTGTCCATGTCACACAGAGAAGAGTGTGTATAAATGCAGATCATGTTATTTCATTGCTCCTCAGTTATGAGGGGTTCCAGTCTTCCTTCAGCAAAATGTTGCTAAATTCATGTTTTTCAAGGAACTTGTATACTTCCTAGATTATGAAGCAATACAGATAGTGAAAAATGCAGTTAACCTGTTGTTGGACTAAAGCAGTGATACAGAGTTTAAGTCACAGTTTATTTCCCAGATGATATGCACTGCTGGGTTTGGTTAAGAAGTTTAGATCATCTGTTTCTTATCATATCCCACTGTTTAGGGGTATGATGAACTGTCAGTGACAATATGCAAGGCTCTTCTGAGGCCACTGTCTAAACTTATCTTTTGCTACTGTGAAAATGATACTGGGGACAAAAGAAACAGTTATCTTTCCCTGTTATGTGGTCTTTTTACCCTTCTTTTTCAGATACATCCAAGCACATCCCTGCATGAACACTTGCCAAGACATACATTCTCTTTCTTTTGAGTAATCTTTGATCATCCTTTGATGCTAGTTTGTCACTGAAGTCAGCTACATAACTCAGAGTGTACTGAAATGCTGCCTGTAGTGAACTGCTCTCAACACTCACCTAAGTATGTAACAGCAGTAGACAAGGCCAGTAACCACATCCCTTTTAGGAAAGTTGTATTTCTAAACTTCAAGATTTTGACTTTATAATGTAAATATATGGTTTATGAGATTTCATTTTCACAGGGTTGCGTATCTTTGTTGCATTCCATTCAAGGTAACAGATGGAATACAGTTCAGATAGGAAACATCTTGGAAATCACTGGCTTTTAATGGAAGCCTATACTGAAAAAAATTACAGCTAGTTGAATTAATATTGGAAAGTACTGTCAAACAAAATGTTGACATACAAGATATTTCTGACTAGCTGTGGAAACATTTCTAAACTATTATCTTGGAAATATCAGGAATCAATTTTCTTGGCATGTCCAGTTTCAGTGCACACAAAAATAACTGTTCAATGCATCTAGGCATAAAGTTGCACAATACTTTATTATATACTACTTCCAATAGTATTTTGAAGAAAGGATTTGTTAAGATAAAACTTATCTTGAGAGCAGAATAATCTGGAAGCACTAGGATTCCCCACAGCAATAGTTGCCCTCCAGCTCTCACTGGATATCTGCCACTTCATGCACCTCATACAAGTTGAGCTCCTCATGGTAACCCCAGTAATATAACCAAGGGCTGAGTAGGAATTAACATTAACCTATTTTCTCAAAATGGCTACTTCAGAGTCAGGATGAATTAATGTTACTCAGGTGGTGTGACATAGATTGTGTTCCTGTTGCCCTGACCACATTCCGTGAAAAGACAGAGAACCTCAGTCAACAGAGCTGTCAGCCAGCCACTCTGAGGGGAACCACACAAGCCAGAAATGAAGGGATGTTCTGATTTTGTGGAAGTTAAAAGAAGATGGAAAGAGCAAATGTTGTACAGCCCAAGCTGACAGAGCTGCCTGCTGCACTTGAGGTGCCGAGTGACCGTGGATGCAATTGCTCCTGTGATTAACTTCATGCTATACCCTATGACCAAATAAAAAGGAGTTCAAACTCCTAGTAAGACCCTGTCTTCTCTGGTAAGCAATCTGGAAAGATGCAGCTGCAGTAAACATCAAAGCTCTTGAGATGGAATTGGTATACCTCCTGCGCTGTCTCCCTGCTCCCCGGAGGGCCATGGCTGAAGTAGGGCTGTGAGCAAAACAGTACAAGGCCACTTGCCCAAGGCTTCCAGTCTTGGAAATCATCTGAGGAACTTCTGCTTCCTTTGCACTTGCAAGACCAGGCAGAACAATATGTGAAAAGGTCATCAGAATACTTCCCATGGAAAACCACTGGCACTGGAAAACCTTGATTCAAGTGACTCCATGCCACAGGGAAGATACTGGCACAGAAGAACACACGTGTAAGGGTATATACTATGGGTAATTAATTTATGCTCAGATGTTGCTAGTACAAAGAAATGGATCAGAATTTATTTTGTCATTTCAGACTCCTAGAAAAGGAGTAGACTAAATAAATAAATAAATAAATAAAGCCCTTATTTTTTTTTCTATGTTGTTTTTTGTTTTTCATTTATTTTTTCTTCACAGTCTAAATCATCTTGTTGGAAAACAAAGGATAAGATACTTTGAGAAGGTGAGAACTGGAAACCTCTTGCAGTTTTTCAGTGTTTATTCTGGTCCTATGAGCAGAGGCAAGGAAGAGCAATAGGTGGACAATTTTTCTTAACTCTGATTAAATAAAGACAGTGGACATGCTGCTAGCTCAGCCCTCAGAGACACAAGTACAACTTTGCTGTGTTATTCCATTCTGTCATGAGTTCCATTTTTGTCATTTATTCTTAAACAGTGCAGTCATGCAAGTCAGGCTTATTACTACAAGAGTAGAAGAAGGGAAATTATGGCACCTTTTTCCTTCTGCATCGGACAACAGACACTTACTTAGGGATAAGTAAGCATACATGACATGGCTATTTCCTAAGTAGGAGGGACATAGTGTCACAATGAAATCCTATCTGAAAGCAGAATGACTCTAATCTTGGCGTTGTACAGATCTAACTCTTTGACAGTCATCAGTTCTGTGCATCAAGGACTCTCTGAAGGATCAAAACATTGCCAGTGCTGTCCACAGTCTACCATAGGATTCTTCCTGCTCTCAAGCAAGTCAAGTAGATGTATATATAGTCTTCTATGACCCACCATAGGGAGTACACGCCTTCTAGTCTGCAACAAAAAAGGGAAGAAAAGATAAACAGTCATCTCAGTACTTTAGGAGCTAAACAGTCAATCCCAAGGCTGGGCTGGAAGTTGTATCCCGGGAGAAATGTGCCAAACGTGAGCTCATTTCTTCTTCTTAAAGGGCAGCAGCCAGCCAGGGGGGTTGCTGGCAGAGGATGGAGCTGACACCATATCACTTCAACACACTGCATGCTGCACTCCCTATAACATTTTATAACAGTGCCTTATAAAACTCAGATCAGTCCTATCTCTCACTCCAGTTACCCATATGAAAATATACACTAGGGGAGCAATGTGAATACAAGAGCTCTCTTTCTTGCTGTTACAGACCCAAGTTACAACACCCTGTTGTATTTAAATCCTGCCGTGCTGGTGTAAACACCAGGCATGGGTGATCCAATACAGAGCAGGTCCAAGCTGGCTCAACCTCAGACTTGTCGCCTAATTGACTCAGAACAGTTTTTGAGGCTAGGACTGGTTCATATGCAGGGTGGGTGAAATAACTTTCCAGAATTCGGAACCCACCCAATAGCATGGGTTCAAAAGTGCATCTTACACTCAAAGACGTCAGGTTTGCCTTTCACATAGGAAGGCCTGGGGGCAGGGAAAGAGCTGTGGGGTGCAGAGAAAGGAAAGAAGAGAAAAGGAAAACTGCAGCCTTTGATAATGCCTAGTGCATGCTATATGTTTTCTAAGATGCAAGAAGTAAAAGCTGTATGCTGGTTTGGCTGTGGTCTCGAGAAAGAAATGGCTTACATGTGGCAGGCAGCCCCAGCTCCATGGTTGAACCATTGTCTCCCTCAAGGAGCCAGGGTAGTATGTTGAAGAAATTCATATTAGCCATTTTCCCTTGGCTTAGTAAACTGACCTTAGGCTTCAGATATCCACTCAGATTAAATTTCTGCACAGGCTACAACGTCTAACTGTGAGTCCTTTCATGTGCATTAACCTGCACATGGGCTCGATTTAGAAACTTTGGTTTTGAAACTCCAAACAAGAAGACCTTGTCATGTAAACCTACAAGCAATCAAGCTCCCTGCAGCAGGTGGTAGCCCAGCTGCCTTGGATTACAAGAGAAGATGATCAGGAGGGAATTCAGGCAAGGGAGGAGAACTCTCCAAGGGCTTGTGCAATTTCAGATAAACACCCACAATTATGAAGTTTATTCAAAATAAATAAAGTCTTCTGCCCTTCTGATGGTCTGCCATCTCCCTCAGTTACCTCATGGAGCTGTGTATGTGTTTATTTTAACAACAAGAGGCCATACAAAGGATTGAAATATTAAGCCTTAATGGAGACAGGAAAACTGAAAGGGATGTGTTTATATTAAAAAAATAATAAAATAAATAAATAAAAGAGGGAGAAGGGACAAAAAAGAGAAAAAGAGAGGAGGACAGACAGGTGGACAAGCAGAAGAGAGGGAGGAAGAAAGGAAGAGAGGGAGGGAATGGGGAAAAGGTAACTCAGAAATTATGTGGAATGCTCAGGAACAAATTTCCTAATAAAAACAACAAAAAACAAACTAATATGGGAAGACAGGAAAAGAAAGCACACAGGATCTTTAGGAATTAACTAAATGATTTCAGAAATCATCAAATGTTTTATTCTCCATTAATCACTAAGCAATTAATCTCAAATTAATGTAGATGTTTCTTCAGAAGAAAATGCTCTCACAGAATCACAAAAGAACTGTGGGATTTGGAGGGACCTCGAGATAGTCTAGTCCAACTCCCTGCTAAAGCAAGTTCCACAGAGTAGGTTAAAGAGGCAAACATTCAGTTGGGTTTTATCTCAAGAGGAGACTCATCGCCATTCTGGGTAGCTTCCTGCAGGCCTCTGTCATCCTCATGGTAAAGAAGTTCATTATCATGTTTGTACGGAACTTCTTATGTTTCAGTTTGTAGACACTGCTCCTTGTCCAGTTGCTGGGTACCACAAAAAACAGTATGGTCCCATCCTCTTGACAACACACTCTTTAGATATGTATAGGTGTGGCTAAGATTCCCTCTCAGACTTCTCCAGATCCAACTTTTCCTCATAAGGGAGGTGCTCCAGGCCCCTATAATTTTCTATCCCTCTATCCCTCTGCTGGACTATTCCTGGAAGTCCTCTGTCTTTTCTAAACTGGGGAGCCAAGAACTGGACACAGAGCTCCAGATGCAGCCTCATCAGGGCAACTTAGAGGGAAGATCACCTTTCTGGATATGCTGGACACACTCTTTTTCATGCATTCCAGGATACCATTAGCCTTCTTGAACACAGGGTTACACTGCTGGCTTGTGGCCAACGTATTGTCCCACCAGCACGTTGGTACTGCATCACAGAGCTCCATTCCAGCAGGACCTGTACTGATATGCATGGCTTCTCTTCCACAGGTGTAGGCCTGGAGACTTTGCCCTTGTACAAAATGCTCCTCTCTGTCCAATTCTCCAGTCTGTCCAGGTCTCTCTGAACTGTAGGACAGCCTTCTGGAATGTCAGCCACTCCTCCCAGCTTTGCATCATCAGCTAACCTGCTAGGGGTGTATTCTGCCCCTTCATCCAGGTCAGTGATGAAGTTACTGAACATGACCAAACCCAGCAGTGACTCTTGAGGAACAGTGTAAGCTATAGGCCTCCCTAGAGACTCTGTGCTGTTGGCCAAAACTCTCTGAGCACTCAGCTGTTAACTGTTTGTAATACTGACATGTAGGAGTTTTTTAGGAGTACCAGATAATTTTTTTCCCATTATTTTGAGTTATGAAGATGTAAGACATTCTAGGTTACAAGCAGTTGCTACTGTCATTCTACCTTCTCATATCACACACAGTGAAAAAAAAGATATGTTTTTTCTCTCACCAAATACAGTGAAAGACACATACACACTTTGAAGCCAATATGTTGCACAGAAGCCATCTCTGATAATCCACTTCCTTTTGCCCCGGTGATCACCAGCACTGATGTGTGGCCAATCTCATCACAAGATTGCTCAAATTTGAATTAGCAGAGAAGTGAGTGCTGAAGTTTTTAGTTTCAGAGATTTCTATTGGTTCACTTTAGCCTCCCCTTCAACTAATTTACATCTTTCCTCTTTAAATGTGTCCCTGGCAAGACCTTTAAGAAAACCATTGTCAGTAACACAGTAACCTGAAATCCCCCACCTTTTTAAAGGGGAACTATGAAAATGTCATATCCAAAATGCATTCACAATCATAATCCATTCACATTCTTTTTCATCCAAAATGAAAAAGAAAAGTACAGCCCTGGGCTTGTTAAGGGCAGTTATATTAGTCTTAACAACAGATGCTTTTAACAGCCCAGGCTGTGAGAAAAACAGGGATTTAAGTCAGTCAGTCTGTCAGTCAGTAAGTAAATAAATAATCCACCAATCTGATGCCAGCATTAAAGTGGTAGAAGACCTTATTGCTTCCTATATTTCTTTTCACTTTTGTTTCTGTTGATATAGCACAAAATCTAAGCAATACACTAGCAAACTTCAAACAGGGACTGAGATTATATCCAACAAAGCTAGAATGGGAAATGTGGAACTATAGTACATTCATATGGAAACAAAATGAGTTATATTCATTTTATGGGACAGTTTGAATTTATTATGAATTGCATATAATTTCCTGTCTTGCTTTTTTAATACTCCTGGAATTTATTTCAGGATGTCTTACGTTATCACATACACACTTCCCTCTGCCCTGACGCTCACTCTACTAAACTTGCTCTGAAAGGAGTCCCTGAAAGGCAGAAATCCCAGAGCCACCTCTAAAGGGTTGAAGCTTTGGAAGACATTCTATTAAGGCAATGAAGATGAAAACTAAAACTGTGAAAATTAATGTGATCAATAATTAGTGAACATACAACTTATTTCTCTGGACAAATAGATGAAGGAACACTTCAATAAGATGTATCCAGAAAATTCACAGGTGGCAAAACTATCAAGATACTTATATATGCTTGCCTTGGAAGCAAAATATGTCCTAAAAGCAACATTCTCTGCTTTCCTTCCCTCAGTCACTTGTCTACATTGCTTTCCAATTTCACCACAACATTAGCTACTTTTACAAGAAATTTGGAGAAGTTGGACTCTGGCACCAAAAAGAAAATAAAATGTTCATATGCAAAATGAAATTCTAATCAAGGTACTTAAAAAAACGTTGGGAATAAAGTTAGGGTTAATAATCCTTGATAAGATGTCATCTGTCTGGGAACTGCTGAGTCATGACCTGAATCACTGAATGAGCACCTGAAGGAAAGATCTGTTCAACCCTGGGAGAACAGATGAAGACAATTCACCTGCATGACCAGAGGAGTTGGAGCCAGGCTCCACCTCTCTTAGACCTCATTGCAGGGCTGACTGCCACTGAAGGAGGATTTCTTGGTGGAAGTACCCCCTTTTTGGACTTCCTTCCCTGTGAGTCTAGCTCTCTAGAGATGGGTGAGCATTGATTTTCCTTCTTTTTGTAATACCTCCTAGTTTACATTGTTTTCTTTGCCTTTTCAAGCCTTACATCATCACTATGTCAGTGAGAAGGTGTTGGTTTATAGTAGCCTGCAATGTACACATTCAGATCAAGCTGCAACAAACAGCCCCTAGCAAATATATTCAGTTGACAGTAAGATAAATCCTCTGCTAAGAGGTTTCACTAATGGATATTCATGACCAATGCTTTCTGGAAGTATTTTAAATGCTCATAAGCATAGTATTTAAATACCATATGTAAAAGCTTACAAGAAAAAGTTATGAAATTAAGAGATTGTACTGGAAAGGCAGGTGAAATTCAGTGTACTATCATTTTAGTTAACAGAGGAAAATCAATTTATAAACCTGAACAACTTGATCTGTAATTTCATCTAATACTATTCTTATCTAGATATCAAAAGTTATTATTCTGAGAATGGCACTTCCCACTTCCAAAAAGATGAGCAAAATCTTAAACATTGGTGACTCCATACAATGGTGGACAGCCTGTAACAGAAGATAAAAATGCTGCATATAATTATCTTGAAAGACAAGTAAACCATGCGAGAATGTCATCTTTAAAGCCATAGTACCACTCCTTGAAATATCCATTTCTTATTTATTTTTGTTCTGAGGTTTGCCTGAATATATACTTAAGGCCTAGGAGATCACAGGGCTGGAGCATGTCTTCTGTGAAGAAAGGCTGGATGAGACTGGGGTTCTTCAGACTGGAGAAGAGAAGGCTTTGGGAAGACCTCATTATGGACTTCAGGACTGATAAGGAGTGACATTTTCAGGAAGCATAGTGATAGGATGGGGGGGACAGTTTTAAACTATTCTATAATTCTGTGTTATAGGTCCTCCAGCATCCAAAGCTAGTCAGCCATCTGTAAAGACAAGCCTACTGTCCATATACTGATATGAAAAGACTGCACTGCCAAGAGTAAATGTCAGCCCTTCCTGCTGTTCTTCATACCAAAGTAAAGTATTCTGATAGAATTCAGTGTTTTGTGACAGCTTTTGATTAGATGCTGTCTACCACATGGGAAGACTTCTATGGTAACTATCTCTGGCTTGGGCATGAACAAGTCATTTTCTCCTTTTCCTGCTCTTCTAACACCATAAAAATATTATGGATAATGTATTTTAAATGTATTCTTACTAACTTGAATTTTCTGATTATTTTGTAAGGATCATACTGTTCTCCTTTTATTCCTTGCATGACCAACAAAGGCCTGCAGTTTCCCTATCTTTATCCATATAATTGCTTCCCATACAGTTCTGACTTTTCTTACAAGCTTAAGCAAATAGGTATGAAAAGCAACAGAGATAATAAGAGTGACTGCAGATCTCAATGTAAGAAGCTGCGTCTTTCATAGACATAACACATTCAGAGGATGGTGGCATGGCCACAAACCATAGTGGTCAGAAATTTTGCATTCCCTTGCATGAATAAAACTTAGGTTTGTATAGTTAAGCTATGAATTTCAGTGGATCCTTCCCAAGAAGCTGAGAACAAATGCCAGTCTGCATATAGATATGTCTATGTACAAAAATATATATGTACATTTAGGCCCATTTACTGGAAAATCTTTCCCTCTGCAGTCATAAATGATGAGTCTACACACAACAGTAGGTAGACCTATGTACACATGAAAGGAAAAAAAGTCAAGCTTTGTATGTGAGGATTATGAAAATGAAGGATTATATTCATTCCACGAGCTAATTGTGGTTGTGGCCATCCAAGACAGGCCCAGTTAGATAATAGGGGAATACAATGCCAAAGAGCCTGGAAGGGATGGACTATTGTATTTGACTATTTTCCATGTACAGAACAGAATTGCAAAAGAAAGAAATCTTCCAAAAGATAAAAATAAAAACAACAAAAAAACCTCACACATGTGCTTTATTACAGTTCCTAGTGTTAGTTCTGTAAATACCACAAGAGCAACCAAGAGAGCTAAAAAAAGCCGTTGAAAAGATGCAAACAACTAATGCAAATGTGATTAAATGCCCTTCTGACATATAACGATTTGACTTCAAATTTGGATGAACGCACATGTCAATGGCTGGTTATGGTTTTGGCCACATTCCCTTTGAGTTAGACAACTGTGATTTGCTTGTGTTAGGCTTATTTTTAAACCAATTGAAAGGGAAATCTTTGGAACTGAATGCCTGCTCTCTTTTGTTCCTCTTAAAAGTGGTCTGCTAATATTTTCTTAACATGCAAAAGTTCACAGAGCAATGAGCAAAATTCTCCAAATACCTGCTTAGTCTGGAAGGAGAGAAACAGTCTTTTCCAGTTATTTTCAATCTGATTTTAGTTTTTCAAGACAAGTATCTAAGGTTATATTCTTAAAAGTATCTCTGAAAGTACATAATTGCCATTTTTGCCAAGAAAACAAGATGTCTGGGCATGGAGCAAATTCCAAGGTGTTCCAACTGAACTGTAAACTCCACAGATCTGTAAAGCAACACTCTCTTCCACCAGTTAACTGAAAACTATTTCTTATGAAGAAGAACATGTGGAGCACTACATTATTCCACATGGTCTTCCTTGAAGTAGACTATCTCTACCTGATGCTTCCTTGGGCCTTGTCCATCTCTTTAGCACTATGTGCATGGGGGCTGGCATGGTGTTTGGGTTATACAATCTTTCTATGGGGGTAAGGACACAAAACAAAAGAGCTACTTTTCTTTATAGTGCCTTACTGAAAATATAACAGCATTTGATAAATGATTGTGGGATTAATCATGTGAGTAGCTGCCAGCAAGTCTTAGAGCTTAAAAGCCTGAATGCTTCTACTGATGCTGCTGGAGTACCTCATAGTTGCTCAGTATAGGCAAGAAAGAGGTTTTAGTGGCATACAAGACTAGAGAAACAGATAAATCCAGGTATGGATTTTCATAGCTGTCATACTCCTTCCACCTACTTGACTAAAGGCTGACATCTGTAGGGCTAATAGCCACTTTATAAACTCTGTTCAGTTCTCCTTTTTTTCTCAGAAACATCAATGAGCTATACCCTGTATGAACTCTTTCTGCAATAAACTACAGTAGCAACGTGGATATCTTTCAACTTATCTCTATCTCTGTCCAAGCTAGAAGTAAAATTCTTGCGTGTTTACCTAATCTCCTGCTGAAGGCAAGTAAGAGATTTTCCTGACTGGAGGGAGTAAAAGAATGGCCTGATTCAAAAAAGAAAGTTAAGCTTGCTTCACATCACTATTCTTAAGGCACAAAGAATTTGGTGGGAGGTGAGGGGGAAATCTCTTGAGGCAGGATAAGTCACACAAATACAAACTAGTATAGCATGAAATATAATGCATAATAGCTGGCAGCAGAATGCACTATTTATTTTCATGAATTAGAGACTGAGAACTTAATTCACAAGAAGGAGAGTGAAGTATAAATGTTATGAGTATGAGCTTAACATGGGGCCAGATCCCACAGTCCTTACACAGTTTTGTTGAGTCATATCTCCTGTTGATCTTCTTTGAATTAATACTGAAGGATTGGCTCACAGTATATTACAGACATCAGGATATAAGCTTCTCATTTTCATCTGTGAAGGAGGACCAGTGCCTGACTTTATGCCATTTTGTGTGATTTCAGTGTATGGAATATAGATCTTTAAACAAGCTAGAAACTTAAATCTTAATGTAAGTAGCTATCTTAGTTCTAGCAATCAAACAGCATTTAGTGATTCAACATATAAAAGTTTTCAAAAACAAACAAACAAACAAAAAAAACCCCAAAAAACCGTACCATTATTTTTATTAAGCATTTGGAATATAATTAATCCCACTAGTTTAGGTCTAGATGTGGTTACTAAAAAAGAATTAAGGTTAATTTACAATAGTTAGAATGGACTGTTTTGTACAGATAAGTAGGAAGATGCAAGGATCTATACAGTTCATTAATTTTCTTTAAGATTTTTTGCTATTTGAATGACTCCATTAATTATATCTCTAGAAAAAAATAAAAACAACACAGTAAATGTATGTCAAGACCACTATAGTATCAAAAGTGCGTGTACACAGTATTCTTACTGCAGATTTTCTGATAACAAACAACTTATATATTTAAGTACAAATCACAGTTGAACATTAGTAACAATCAGACCACAGAGCTATGGTGTTCAGCTGTAGAGCATCCTATCAGGATAACGAAGGCAATTACACAGGAATATCAGACAATAACAATAAGCATTATGACTCCTAAGTATACCAAATATCATATTATATATATTACAAAAGTTAGTACAAAGTTGTCTCTCTAATGAGTTGCAGCAACAATGAGAGCTGCAGGAAGATTTCAGTAAAGGCTGTACCTGGTTCCTCTGCATGCACACACCAAAAAATAAATAAGTAAGTAAATAATACATTTTAGTCATTGTTGTTTCTTTAGGAAGGAAGAACATTTCAGGAATATTACAGTATGATACAGCTTGATTTAAAGGAGGGAAGAAACAGCACTTCTCCAAACCCCAAACAGTTAAATCACCATTCACAAGCTGTTGCTCTCTGAGTTTGTAAAAGTGATACCGACATCAACTTCTTGGTTCTACCTGCAGCAGCCCACAGTATCAGGGCTTGAAGTACTTCACAGAGGATAAGGTTTATGTTACTTCTTCAGAGCAAACTTTACCTTGATCTGAAAGACTAAAAGCATGCCCTCATGTACGCATGCACACAGATAGAGTGTCAGCTACAAGCTAGGTGATTGTATCAGAAAGAAACGGCATTTACCAGGAGAAGAGAAGCCAGAAGCAAGGTGCCCGCAGCTGCCCAGCGGCAGCCCTCCATGGTCTGTTGTTGCAGGACAGCGGTCGGACCGTGCGCGAGCTGCGGAGCGCTCTGCTGCCCGCTGTCACATCCAGCTCCAGTGCGAAACTTCAGCCCTGCTTCTCCGCCTCCATCAGCCCTGATCACATTTCCCGAGCCAGAGTGGTGGGTGGGTTCGGGTAGGCTGCGGGGAAGCGCTGCCGGAGCCGGCAAGCAGCCAGTGCCCCTCTTGCTAATCAGACATGCAGCACAACAAAGCCGAGGGGTCTGGGGAAAGCGTAAGAGGCAAGGTAGAGGGGAAGAAAAGGGAGAGAGAGGAGGAGGAGGAAGAGAAGGAGGAGGAGAGAGGCAGAATGGCACAGCTGGAGGGAGTGCTCAGCCTTCCCCAGGAGCTCTGCTCCACCACTTGCCGCGAGCGGTCGGGCTTACAGCTGGGTCAGTAGCACTCCTCCTGAGCGTGCATTGTTCCAGTTAGGAGGGAAACTTAATCTGTGTCAATATATAACGTATGCCATAAAAGGCACCAATCAGAAAACACTGAAATCTTCCAGGAAGATTTTTTTCAGCGTGCTTTACTGAAGCTGTGCATTTTCAAGAGAAAAATGCTCTCTGGAACTCTTTCCTCCGTTTATTTAGCAACAAGGGAATCTGGCTCTGATCCCAAATCGTAAAGGAAGTATGTTTCTAAGAGGACTGAGTGTCAGTCTTTCTGTCATTACCTTTTCTTCCTCCTGGGGTAAATTTAAAAACCACCCTATTCAGCATTACAAGGAAAATGAGCTTCTGGGAGGGATAATTTTGCACAGAAAGACAAAGATCCACACTCTTCAGGAAAGCCAGGAAATCTGCCTTTGAAACATTAACTTGAAAGATGGGAGTTTCAAATCCTGTTTTCCCCCCGTTCAAGACTCATAGAGTTACAGATTCATAGAATCCTTAGAGTTGGAGGGGACCTCTAAAGGTCACCTAGACCAACTCCTTCACAAGGAACAGGGACACCTACAGCTAGATCAGGGTGCTCAGAGCTCCCTCCAGCCTGAATATCTCCAAGAATTTAAGCACCCACTGCTTCTCTGACAAACCTGCTCCAGTGCCTCATGGAGTTTGCATGTCCATGTCCCTGCATGGCCTGAGGTACTAATCCTTTTTTATATCATTGTTTATTTATTTATCTTGTGTGTGTGTGTAGCTTTTTGTTTTATTTTCTGAAGCAGAGAATGAAATGAAAACTGAATCCAGTAAACTTTTTCAGTGCAACAGGTACTCTCACACACAGGAATTAGCTAGATTTCTCTCACAGTCAGAAGGTTAAGGTACTGTAGAGTGTGCTTTGTCCAAATGAATATGTAGAAAGTCTTGACTTCCCCAAGGTTTTGGCTGTTGTACTTCAGCAAGCTCAGATAGTGCAGGAGAGGAGCTTTGTACACATGTGTTAGGGGAGGAGAACAGAATGCTAGCAATGAGCAAAGCAGAGTGAAGCTCTGCCAAGGGCATTGGATCTGGGGTCAGGGAGGAGAAGGGACCAAGTATAGACCAGAGACCATTTGAAAAAGCTGTACATCTGTAGAAATGAGAAATGGCCTGGAGGAAAAGCCGGATGAGCAGACAGGGAGAGATGCAGAGTTTACAAGAGGAAAGCAACTGAGAGGAAAAGGGGGCTTAGATGTTGAGTAGTCAGGAGGAAAGAATAGGGTCTGACTTAGCAGTGCAGAACAGGAGCATAAATGCTGGAGATGTCCAAAGGCCTAAATAGAAAAGAGAGAAACTAGACAGAACTAGGCTTGGGAAATTAGGCTGAAGAGAAAAATTTGGAACAAGAAACAAAGATAATCAAGAACAGAGGGAGAAACAGATTTCAGCTTGCAGTGGCCAGCAGCAGCCTGACTGGGGACCTCTGAACTTGGCGGGCTGAGAAGCAGCCCAGAAGATTGAAAAGGCTCAGTGGGAACAGGCTACTATGGAAAGCCAGCTAGGTGGGTGGAGTGAATGAATCAGGGTGAAAAAAGGTTTAAAATGGAAATTAAGAGTTTTTGTCTGTCACTGAGTCCTTTATATGGCCAATTACCCCTGCACAGAAGAGTACTGTGATTGCTTCCTCAGGAGAGGTGGAAAGATGGTGGGTGGACCATTTTGTACTGCACTCAACTCAGCAATGGAGAATGCACTGCACAGCTGATACTAAGTCAGTATTTATGACTTCTCAGATTGCCTTTGAAAAACTCAGAAAACTAAATATTAGTAACAATAAGAACAATGACAAAACATCCACACTTAAATACTCTGCTTCACCATCAAACCTGCTCCAGCATCAAACCTGAGAGTTGTACAAAGTGATTTTTTTCCATAATATTCTTGGACCACTGCTGTTTTCTGCCTTAATCTGTTCACTTTCCCCAAGAAGGCTAACATCATATGAAAAGTAATTACAGCTAATTTCTGGAATTCATGCACACCAACTTCTCAAGGCCAATTTTTTCCAGCTAGCAGCAAAGTTTGTAATACTGAATAGGTGAAATGATCACTACTCTCTGTTTAAGGACCACAGTACTAGAAAGGTGATTACATACATTAAAATGGGTAAGTGGGAGAAAAATGAGGACGTACTTAAACCACAGACTTCTGTTTTCTCTTTGCTCATCATTAGATGCAATTTGTTGTACTAACAGTACGTAAGCCCACTTCCATATTCCTGGCTTTTAATATTCAGTGTTCAGCTCTGGAAAAAATAGTGTCTTGAAAATAAAGTTTTGGACATTCTTCTTATCAGTACACACCTCTCAGCAGCAACTAATTTATCTAAGCTAGAATAACTGGAGACTACTTGTATCCAGTGTATACCTCTGCCAATGCTTTGCTCATTTATCTCCCATTTCACCTGATGGGCATTTTGCTTGCTGAATGATGGCAAGTGAATTAAATTAGTGTTGCCAAATGATGTGGCCTGCAATGCTCAGACATGCAAAAATTATGATTTTGCTATAAAGAACTTTATTTTAATTCAAGATGCATTTAATCAGTAGCAGAGCAGTAAGACACTTGTAACAGCATTTTAAGTTTTATAAATGCACCTGACCTGGTATTTTATTGCACATTCAGACCAGATTCCTGATGCATATTGAATTTTGGTTTTGCAGCACACTCATGCAAACACCCTGAATTTTTCATGAATCTGTGTAAATATCGTACTACCATCATTTTGGCTTTGGGTTTTCTGCACATAGTTGAACCTAGAAATCAAAGCTAAGTTAAAGGAATGGAAACTCATATGAATCAATTCCAAAAGAAAAGTCTGCTCAGATTCTTGCATACAGAACTAATGAGGAGTCATACATAATATTTGCCAATTGCTACAGAGCAGTGTTGCATCTACCTGAAGGCTCATTTAAATCATTCTTAAGTGAAAAAACAAAAACAAAAACAAAAACCAGCCAACGAAACAGAACTGAAAAAGGAAAAAGGACTGTATATCCACAGGGGAAAATAAAAAAAAAGAAGTAATAATAATAAAAAAAGACTTCTGAAGTGCCTAGAGGGGTACTAGACCTGAACTTCTCCATATCCTGCTGCTCAGATCAGGGTTGTGACTATACTGAATTTACATAAGCATTTTCTATGGCGCTTTATTATTTATTTTGCTGAAAAATCATCCTAGATATGAAGCTCTAGTTTGGGGAAGGGAGTCTTTGTTGCGGTAGAAATGGGTCTTAGCAAAATTTTAATGCTAGGTGAAGTCCTGGTTCCTTTAGATCAGATTCAAAATTGTATTTCAAAAAATACTGGAGATCAAGGAGTACAAGATTGCTTTCTGTATGACTTCCTAATTATACACATGCAAACACATCACCTCCAAATGCTGATATTACAAACACAAACCCCTCACCATCTTAGGGGAGAGTGAATCTGTAAATACAAGATGCTACGTGCCCTGAAAATTCCCCCTTCTACTTTCTGAAGTGGCCATTAACTTCAGTTCTCCTCCACCTCTGCCAGGTGTTTAAATTAAATGGGTTTTCATCTGTTTGTGAGAAAAGCAGAGCCATTTATCAGTCCTTTACACCTATAGCAGATTATATGAAATAGAAGCAGAAGCAAGGGAGGGTGTCTGAGGCTGTATTTTAAGCTCTACAGATTTAAAAATACTTAATTTGAAAAACACACGTGCAGGCAGGAGAAAACTGTTAACATCAATATGCTTTATAGCAGGAAAGAGTGAACTCAGCTTTGGAGCTGATCTCCCAGGGGGTATATGTTACCATTTTCACTCAGAAGCCACCTGTCTCTTCTTGGAGGCTGGGCCTCCTTTATATATATATATGCTTATATATTGCCATCAGGACTGTAGAATCGGGATTTTTTATTTCTTTTTACTTTTCTAGTTAACAGTTATTCTTAGATTTTCTCTTATAAGCCTGGATTGATTTCTGGGAAACTGGAAGTTTGCACAAGTATGGAAAGTGGGAAAGAGCCAGTGCTTTAGTTTAAGATTTGCATTTACTTGTGCGTGCCATTAGTAGTTACAAAAGAAACTTGAATGATAGCTCTACCAATGTAATATTCTGGGCTACTAAGGTGAAGCTCACCCATATACACATGGCTATGATTACTGAAGTATTTTCCTCAGAAGTTTAGCTGCTAATGCATGCTAAATCTGTCACGGGATCTTAGAAAAGACTCCCAAGATCGACCAGTCCTACTCCCACCTTCACAAATATTTCCTCACTAAACCATATCCCTCAGTACAACATCTAAATGTTTATTGAGCACCTTCAGGATCGATGACTCCCCCACCTAGTGGAGCTTCCCTATTGGAACCATATGAATAAAAGGAATAAATTCATTTTTGAAGAAAATTTCCTTCTGCAAGTTTAACTGCACTCACTGAAGTGATAAATTACACCTCCTTACAACAAAAAATAGGGGAATTCTGCAACTGCAGATGCAAAATTACTTCCTCTTTCAATTTTACTGGGGCATCCCAAGTAAGATAGACAAGCACAGATCCATCATTTCTCTGATCTTTCTCTGTTGGGTTTATTCGTTTCCCAGGATGCCTCTGCATACTCCTAATACTTCTCATCTTTTGGACATGTTTGTTGTGCGCATACTGAAATGGATTCCTGTTTTTAGTGATCCCAGTGCCCATCACAGAGTGGGCTCACTTAACTGTAAGCCACTCATGCCTTACTTCTGAAAGGTAAAACTCTTTCTTCCATTTTTTTCCTCACACAAGAGGGATTCCCTCTACTTCTTTGCAGCTGCATGTTTCTTTACAATCCTACTTTTGAAAGTGTGCAATCTATGTAACTTGAGTCTTCCAAGGCTCTTGTCTTTCAGTAGTGTTGTATCTCAGCTTCTAGTGGTTGTTCTAGTGATGTTAACATGTCATACTTTCTAATTAGCCCCTCAAATACAGAAAATGCTGTTTTGAAATTTTAGAAGCGTGGCACTGTATGTACAGGAAAATTTGCGAACATTCCCTTGGATTTACAGGAAGCATCAGAGCACAGAATTGTACAGTATCTCCGTAGGTCCAAACCAATAACATTAGCTGCATGAACTGGTATGTTGATCGTTTCCATGAGAAATCCCATTAAATTCCCTTTAACTGTGTATAGCAATAAGCAATATACTGTGATCAGTGTGTCAGCAAGTTGATATTAAATGCTTAAATTCCATGAATTTAGCAGAACACATGCAGTTCTCACTGTGAATGTTGAGCGTAAGAACTGTGCTGTGTTGACAACTCTTACAAATCAATGGTTAGTTTCATAGTCAATACTGGGTTTTTACCTCACAGGCCCCACTTCAGATGTCATGTCAGTATGTGAGAGTTTCACATTTCATTAAAAGTTTCTAGGCTTACAACTGGCAAAAAATAATCAGAAAGCATGATCTTTAAAGACTCACATACCAGAGAGCACATACAAACAAACAGGTTTGCATGGTGTTATTTTACCTATCCAGTCTATAATTTTAGGGATATTATAAAACAAAGCGTGGGCTTGATGATGATGCAGTTGAATATGGGAGGAAGGGAGCCTACATTTTTGTAAACAACTCCAGCTGGAATTTGGCGGGAGCTTTATGAGTTATAAACTGATGAAACCAAACCAAAACCTCTCACAATTCTTAACCTCTTTGGATCTCTAATTTACAAGGCTTTTGCCTTGTACTGTTTTTCTTCTTTTGAGGTACAGCATAAGTAATTCTTTATGTCTTTTTTTCTTTTCTAGTGCGAGTGGGATTCAGTTCCACTTTCCTTCTCATCAAAGTCAGTAATCTAAAGGCAGATTTAGACTATCATGACCAAACATAAAGTGAGTCAGGTGAAAATGTCAAAAGTATCACCAAGGAAGGAATATTCAAGTTTTAAGAATCTCACAAAGAAATGAGGATGAAAAGAAGACTAGGCAGTACATTTTGGATTAGGATTTGGAAAACCCCAAATGTGGGGGGAGGTGGGGCTGGGGCTTGGCCAATTTGTGATACTCAATTCTGTGCCTGGATTCAGCTTTCCGAAGTTTCCAAGAAGACAAGAGGTGTGGAGGAAGGAGGGGAGTTGGACTGAGAAATTTGGGTTCTGGCCCATCTCTTGTGCTAGCAATTATTAAGAATGCCTGGACAGCACAAAGCGTTCTTTGAAATGTTGAGCCAGCATGATATTTAGGCTGTGGAGTCATATTAAAGAAACCCTTCTTTCTTAGAGGGTTTTGAGTATCAAAACATGAGTAATGATGCCATGCGGATAGAACACCCACTTGGTTACACAGGAGTTCTCCATGCAAAAGAGGGAATACTCGCTCCCACATTGGCCAAGTTTATAATAATGCTTAGCAGCAGACAACAAAGTTTATAGGGAAAAGCATCTACTGATCTGTCTAGAGGCTGGAGTCAATATTGTTCTTGTGACAATCACAGAGACAGAAAAAAATTGGAGGTTAAATGTTAGAAAAAAATTTTCAATTTAGAACATGTTTAAAAGAATATTAAAAATATGGAGAGATAAGAATATGTCATAAAACACGGTTAAGTAGTAGGATTTTGAAACAGAACAGGGCTGAAATGGTTACAACATGCACAGAAGTGGAAAAAGGTATTTGGTGAAATATTTGAAACATATGGCTTTTGTTTATGTTTCTTGCAAATATTTGAGAAAAGTGAACAACTCCTACCTGTATACAATTGTGACCATGAATGCACTATTATGTAGTAACAAAAATGTATTTATAAGCAACCAATAAAATACTGGAAGAAATTATAATGTTAATAACTAGGAGGCTATCGTGTTCCATATTAAATTTCTCAGCACGGCAGCACACTATGCAAAAAGCAGCAGTTCCTACTTGATGGATTAAACAGTTTCAATATGGTAGAAATATGGGAAACACTGAAATAAGACAGATATTATTCTGCCTTAAAGCTAGGCAGAAAATGTACTCCCTATCAGAGAAACAGGTGAAAAAGTGAAATCATTTTTGTTTTCTGCTTACACCTGGCGAGATTGACTGACCTTGTGTTCTGAACTCACAGAGACTGGAATCTGAAAATTCAAATGCATATTTGTATTGAGTCTTCCCCCCCAAAAAAAAGCCTCTTTATTTTTTCTTCATAATATTTAAAGAACAATGGTGGCTGGTAAATATGCAAGGAGTTTTACTGAGCCAAGTATGTGAATAGATATGTTATTTGAAGGATCCTGGTCCCTCTCTCACTGATGGAATAGATCAGGAATAATGAAAGTGAACTCAGTGGTACATTTTGAAGCCTATAGCAGGTAAAAATTAGAGGAAAATTCTTAACTTATATAATAAGCATTAAATGAGTGAAAACAGATGTACAGGAAGAGGAAGCAGGGTCAAGTAGCCCGGGAAGAATACAGGGATGTCATCTGCATGTGCAGAGATAAGATTAGGAAAGACAAGGCAGGTGGCCAGCAGGAAGAGCGAGGTGATTGTCCACCTCTCCTCAGCTCTTGTCTTCATTGTATTTTGTTTTTTCATGAAATTTAATGTGTGCTCAGATCACTTCAATTTCAAAGCTAACAGATCATTTTAATAGACACTGCAAATACACACTGACAAATCAAGCCTTCTGAAGAGAACTATTGTGAACAAGAGCATTAAACTTCTCTTTAAAGAAGAATCATGTAATTCTTCAGTCAAATCATGTAGACACACATTTCTGATCAATAGAAAAGAAATAATATTCTCTAACAAAACTCACTGACTTTTATCTGTGAAAGTTGAGTCAGTTCAAATTAATATCTGCCCCTGAATTCCATGTGCAGCAGTATACTGATCAAGCTGGTCAACATATGTTATCAAAACATATTAAAGAACAAATGGAATGAGTCCAGATAACTGTATGTGTAAGCGTGCAGGCCTCTGCTGGCTGAGTCAGAAGGCAAATGAAATTTTTTGATATGGGTCTACACTTCTGATCTCCAGTAACTTTGTCAGCAAATGAGGGAACAATAATTCCTTAACTGTAATAATTTCATTATAGAACTGTCAGTTATTCATATATTTAGTCATACAAAGTCTGCTATGCCTACATTTTGTAATGGGAAATGCACATGAGATTCAGTCCTGCATCCTGCTACACTTCAGGGCTTTAACCTCCAAAGCCATTCTCCAGATACATTGCCACGAGAATCTACCATTGACAGGTATCTTGTTGCATCCTGCATACCTTATTCCCGATGCACAAAATAATTTTGAAAAAACATAGGAGAATGAAGGGACTTGCCCTCATCTGTTGAAGAGAAACTTAGTCACAAATTCTCAGAGGGCTTTTAACCTACTTGATATGACAGTGTATGAACAAGTGACCTTCATTTTGAAATGTCTAGGACTTCGGGTGAAGTCCTAATTACAACAGAAGTACTTTCATATGTCTTTAAAATACACTATTGAAATCAACATGATTTCTTTGTCACCTTATCTACTGTTTTAGTCTGGTGCCATTTGCTTTATTTAAGCAGTTCATCCACTGAAACTTGTATATTGTGCATAATCGTTTCCCAAAGCTACTTCTCCACAAGATGCTACATAATCTGTTCTACATTTAAATGACAAGCACTTTTATGGAGCTCTCTTAATGCAGTTTTTTGACTTTATCTTCTTTCTTTTATTTGAATCCTGATTTATAAAATTTGCTTTTATGTCTGTTTGACATTAACAATTGCTTGGACCATTGAGGTTTGTAATTTCATTTGCCTGCATAACAGCATTGGAGTTAATGAGAAATACACTTGCAATGCTGTATGCCTTTGTTCAGAGGAAAAGTATTACAAGACTTAAGGCTAACAGTTGCTATTCTGCAAAAGCTTTGATGTAAGAAGAATGTACTGTAAATCATGAAAGACTATGAAGCAGATTACCTACGCAGTCTTAATTGCTTACTGTAGTTTTACAGCATCATTTATATGTAAAGCTTTACATTCTTCCATTACATCTTACTTCTGCCTTCCCCCTTTCTCCCTTCTGACTGTGACCACACATGCGTGGACTTGTCCTCTTAAAGTGCAGAACAAAAGATAAAACAGAGCAGGCATGTTTGTATTGCAGGCTTGCAATTTATCTTCTCTCTGAGTTGCTAGGAGGGGTTGGTTTCTTTTGTTGGTAATTCATTGGCATTTATGAGAACAGATCTTTGCTACACAGAGAGAGAAAGAGACATGTCACTGGATCACAGAAGACTGTCAGTTCATCAATAACTTCCAGTCATGCCATCACCAGTTGAAAATCTAATGCAGGTGAGTTGTGGGAAGCTGAAGAGAAAATAAATGCTCTCATTTTAACCCAGCAATACAGCTCAGTAGGAATAATAGAGTACACTGGTATCTATTTTCTTACCTGTAGGAAGTATACCAAATGTTCAACTTTTTAAAGCCTATATGTAGCTGGACATTCAGGAATATGTATGCCAGCTACCAGACAGGACTTGTTAGGGAGAGGAAAACCACTCAGAAGTGTTATGCGGTAACAGTTTAATTTTCCAGGTGTTAAAATACCACTGCTCAAGGCTAATTTAATTAAGCAGAAGCCTTAATTATCTATTATCTCATAACCAGGAAGTAAAATCCACTATTCCACCTTTTACAGTGATTGGGATAAAATAAAACAACCATATTTAAAACAAACATGCGTAACATCAGGATACAATTTTTGTCCTTTAGGGGTCTGATGTACCCATCTAAGGACAGTGTTCAGTAGAACATGAATACAGCTACCACTCAGAATTTTCTCAGCCTTGGCTTTATTTCCCTCTACTGCAAAAATGAATATAGCAGTGGCCCCACCACTTAAAGTGTGGGAGACACAGAGCTGAGTTAAGGCTCCCTCTGCCTATTTTTAAAAAGTGAGAAAGGAAGACTAAATACCTTTTACTGCATAATAAAAATTAGCAGCTCATTCTGTCCTGACAAGTAGCCCAGTCATTTCAACGAGAACGTGCTGGCTATTGGTTAGGACAGAGTCAAACTGTACAGCCGAGGTTCAGCATTTGAGGAAAATTACATCCTTTTCCACCTATATTTTTCTTCCGCTTATTGTATGTTTTCTTTCATTCTTCTGGGAGACACCGAGCCTGAATATTTTGCTACGGCCTTAGTGTGCAATGTGGAGACTATACTCCCACTGTTCTGCAAAACACTGCACTGGACCTGAACAGACAGAGCTTCCCATTTCCCAGCTTATATTCTACTACAGCAGACATGAAAAAATCTTTTTTATCCTTTGTTCAAGGCTACTGCCAGAAGGGAAAGTAATTAAAGTGAGGCTTCATTAGGGAGAAATAATCAAGAGTTTAATTAAACAGCATAAACTTGGATTCCAAATAATATTTTGCACAAAGAAGGTTTTAATATTCTTTTTCTTCCATCTCTCTCTCTGTCCCAACCCACCATTCTTCCCTAATTTTCATTGCAATGAGCAATTTCAGAACAGTGATTCTCACTGAATCTGAGGCTCAAGAACACACAGTGTTGATTGTGTTTCAGAGGATCATTTCCTGATCTTTTGTAGAAAGAAGACACAGGACATTATTTCAGTGGTAATCCGTGTGAAAACAGCAATTCACGTTCTGTTGACCTACCCAGCCATGGTCTCAATACTCTCATGAAGTCAACACAGGAGGTAGGGTGGTATGGAAAGGATCCAGTTGCATCCAGTTGGCAGCTGTAAAACGGTGCATCTTGGAATAAATAGTGCCAGATTTTTCTGTGTTAGACACACAGTTACTGGCTTCTACATCACAAGATTTTTGAAGTACTTTGTGTGACTGAAAACTTTTCATGATTTTTTTTTTTTTTTTTTGCAAGTGAATGAATACATCCTCCCTCAATATGCGCATGTGTCATCACTTGGTGTGATTTATTCTCCTTCCTTTCTATGAATCATGACTGGAATAGCTAATAGTTTCAGGGAATGCAATAAGCTATATTCCCCTAAAATATCCTGAGCGGAATATATCAGGCACTTGTATAACTAATGGCAAGTATTGATGCCTGGCCCGGAGCACTTGCAATGGTATAGTTGTTGGCATTTAAGTGCTTCTGCAAAAAGTGGGTTTTTGTTAAAGAAGTGGTGGCTGGCTTTTGCACAGTTTCTTTTTTGCACTGACCTGACATGTTTGCCTCATCCTTAATGTGGGATACTGAGCAATTCTGGAAAACCACTGATTGGTCCAGGATCAGGTTTATATGCTTATTGTACTCCTATCAAATATTTCCAGTAATAAGCTTCTATGGAAAGAACATATTAACTTCAAAATAAACCCCCAGAGGTTAATGGAAAAGTGTTTACTTTCATAAACAGAATAAATGAGGCATTTGCGTGAAGAGACATTTACAACTTCAACAACCAGTAATCTGCAAACCAAGTGCTCTGTATTGTTAGTGCCATTAAGCTTGCATACTGCATTCCACGGAAGAACTATTTAAACACAGACATGATATTTAATGGCACGCCCGTAGGAAACAGCACTCCTTTTTGATGCTGAGGGGCACGGGTTGTGGAGCAGTGTTGTAGCAAGGATTATGGTGACTGCATTCATACTTTTTACATTATCTGTTCCATTCGTTATCTAGGAAATATTGTTCAAGCACATTCTCTCATACCGACTGCTCACACTTTTGGACACAGTGACTAACTCAGAAGGAGCCATACTCTCAGTGATAAAACCACCATGCTTTGCCCGGGCGGGGTATACAGCGTCAACAGGATGGAGAAGCAAGTATTGCCTGGCAGAGGTCTTTTCTGACCACCATCATCACTCCCTGGACGGGGCCACCGGAGGCCGGCGAGAGACCGTGCCTGCAGCACGCAGGTGTGCGAGCACAGTGCGGGCAGCGGCAGCGCTCAGCGGCCGGCATCAGGCGCAGCGGTGCGGCAGCCCCCCCTAGGGTATGCTGCGAGGATCGGGGAGCAGCAGGACGGGATGCGGAGCACCCTCACAGAGTCCTGCTGGGCAGAAGAACCCCGTGAACCCCGTATGGGCTGAAGTCCGGCTCTACGCACACTGAGCCTCTGGGATACAAAGCTGAGCTGGGGTTTTCACGGAGGGAAAACGAGATCTCTGTTCAGACTGGAGTGCGTTAAATGCAGCAAGCAATAGATGAAGTACGCCTGCCATCAAGAATGTGGAACAGTTGTATTAATTTAGTTTTGCTGCACTGGGTTAACAAGCAGATATTTGGAATGTGAGCAAGCTGCTGTGATAGCCCAGGTGGCTTTCTCTCTAAAGTTAACATCTATTTTTTAATTTTATTTTTTATCCCCAGGTGCAAACAGCAGGAATGTCCAACGTGCAGAGGAAAACACAACTGCTGCAGTGGTTTATAAGATCTTAATGAGATGTTTTCTCTCATCCTCATCCTCTCTCTAAAAAAAAGTTGAATCCAGAGGAGATGGTGAAATGCCCTGGAAATGACATCTGCTTCATGCTGTGAGAGATGAGCAAAAATAGCTGATGTAATTTTCAAGAAGAGATTATTGTGATTTTCAGAGCTCAGATTTGCCTGTGTTTCACATGGCAGCACTGAGCAACTGACTGACAAGGTCCTCTGGTAGTTATTAACATGCCTCTCATAGCACTGTTGGTTCCGTTGACTGTGTTTCTAATTAAAAGATTGCTTCTGTGAATAACAATGAGAAATATTACTGTGTGTCATTTTCCTAACCTTTTGACATAGGCTTTTGTTCGCAAAAAATGTCAGTATCTAGGGAAAAAATAAATGAGCTAGATTCTCAGTGTGGACTCACTGATTACATTTCTTTAACTGGATGATACTTGAATTCAGCTTTTAAAACCTAAACAAGCAACTTCTCACGCAAAGTCGAAAGGAAAAGTCAAATATACAAGATGTTCACACATATATTTAGATGTCATTTAAATATATTCAGAGATGTTAGAGGAAGGGTATAAAAGCTCATTCTTTAGCACCATTACAATATATAAAGCTATAATACGCAATGGGCTGAATTTGGCCTTCAATACAACTATACCTACATGTGAAATCAGCAGTCATTGAATCCCTGCACAGAGAGTTTTTCCCATGCAGCAAAGTGTGTTTCCTGCTTAGTTAGACATTCTCCTTTGCTAAAGATTTAAAAGGACAAAAATGCTTGTAAAAAGAGCAGAAAAAAAAAAAAAGGCCCTTCTTATGGACATTCTCTCAACTCTGGTAACTTGTTGCAAATAGCTTGAAAACGTATTACTGCATATCAGAAGGCCTCTTGAGCAGAGTGGTTTTTGTTCTTTCTCTGCAATGCCAAGTGCAACAGATCGCAAGTTTACAGCTTATAAGCATTAACTGCAATGATTATGCTGATGTAGCATTGTTTCAAAATGTGCCTAGAAAGTCTTTTTCTTATTCTTGTGCTTATTTTTTCCTTACTCACAAGAGCAAAAGCAAAAAGCTGTCCTAAAATAAACGTTATTGCTCTCTACAACTACCTGATAGAGGGTTGTGGTGAGGTGGGAGTCAGCATTTTCTTCTATGTAATTAGCAATAGGATGGAATGGGCTGCCTAGGGGGGTGGTGGAGTCACTGACCCTGGAGGAGTTCAAGAAATGTTTGGATGTTGTACTGAGGGACATGGTTTAATGGGGAAATGCGGGTGATAGGTGGATGGTTGAATGATCTCGTAGGTCTTTTCTAACCTTGGTGATTCTATGATTCTGTTCAATTAAAATATAACTGTTTCTCTTCTGTTGTGCAACAGATGAAGATAAAGCCACTCTGTTTTTTGCTACAACTCTTTGTAATGTGCATTATAGGTTTTATTGTTTTTATGGACCTCTGCCACGCCTTACAAACCACAGCTTAAGTAGTGTCACATTGCACAATGTTTCCATAGTGACTGTAGTGCTGGAACTTTTGTGTTTTATGTTTTTTTTTTCCCCATAAGCTCAGGAAAGTGTGCTTCAGCATCCCAGCACATCTTCTATCAGCATCTCAGACCACCTCTGGGATAATTGCAGTACAATATGGCAAGCTGACCTTTTTCTACAGCCTTGAACAGAAACAAAGTATTCACCAATGTTAGAGTCCATAGAAGACATCTCTGGTCTTTAGCTTTTAAATACTCTGTCCAAAAAATTTGCCCGCAAATTTTGGCTACCAAGATACAAGTAAAAGATTCTCATGTTTTCCCGTAAAGTCATGCTCAACAAAATAACTGTCTCATACTGCTTGCTGGTATTTTTTTAAACAATACAATCCTAAGGACAGTACTTATCAAACAAACTGTAGGACAACTGCAGCTGTTGTGGTCCCTGTTTAGATGAGGTGCTAAGGGATTTGATTTAGTAGCTTGGTGGGTAGGGATGGTGGTGTGAGAATGGTTGGACGAGATGATCTTGTAGGTCCTTTCCAACCTAATGAATCTTTGAATCTATGAATCTTTAGAAGCAACATGTCAGTCAATGCCTATTATCTTTACTGGTAGGAAGACTGACATCCTTGCCCTCTAGAGAGGTGTACTTCTTTTCTATTTATATAAATACATTTGCCTGTGTCTTGCTCTTCCTTTGAGTACTTGTATGCTCCAGCTCTTTCCTACTTGCAATGCCCCCCTCCTCTGCTTTTCTTAATTTTATTTTTGTTTTACTTCAAAGGCAGTAACACTGAATAAAAGAAAGTTAGGGAAACAAAACAGAAACAAAAGCATGATGTTGGATCATCTGGGTCCCTATGCAGCTGGAGACCCATCAGAGGTTCAGGCTAATACAGTTCACCTACCACGCATTTGCCCAAATAACAGAAAAAAAAATAAAGGAAAAATAATATAAAAATAAATTAAACCCAGTGCTGTGCACCTCAGAGTGAGAAGTCAAATCATTGCTAGCATCTTAATCCTTTGTAAGTGCATGTCTACTGTTGGGAAGAAAATTATGGTCAGTTAAATTTTCAGAAGATAGGCCTTATTCTGTATGTTGTTTCAACAACTTGATACCACATTAACAGTCTTTTCGCTACACTTCACTGCACTTTAGACATTTTTGAGAGTTGGAATTGATAGAGCAACAAGGCCCAGAGAGCAACGGAGACAATCATCTGTCTGGAGAAGACCAGAAAGATGGCTCAACTCCAAGATTTCTTCACAGAAGACAGAACATGCAATGAACAAGAGTTTTGGTCTCTCATATTCAAAGAAAATGTGGCTGATAGACATGAAAAGCTGGAGAATGAGCAGCAGGAAATAAGGGGAATTACAGCACAAGCCACGAGGCCTCGGGCTGCAGACTAAAGGCAAGGGTTACAATGATTTTTGTAAGCAGCGACCAGAGAGACACATCTCCAACCTAGATTTTAAGGATCATACTGCTGCATACAAACTTAGCAGAAATCCCAGAGAAAACAGTATTTAGTAATGAAGAATTAATGACTAAAAATATCACCACAAAAATACGGAAGATGATTGACAGGAGACCCCTCAATCTTACATTACTGGATAGCCAGCTGGTTTCCCTGCTGATTCTGCTCAGATCGATGCAGTGATTTTGAGAAAATATGCATGCAGTGTAAACTTTTTGCAAATGTTATTCTGCTTTTCTGCATATTTTGTGAAACTTACAAGACCCTCACAGAAAGAACCTGACTGTCCTTTTGGCTGATAGTGATGAACACTTATTGGCTTCTGCACAACTCAGCAGAAGCATAGCTATCCCATGCTCCTCATCAGCAATCAGAACTGACCTCTGAGAGTACACTTTTAGGAAATGAGATCCTGTTGGATGTGTTCAACTGGCTTTAACAGAAATGAGATATTTACTGCTTACATGATCTGAAGTTCCTGAGTGTATTTTCCCTTTTAAAGTCTACAGAATATTATTGTGGCCCCAAATCTACACAGAGGATTAATTATTTTTAGTTTCTCTTTGCAACTGTAAGGAAAGCACAAAAATTAAATTAAATATGCCCATCACGATGGGTGAATGTTAACCTTACCTAGGTGACTAGTAGAAGGTAGGGACAATGGGAAATTCTTACGCCTCTATCAGTCTAAAATGGACTATACTTCTTGTTCACGATTTCCAAGGGCTGAAAATCACGCAGGTTCACAGAGAATCACACAGAATATTAAGGTTGGGAAAGATCTCCAAAATCATCCAATCCAACCATCCACCTATCACCAGTATTTCCCACTAAACTATATAAATATTTCAGTTTATTAGTTAGGCATTAATCAAAGAAAAAATATCCAAAATGATTACCGAAATACTCAAGAATTTCATTTTGTCTTCATATGGAGTCCAAGAAAGGAAAGTTAAAAAAAAAAGAACAAAGTGGAAAAGTTTTAAAACTCAAGAGTAGAAAGGTAGGACCCCTTTATCAGGCTTCTGAATGAAAGCAATTATTTTAAATCCAGGTACTTTCCAGCTATTTCAAAGACATCTGTTGGTGACGTATTGCAGCCTTCAACAGAATTTAAATTCAGCAGTGCAATTCAGAAGCCAGTTTTCTATGTTCTTACTCTGATGATCCAATGGGAATTAGTATACGCTTTGCCTCTTTCAATGAATGGCAGCTTTCCCATCTCATGACCACTCGCGTCCTATAACTTGATATTTATTTTAAATGACAGTTGATGTATTGAATTGGCAGAACCTTCACCTTTAGGAATCTAATGATCCACATATAAAGGAAAATTCTGCTTGACAGGATACTTATGAGAAATTTTCTTGGGAATATTCCATACAGGTTTGAAATGACAGTTGCAGGAGCATTATAGCAAAACATATCTTTAAAGTTAAAGCATGTGTAAGACATGTATACTTTCTAAACAATGTGGCATTGAACACAATCACAAAAAAAAAAAAAAAACCAAAAATTAAAACAAAACAAAACAAAAAACCAAACCAAAACTATACAACAACAACAACAAAAAAAAAAAAACAACAAACCAAACCAAAACAAAAAACCTAACATCAAATACCATCCAGGCAAAGCCTTAAGAAAATAAAGAATCTCCACGCTTTCACAACACGCAAGCTATGAATAGCATCAGTTTTAGACTGTTACACATCAGCATTAATGAAATTATAGTCTAATATTTTTGTAATAATTCTGACTTTAATGGGAAGTCTCTCTCTGAGAATGTTTTTTCCTGCTGCAATCATTAAAAAAAATTCCATGGATTGATTCTCTTTTTTCATTTTACACAATTCCACAGATGCTGTAATAATCTTAAAAAACATGTACACACACATATATACATATGTGTTTTTATTTACTGTATTTAGCTCTGCATGATTAGATGGAATTTTTAATCCAAACACTCTCCTTACTTTTCTTTCTTTACACACTTTACAGTGCCTCAATTTATGGAGATTTTAGTTCACATTTTTTTTTCCAGGTATAAAAGAATCAAAGGTATTGAGGGCTGAGTCTTATGGAGTGTGAGGAGTATGAGGATGAAAGAGGGGCATGACCAGACCCATTGACCCCTTACAGCTCCTTGCTTTCTAACTGACCCACGTTGGCTCTCCTCTTCCTCTTGCTCATCCCAGAACCCTCTCAGCTGCTACAAGACAATCAAATTTTGCTGACCTAAGAAGGAGAATAAAGTCATTCTGTCTCTGACCATGAGGGCTAGAGTAGAGGGAAAATAAAGTTTTGATTTCACTGCTGAGAAGTCTGGAGCTTGATCTGGAAATAGTCATAAAATTTATAACACACTACTACAATGCACATATTCCTGCATATTTGAAAGAGAGGGAAAAACATGTGAAAAGCAAGGGATTTGACTTGCACAGGCCCTCTCTCTGCGGAATTTCCATTCACATCACTTGGAGTTCAGAATATGATAAGTCTTCCAGAAGCAAATCTAAAAGAATATGTAAAACCAGTTACGTATGTACTTTTGTGTGAAACCTGAAGCATTTAGCTTACTTCATCTCACAGAGAGAACCTCCCCAAAGGCTTCTGTAATTGTGATTTCACTTTAATCAAAATTGTGGCTGAAGAACTACAAAAGCAGAATTGTCATTTAATTTAAATAGAACACTCCTCATCTATCATTCAGCTTTCCTACTCCCACCACATAAAACTTTCTCCCAACAAAGGATGCAAAGTTCTGTTTTGAAGATGTTAGAGAGTTCCATTATATCACAATGAAGTCATTTGTTAAGCAAGGAAAACAAAATTTTTGCAATAAGTAATACAATAAGTGGTGGAAGCTGCAAAAGACATTAGGTCAAATTTAGAAAGTCTTACTTGTGAATTCCAAGTATGGCTCTGTAATATTGCTGAAAATAGTTCCTTTACACTAACTGGAATGGACATGGAATTTGTGTATTTATATGCATATGGAAATTTTCTACAGTAAACTTCTATAGAGTTTTATGAGATCAGAACTTGATCTGTGACATACTACTGAAAAATTACTTACAAGCTACTAAAATCAGTTAACTGCTTTGATTTAATGCGATAAAGATTCGAGGCTAAAAGAAATGTACATTGCAAAGATAATAGGCAAGAACTATAGATGGACTATGAAGCCTTTGAACTAGAGTAGCTATGTTTTTTGGTTGTATTTGGAGGATGAATGACAGGCACAATGAGATTTCAAATATAAGCAAATGCAAAACCCAAGAATATAGATATAAATATAGTTCAGTGAAACGTATTAGAAAAACAAACAAACAAACAAACAACAATGCATTATGTTATGAAAGACCCTAATAGGCATGGGCCAGAAGAAATCTCTACACTGATACATAAGAATATACCTGTAAGAAAATACGAAATATTTAAGTGAAACATGCTTTCATTAGCAGAAGCACAGTCATTCTAATAGTGACCAGCTGAAACTGGTTCTGCCAGCTTATCTCATGGCCTGGTCAGGAGACTGGGCTTCCAAACTTCGATGTGCGGACAGTGTAGCCATGAATACCTGAACACTGATGACTGTAGGCTTGAGAATATGGCAGGCAGCCATATCCAGCAATAAAATTCAGTCTTTTCACATGCCCCAGAGTGAGTGGCTTGAAAAGGAAAATGCATAGAAATCAAGGTATCTAAGATTGTGTTTTATGAATTGTCTGTAACTCATAACAAAGCACCTTGGATTTTATATTTTTATTTTATTTTATTTTATTTTATTTTATTTTATTTTATTTTATTTTATTTTATTTTATTTTATTTCCTAAAGAGATACCATAGTCCCAAAGTGTAAAGTTTAAAAAATGTTAGAATTTTCTAAAGACTTTCTATTTACTTCATCAACACAATTCTGAGCAGCAGTACACTCAAGATACTGTGCTAAGGAGAAGACTATTACCTAATTATTTTGTCAAATCATAATCCCTTGGTAGATAGTGCCATTTACTTAATTGTGACATAGCATCTCTAATATGGATGGTACATGCAAGACATGCCATGACATTTGTGAAATTCAGCTCCTATTTTCAATAAGTAAATACTTTCTTGCATTTTTGCCCACACATGGTGATGTAAAATCATAAATAGAAAACAGCAGATGCTCCTCTCTTCTTGAAAGATTTAAAAGATTATGACCAATTAAGTGTTATGAATAATTTTTACTTTGTACCAGTTTTGAAACGCTTTTAACATTTCAAAATAGATGTCCTTTTGAGAACAGTGAGTATGGCTTTCTATGATGAACTTATATCTGACAGATATGCCTTATTCATGTCTCTGAGTATTCCATTCACTGCTTTACAGAACTAAAGTCCTCCAAGGAATGTCACAAATCCAGATCATGTTTCCACATGCTGTATTTCATGTTGCAGAATCACAGAATCACAGAATTGCAGGGGTTGGAAGAGACCTCAAGAGATTATTGAGTCCAAGATCCCTGCTAAAGTAGGCAGCCTCCAATAGATCACACCCAGATGGGTCCTGAATATCACCACAGAAAGAGACTTCACAACCTCTCTGGGCAACTTGTTCCAGCACTCCATCACCCTTACTGTAAAGAAGTTCTTCATGTTAGTATGGAACTTCCAGTTTCAAGTCTGTGGCCACTGCTCCTTGTCCTTTTGTTACACACCACTGAGAAGAGCTAGGCCTCATCCGTTTGCGTCTGACCTCCTTTTAGATATTTATTAATACGAATCAAATCATATCATTCAGTTCAAACAACAGTTAAATATACACACATGCTGATTAGTTCACCTTTTTTTCATATTTATGTTGATTCAGTCATTAATTTGTGATCATTATTGCTCTTACAAATCACGTAATAGACTTTCTTCCATATTAATTCTAGATAGTAATATTCAGTAATCCTTGCCTGTCTTGGCCCAGATCTCCTCTTGTTTGAACATCAAAATACGATGAGAAGCAGAAGACTCAGAAATAAAAAATGTCAATATAGTTTATATACAGTCATCTACCTATAGATAAGCAAATATTGTCCTGACAATAAAGAGTTGTCTGTTTCTTTTCAAGGTGCAATAGTAACTGACAGTACGTAAATTATCTTCATTCAAATGTCAGTTTTGTTGTTTCGCAAAATGAAAAATATTTATTTGATTCTGTAACAGTTATAACGTCTTGCTTTACCTATGTGAAAATATTTTTTAAAGATACATTCAATACAAATTTAAAATTAACACAAATATATGGGCAAAAGTTTTTAAAATGGGCACATTAAACCTAAGCAGTGCAGTAGGGTTGTGGTCACACATTATAGATTTGCACAGCTTCTACAGGCCCAAATGCTAAAATAAACTCACAGAGAAGTATTGCATGATTCTGCAGTTCACTTATCATCAGTTAAATATAACACTACTGGAAACTTCCGAACTGGACCCCAAATTTCTGAAGCAACTGGGCTTATTTAGATTTTTTGTTTATTTAGATATTTTGTTTCTCTCCCTTTCTCATAAATTCAGACAAAAAGGTTAGAAAAGGCCAACAATGTACTCAAAAGGAGACTCAAATACTGTGTGTCAAGTGAGCAAGACAATAAAATATAGCTGTTCTTGACAACCTAGGGGATTCATAGGCTTTACTAAAACCAGAAAATTTTACTTAAATACTTGTATGAAATAGAAGAGACAAAGCTATAATATAAGAATTTCAAAATCCTTGAGTTATAATGATTTTAAGAAGCTGCTGTGTCTTGTAGCAGAAAACTCTGGAAAGATGAGTGCCACAAATTATGTGGTGATTATACAGGTTTGCAACAGGTATGCAGATGGAAAAAATCAGTGGTGCATTGTGTTGCTTCAGAGATTCCAGTATTTCTCACAATGCTTTTCTTGTGGAGCTGGGAGTTCCGTGAGAAAGCCAACAGATCACACTGGAAAACTACATACCTAGGCAATGTTTTTTTACCCCTCTTATCATTTGTCCCCAAATCCTCACCTGTATATTGCTTTTTGGAGGTGAAGCTCTGTCATAAGTGGCAACTTAGATAAGCTGGTGTCCTGGTACTTTTCTGTGTTGAAACTGACTATTCTGCAGAAAGTTGTCTTTAAATCTCTTTAGTCTTTTGGAAGCTTCTTCACCATTCAGAGCTGCTTTCTGTATAAACCCACCTTACTTCCAGAGGAAGTCCAGATCAGCTCCTGTTGAGTAAAGGATTTGTATCCTGCAGCTCACAGGACCCAGTGTTTCTTGGCTAAAGCCACAACATCTCACTCACGCACATCCTTATCTCCATTTCTGAGCAACAGATCCCCATCATCTTGATGGAGTGTCTGTGACCTGCATACTTTCTCTAGTTGCTTGCTTAAAGAAGGCTTTGTTCAATTCCTCATGCTGACCAGGTGGCCCATAGCACACCCACACAAGTGGGTCACCTTCATTATGCTTGGAGATCCCTTTGAGCTGCCTGAAAATAGTATAGCTCATATGGCTGTCAGGCATGCTCAGACAGACTCTAATTTTTCAAGTGTGACTTATTTTGTAACTGCTCTCTGCTTTTAATAAATGTTATTTTAAGGAAGCTCTTCAGTTGTGAATTAGCACTGACATTCATCTGGAGGTAGTGGAAGTGTAGAGCTCTTGACAGTAACACAGACCAGCTGAGATGATATTGGTTATACCAGGGTTCTGCAACCCACATTTTACATGATACTGGGAAAATTACTCTTCTGTTGAAAGAGGCAGCTGGAAGTGGGATAGTTAACAGGAGCGCATGGAGAGGGAGTGATGGAGAAAGAGGCAAAAGGCTGAAGCAAAGCCCTGTGTTGCTCTGATGTCACACCGACATAGCCCATGGTCAAATGTCAGAACAGCATGCAAGAAAAGGTGGTTCAAAATTCACTTGAAAGGATCATGGTTGGTACTATTTGACAATCTTGGATCTTTTTGCCTTTCTCTGATTGCCACTGTCCAAAGTGGAGGAAGAGCATCCCCAGGCTTGGGATCAGCTAAAAGGGAGGATGAGACAAGAGAATTGCCGATGTCTCTAATTGTGTAATCATTTGAAGGCTTTTTTTCTTTTCTATTATTCTTTCTTTTCCAGAACCAAAAGAAAAAATGTGAATTCCTGTTTAAACTGAGCAGAACATAATTTCTCTCAATGAAGCAATAAAGTCACTGTGAGGGTTGGTATGTGGCCAGATCTGTTCCAGAAAGTGAAATACCAGTTGGTGTTCAGAACATCAGAGAATGGAAAAGTTAGAACTAATGAGCCAATACAATGAACCACTATCGAATTAGGGAGAGTTTGAGTATAAGAATTTTACAAACATGGCATTCTCGGGTCTAGAGTGAAGGCTGGATGGTTTGGTGACCCAACACAATACAAACAACAGTGTAACCAAACGGCAGATAAGTTCTATCCATTCTCCAGTGAAGCTTTCTTCCTCTAAAATGCTTCCTGTCTTTTCTCAAAGGAAACATTAAAGTTACTTTACAAACAATAATAAAAAGAAATCACTGTTTGTAGTAAATAACCCCACTTTCTGTGTGACTGCAACAAGAAGCTATTCAATACTACTGGATTCTGCTTGGCTTTCTTTCTCCTTCTGCACAGGCCAAGTTCCAAAATGGTTAAGGATCAAAATATTTCTCTAATACATAGGGTTCTTATTTCAAATTTAATATCTACATTTTATATTTAACAATTTAATATAATAATTTTATTTATATTATATATAATATACTATTTTATATTATTATATATATATATATTTAATGTAAAGTATAGCCTTATTCTAGTTATTGAAATATGAGAAGAGCAGTGGATAGAGAGATTAGATGCTTGATCTGAAGAGATGAATCTGTATCTGTGTGGTAATTTTATATGTGTTACAGGAATATTTCATTTCAGTAGAGAAGGGCTGAAAATTTAAAAATGTTTTTGTCAACTACTATTTTCCTTTCCTGAGGAGCATTATGCATAGAATACCAGCCACAGGTTCATAGAATCATGGAATTGTACCATTATTTGGGTTGGAAGGGATCTTAAAGACCATCCAATTCCAAACCTACTTCTGTGGGCTCATTACCACCTACCATATCAGGCTGCCCAACCTGTCCTTGAACACCTTCAATCATGGGAAATCTTCAGTTTCTCTGGGCAGCCTGTGCCAATGCCTCACCACTCTGAATAATTTCCCCCTCATATCTCATCTAAATCTCACCTCTTTTACTTTAAAACTATTCCCCCATTTTCTATCACTGTGTAGAAATCTGGTTTATTTACCACAATCAGTATTCACTTCTGTTTAAGCAGCTTGTTATCTGGATTAATTCTTTTTGTTGTTTTTTAATAGTTGGAAAATATTATGATATTCCAGTCCATTATTGACATGAAAATTACTTACAACTCTGACTAACTTCAGTTATATTCAGTCAATTTATGTATTTTCCTTGAATAAATAAGAAGAAATGTATTATTGTACAGAAGCTCTGAGAGGTTGTACTGAAGTTAGGCTATGATAACAAATCATCATTTACAGTATGCTAGAGTTGAAACTAGCAGAGTTCCAAGCTATGATATAGGATTCACTGTTTTACTGTAACAGTCCAGAACTCCTGGGGGTATTTTTTCTGAATGTATTTTTAATCACACAGAATTTCATCTTTCCATTTGCAATTAAATGATATACATAAACACATATGTTTTCATTTGCCTGTCTGCCTTTACCTTGATTGCCAGACTAGAAAAAACAATAATGTCTGCTTAGGCATAATTTTTTTTTTCCTCAGTGTATTTGTTCCCTTAAAAACATGGTCAGAGATTTTAAGGCTCAGAGATTTCTATACTACCTGGCCTCCAAAAATAGCCAAAAGCAGATGACTAATATGGAAGTTAAGCACAGGAGTAAGTGAAAGGATGCTTTACTCAAGTATGAGCATAAGCAGTACTTATAGCTTACACTGATTCTGAATATTTTCCAACATTTACATTTTTAATTGATAATTACTGTATTGTCCTTGGTGAAAAAAAAAAAAACAAGCTAAACACATCAGAAAAGCAAATTAAACAGAACAAGGCACTCTAGAAATGTGCTTAAGAAGCCACTTTTCTGAATCTAATCTGATCTTTTCAGCAAGAGAATAGACACAGAGCTTTGTCAAAGACTCAGATTTGTGACTTTAAAGAAGGAGAAATAATCAGAATATTTTCCAGTTTGAACACATATACCACAGATGGGACTAGCTCATTGAGTTTGGCTTCAAATCAGAGTTTCGTGAAAGTTTGAATCTGGTATTCTGCTCTCTACTTCTCTATATTTTTGATTTATTTCTTCAGATGTAGCAGTGCAAAACACTTCTCAAAGTGCCTGTGCATGTGCATGTAATCCTTTACAAATGCAAAAGCTGAAATAAAAAAGAACTTGCACATTTTAGATTAAACATTTAATTAGATGTTTGGCAGCATCGTTCTGTTTTAATATAGATCCTATGGATGTAGTTAATGAAAGAAATACATACTTAATTTCACAGCATTGCAGCAGAAGAGTTGAAAACTTCTGATCGCCATGTAACTTTATTCATTATAGGGAAAAACTCAACAATGGCAGCTGAAAACTTGTCTATCTATGAGATGAGTAATAGCCAAACATTTGAGAGAAATCTAGTAGACTGGATTGTGTTTGGCCTGGGTCTCAAGTAATGTAAACTGTAAAGAAAACCTGGAGGCCGGACTCTCAGTTGAGGATTATCAGTCTAGTTGCACTGCAAAGTGATACAGCACTGGTACAAGATTGGCTTTCATGCTTGACTTTTAATTAGTGACTGCTCAGAATGAGAGTTACATGGAGAAACAGGCTTCTTAGGACACAAAGAACAGCATTTTTATTAACTGCATGAATAGGCAAATCAACAGATCTTTGCTTGCACTTACATGAGCACATCCCTATAGAGTGCAAGCACACTAGCCAAGTCACATCATAAATCTACTTTAATCTAACACACGTATCTTCTTTTCTGAACATGAGTAAGAAATGCCCTACAGCTCTGAATGATACTGGATGTTCAGCATCAAAATTACATGAGTCTTTTGGGTAGCCTACGGTATACAGCATCAACTCTCAATTTACAGTGGCAATGATCTCACCTTCCTGTTTCTGTACTCCTTTTATGTTGCTGTATGACAATAATCTACAGCAATGCAATTGGCAACCAGTGAATCTTCATGACACCTGAGAATTTAGTTTGTTGACATGCTTATACCAACGTCAATTCCCTTGCAAAGAACAAACAACAGGAGTCACCTCTAGCATTTACAGGGAAAGCCACAGAAACTCTTACTTTCAAGTTCTTACTATACACTTCAAGCCCGAAAAGTAGGACCTAGAAAGTGAGTAGCTAGAAGATTAAAAAAGAGGTAGTAGATAGAACAGTTTTTGTAAGTTGTCTTTGTTGTTCATTTGTTTTATAATTATTGATTTTTTTTTTCTCCCCAACTAGAAGTTTGTGAGAAATTACAAGGATATACTATTCAGTCATCAGAAGTCTTTCTATTTATTGAAGTATCATTGTTCGTCTAGCAAACTCAGTGCATCTGAGAGCTCTTGTCCCAGTTTTTAAAGATTTATTGAAGAGTAACACATTTACAATCCAGAGCACCATAGTTCTCTAAATAAAAACAAATGTGGCACAAGCGTAAAGATTTCATCTCTGCTGAACAGCTTTGACCTGTTAAAAAGGATGGATCAAGTCTTACTGGATAATCCCAAACAAAATGTCCTGCTTACTTTAATGTATGTAACATTCCACTCAACACTGTGCTGTTTTGTTAGTTGTTGGCCTCTTTGATTAGATTACCTTCAAGGATACTGACAGATTTTGTATTTCATTTTATGATCATTAAGAACTGCCTGCATATGTCGAATAAGGGATTATGTGCTTCTGAAAATATTTATTTATTACGTCTTTTAAAAAGTAATGTTTTGTATTAGAGGAAGAATCCTAAATTAAAGCTGGTTAGCTGTGTACTGAGTTCATTCCTTATTGTGTAATTTGTATCCTTAGTATGAATTCTGGTGTAATGCACTCCCTAATACATTTTTAATTTCTTTTTCTTTGTCTTTGGTTAATGAAAGGCCACTGCCAATTTGAGCTGTCGAACCACTGTAGATGACAATGAATTTCAGCCTCCATCTGTCAATAATTGGTTGTGTAAACTTTAATTTCTGTAAATTATTGTCTCTATTAAACAAGATAATTCTACTATGTACACTTTCATGTTGAGAAATAAAGTACTCCATTCCATAATGGAAAACTAATCTTCACATGTCCTTAGTAATTCAATATTAGAATGAAGGAAACAAAAGGATTTTAGGGAATAGATACAAGACACAGATAGCCAACTCTGCTAAAATGTAATGGTGAGAAACGAGAACAGCACAAAAGAAAATGCAATGAGAACTCACATTTTTGTGTTGATATTCTGTTATTGAAGACAATATTTTTCCTGACTTAAGTATCACAGAAACCTGTTAATTGTGGCAATATCCCATTTATATTTATAGCAAATTTTAGCATGCAGGATACAACCAAAGATGAAGAATGTTGTTTTTTGTGTGGAGAATTTATGATTTTTAAAATGCACTAGTTAATATTTTAAAAATAAAAACTTTTTTTTTGATACATAAATGGCAAACTAATTCAATAAAGATAAATCAACTATCATCTATATATTAAGATAAAGTAGAAAAAAAAGCAAAAGAAAAGAAAAAATGTAAACATATGCAATTTTTTTGGAAAGCTTTTTTTCTCCAAGTCTTTTAAAGATAGATGATTAATAAAAGTCTTAGTAATACTGTGACTTACAAAAAATATTGATATACCTTTTCCAGTTTCTTAGAACAGAATTCAAAAAAATCTGTTTTCATTTGTTTTTGATATTGTTGTTGTTTGTCTGGTGTTATTTTTTTCTGATTTTAAAATTCTCCTTCTGAGTGCTAGGTGTGACGGAAATAATAATCTATATGGAAGGTCAGAAAGAGACAGACTACTACACACCAGATAGCCTGGAACCAATTTTTGTCTGAGCAAATGGATGCAAATCATTATATCATTTTTAGTATTTTCAAGTCATTTGCATTCAGTGTTTAAGATTTTGGATACCTTTGTAAGGCTTTATCATGTATAACAGACTTTTTTTTTTTTTTTATAAGTTGAAGTATGTCAGTAATACAATGTATTCCAAGTAAATTCAAAGTATACAGGTAGTAATATTAAATTCTCTGGCTTGATCTAGATAGGACCTGAAAAATCAATGTTCTTGCCTATATTTTGGGAAAATTAAGGAAACCTAGGTAAAATTAATAATAGCTTCTCAGTATTTATATGATAATGAGGCCACCAATGAAAGAAATCCAGATTTTTCTACCCTACCCAAATTTTTTCTTGTATTACATAAAATTGTCAGCCAAATGAAACACAAATGTGTTCAGACTCAGGAAGAGGGAACGTGAGACTCAACATAAAATGCAGGCTGTTTATGAGAAAAAGGGACGTGCCAACAACTGATTTTGGATGATAATATTAAAGAATGTGATCTAAACCACTGATAACTCCTTCACTGGAGGGTCAGAAGACACACACTGGCTGAAATTTGGTAACATGTGATGTCACCAGTAGTTAATCTTCAATAGTGTCTTTAACCATCCCCAATACTAAGGACTGAAAAATCTTGAATGTGTAATTATCCTCGTAAGCCTGAGAAATGAGGCACTTTAGGTGTTTTCATTTGCCTTTACATAGTTACTGACTGCTCTCCAAAATTCAAAGGGTGTTTTTCCCAAGGGTCATCAGAAATGTAGATCAAACTTGATATTACATAAAATCTAGAGTAGAATGAGTGGTGCAGAAGGCACTAAGGTTGCAGACCGAACAAGTAAGCAATATTCCTGTCTTGATATGTTCCTACAAATCATGGAATGTCTCTGTGCTTCAAGTTTCTCTTTTAAATAATAATGATAATATTATCCGTTACGTTTTATGAGAAGTTAAATATTTTTATATCAGTCCAAGGATCCTGAGCAAATAAATACATATGAATTCTCATAGAGAACACGAGGAGTATATGGGGAAAATAACATGAGGCAAGAGGAAGCAGTAGCCATATAAAGAAACTAGAGATGTAAGTTATTTAGGAATGGGAGAAATAAAGGCAGAGACAATGATGGCAGCAGTGTCTTCTGGAAGGATGTTTCTGCTTAATGTTTTCTAGAACATGGTTGCACACTGGCTCTTTTCTCATTAGATTTCATCGTCTCTACAGTTGCTTACAGTTACAGGAGAAGCCTGTAACTCCAATGATTATTCTAGACCCAACTCCAAACGTGTACTAATTCTGTGCTTTAAATATCCCAGATTAGGAGAAGAAAAAAACCCATCTGGCACCTACATTACCTGGCCCTAAGGAAATAATTCAACCGTAACATATATATGCCAAAAGAGTTGGAAGGACTATTTCTGTTGAATCAGATAATGTTTAACAGATATTCCCTTGCTTGTGGGTTTCCACTTATTCCTTCCTTTTTTGTTTTGTTTGTTTATTTGTTTAAAATATATGGATTCTGGTTGCTAGTTTGAGAAAGACAAATAATCAGAAAGGAAAAGAAAAACTTTTTGTAATAGCAAACCAGGAGTAGATCTATACATGCCCTTGAATGGTCGATTGGAATTGTGATTGTTTTAATTCATACTGTGTGAACGAAGTCCCATTATAACCTGGATCTTTCATTGGCTTTGCAAAATACAAAAAGATTTGCATATGTGTGTGCAAACTGTTGAGCAATCTAAAGCTGAAAAAGTTTTTTTTGCTATTTATTTATCTATTTATGTATTTTGACAATATTTTCTCACATGAAGATATCTGTCTTACTAGTCAGGATTTTCTCTTTTTAAAATGTAAAATGTGCACTATTTCTGCTTGCAATTTTTTCAGTCTCAAGAATCAAAACAAATCAATCCTACCATCTGTTAAGCACCAAACTGTCAGAGGCTTCCAGAAGGAAGAAGCACACATTCAGAGTTACGACATGGCTCTGCGTAAGTTCACTGGCTTACCTTGCTGTCCCTGACATACAGAAAACCTATACCTCCCATATGTGACAGCAGTGTGATTGATTTTATGCTGGTAAAGGTGTGCCCACAGGGTACTCATAAATTCACTAATCACTCACATATGTGAGGAATAACTTTGGTTTCTTGAATTCCTGGGGGAAAGGGAGGAGGAGGATATATTTTACATGTGTAGATCATTGCTACATAATTTCTTTTGGTCCCAGATGCTAATAGGTTTTGCTTACAGATTGCCTAAAACCTATCATATGAAAATTTACAAATATTACAGAATCACTGAATTGTAGGTTTTGACAGGGACCACTGGAGATCAGTCTACTCCAACTCCCCAGTAAAGAAGGTTCCCTAGAGTAGCATGCAAAGGAAAACATCCAGTTGGGTCAAATATCGCTAGAAAAGGAAACTTCACAATCATTCTGGGCAGTTTGTTTCAGTACACTGTCACCCTCAGTAAATAAGTACCTTCTCAGGTGAAACTTCCTACATTCTAGTTTGTGACCATTGCCCTTTGTTCTGTCACTGGACAACAAAGAAAAGTGTGTGGCCCTATCCTCCTGACACTCAACCCTTGGATATTTGTAAGTATTGATAGGATCCCCTCTCAGCCTTCCCTTCCCCAGACTGAACAATACCAGGTCTCAGCCTTTCCTTTTATGGGAGGTGCTCCGAGCCCCGAATCATCCTTGTTGCCCTTTGCTGAACCTTCCTTAGAAGTTCCCTGTTTTTCTTGATCTGGGGAGCCCAGAATTGAACACAGTACTCCAGATACGTCCTCACCAGAACAGAGGGAGAGGATTATCTCCTCCAGCGTGTTTTGCATGCTCTTTTTAATACATCCCTGTTGTCTTCCACAGCAGCTGGGTCTTTCTCTGCAGAGCTCTTTTCCAGCAGGTCACTCCCTAGCCTGTGATGATGTATGTGGTTATTTCTCCCCACGTGCAGGATTCTACACTTGCCCTTGTTGATTCTCATCAAGTTCCCATCCACCTAGCTCTCCAGTCCACTCAGGCCTCACTGAATGACAGCAGAGCCTTCTAGTGTGTCAGTCACCCCTCTCATCCTTATATCATCAGCAAACCTGCCGAGAGTGGAATCTGCACCTTCATCCAGGTCACTGATGAAAATGTTGAACAAGACCAGACCCAGGTCCAACCTCTCACAAACACAACTTCAGGCTTCCAACTAGGCTCTGCGTCACTGATCACAGTTCTCTGAGCTATGCCAGTCAGTGAGTTTTCAGTACACCTCATTCTAACTGTCCATTCATCTATCCCACACTGCCTAAGTATATCTACAAGAATGTTATTGGGGACAGTATCAAAAGCCTTGATGAAGTCAAGGTAGATAATATCCACTCCTCTCTCCTCATCTACCCTGTCAGTGATGACATCAAAGAAGGCTACCAGGTTGGTCAAGCATTATTTCCACCTTGGTGAATCCATGGTAACTACACCTATTAACATTTTTCTCTTCCACTTGGGTGGAGATAAGATACAAAATAAGCATTTCTATCACCTTTCCAGGGATGAAAATGGCCAGTAGCTTCATTGCTTCTATTTCTTGCTCTTTCTGAAAACTAGAGTGACATTGGCTTTTCTCCAGTCCTCAGGCACCTCTCCCATTCACAGTGATTGTTCAGAGATAGAGAGTGGTTTAACAATCACTTCTGTCAGTTCCCTCAGCACTTGCAGGTGCATACTCCTGAGGTTCATGGATTTGTGTGCACCACATTTGCTTAGGCAAAATCAAGCAAGGTCCCTTTTAACCAAGGGGAAACCTTAATATAAAGTATATTAAGTCTTGTTATATTAAACAAAACAAAACAAAACAAAACAAAGAAACATACATTTACTTGAAAGCTTAGACTTAAGTATGGCACTTCTATTACCAATATAATCGTATGATTGCTTCAGCAAAATGACTTCTTTAGGTATTTCAGTTATTTTTTTTATCTCTTCCATTCTTCATTATTCATCTTCACACTTACTTACATTACAGCATCCATCCTAGGATGATCATACACTCTGTTCTGTGTAGAACTTTATATCAGTTAACATATTCCTATGTGGTTTTACTCTGACGTTGAAGCAGATTTCACAGATTATTTTCTAGGGAGACAGTAATATAAAAATAGAGAAAAGTTATAAAAATTAGTCGCAAGAGTCAGAAATTTAAACAGCTTTAGCTGTTTATTTTTGGTAGCAACTTGGTTTACAACACCCAAGAATGAAACAGAAAGCCTGAATGTTTTCTTTTTAGTGGATAATGTGCAAGGGGCTAAAGGTCAGATTATCAGATGGAGTAAATCAGTAAATCCCACTGTATTACTAAAACTATGCTAGCTAATACCATTGAATATCTTTGTTAATGTATTTTAATTATCATAGAAAATTAGGCACACCTTCTGATAAGTGAAATTACATCAGAATAATATTAAGGTATAAGTACTTTCAAATAAAACAAATGATAATATGCAGTATTTCATTCTGAGTGTAAGTTCCTGAAGACAGATCTCATTATTAACAGGGCTGATAGGTAATTTTACCACTCATTCAGCTTCCTTTTACTAAAAAACACCTATGGGGGAAAAGATCTAGAACAATTTGTGCAATTTTTTAAAAAAATTTTAAACTATAAATCAAACTTATGTAAATTTGTACAGTTAACCTGAACTTTCTTTTTGAAACTACCTTCACAGGGCATAATTTTCCACTATGTAATACATTTTGCATGAACGATACTGGACTTGGAAATGCTCAGAATGACAGTGTAGGAGGTAACTAACTAACAAAATTGTTGAAGGAATTTCTTGAGCTATTTAAAAAATTTGAAATTCAGCTACACATTTCTAGAAGAACCTAGATTAGAGTTCAGTCAGCTTTTTGTTCCTTTGACTATCTTATGGAGGAACCAGGGAGAATATATTGAGTATTACAGCACTTAAGTTTCCCTTTGCATTTTACTACTATGATAACCTTTATAATGAGCATAATGGGAAGCTTTCTTTTGGCAAAGAAACTGATTATGTGTTCCATTTAATAGTATAATGCAAAGAACATTCCCTTCTGACAAGGCCCTTGCTCCTCTTCTGGTCAAATGGGGTTCTGTCAGCTCTTTCATTTGTACATATACAACATGTATTTAATAAAACTGAGTAATGTAATTATGCTACTCTGAGATATTTTGATCATTAATATTGTTAGAGCTAAGCTAATCTTACCTTCTTTTTATTTTTCCAGTTTTATGATCATGTGTTTGGGAGAAACCACTGACACAGCAATCACACCATCTTAAATACAGTTTCCTTTGAAATATATTTCTGCCTCCAGAGAGTGCAGCCATGGGAGCAAAGACCAAAATGAGAGTGAGCCTGAGATTCCTGAATCTATCATATACATTTTAATTCTTGTATGTTGAAGCAGTGTGAGAACAGCCAGTGTCCAAGCACATAAATCCATTTGCATAGTAAACTTGATGACGCACTGTCACAAAAAAAAAAAAAAGAACAAAAATTCCTAACCAATGATCTAACTCTAGGTAGAGAAATCATTTTCTGATATTGAAATTGAAAACAATTAGCTTTGTATAACGTACCTAGTTGTCTGACAGCATCATAACACTAGCCAGCCGTGTGGAGCTGCAGGGGATTATTCTAGATCTGAAGGTTTAATCTGAAGGATAAACTTCACCTTCAGGAGTTAACAAGATATCTATAAGAGGTGAACTACAGGGTACTTGAACAGTTCTTGTCTTGTGTAGCTGAATATGGCTGTGTCCAAGTGTGCCAATCTAGCTCATCACACATTGGACATAATTTGGAATAGGCAAAAGCATCTGGAACTACTGAGCCAGTAACTCCTGAGAAACTTGTGCCTTGACACCATCTCTGCAAAGTAATAGGCAAATAATTTTCTTGTTCAGTAGATCTTGACATCTGAATAAAATAAAGTTACTGAGCCAGTAAGAGAGTCTTGGACATAGAAATCAAAGTGACATGCTAAGAATGCTGAGGCAGCTACACTATAGAATCTGAGCCCTCCCTCAAAAACAGGCAGTTTGAGATGATGAGGCAGTAATCTCCCTCTAGCACATACACAGAGAGACGCACACAAAGAAATAAAGAAAACTAAAAAAGACAGGATTGCTCTGATAGCATTTCACTAAGATCATTTTTGAAAGAGACTCTTATAACAGTCTGTCCATAGACACTAAAATAGCATACTAGTGCAAAGCCAGTTCCCATGCTTACGCGACCTGTCCTTTGACATCAATCTACTAACAAAGAGGCACAGATGATCCAGTGAGAGAAAGGAGTCATGACATCAGCCCGGTCCAGAGTTACTTAGCCAAAACTCACTAAAGAAGAGTCTGTGCCTCAGTGTCAAATGAACAAGAAAGAGCCATTGGCTCAGAAACGTTAAATTTTGGACATTGCCTCCCTACAAACAAGGCTGAGTTTCTGAGCCAAGAATTTCAAAGGGGTTTATGCTTTACCATTATCACAGCAAGGTAGCTGTATTTACAGAAAAACTACACAAAAAGCCTGTACCTTGGCATTAGCCCAGCAATTGAGAATTGCTAAATCAATGAGCTCAGAGAGGTCTGTTTTCTGTCCAGCCAGGACTAAGCAGTAGCAGTGTGAAAAAATTGAGAGAATAAAGCTCTCTGTCCATCCTCTAACACTGAGGACGGTGTACTTGTACTTTTTAAAACTCCACCATTTCTCCACTGAACAACCTGATAAAGATTCATGAGGATTCAAAAATTTCACAATGGAAGAATCAGGAGCTTGACTGCTTGTTTATCCAAACTTCAGAGTCTTTTACTACTAAAGGAAGGGTCACTATCAGATAGAAAATTTTGTCCAGAGTGGAAATCCTCTAATTCTGATCTCTCTTGGTCACTTTTCATTTTTCCACCTATGTCTAGCTCTCTCTTCCCCACTGGGTAAAGTTAGCCTGTTAATATCTTGAATTATCTGGGGAGACGATGACTGCAAATTTTCTGTTTTCATTCACAATAGTGAATATGCATATTCATACTCAGTAGTATAGTAAATTATTGACAGATGTGAGGGTGGTGGATGCACAAGTATATTGCAGATACTTCCCTGTTCCACTCCACATTCTGCATTAGTACACACAAGCATGTGTACATATCCACACGTTTAACTGTCCTTGCCTTTCTTTTATCCTCATGTCCTATCTCACATTATGATGCAATGCTCTACAGCATCTTACACAAAGAAAATTTAATGGAGTGCATCTTCTCTTCTCAATTTAATTCATACCCCAGAAATCCTGGAACATTAATATTCTGACTCAACATAATCTGTACATAATACGTTCAACCTATTTTACATAAAGATTTCCAGACTTTTAAGCCAAAGAAAGAAAGCAAGATGTCTAACTTCTTACTAGCAGAAGTGAAGATCAAAGTAACAAAGTAATACATCCAGTATGTAGTTGGTGTTGACTTCCATCATGTTGACTTCAGAACAGTACATGATATACACTCATTTTGAGAATAGGAATATCTCTGTTACTAGAGTTACATTTCAAAGATTATTTAAATATGATATAGAAGATGAATATTTCTATTTAAACCATTTAGTGCAAACTAAGCAAAAGGGGAAAAATATTTCAGAATTGTCAGTGTTGTAGAGAAGATAACTTTAAAAGTTAATCAATGCTGTTCACTCTTACAGTGTTACTATGGGCTCCATAGCTGGTTAAAAAATAAATACATGAAGTTACAATTAATTTGTTACATGATATATTTTGATTACTTGCAGGCTACATTTTTTTAATCTCCAAATTGTAGGAATTAATATTTAGTACCAATCCACCAAAGAGTAATTAAGTCCGTATCTAACAAAATATGTATTATCTTAAACAGAAAATGTGTTTTTATACTCCAGATCCACCAAAGGGAGGGACCCCTTTTGACTGAAATGGCACCAAACCAAGTATCACCCAGTGAAAGCTCCTGGTAACAACAGCATTTCGGCACATCTCTGAGGAAAGTACAATAGCACCCAACAGAGATTTTACTTAAGAAAAATTTCTTAGAGATACTCAAATGCCGACATACTTCAGAAAAATCCTTATTTATTCATGTTGGAAAACAGGTTTAAAAGACAGGAACTGAGTGAATGTATTCTTTATCCAAAGTAACTCTCAAGAATTTTACATTCTTCTTCTGTATAACATTTTTCCAAATTTGTGCATTCTACCTCTATCAGAGATAAAAAGAATTATTCTTAAGAATAGCTCTACAACGTACTTACTAATTCCAGCATGTCTTATCAAAACTGATGAGAGAACGGAAGAGCAAGGAGAAGGCAGCAATACTGAAATGATGATAAAACAAGTTTGCCAAGCAACAGAACCATCCAACTTATTTCTATTCTGTGATAATTCATTTCAGTCTAATACCGCACTCCTTTTTTTCTAGGTCCACATCCCCATCATCCCTGCAATCAGACTGATTTAGATCCCTCATATCCATATGAAGTAGATAGATGCCAGTCCTTCACTAGTTGTTTGTTACCTCAGTAGAGTCATGTGTTATATTGGTGTGGTATTTTATGCAATTGCACTGACTTATCGAAGAATATTTGGTCCTTTATTTCAGCATAGGAGTGTGCAAGTTTGTGGGAGCTGGAGAACAACTAGCTGAAAATGTTAAGGTAAAAGCTAAGTAAAAAAAAAGACATTCCCAAATCATCAAGATGTAAGCCCTGCTCCTGTTCTCCTAGCACTCCTGTTTCCTGCCATGTGTTGCTAGTTAGCAGCTCTGAATGTGGCAAGCATCAAAAAAAGAAAAATGTCAGTCAAGTTCTTCTTATCTGTAAAGTCAAAATAAGACTGTATCACATTCTTAGGACCAAGGAATCTTTTTCTGTTTGTTACTTGTTGTTTTTATTTGTTTGTGTTATTATTTGCTTGTTTAAATGTAAATAAGTGTTCTGCTAGCTGCAAGATATGCAGCTGGTGATTTTGAAATGTTATGCTTAATTAGGAGGATTAACAACCCTAGATATGTTTTCTTTAATACTATTTGATAGAAATTCATCTTTGATCCTGAAGTATCCCAAGGTTCCTCAATACACAATCGGTTATATGTACCGAATGAAATTATGTCTGTCTTCCTTTTATTATAACTGAAAAATAGAACAAAGTTTTTAAGGGCTAATCTTCTGAATTTACTAAGACAAAACTGCTTTTGCCATGTACAAGACGCTTATTTGCTGGATATGTTATTCAACAACTTTTAATATCACTAAGTCAACTAGGAATATGATGTTGCCTTGAAAGGTTTGAAATACTTAATTTTGCTAAGTTTTTAACGGAGGAAACATCATGTTTGCTACAAAGTACCAGATCAAACTCCTTAAATGACCAAAAAGGTAAATTAAGGAAAAAAGTATAAATCATACAAGAGCAAGAAGCACCCATGAAAGGAGAAACAGAGATTAAAACAGTTCATGGCTCCTCACACATTAAAGAGTTTGAATTCTAGACAAGGTAAATCACTTATTCTAAATTCCATTTCAAACTGTTGCACTTAATCATAACCCTATAATAAATACACAAGATGCAAAAGAAGACTCAAAACATTTTCAATAATAGGAAGAAAAACTGCTCCCAGTGAAACATTGATTTAGCAATGCCAGAAAGTTCTCCTGTTCCACAGAATATATATACAAAGAAAATTACAAAATTACTGGTGCTCTGTTATAACAGAAGGATCTTTTGCTCTGGGATCTCATCTTGCATCCATTCAAACCAGTGGGATTGTTGCCATTGATTACAGTACTGTAAACACTCCACGTGTGCCCCAGATTTCTGTATCCCATTTTTGTACAGATTCCCTCTTTTTTTTTTTTTTTTTTTTTTCCGTATGAATGAAGAGAAAGATTCGGGTTGGATTTATGAAAGATACTTCTCTTGAAGTTTTCCTGCAAAACAATATAAAATAGAACAAACAAACAAAAAATATCCCACATAGAAACAGCTGCCTATTATATTTGTGCCTGACTCCTTTTTTAAACAAACAGAAGTATATCAACTCTGTTTCAGTGGGTAAGTGCCACGGGGTGACTGAAGAGAGAATAAATCAGATTTGGTCTCTCTCCCTCACACCCCTGCCTAACCCCCCTTCTGAGCTGGAGTTTAAATTACCAAACTGAAAATACTTTTGAAAAGATTTGGGGGAGCAAAAAAAAAAAGGAAAGTGTATTCAATGAATTGTGTAGCAGTGGATTTAGTAAATTAAAATGTAATTATCTCTAAGTTCTAGGTGACTGTTGTCTTTATTTAGTCTTCAAACATTCATGCCCCATTAACTACAACCAGGAGATCAGACCCAGCCAGCCACAGTGCATGAAAGGCAGGTTCTGCCTGACCAACCTCATCTCTTTCTATGACCAGGTGACTTGCCTAAAGGATGAGAGAAGGTCTACTGTAGATTTCAGCAAAACCTTTGACTCTTTCTCCAACAGTATTCTCCTGTAGAAGGTGACAGCCAATGGCTTGAACAGACACATTCTGTGCTGGGTACAGATCTAGCTAGTGGGTCGGGCCCAGAGAGTGGTGGTGAATGGAATTAAATCCAGCTGGTGACTGATCACTAGTGGTGTTCCTCAGGGGTCAGTACTGGGTCAATAAAGAGTCCTGTTTTGTTTTATATCTTTATTAATGACCTGGACGAAAGGATTGAGTGCACACTAAATTTGGAGATGACAGAAAGCTGGAAGGAAGTGTTTATCTGTCTGAGGGTGGGAAGTCTCTGCAGAAGGATTTGGATAGTCTGGATCTATGAGCTGAAGCCAGTTATTTGAGTTTCAGCAAGACCAAGCACCACGTTCTATACTTTGGTCACAACATGCTTGGGGCAGAGTGTCTAGAAAACAGCACAGAAGAAAAGGATCTCGGTATGTTGGTCAGCAGCTGACTGAACATGAGCCAGCAGTGTGCTTAAGTAGCCAAGAAGGCCAATATCATCCTTACTTGAACAAACAATAGTGTAGCAAATAGGACTGGGAAGGTGCCTGTCACCCTGCAATTGGGACTGATGAGGCCACACCTCGAATACTGCATTATCTTTTGGGCCCCTTACTATAAGAAAGACACAGAGACCCTGGAGCATGTCCAGAGGAGGGCACAAAGCTGCTGAAGGGTCTGGAGATTAAGTTTTATGAGGAGTAGCTAAGGAAACTTGGATTGTTTAGTCTGAAGGAGGATCAGGGGAGATGTTATAGCTCTCAACAACTCTCTGAAGGGAGATTGTGACAAGGTGGTGTCTTCTCCCAGGTAACTAATGATAGGGATAGAGGGAATGGCCTCAAGTTGTGCCTGGGGACATTTAGGTTAAATAAGGGAAAAATTTATTCTCTGAGAGCTGTCAAGTATTCTAAGAGGGTGTGTAGGGAGTCAGCATCCCTGTAGGTGTTCAAGAAACATGTAGATGTAGCATTTAGGGGCATGATTAGTGGCAGTGGTGGTTGGTGATGGGTGGACTAGATTATCTTTAGAAGTCTTTTCCAACTTTTAAGATTCTATAATTCTATGCACAGCAGGTTACACTTTTGACTGAGTAAATCTATGCTGTACTCCTTTCTTGAGGAAGTGGCTGAGCAGTAAGTAGACATCTGATTTTTTTCCCACAATATTTCAGCCTAACATAACATGAAAATGGAAAACTTTAGACCGTAATGATCTCATGTTCAAAATGAAACTGAAAGCTAATGCTCTGAAACCAGATGAGGCTTATGTGTAGAAGTTCTTGGAAATCTCTGCATGTGAAGCCATCAGAAACCAATCAATAAAAGCAAAAAGTGTTGATGTACCTTTAGGTGATCATGTAGCACCAGGAGAAAAAAAGACATATATTATCACAGTCCTTAATCATCAACAACAATGAAATACATGACAGGGAGAGACACACCCTCATCTATCCTCTAAAACTTTCCCTGCTATTTTTGCTAACCTTTTCTTTCTGCTCCCAAATCCCCAGACCTTGTTCCCTTGATCCCTAAGGCACACCACAACTCTGGTAAACAGTTTTCAAAGAAATAGAAAGCATGATAAGTATAACTTGCCACAGCTACTTCAAAAAGCATTGTCAAGGTAGCTTTCCTGAGTACAAGTCACAGCTGTGTGACACCTGGAATAACCCTATAGGTTGATGAATGTCCTACTCCAGAAAACTTTCCTGCTACTGCTAACATTTATGAAAATGGAACCATTCTTTTCTCCCCTGCAAAACACAGCTTTTTAGGATATAGAATAAAACTGAAAATATTGCATTATGAACACAAGCAACAATTATTCTTTTTCTTTTTTTTTTTTTTTGATACAGAAAGTTTTAAACTACAAATTCTAGCTTTAATGGTAATTTACTCGTTTGCTAACACAGGAAAATTATTTGAGCTGTGACAGAATGAACTGTGGCATTTGGTTAAACCTTGCAGTACTTTTGAAAGATCAGCTTGTTCAGACCTAAGTTTATGTGAATTAGTCAAGGCAGTCGGAGACAATTTTGACTTAAATATGTATAATCCAAAATGTAGGGGAAACTTTAAAGAAATCTATTCACACATATATATTACATTATATTATTTACAGGGAAATCATTACCTATTTAGGAATAATTTCTGTGTCCACAGACCAGATCTAAAACATTCAGTCCTTCTAACTAACACAGCTTTCATATGCAGGTATACTTAATATGCTAAATGGCAAGAAATTATCTCCATGATTAACTTATTTCGAAAAGAAGCAGCACCTTCACTACACTTTTAAAACAGAATTGAGATTGTAGCTAAAAATTAACTTAATTTGAACATGTCAAGAGCAATTTTGGCCTGAAGTATTGAAAGGAGTTTTGCCAGGTCTGCATGAGGAAAACAAACAAAAAACAAACAAAATTCAAGCTAATAAAGTAAACCCTTTCAAGTGCAATTGTGATTTGATTGCTGTCTCAGAATATTTAGGTTTTATCTATGTTTTATCTATGGTTTAGATTTTCCTTGTTTTCTAACGTTACTCAACAGATGTACCAATATATCTTGAAGTGGACTCTATATGACTGTTTTTTCATGATCAATTCAATCTTGATGCTAAACAAATCTGTTTCAACAAATATACCTCAAACGCCAAGTTTTGTTTTCATCTGCAGTGAGTCAATTGTTATGATAAAAAACACGCTCTTTTATAATCCTGTAGCCTGACATATTTTGAACCTGGAGGCAGAATATTGGGCAACTCTTAATATACTGGTAGACAAGAGCTGTATGGAATGGGAGTTCTTACTGATGATAAGCTGAGCTAGTTAGCATTGTGCCATGGCAGACTGTTGTGGTTTAACCACAACAAATAGTAGGAAGTATCCAGACAACTCGTAAATAGAAATGACTTGTAAAGACTTTATTATGGTTTCTGCACCAGCCAAAAAATATTGCAAATCATTGGAGGATGACAGCCATTATATTTGAATTGTTTTTAATTGACGTATGCTAGGTAAAAAATAGAAGTTTTGGTGAGTTTAAAGATGAGCAAAGCTACCTTGAGAAAGAGTTCAGCTGGCAGATGAATATAACACTAACATGAGTTATGGCAGGTGACATGCACAGTGTGGCTTCATAAGCTAGGAAGTAGATTTTATTTGTTTACTCTGTACAGACACCAAACTAGCAGAAAACATATGCTTCACTTTTTCTTCCTTCTCCCACCTTCACTGTGTAGCAGAAAGTTTTTTACTTGGCCATCATGAAGACATAAATGACAGCAACATGGCTGAAGGGATGTCTGGGATTAAAATTAAAACAGTTGGAAAAACAAACAGAATCTTCTTGGTATACTATGAAGTTTTTCTGTAGATAATACTTGTGGAAAGATTTTAAACAGACAAAGTGGTTAAGTGATCATAATAGGGGCAGAATGAGAAAGTTGCAAGTTCCTCCCTGTGAGGAGTACTTCCTTTGCTTCTGCATATTGAATGAATCTGCTCCTGTTTGGTTTTGATGTGATCTTTTCTGAGTACTATTGTTAATTGATGAACAGTTACCTAGCAGATAGGTATTTTAAGGTTCATTAAGCAAAAGTAAGTAATGAAGGAAAATCACAACTTACTATTCTTGGAATAAATTCACATAGCTTTCAGGAAGAATGCCATTACACTTGGTCCTTTGATCCACCCTCTGACCTTACTTGATTTGATGTGCTTTTCTGTTCACCTCAGAAATGGTTTGTCTTTGGACCAAAGTTGCTCCTGCTTTGGAAAACATTTAAAGCACATGATTTAAATTTTGGAGCCAAGACCAAGAATGGCTACAAGTTTTAAAGGGGAAAAAATAGAACATTTCATCTCTAAAATGCATCAATTTCAAAGAAAATGGGAAACCATCATGTCACAATTCTGGGCCCTGTCCTGGATCAAAGAAGCAACGCCCTCAAAATGCAAACATCTCTTGAAATATGCTTAAGTCAACAAGGAACTGTACTACACAAATGAGGACCTTATTTTTACACGTTAATACATTTTTTTTAAGGTATGAGCCAAGTATGTCTGTCAAATCAAATCTGTATAGAATAAAAAAAATTACTACTAATATACAAGTTTCTAAAGCAGAAACCCAGCATTGTTACTGTGTTTATTACCACAGAAGTATGAGATGAGAATACAAAATAATAACCTAGCTGTAGCTCCTTGAAATAAGTAAGAATCCATGGTCCAGTGTAATTACTGGAAAAAAATAGCCACAGAAAACAGGGTGCTAATTGCAGAGTATCTCCTCTCTTCTGAAGAGGAAAGAATGAGTTTCAATATGACAATTACAAGGCAGTTTTACAATGTACTACTGTGTATATATTTGTTAAATGTGTCTTTATACAAATTTCTCATGTAAATTAGAGATAAAAGTCATTTGAATGTGCTGGTTTGGAACAGAAAAGGCTTCTGTCAATTTAGACATCAGTAACAGTCTAGAAGGTTGTCATTATTTTTTACACAAGGACTATGCCATATGAATAAGAAATCATCAGAAGAATCAGAAGACACAAAATCAGTAAATTCACTCTCATCTTCCCTGACTTGGGGAAATGAGTTCCAAGTTTAAGCAGTTCAGAGGAGACTTTCCTCTCCCTTTGACAGAATGGCACCACTGCGAATGGCGGTAACCGCACAAACAACTGATATGAAAATTGCCAGGGGAACTGGCAATAGCTGTCGTACTTCATCCCTGGATCTTTCCTCAGTGTCCTTCTTATCCAATGCTATAAGCCTGATTCATGCCAATAAACATAAAAGTAACAACCAAAGAAACAACAATGATGAAACCACCAGAACCTAAGGATCTGACTCATTAAATGTCTATCTTGGTATGAGAACTTGGTCAAAGATTTTGAGAGTCTTTACTTGTAATTTAGGACAGAGCAAAAAGTGAATCATGGCATAGCAGTAACTGCACGCACAAAAAGTAGAGAAGAAAAAAAACGAAAAAACAGAAAAAAATACCTGAAAATATCTTGCTTAAAATAGGTGCTGCTGTGTTGTTCTGTATGATTAAACTACACACTTGAGCAAACATGCCATTTCAGACCACCCAAGGAAAAACAAGCAGCAAAGTAAGCCACTTTCTTATTTTCATCTTAACCTGATGACTGCAAATCTTTCTGTTGTTTCATGGTTATTCAAGCAACCCGGCTTAAAGAAAAAAAAAAATTAAGTAAGGAATAATTTGATAAATTTTGTCTATCCTTTTAAACTTTTAAAGCTGAGAAAAGTTGGTGAATTTTTTTTGTTTGTTTTTCCTTTTTGTTGTCTTCTCTTTTTTTTTTTTTTTTCTTTTCTTCTGAACAGTCCATGTTTCCTTCCCATGCTAGGCAAGGTTTTCACAAAGTTTTGTTGACATCCTTCACAAAGGGTATGATTTAGTGAAGAGTAAATTTTTAATCTACTTGAACTGTTACACTTAGAATTACAAGTACACCTTCTGAATATAACAAATATGAGGTCTACTAAAAAAGTAATGCCTCCTATTTTATTACGCTGACCCACAATGTCAGAGGTGGATGTTGATGGTATGGAAACAGAGGCTGAACCTTCTCACAAATATTCCATTACATTTTGCTGAGGTGTGACAGATGACAACAGAAGGACAGTCTGACACAATGATGTAAGACATAGCAGTGCATTAGAAGCAAAAGTGTATAATTCAGTGTTGGAATATCACAACGTTTGCGCCAGGTGAATCACATGATACTCGCACAGGGGCAGAAAGAACACCATATACAAGTCTGTCAGGATCTGTTGAACAAATATTTGGCTGAAGGTGACAGTTTCCTGGATCACATCATTATTAGTGAAGAAATGTGCTGTCATCACCACAAGTTGGAGTCAAAATGGCAGTCTATGGAGTGGTGTTGTGAATTCCCCACTGAAGAATAAGTAATAGATGAAGCTCTTAGTAGGTAAAATGATGTATGCTGTCTTTTGGAGTAGAGAGGGATGATTCTTCTGGATTTCCTGGAACCTAGATAAATCATCTTCTCTGACTGCTACATTACAACGCTGACTAAGCTGAAGGCGCAAACTTCTAGAGTCAGGCCACAGGAGAACACCACCTTCTTTAGAAATACAGTAGCAACAGGCTCCATGTCTGTTTGAAGACCTAGGAGTATATTGCCAATCTTGGTTGATTGATCTACCACACCCATTATATAGTCCAGATTTGGCACCTTCTGTCTTCCATCTGTTTAGGGCAATGTGGATAACCTTTCTCCTAGCAGTGGTAGCTGTGAAACAGTGGGTCACCTGCACTGATGCTGACTTGTACTCATCACTGACAAAAACACAGAGCTAGTGTTGACAAACGTTTTGTAGCTGAGAGTTTGCTTTATCAAATAGTGCTACTGCGATCTTTGTATCTGACACAGTTTTCATGGAAATAAACAGGAACAATACTTTTGGAGCAACATAAATATTAAACATTGATTATATGAAGATACTATGAATTGACTGATCATGCAGATTTGCTTCACAGAGCATGTACCCTATAATAGGCTTTCTGCCCTAGAATGTAGGGCATCATCCTGTATAAAATAATTACCTCTGTGATTTAGAATAAATGAAAACAGTAGCCATAAAATAAGGGATTTTTTTTGCAATTATCTTCAGTTAGTTAAACAAAAACAAATGACAGGGCCTTAGTTTGTCTGTCCTGTTATTGTAAAAAATTTCTGGTTTGAATGTTCCTTTTTGACTTAGAGTGGAAACATTGAAGACACATATTTAGATTGCAGTGTTTGGGATATAGTGCACATAACTGCTCAAACTTGAGTGCACGATCTTTGTTACTGATGTACACATTCACTGCTGGAATACTTTTATCCTTTTACAGGGAAATTGTTGTTTCCAACATTGGTGATTATATGATTCTATGATTAACACTGATTATGTACACTGATTATCATGAACATTCTTAATGTATATGCAGACAACAGTTTGGAAAGGAGTACCATTTTTCTTTGGCAATGAAACTGACAGACAGCTGAAGACAAGAAGGACTAAGTATGTGTAAATGACGAGAAAGAGTCTTTGAGGCATTTTGAGGTGATTTTCTCAAATTCCCTCTAATGATCTTCTAATTCTGGTTTGACTTTTCATCTCAGATGAAAAGCTTGGGAGAGCTTGACTGAAGCAGTGAAATAAGTTCACTAATGTTTCTTGAACTAGAAACTTCCAATGCAAATCCCTCTCAGCTCTTTTAAGGTACCACATGGAGTATTGCATTCAGACCTTGGGCTTCCAACGCAAGAAAGATATGGAGCTGTTGGAGTGGCTTCAGAGGGAGTCATGAAGATTATCAGGGGACTGAAAAATCTCTATTATGAAAAAATGTTGAAGGAACTGGGCTTTTCCTCTTGGAGAAGAGAAGGTTCCTGGGGGACTTCTCCCATGTGGAGAGACTGAGGGAGATGAACTTGTTTAGCTTGTAGAGAAGAAAGCTGCGAGGAAACCTCATTGAGGCCTTCCTGTTCTTAAAGGGAGCTAATAAGCAAGATGGAGGCTGACTTTTTACATAGTCTGATAGTAGTAAGACCAAGGGGAATGGGTTTAAAGTAAAAGAAGGGAGATTTAGACTAGATATTAGGAGGAAATTCTTTACACAGAGGGTGCTGAGGCGCTGGAACAGGGTGCTCTGAGAAGATGTAGATGCCACAACACTGATGACATTCAAGGCCAGGTTGGATGGGGCCCCAGGTGGCTGAGCTGGTGGGAGGCAGCCCTACCCACAGCAGAGAGGTTGGAACTACAAGATCTTTAATGTTTTTTCCAGTCCAAGCCATTCTATGGCTGTATGCCTCATCCAATGATACTTGTAAGCCTGTGGTTTTTATTATTGTTTGTTTTGTGTACGTGTGTGTTTTGTTTTGTTTTCCCATAGAATGATGCTACTTATCTTCTCTTGTTGTTTATTCAATCCTTCTTGGTCATAGAGCATGATCGTATTCTCTGGAAGCTTCCTTCTGGATCACTGCTGGAGATATAACAGTTTGTTAAGTGGAAGCATTCCTACCAATTATGTCAGCTATCATAAGATCTCCTGCTACTCATCAGAGGTTGAACTTAGCCATATGACAACATTTAAAATGCTATTCAAGATTGGAGTTGTACTACATCTAGAAACTCTTTGATGGATCCTGGCCTTGGATCATCCCCTGTGTGTGCATGAGGGGGTTGGTCTACCCTTTTCCCAGCAGCAAGTTCACTGACACCCTGAGGAACTGTGACTGTCAATATAAGCGTGGCTTGTGTGGGAACTGCCAGCTCAGATTCCACCATTAAAGAGCAGCTTGTCGCTCTCTGACAGCATCCATTTATATTTAATATCACAGCACACTTCTGTTCTTAATAATACATAATGGAAATGAAGTATGTATGAGAGTCTTGAAACACATTTGGAGAGGATATAATTTTACTGAAAAGACTAATACAAAATGGTTAATTAACCTAATTTAATTTCTTCAGCAGATTTTGATAGCGGATTTTTTTTTTACCACTTCCTCTATTTTTTTTTCTGCTACAGAATTAAGCAGTTCCAAATAAGTCTCTTAGATCTCTAAGCCTTGCTAGTCCACATGATTTGTCATCATGTGTTTTCGATGCTCTTATATTTATCTGTTCTCAGATCTCATAACTCCGTTGGTCTGAGCAGTACACTTTCTAAATACTCAGTATACCTAAAACCTTCACAATAGAAAAATGCACTGAACAGCAAACACAGAAGATGAAAAAGTACAGGTCACATGAACTTAGTTCATGGTGAAAATAAATTAAAAAGCATGTAATAATCAAAAAGTGTGTTCGGAGGCAGAAAAGCATCAACTTGTGAGACATTTTAGTGTGCTTTAACAGACATTCCAAATTCTATTTATGTTTTATTTGCTAGGGCAGTACAGCAATTTCTTCATTTATTCACTACAGCAATTACATTCATTTCTTTAAGCAACAGAGGGGCAACAAAGAACTTAAAGCTGCAGCAGAGAGGCAGGATGCAGAGGAAATCCTAGGACAGTGATCTGGTCTGTTATTTCATGATGAGAAGACATTTTTAGAATTAGTTTTTATTGGTGCACTGAAGGATGGCATGGGGAGCCTGGCTAACCATTTTTTCAGCCAGGAAATTATGGCTGACAGCACATATATAACATCTTTAAGATGCATTTTGGTTTTCTCAGTACAAATCCTTCCTTTCTTTAGAAGTCTTACAATAAAAATTAAAGTAGAAAAAAAAAGAGATGGATCAGGAAGTATACAGATTTTTAATCTTTTGTAAGTTTATACATGTATTCATAGTTAATAAGGTAGGTCAATTTTCTCATATATATGTATCCTCTCAAGAGAATCTTTTCAATGTTTATCTTCATGTTTTGCATATCTGCATCAGTCTGGCAGGTGCTGAAAAATTAAATAGAATGAACATTTTATTACAAGTTTAACATTCTCTCTCTTCTTTGTATTCATATCTCTAAATTTGTAAATTTTTTCCAAGCCAGTTTTCTACCTGCTTCTCTTCAGGCAGTCAGAGAAGAGTACACTGAATTTCAAGTAATAACAGTGAATTGATTGAACAAAATATACTAAAGCTCTCTGATCGTCAATCCTGCTAAAAAGGCGCAGAAAAAGAACCAGGCTTAACAAGAGCCAGGCTAAGCATGAGCCGCAAATGTGTGGCCTTTTCTTCTCTAAAACAATTGCTAGAAATTCAGTGGACTTATTTCATAAAATTGTAGACTCACAGAATCTTTTGAGTTGGAAGACACCCTTAAAGGCCATCTAGTCCAACTCCCCTGAAATGGACAGGAACACCTACGGCTAGATCAGGCTGCCCAGAGCCCCTCCCTGCCTGACCTTCAGCGTCTGTAGGAAGGGGGCATCCACCTCTCAGGGAAACCTGTTCCAGTTCCTCATCACCCTTACTGTAAAGAACTTCTTGTTTATGTGTCTGACCTAAATCTCCCTTCTTTTAGTTTGAAATCATATCCTCTTGTTCTATAACCACAGATCCTGCTAAAAAGTCTGTCCACTTCTTTCTTATAACCCCCTTTTAGATAATGTAAGACTGCTATCAGGTGACTTCAGAGCCTTCTCTTCTCCATGTCGAACATCCCCAGCTCTCTCATCCTGTCCTCATAGACTAGGCGTTCCATCTCCTGGATCATCTTTATGTCCCTTTTCTGGACATGCTCCAACAGGTCCATGTCTCTTTGAGGACTCCACATCTGGATTCAGTACTTCAGGTGAAGTCTCACTAGGGCAGAATAAAATGTGAGAATCACCTACCTTAACCTGCTGGCCACACTTTTTATGATGCAGCCCAGAACATTTTTGTTGAACCTCATGATATTTATCTGGGCCCACTGTTTGATTCAGTCTCGGTCTCTCTCAATGGCATCCTGTTCTAGTGTCCTAAGGAGCTTCCTTAAACATCTGCTAGCTCTATTCCACTCCTATGTTCTCTAGGACAGATTCCCAGGGGGTTTTGTGTACTAACTTCTAGAAAAGATCAACTTTGGACTTCCTAAAATTAAACTTCCCAGTTTTACTCCCCCTGTCTCAGAAACATATACTCAATACATTCTAGGAGCCTCCTGGATTGCCTACAGCTCATTGGCGCATTGCGCTGTAGGAAGCCCCTTTCACTCAGGAAGTTTATATGTGTTGCATTTACATAGAATTAAAGGACCTCTGGAAATCTCACAAGACACCTGTTATTCAGATAATGAGAAAATAATGTGAAAAGATACAACCCTGAAATCCTTTTCCAGCTGACTATACCAAACTTCCTGAGAGTGTCATATTTATGTTGGAGAAAAAAATATATAATTATTTCCTTTCAAAGCCTTAGAGTTCTATGTGTCTTACTATTCTCAGATAATGCCAACTGATGTCTACCTTAACTTCATTTTATTATAGAGACTTCAGGGATAGTTTTAGACATTAATTCTAACAGTCTAATGGTTTTAGGTTGACATTTGAACACCTAATTGCCCTTCACTCCCATGAAAACTCCAGCCTAGAAATAGCAAAGATTGGGAGGAAAATATTTACATATTCACACATGGTAAACACAAGATTTTTGGGCTGTATCTGGGCATGAAAGCCAGTCATCAAGGCCAAGAAACTGTGCCTGCTGTGAGCAGCCTACTTTAATTGTACCAATGCAGACATTCTGCCCATTCACTGGCAAGGGTTGGTGTTTGCTCAGTGGGAATTTGACAGCACTGCCTGTATTCACGTTATGATCTTGAACAAGGAGTAATGCTTCTATTAGGTATGGGAAATAATTCAGCCTCTTTTGTAGCTCAGTCTGAAGGGCCTCTAAGCAGGAGCTGCCAATTGTACCAAATTACATATAATTGTTCATGATGAATTTGCAGCATAGGCTAGAGTTTGCTAGGAACTCAGCTGAGACCACCATACTTATTTGTTTGGTTTGGCTTGTGTCCAGTACTTTGCTCACTAAGCTACAAACTCTTCAGATTTCTTTTCTTTTCTTTTTTTTTTTTTCCCTCTCGAAATATCTGAATCCCAAATCAGAGCCTTCCACACAACAAAAAATGCGGAAACAGTTTTATGTTTCTTGTTTTGTTAATCTCATTTGAGGCATTCAGTGAGACAGAGCTTTATGCAATACTGTAAAGTCATATCATTACCTGGATGGCTAACATGCTTCTAAAATTGATTTGAAGAAATAATAATTAAAAAAAAGCAACCCAATTACAGACCTGTACTTCTTTTCCCCAGCGTCTTCATGGCATGTGGTAGGAACAACTGAACGTCACAAAACTAATGATCAGTGGATCTCCCCCAAATGAGGTAGTCCACACAGTCCATCTTTCATTGACCCAAGCAGATGAAAGTCAGAAGCTGACAAATCTGTACTGTAAAGCATGGTAGAACAGTTCAGCCAAGACTGGCAAACTGCTTTGTGGTTTTTGAACTGATATGGGGTCTAGCACTTTGTTGCAAATAAATAAATAAAGGTTATATTCCTCTCTGGACTAACTTTGGAAGTTAGAACCTTCAGCTTAGCTTTGCAATGCAGAGGTCAGAGTTGGTGGTTTATCTGGATTCTAGGAAATCCAGATGGGCCATTCCTTCCCTTTTCCAAAGGACAGTGTTTATAACTTTACACTATGAGGGCTGTTTCCTGAACTTTTTCCTTTGTGGGGAGTTCACATGTTGCCACTCCACGGGCTGTCGTCGTTGCTCCAACTCATATTGGTGACACGATGACTCAACACTGATAGTGTTGTGATCCAGGAAATTGACGCCTTCAGCATCATATGCTGAAATGCATCACTTACTACTTCCACATGCTAACATCCAGTGTTCAAAAATGAACACAAGTATTTCCAATTGTACATCAAACTATGCAGGTAATGGAGAACTGGAATATCACCAGAGAGGTTTCAGAGTCTCCCTCTTTGGAAATATTAGAGATCTGTTCTGGGCAACCTGCTCAGAGTGACTTTGCTTGATCAGGAGGTTGAATCAGACAACCTCCCAACTAACTATCTGCCAACATACATCATTCTGTGATTTTACGAATATTATCTGATTATATAATGTGTAATATGCAATAACATAAAACATATGTTTATATAATATAAAAAATAAAGTATCTTGAATATAACATATTGTATTATATATATCATGTTAATAGCATTATGAAGATGCATCAACTAGCATATAACATTACATAACAATTAATATTAATAGATTAATATGTAAGATCACCAGAATTAACATTCATTAGGTAAAAATTTCAAAATGAAAAATTACTATTTCTCACTGAAAGAACAGTTCTGATGAACACTAGGTTTTGCCTTTTCCTGAACTATTATCTAATTGGTTATCTTGTAAACAGCATTTTCTTCACCAAGATCAAAAGAACTGCCACTCTGAAAGCATAAATGTTTGTATTTGAGTTGCCAAGTAACGCACTCACAACTTAATTACTCAAGAAAAGGAAGAAAGAAAGAAAGAAAGAAAGAAAAGAAAGAAAGAAAGAAGAAAGAAAGAAAGAAAGAAAGAAAGAAAGAAAGGAAGGAAGAAGGAAGGAAGGAAGGAGGAAGGAAGGAAGGAAGGAAAGGAAGGAAGAAGGAGGAAGGAAGGAAGGAAGGAAGGAAGGAAGGAAGGAAGGAAGGAAGGAAGGAAGGAAGGAAGAGAAAGAAAGGAAGGAAGGAAGAAAGAAAAGCTAGGCTGAACTCCATTCACATCCTGTGTGATGTTGTTTTCATACTGTTGCACACAACTATAATCCAAGCTTTCCCTCTCTACCCCTTTGCTCCTCCATTTCATAATATTAGGGGAGGAAACCTTTGGGGGAAATGAACTGCCGAAATTCAAACATATGTACTGAAAATGACAAAAGTATTGGGAATAATCAGTCAGGATTATATATTTCCTTGGTTTGCCAGGGGTGGTTGACTTCAAGGCCAAACTGGCTCCTGTTGGGCTACAACTTACAATTAATGCTCACTTCATTTATCACTGCTTAGGCAGGGATCTAGGAAGAGGAAATATCATTTCAAGTAATGTAATTGAGAGTAGGAGGGAGAGAAAATTAAGGATAATTAGAGCAGAACGGTTCCTAAATCTAATAAACTGTCATAGGGATAGGGGATTTAAGTGAAATGAAACTCTGAAGATACCTTCATGTTGAATATTAAGCTGAACCTAAATCCCCTGAAATAGTTTTGTGGATGCAACCCATTACTTATTCAGTATTCCACTATTGGAGAACTTTGAGAAACTTCATATTTGAGTCTTTTTCTGCATCCTCTTATTTGAATATTTTAGTTGTCTGTACAAAATTTCTGTCTCATATCACATACTATTTATTTCTTTTTTAAACGAAACAACATTAGTCATATATTTTTATACTTTTTTAATCAGAAAAAAGGCTGCTTTACAAAATAAGGGGGAAACTAGCAGAAGGCATTTACTTTCTGTAATAATACTCTAAATATGTATGAAAATTTAGAAACAAATTTTCTAATTCCAGATTAACACTCTGGGATTAATATAAAATATTACAAGTATAAAAGTGAATAACTAGCAAAATTCCAATGGACAATATATTTGCTTCTGGTTTAATGTTTGGCTTCATTTTTCCATAGTTAATAGGTCTTCAGATGGCATTATTGTTTGACCATGATTTTTGTGCCAAGACTTTTTTGATCACCTGTCCCTTTTAGTTTTACTTGAAAGCTTCACTTTCTTGCTCCATTTGGATTTGATTTCCTGAAGTACTCTCTTAAAATTCTAATCCAACTGTTCCTTGCAGCATCCCAGCTGTTACCCCATTCAGATCAATTGTCTGTTAAACTCTAAGGTTATTACTGATTCATCATAATCTGAAGTTCTCTCATAACACTCTTTATTTCCTCAGTTGTTACTTTTTGTAACAGTATTAGTTTTGTATTTTGTGTCCAAAATGTCTCATATTCTTATGTTTTCACTTCCTTATTAACTTGAGGACAACAGAAGTTTCTCTCACTTTTTCATTTCTAAAGCATGACAAATGTCTTCCTCTATGTCAATGAACTAGTTCATTAAAACTTTTAAGGTAAGTGTGACTTCCTGTAGATTGTCAATAAAGCAAGATTTTTTCATTGATTTTTTTTTTTTTTTTTTGCAAAGATTATATTCGATTTGGCTTACTCTTACTCCTTCTCTCTTATTTGAGCATCTTGTCAATGAATAATAACTACTATTAAAAATATTCTGATTTTTTTTCCATGTCTGCAGGTGTTTTTCTTCAGCTTACAAACATAGGAATATTTATGATGGAAGCAAACCATTCAAATAATTTTGAATAAATCAGACCTTCATCTGAATTGGAAGTAAAAGAGTTTAAGAGTTTACTATGCCCACATCCTAGAGAAGGGGTATTTGAATATGGTTATCAGTGAAAGTAAAATGAATAAAGCAATTATTTGTGAAACTATACGTGTCCTTTAGAATTTTTATAAGGCATAGAAAAAAATTAAATGGATATTTAAAAAGAAAACAAATGCAAGAGGATACATAAAAAGAACATTCACAAATCACTGACATATACTCTTAGTAGCACTAATTTTCATAGTAAAGTTCCATTAAATATTATCCTGAGCTCTGTGTGTGAAAGTAGTTAAAACTGTTGGTAGTAACATAAGTAGCCAGAAAACAGAAAATCCTGCACATTTTATCTGAAAAGGAAAACAAAACTCAGATTTCTATTCTGTGGGTGATTTAACCTGTCCCTGCATGGACTTTCTCTTGAAACAGTGAATGAAGGAGAATTTCTGTAATCTAATTACTTCTGTCTATCAAGGAACAATTGACCCAGTCATTCAGTACAATAGTAGTTATTACCTTACCTGCTAAGAATGATAAATTCATCTACAGGATGTGAATATTGACAAGGAGAGGAGGCAATTGAAGTAAGTTATGTATGGGAATTGTTAATCCCCATTCTAGATAAAAGCTACATAACATTTGAACAATCATCCCAGTTCCTTTGAGGTGAGGCACATTGCATGAATCTAAATTCTTATTAAAAGGTGCTTAACTTGAATAGGCTATAGAGAAGACAAATGTATTTTCATATACAGCTGGACATATTAAGTATGCAGAAAGAATAGTACTTACCTATCCTTAACCACTTATGAACCGTCTTGGGTAAAAAGGAAATAAAGATGACTTTTATTAAAAGATTAAATCAAATGAAACTCTGAAATCCTAAACATTTGCTCCATGTTTTGCTGCTTTAGCATACCTACACAATTCTGGTTTGGCTGGGGTGAGAGGCAAAAAAATAATAATAATCACATTACACTGCAGAACAGCTTTGAAATGTATAGAGTCCTGCTGCCACAGCAGGTTGTATGCATATAGCAGAACCTGGAGAATTGCTGTGGCGGCGGCTTATAGACAAACACTAGAAATGTGTCTAAAAACTGCACCAGAGATCTGAAGCATGGTAGATCTGAAGCATGGTATTACATGGTATACCAGTTAAGAGCCTGAGAAAAAATATTTAGTTGCCATTTGATGCTTGCATAATCAAGTGTCTTTTGATTGTATAACAGTTTGGAGGCAGGCACCCAAGAATTTGGTTGTTTAACCAAGCTAACCCCATCTACAAAACATTTTTACCCTGTTCACGTGTAAGCAACCTCAGATGCTGCTAGCAACTTTCCAAGCACTATTCTTTACTTTGGCAAATTAAATCCATATTTAGCTGCTCAGCACTCTGTTCATACTCAGATTCTTAAAATAATTTTAAAAACAAGACTATTTTTAGACCTACATTTATGTCTTACTATTATTTCTGAAGTAGTTATGCCAGTCCAATTCATGGTCTGGACACAATCTCCTCAGACTGAGACTCTATAGCCTCTCTGGATAACCTGTGCCAATGTTCGATCTCATGGGGAAGAAAAAAAAAATGCTTTCCTAGTCATAGATGGAATTTCATGTGTTTTAGTTTCTGAACATTTGCTCACATTTCTCCTTTTGCGGGACTTGCTCCAGGATGTTCGTGTCGCTTCTACTGTGGGGAATTCACAAATGGACCCAACAACCAGGTGTGTCTTCCAGATCAGAGATGAGCTAAGGACTTTGCTGAAAAAAATCACTCATTCCTTCTTTAATCTAAACCTTAGATTTTTACTACTTATTTTCAACAATCTTCTGTATGTTAGTGACTATGGTTATATTCTGTATAAAATCCTTCTATACTCTAATCATCTGTAGTCAGGTTGCTGGGGAGTCCAACCAGTTTTAGAATAACCATTTTAAGACCTTTTCAGTTGGAATAGTATTTTTTAGTAATCTACTAATTTGTCAGTACTAAATTCAGTACTAAAAAAAAAAATAAAAGGCAAGCAAATGAGAGAGCTGATTACCTCTGATAACTCAGAGAAGCAGAACAGAGATGTATATAAGATCTGTGCTTTACACATTTGACTGTGACACAATGGAGACAGTAAGCAAAGTACTGCAAAGTATATAAAGTCATCAGTGTGAACTAATGCTATTCATTTAACTTTATTTTTAAACTTAAAGTTGGCTTTATCAGAAAATAAAAGTTCTGGCTTTGAATGTTTTGATCATCATACACTTTATCCAGAAGCCTTGGCAATGAAATACGTATGTTTCAAAAGTAAATTAAGGTATTACAATTTTTCCTAGTAATTTATATCACATTAACTGACTTTACTAAATGAATGAACATTACTTATTGCCACTGAGAACAGTTATACTACTTCCTGTGTAAATGAACACCAAAAGTTATGGAGGGAAAGCATAAGCACAACAAAGACTGGGATAATTTTGCCTTTTCTGTCCAAAGATTTCCACAAGTTTCACTGACTATAAACGCACAGTCCTACAAAGTAGGTGGTGATTAAACATTAGTAGTTTCCCTCTGTATTGTTTTAAGTGAAATTTAAACCCGAAGTACAGCTGTAGTGGGATCCTTACTTAGACAAAAGGCCTGCTGATAAACCCTGGATGTAATGGAGGATGGACTGGATGAAATGGCATCAGCTGATGTCTTTACTAACTTTAATATTGGGGAAGTATCTTCAAATACAGCTGGACGCAATCACTTATTTAGTGTCCTTTCAAATAAAGGCAGTGCTTAGTCTTGTAACTCATGTCCTAATGAGTGGCTCTTGCAGACACTGAGGACTAAGCACTACCTCCAGCAAGTGTGGACACTGACTTTGTGATCTCAAAGTAGTGAGTTTTGAGAACTTTGTTTTGGAGGTCATTCTTTCTCACTTCCACATAACAATAAACAGATAAAATAAACCACTGCAGCTAATTTCCCCTGTTGTCAAAAAAGGGAATTATCAACAAAATATTGCAGGGGCACATTCCAATGCTTTTTAAGTTCCATCTTTCAGAGATCTGCTAGAGACTGAAGGTGTTAATGACCATACCATATGGTAAACCTCTCTCTCCTTGTGAGCATCTGTGAGAGAAGTGGTGAATAACTGGGCTTAACAGTACAATCTTTTTTTTAATTTTTTTGGGGGGATCTGAACATTTTGAATGAAAAATCTCTTTAAAATTAAAAAAGAAAAATGAATTTTTTAAGTGAAATTAGAAAAACTAAACAAATGTGTCTGAATCAGTGATTAAAATGTCTTCAGGCCTTTCAAGAAGACAGTAGAGTTTATGAAGTCATATAATACATTAACTTATGGTTTGCTGTAGAGGAATTGTTCCTTGCCTCCAGCTTCTGAATTTACTACTGCTGCCAAATACTTTCAAACTTCTCAGTCTCAATCCTAACACAGAAGAAATTCCACAGTGCTGGCAGATCAGATTTCACATATTTGGTTGGGTTACTTGCCAAGTTCTTATAAAAAACGTAATTACAGACGAGACTATTGCAAGTTGTTGCTGCCCTACACTCCCCTTCTGTCTAGGCAACTAATATAATAACAGTGGTATGAGATATGAAATCTGCCCAGCTTTAATCTCATTTTCTTTTCAGTTCTACTGTTGAACTGGGAAAGGCTCCAGCTGATGCTAAGGTTACTGACACTCAATTACTACAGCACAAAGTCATTTGAATTAGTACTATTAATTGCATAACCTACACAGCTAATGAACTAAAATGTCCTTTGAAGAGGGAAGTATTTGTCACAGGTTTCTTAACTAGGATGACTACAGAGGCTCTACAGCTAATCTGATGTTCATGATTCCTATTTCATCTTCCTATTTGTACTGCAAGGATCTTGTGATTAAATCAATATTTGCCTGTAAAACAACAGTAAACCTATTTCCCTAGTAAGCTGTGACTGATCATAAACAATTTCATAGATAGAAATAATGGTTGTGGATGGGAATGGACCTCTGGAATTCATTTGGTCTTGCTACATTCATCTTTCATGCTGAAGAAGAAACACCTGCATTTGGTTGCTAAAGAATGAGACTCCTCTGCCTCTTTGGACAATCTGTGCTTAGTCACCCTTGAAAAGACAGTTTCCTGATGCTCAGGAGGACCTTCCTGTGTTCCCGTTTCTTCTCGTTTCCTCTTGTTCTGCCACTGGGCATCACTATCATGTGCCTGGCTCCATCCTCTTTGTATCCTTCATTCAGGTTGTTATATGCATCGATATACAAAGATATATGAGTCCCCCTGTGCCTTCTCAGCAGTGTGTAGTGATAGGATGAGGGGAAATGACTGTAAACTGAGGCATAGAAAGTTCTGCATTAATGTGCATGGGAACTTCTTCACAGTGCTGTGGTGGAGCACTGGCACAGGCTGCACAGGGAGGTGGTGGAGTTTCCTTCTCTGAAGATGTTCCAGACCCGCCTGGACAACATGGGCAAGAGAGCTGCTTTGGCAGGGGGGTTGGACTGGGTGATTTCTGGAGGTCCTTTCCAGCCCCTGAAATTCCGTGATTCTTTTCTCCAGGCTGATCAGTCCCAACTCTTAGAACCTCTCCTCATAGGAGATGTATTTTATATTCCTCATTCTTAGTGTCATATGTTGTCTGTATAATGGACATTAAAAGGTACATTAGCACTTGACATGTTTTGGTAGCTAGAGAAAAATGTCTTTCACTACAAGATTCAGAGATACAGATAACACTCCTCCTATTACAGAACTCTAATGTCTCTGTTAAAAGTTGCAATGTAAGAGAACAGCTACTACTATAATTTAATAATATTTTCTTTTTTCCTCCTACTTGCATTGGCAACATTATTTCAGGTGCAACCATGTGTAAAGATCCAAATCTAACAGCTGAAGGAGGTGAACTCTGAAGTATGATAGAGAGAAGTAAAACTGAAAGTAGATCTTATAGTTACTTCAAGGATACTAGATAGTTTTATATTGATTTTGTTATAAGGTAAAATTAAAAATAACTTAATTCTGCTCACAGCTTACTATAGAGAAATAATAGGGAAAAGAGACAAGTACATTTTTACAGCCTTTCATTGTGGTATGAAGCAGTTGTTGAAAACAACTGCATTACTGTCAGTGTTGAAATACTGCACAGGATAAGAATATTTCTGTTTTCCTCTTGGGTTTCCCTGTTAAACATATACATAATGAATGACTACAATTCCTAAAAATTTCCTCAGTGGCTCTGAATGTGAAGTGGTCAGTCAGAGACAGCTGATTTCCACAAAGAATAGAATAGAATCTTAATTTGAATGGACATACAAAGATGATCGTATCTGTCAAACAACTTTGGCAGAGAATCACATCATAATACACCAATAGCAGCATTATACAAATGCTACTTAAGCATGGACAGGCACATGGCATCAATCTTCTTTATAGGAAGCCCGTTCCAGAGTACTACAGTAGTTGATCCTAAAGTAATGCCTTCTATTTATCCTATTAACTTATGACTTCTAAGGTGACTGTTGATTGTATGGCAGCAAATGTTGAATCTTCCCACCAATATTCCCATACATTTTCTTATTGCAGATGATGAAATGCTGTCTGACATGGAAATGCATGTGAAGCAAAAGTGTGTAGATTAATTCCTCCATGCAGAAAAAAATGGTGCCCATTAAAAATCACAGATGCTTGATGAACATTCATGGAGACAAACAACAGATGTGAGCGCAGTGAGGCAGTGGGTAGTGCATTTTGGCAGTTATGATGGGAACAGAGAGTCACCTCCAATGGTACACATATTAATGAGAATGGCATGAATGCTTGTGTTTATCACTGACAAAAATGCATAGCTAATTCTGGTTAAAATCTACATCCATTCTATTCCCTTCATCTACTAAGTGGATGATCTTATGGGATATTGAATTAGTGAGACAGGAATCTGTTTTTGTGAACTAATGTTAGTGGGGCCTGATATCTACTTTATCCTTTAAATGCCTTTCCTTAGCATCCAGTGTAGTCTCTGTAGTTTTTCAGGGCCCTGAAAGTAAATTCACAGGTCTTTATTTTCCAGTATCTGGGGTAATACTGGCTAGATTTTGGTCAGTAAGGACTTCTCCAGACTCCCAAGACCTTTGGTAAGTAATTGAGAAGGGTCCTACTTTAACATCCACTAACTGCAATCACTACAATCAGCTCCAACAGGCTTATGAACATTCAGCTGAGACAGCTGGTTTCTTACAGTTTTAATGGCAAAAAATAGAAAATCACTGTTCCCCCAGGCATAGTCCTTCAACTTGCAGGACCAAGAAACCCATGGCCTATGATAAATATTAAAGACTAAAGTAAAAACAAGAGATTAAATGCCTCCTGCCCTTTCATCATCCCTAGCTGTCGACTGACCAGTTTTAACCAATAAAAGTGCAATATTTTTCTTGGTCCTCCTCTTGCTTTTAACATACTTCAAAAAAAGGCACCCTTTTTTGTTGTGTTATCTTAAAGATTACTGGCAGGTCTCAACTCCAGCTGAGCTTTGACCTTTTCTGATTTCTTCCTGTAGATGTGAACTGCAATTCTGTAATTTTCCTGTGTGGATTGACCCTTCTTAGAGAGATCACATGCATTCTTTTTCTGTTTGAGTTCCACAAGGAGTCCCAGCTCCTGGCAAAACCAAACAAGACTTCTGCTCTGCTATAAAAAGAACAACTGGGCACATTTCATGTAACTAATGGCAGGCCTTTGTGGGTCTTTCTGTATGCACTGGAGTGTCATTGCTATTCTATCTGTCAAAGTGGTACTGAAGTTTAATAATGGCTTTTTGAGGAGTATTGGAATACTACAGGCATTATACTATCTCCTGTTTTCTATCAGTATTTCTAGAGGTACAAAGGGGTCTTTGTCCCTTCATGTTCACAGAATCACAGTATCACAGAATTGTAGAGGTTGGAAGGGACTTCCAGAGCTTGAGTCCAACCCCCCTGCCAAAGCAGGCTCCTAAAGCAGACCAGGTTGCACAGGTAAGGGTCCAGGCAGGTCTTGAATGCCTCCAGAGAAGGAGACTCCACCACCACTCTGAGCAGCCTGTGCCAGTGCCCTGTCACCTGCACTGTGAAGAAATTCCAATGCACAATTGTGTGGAACTTCCTATGCATCAGTCTGTGGCCATTTCCCCTCGTACTACTGCCACATGCTGCTGAGAAGAGTCCAGCTTTATTCCTTTGCCTCCCACTCTTTAGATATTTATAGACATGTCTCGGATCCACTCTGAGTCTTCTTTTTTCAAGGCTGAACAGACCCAGGTCTCTATGCCCTTCCACATAAAGGAGGTGTTCCATGACCTTTATCATCTCTGTAGCCCTCCACTGGACTCTTTCAACAAGATCCCTGTATTTCTTGTACTGGGGAGCCCAGAATTGGACATAGTACTCCAGGTGAGTCCTTACCAGGGCAGAGTAGAGTAGAGTGGTGTAGAGTAGTAGATTAGTAGAGTAGTAGTAGTAGTAGCAGTGGTAGTGGAGTTCAACTCAAAAAAGGCAGTAATTCATCTCTATAAAATTACAGTTTTGACATATACATGTTTTTGCAATCTGTAAGCAAACATGAGGAAAATATTCACTAAATTTTCTAGGGAATTTGGAGAAAAAATGGGTAATGGTACTCCAATTCCCCATGAACAGACACACCTCTTAATCAGAAGTGGTACTGTAAGAGCATATCATGGAGGGAAAACAATTCAGTAGTACTATGTTGTTTCACTGGACAAGTTTTACTTCCTAGCAGCAGACTTGTGTCAATTTGATCTTGGGGAACGAAAAAGATGTTTTTTTTCAGTTTCACAGCTTGAAAAGACCTGCTGAAGCCAAATTATTTAGCTATGCAATGAACTTGGCAACTTGGTAGAGCCTGGTAAATAGCATGATTAGAAATTTCCTTGAGTGAGCAGATTTTCTCCCTAATATTACACGTACTAAGACAATCCTGGGTTGTTGATATCTATAATCACTGAACACTTCATTTTCACTTTCTCTGTTGTAGCTAAGCTACCAAGGGACCAAAATGCTAAGAAACATTCTGAAGAATGTTCAAACTATACGCAAATCATTCTTTTAATCAAGGCCTGCAGAATTATGTTGATGTCACTCCTATTCTATTCTATTCTATTCTATTCTATTCTATTCTATTCTATTCTATTCTATTCTATTCTATTCTATTCTATTCTATTCTACTCTACTCTACTCTACTCTACTCTACTCTACTCTACTCTACTCTATTCTCTATTCTATTCTCTATTCTATTCTATTCTATTCTATTCTATTCTATTCTATTCTATTCTATTCTATTCTATTCTATTCTATTCTATTCTATTCTATTCTATTCTATTCTATTCTTCTGATCTGTTCATTATCCATGGTCTGCTTCTGTGCTCCTTGTTACAATTCAGGTCCACACTATTCCGGTTTAAAATCTCTGAAGACCTCTTTGTGATATGCACATGATTTATTTATTTAACTCATCTTCCCTATACAGTGATAAGGCAATAGTGAGGAGAAAGTGCATGAAGAGTTCAATTTGCTTCCTCTTCCTCTTTCCTATGATGTTTTCATTACTTTCTCCAGCGGGAGGAAATGCTAGGGACTCCAAGTTAGCTTCTAATCATCAGTTCTTCCTTTAGGCATTACTTTGGTCTGGCAGGGAGATGTCACACATTCACCATAGTAGTTCTTTATGGTGGCACCTGCTTGACTTAGAAGGAAGTTTGGAAAAGAAAATCCTATTACTTTATAAAATGTGAAAAACAAATCATACTTTGCTTATAAATTGACAGGGAGATCCATTTTTTGTATCCCAATTGAAAGATTGTAATTTTGAGTGCAAGGAAGGAAAAGAATTAAAAGAATTTGGAAGAGAAAAAGGTGATTCGTTTATCAGTCAAGGAAACTAGAATTATCTGTACTGTGGAGTACAACTGCTGATAATCGTTCTAATTAAAGATTAAAAGATGGAAACAATTAATGAAAATAGCAGACATAAACAGCTATAATGATTTCGTTTTAAATTACTGTGTATTTAATGGTACTTGACTACTTAAAAATTTATTGGAAATTCTCAGGGCCTGCTCAGTCATCCAGAACAGCTGAGGAGCTGTTGGAAAGTAAGTCTTTTCCCCAAGTGTACACTCTAAAAGATGAAGAAACACTGAACAGATGAAGTGTGGAAAGGAAACTATTTTGATGATGGCAATTATTAATGATACCTTTGACTGTGTCAAGAATTCAACTACTACTATCCTGGGCAATAAGTGGCTTAGAACAACAGAAGTGTGAGAGAAGCACATTGAGCTGCTCCTGGGATCAATCAAGAAAGGGTCACAGGCTGGAAATTAAGAACAATTGGAAAAGAAGAGAAAACAAAACTTTGGAAGGTTAGGAAAAAATACTTTCTTCAAAGATAAAGCAATGTTTTCCAAAGAGTAAGGCCAGATCATATTTCCCTTCTAACTTTTCATAAAACTGCCATCCTTATATTTACTCCATCCCTATAGGGACATGAATTTCTCATTCTCTCTTCTCTGACTTGCTCACAGTATTACAGCCTTCTCTTTCCCTAGCTACTCAAGGGACCATAAAATATAGATTAAGGGAAAGGAGGAAAGGGGAATCCAGAACTTGGAAAAGAGTGCCAGATTCAAGCCACTTGTCTTACTGTATAACTTACAGTACAACAGAAAAATAGAGGACAGGAAAAACTGAGTTAAGACATTCTGGATTTCCTCCTTCACCAATGTTGTGAGATATTCCTAGCACCTTGTGCTTGGATTGAACTTGACTATTAAAATATAGAGTTGGAAAATTTAATGTTGCTAGAAAATTTAATGGTAAAATGAGTCCCATGAATAAAATCCATAGCCTATACTGTCATGCATAAGCATAAAATTAATAGTGTACCCCATTCATTTCACCTCTTCTTTGTTAATAGGAGGTATGTTACCAAACTTATTTCACAGCATGACAGAGCAATTACTTCTCATACAATAAATACTTTTACTTTGCAAACATAACATAGCTCTCAAGCTAGACATTACTGCTTTAGGCCACAAGATAATGAAATATATATATATTTAAAAGCCATGTTAATTTGTAGTTTTTCTTTTTGAACATTAACTCCATAGTAAATTCAATTGCTACTTTAAGACATATGTCTTCTCTAAAATAAATCCTATCATATCTTCTTAATTTCTAAATTAAATGGTATCTGTTCTTTCATACAAAGCATCTAGCTGAGTACAGACTCACTGTTTTGGGCTTAAAGCTGTAGCACTTTTAGGTTTCTATTTTTCACTAGTAAATTAGCTTAAAATTACAGATAAATGATGATTTGTGCTGAACTTCATAAGACTTTACGTAATATCTTCACCCAAACTAAAATTCCTAAATATGAATGGGCTAATGGAGTTTTTGCACAGACTTTCAGACCTCTTAATTTTTATTCTGCTTCAGATTTAAAGTCATATTGATATTATTTTCTGTCTATAAGTAATCTAGTATCAGCTTCTTCATGGAAGGTAGGTACCATAGAATTACATTTTATTGTAATTCACTTTGTTGTTACTTAATTCCTCATTCCTCAAGTGCTACTTACACAAGTGCTACTAATAGCATTCTGTAGTTAATTTTCAAGATCATCTTTGAGGCTGTTAATTTCAGGAAAAAAAATATCAGTCTAAACCATTGAGTTCTTAGGTAAAGTAATAAAAGAAAAGTGTAAAAAAAAAAAAAAAGCTGAAAGACCTTTGGTAAGTAATTCCATAGTAAAGTTTGAAGAATATGGATTTATTTTCATAAGCCTTAGTTTCATATTTATGTTCTTGTATATTCATTTCATATTTGGTATCTTGACATTCAGAAGAGAATAGATTATTAATTATGACAGTAATCAACACTAACTTATCCTGACTCTGGGGTTCTGTTCCCTCTTCCTGCCTGTGCAGCTTTTGGTAAATCACTTTGTCTGAGTATTTACATCTATGTCATGTTCAGAGTAGTGCAGCACTCTATCTAAACAGTCACTGCAAAGCATTAAGTTCTTCTTCCTTGGTCAGGGATCACCACTGAACTTTGAACGAAAATACTCTAACAGTGCATTTGGTCAGACTTGCTTCATCAGTAATATACAGACACAGGTATACAAAACGGAAACACTTTATATTGTTGGACATTATAATTATGTGAATTAAAACATTTCAAAGGATTACAAACTGAAATTGACACCTGAAGTCTAGCCTCACATGTTCCACATACATGTACACACACACAAAGACCAAATTCATTTTAGTCTGGCTTATGTTCTCAGAAGAGAGCAAGGACATCCATGAGGAGTACGAAAGAACTCTCAGGAGCTTCAGATGGAAAAACCAAATGCCTCACACAGCCTTATTTAGTACAGACATGAGAGGTATTCATAAGGCTTTTTATTGGTAGGAAGTGAATAACAGGTGAAAGAGACAGATGCCTCTGCACGTGTGATAGTACATGGAAAAAGATTGTAAAAGTGAACTGGAGTCATTTTCTTGCTTATTTGTTTCTCTGATTTTGCTTGTTTTTGTGTTTTTTTTTTCTTTTGTGTGTGTGTTTTTTTTTTTTTTTTGAGGGGGGTGTGGTTATTTTTAGCTGTATTTATTTACTTTTAATCATTGTGTATACACTAGAATGCTGAATTATGTCACTACTCAGCAATTAATTTCCAAGGGATCAGCACAGTGTGATGTACACAGGATACTGTCAAAATTTTAATAAGATTATTTTTGAAGTTTTCTTTAATTCCTTTCTAGCCATTCAGCCATTAATATATTTTAAAACATTTTTAAAGAAAAAGACACAAGAACTCTGAACCTTACGTAAAACCTGACAATATGAAATCTTTAAATAATATAACTATCCCTAAATAATATGAATATTTAAAATAGAATTCTATGTATTTTACAAACAGTAATTACTATGTTAAAAAATATTTTCTGTATTTCAAATGATTCAGGAAAAACTGCAAATACATTAGAGTACGGCACCTCAGAATAAATGCACACATAGACCTAGACCATCTAGTTTCCTGGGATGATACTGAGGTTTATTTACTTCATCATCTTCCCAGAGACTGAGTTAAGCATCACCAGCATCTAGTTTTCCAGATACTCTGTCTTACACTTTTTCAACATAAAAGTGATATTTTCTTTCTTCCAGTCCTCAGGAAATCTCAATCACTGGAACTTCTTGAAGAAAACAGAGTGACCTCACAATGGTGTGCTCAGTACCATCAGTACTGGAAGTGGGTCCCGTCACTCCACATGAACATGGGAATGTCCACTTTATTAAGTATTCCCTAACCTCATCCTCCTTCAACAAATACAAATCTTTCTTGCTCTAGGATTTCACAGTTGTATCAGAGGATAAATATTTCTGAGCCCTGCTGTAACCAATAAAGGACTGAAGTGAAATAGAAAACAGAGTGCCTTGTTTCTCCCTATGTCTTTTGATGCTAAGACCCTTACATCATGTAACAATAGGCACTATTTGTCTTCCTTTTGCAGCTAATATACTTGTAGAAATCCTTCTCACTGCCCCTCATTTTCCTCACCACACTTACCTCCACATGGGATTTCGCTTTCCTAATCCCATTCTTGCGTGTATTTATGTTTGTATATGCCTTGCAGGTCAATTATCCCAGCTTTTTCTATTTTCTTTCTATTTTATTGGGAATATATTTGTTTAAATCAATGACATCACAGATAACATGCATCACAAAGATTAGACATAAATCATTATGCACTAAACATGCATCACTCTTGTTTAATCTACTTACGGAAACACATTCAAGTTCACTGCAAGTGCATGTTTTGTTGTGGTTGTTCCTGCTTTGCTTTCAGTGCAGCTAGGAAAATATTCTAGAACTTTTCATAAAATTGATTAAAAATCACAGAATTATTCAGCATTCAGAAACACAATTTTATTTCTTTGTTGTTGTTTATTTTAAAAGCTGCTTAGAGTACATCTGCATTTTATATACTTTTATATTAGCATTTATCTTTACATACATCTACATTCAGAAGGGAACTTACTTCAGAAAGGGGAATATTTGCTTGCCCAAGCATTTGAACACTTTAGTGATAACTAAAAGTAAGTTCTGTTAAATCACTAACAAAATTCTTCAAAATCACAGATACAATTTTTAATATTTCCACTAACTTCCTTGATATGCAAAGCTGGGAAGTAATGTGTATCCAGAAAAGATACAATTATAAGCAACAAAGCATACTCTGCAATGTCTGTGCCACTTGCAAAAGACTTCTCTATGTAAGATGATATGGATTTAACACAGAGCATGTGAAAATACGATGAAGTAAATATATAGTAGGAATACATAATAAAAGACTAAGAAAAAGAGGAAATGGTTTCTCGGTGGAGTTTCCTACTTGGGTTTGTGGTAACAATTCAGCCTATTTCAAGTTCTGGGAAAGGTTTTCAAGAGCTTGGGTTTTGAAAGAAGCCAAACAAAACGTTCAGGGCCTTGTCTATATGCTTATTCATAGAGATAGTGGTTTTACTTCTTACCACAGTTGATGCTGACTGTTGTAAACTGAAATACGTTTGTATGTGGGTACAACTAGCTGCAGATGAAAATTGCACTCCTACTGTTAAGCAATCCTATTCACTGAAATACAATATTATACAACTCCTACAATTTTTCATCATCAGTTCACAACTCCTAATTTTGAAACTGTTTTTTATTATTACTCATGCTTGATTTCTCATGCCTATTCGATAACACGATTGCTTTCATTTGTATACATTAGAGTAGAACAAGATAGTTCAATGCTGGAAAAACAGCTAGCACTTATCCTCATAGCATGTTGTTATTTAGTTTGTTTCTTTTGACTCACATTTTCTTCAAACACAAGTCAACTCAATGATTCCATGTTATGCACACTTTCCCAATAAATCAAAACTAATAGCATCTTCTGAATGGTATTGTCCTAAGTATGAAAATATAGCTAACAGAAGAAAGCAAGAAAGCCATTAGGATTATTACCTGAGTGTCATTGTTTTACATCAAGTCAAGGAAGGTTTCCAGAAGAAAGTCTGTAGAGTAGTACACAATGGTAACACATTCTTGGGCTGTCCCTTCTAATACAGTCAATGAACAGTGCCAGTAATTCCCTCTGATAGTTGTGAAAGTCCTAGTTTAGGGAAGAGCAAGCTGCCTCTTTTTCTCTTTTTGTTTCTAGCCAGGACACACTCATGAAATGAGGCTAGAGAATTCTCAATAGTACAGAGAAATGAATGGATGTATTGTTCTCTCACAGGCCTGAATGCCTCTGAAATATATCAGAGAATTACCTTGTCATTTTTTCTGCTTCCTCCTTAAAGTGTTTTGAAATGACTAATACATTACCAAGAAGCGGCCTTTTACATCTCGTGCAGACTAATTCCCCAGGGCTCCCATTATGTCGGCAGCCTAAAATGATCAGTTAACAGGGTGTGTTAGCAGCAGTGAGGGGGTGAGCAAAGCACCAAGAGAAGGGAAAGTAGTGTTTCTGTGGCTTGCCTCCCTCCTCTTTTAGTAGTCTGTCAAACATAATTATGCTCCTGTCATCTGCACCTACAAGACAGGATTTTAGTTATGATATCTTGCCTGACATGTGGCTGCTGTTGACAGGTCCCTGTGACCCTGTTCCAAGCAGCCTGACTCTGCAGATGACAAGACCCTGGCCTGAATGCAAGAATTAGCTTTCCTCCGCAGGAAAGTTTCTTCTAAAGGAAGAGGATAAAATGCCACGGGAAGGTGGGTCACCTTGTGGTTCTGCTGGTTTTTAATAAACTACTGTGATGGACTTCTCACACTGAATGTGATCTGCATAGAAAATGTCTGCTGCCTGTAGACCAGGCCATGCCTTCAGGCACCACATTAAACAGCTTTGTACTACTTTGTACTACTCCCACCCATGAAAGCTGTTCTGTGAAACACTCCAGTAAATAAGATGCCAAGAAGCTGAAAGGTTTTCCCAGGAGTATAAAGTCACAGTGGTAAGGCTGCAAACATGAGTTGCTCAGACAGGGTGGAAGGAGGATTATTCAAAATGATTGCCACTCTCCCTTCCTGTCTTCATCAGTAATCATTTTAAAATGATTTTGTGTCTTCTTGAAAGAAAAGAATAGATTAATACATATATGCTAACTAAAATGCTATCCATGCAATTTATTTTCTTGGTGCCCTGCTATGATCACCACTGTTTTTTAAATTAAGTGACTCATTCATTTAGATGGCATAGAGACCTCTAATGCCTTGAGAAAAACAAATTTTTTCAGACTTTAACATTCTCTTTTGAGGCTGAAGAGCAAATTTGTCTATTAATTAAACAGGAACACCTCTGGATTTAGAGAAACTAGGTGATTTCGCAGGTCACAAACTTAAGCATGGAAAAGCCTTGCTTTTATTGATGGCACAAGTATTTCTGATAAGAATTAGACAGTATGAATTGGATCACTTAAAAAACTTGTCTCATCATCATTTGAGAACTGCAAAGATCAACAGCCATCTGAAGAGCTATGTTCCAGGGGACCTATTTCTAATAGTGCTCAGTGATCCACAGATCTAGAGCACACCATAAACTGAGGAAAAACAGAATCCTCCAGGAATGCCTAAGATCTAGAATTATCTATGAAATCATGAAAACACACCTGATACAAGTTTTATATGAGAGCAACACTTGAAAACACAGCTCAGCTCTTGTTATGCAAGAAACTGGAGAGGAAGTGGAACATCAGAAAACATACTGTTCAAACTAGATGAGATCAGAAGCACATATTGAGCTAATGTTTAAAGTTCATCTGAGTTAGATAGATCTTCCTGGAGAAGCTATTGGCACTAATTCATGGCAGTTTGGGAACCATGGTCAGTAGTGGGACAGATTTTTCTAAGAGTGCAAAAAATAGCTATAACAGAGACTCCTGTCATGGAACAGCATGAACTGAAAAAACCCAGAAGAACTCCCAAGAGAAAAGTCATGAGCTGGCTGTGCAGGCAGTCCTGAAGGAAACAACTTTACATACTGCAAACATCTATTCTTTACATTCCAAGACAGACACACAGGGAAATAATTCAGTTTGGGGTCAGAATGTATCAAATAAGAATTTATAATTTATCAAATAAGAATGAGTGAGATTATCTTGCACATTGCTCAGTTTCTAATATCAAACAAATACTACCCTATTCAAAAGAGTTGAAATGTAATAAGAATTTCCACACTTACTTAACAGAGCTTGAAATAAATTTTAGTATGTAAATACAGCATTTCTAAAGGTAATGTACACTAACTTGATCCATATATCACTGCAGTTGCAAGGTTAAATATAACACAGCAAATAAAGGAAGACAATGTGGACATTTTGAAACATTATAAAGTGTATGACAATTGAAACCTGACAACCTGAGCATTTTCATAAAGAAAACACTGAAGAATGTTACTAACATAACAGTACTCAAGGAAACTGATGTGTTAATATGCTTGTTCTGGGTGAAATATCCAAATACTTGAAACTGAACCACAAAACCTATGTGAGAGCAAAGAATCATTGAGAGTCTCATTGTCCCGTGTCTCTGAAACTTCCATGTATAGAAGCATAGAAAAACAGAAAGCCAAGAAAACATGATTTGATTCTTGGAAGGCAGAGGAGGAGTTTCCACTCACTTAGAGGAAGATGGAAACTACGTAAATTAATTTCAAAGTTAAAGGATAGCTGTGTTAGCAGGATGGCTTAAATTACAGAGCCCATAAAAGCTTTGAAATACACAGAGTTCTGCATAAGACTTCTGTCTGTTGAAAAAATCAGCCTTACAGACAGGTAAGTTTGCCTCCTTTCTTCCTGGCTGCATAAACACTCTCTAAGTAAGAGTGATTCATAGAAGCCTCTCAGGTACAGCTGATCATGAAGTAAGGTTTTGTCAAGCACTTAGAAACCAGGGACTGCAAACATGAAGGGATTATTTTATAAACCAAATGCATATGTCTTCTTGCATCTGTTTAATCTTTAAAGACCGTAATGCTTATTCTGGTTTCAACACAGTCTTGACTACAATTTGCATATTGGCCTTAGAGAAAGATTAATGTCCTCTGGCATGTTTTCAGTTGCCTTCTGCACCTTAGAGGATCCAGCTGTCTCTATAACATCTAATTAGAAATGAAACATCATCGCTAGTGCCAGAGACTCTATTTCTTATAAGAGATCCCCAAATACAGTGTGACGATGAACTGACCTCTTAGACCTGCACTTGCAATTTTATATGAATACAGCAGATAACATATTTGGAATTGTTCTTGAAAGTCATAGTATTTACATTAGAGTTGACACTTTGCTAAGGTAAGACACTGGTTACATTTGTTTTTGTGTTTGTTTGTTTGTTTCTTCTTTTAAAACGCTGATTTAACCACAAGTAAACTAGGAAAAAGTAGGAGTAAATAAATCCATAAAATAAGTTGATTGCTAAAACAATGTACGAGACTGCCTAGGTGAGTGTTACACATTTTTTCCAACAGTCAAAATGTAACAGAAAGTCATCTAGATCTTTGAACCTTTATTTCCTGAATGAAAATCAACGTGGTAGTAAATCCTTTGTCTAATTGCAAGTGTAAGTTCAAAGTTTTTTTTTCTTCTTTGTGAATACTCAGACTTTACACAACATTATTTGTCAAAATGTGATCTGAATGTTTCAAGCAGTCAAACTTCCTTTCTCCTATAGCTTTAATTGTTCACTATGAAATGATGCTATGCTGAAATTGGATCATTAGTTTTTTCAATCTCAATTTTCTTAGCTTTCAGTATTAATGAGTATTAATGAGTTCCAAGTATTGTTATCATTAATAGCTTAGGTGATAGGTATAGAATTAGCATTTTGTTTAGCCACTCCCTTGCTCAAAAGGAAATGTAGAATGAATAATGAATTTTATACATGCATGTAAAATTAATTTGATCATAACTTCCAGTTCACTTTGATGGGTTAAATTTATCAAGGATTAAGTCTATGCATTACCACATTTCCTCTATATGTTTTAAGGAAGCTATTACTCTGAAATCCCAATCCTATCTCATGTTGCTCCCTAAAAGTATTAGAATATTATTTGTTATAAAAACAAACAAACCTACATTGATCTGGATGGTGATTTCATTGACAGGTCTGGGAAGAGTAAATACGGATGAATGTTAGGTGATAAGATAGTCAGATTTCATATATCTGCTGTTTTCACCAGATTTACTTTCTTACTTCAATCTGATAATTACTCAGTACTGTCTTGCTCTTACTTTCTTCTTGCAGTATATAATTTAAAAGCCAGGTAAATGTGAATAACTGGAGGCTTCTAATTCCAGAATTTTAATTTTTTGATTGCCTATCAAGTCTTTTCTTCACCTGTTTTGCTTTGAAGTCCTTGAAGTTCCTCCTAATCTTTCCCTTTTCTGTTTATTTCTTGTACTGTCAGTTATCACCAATAAATTTGGCATGCAAATGAATATTCACTTCACAGTGAGTTCCAATAATGTACTAGATGTAATAAAAATTACCAATACATTAAATTAATTACAAACTGACATCTTACTGGCTTTCCTAGGTTATAAAATCATCTCTTTTTAGATTACAGTTTACTCCTCTCTTTCCTTCTCATGCTGTCTATGCAATCCTGATACAATCGCTTCAGTGCCTTGCAGACTCACTGAACTGGAAGGAAAACAGGGATATTCTACAGGGATAACATTTCTAGATCTCAAGCTTCTGTATGGAAACAGAGATATAGGAGTGAGAAGACCTTTGGAAGAAAGATAAGAAGGAGAAGAAATGACATACTTAATTCTGTGATGTCTCAGCTTGCTAGCAAAACCTTTCATGAAAAAAGAATTATAACAAGCAGTTGATTATTTTTATTTGGCCATGAAAGAGAAAAAGATAATAAATCACCCAAGTAACAAGAACTGTTTTTATAAGATAATACTATTTCTAACTTCTCAAACTTCATGTATTTCTTTTAGCTAGCAAAATGTTTATCTTTTACAATGTCAATAATTTTTGTCTTTGTCAAGATTTGAAACCAAGAACAACAATTCCAGTCCCTCACTATACTGGAGGGATTCCAGAATCAAGCTTCCTTTTAAAAAGAAGTTTATATGTCATTAAACATAAAGATTAAAAGATTAAATTATATATAGGTTACTCCAAAAGAAATGCATCTTATTTATTTCCATGGAAAATGCAACAGTTACAAAGAGTGCAATAGATCTATGTGATAGAGCAAATCCTCAGGTACAGAACACCACTAGTCATTGTAGTCACCACCATTAGCTATGCATTTTTGCTGATGAACAGAAGCCAGCACTCTGCACTAGTAAAAGTTTGTACCAATGAAGGTGACCCACTGTTATTGTTGCTGCTGCTGAAACACAACACCCACCACCTCACTGTGCTCACATCCACAGCTTGGTAACCGTAAGTGTTCAGCAAATGTTGATGAATATCACTGGGAGCAATTTTTTCCTCATAGAAGAATTCAGTCCTACTCTTTTGCTTTATCCTCACTTCCATTTCTGATGCCAGTGTGTCAGACTGCCCCTCTGCTGCCATCTCTTGCACATCAGAAAAATGCAATGGAATATTGGTGGGAAGGTTCAGCCTCTACTGCCATACCACCAACATCTGCCTGGTACACCATGGGCCAGTGTAGTAAAATAGGAGATATTACCTTCAGAACAGCCCTCATACATACCACAAATGCTTTGAAAATCTTGAGAATCAAGATTATTTTAGCAATTTTCTTTGTTACTAGATTACAGTAGTGTATTCTTGACTGATATGTACTGTGCTATATGTGGCCCATATAACTGAGGTCAGTAATTCCATCTGATTGATAATTCTCTGCAGGCAGAAGAGAATGAAGAGAGGATAGGTTCTGACCTGGACCTGACCATGAGCATTTTGTGCCTGTCATGTGAGAAGACATCTTAGCCTGTATGACTATGAATCCTTCTTGAACAAGCAAGAACAGGGCCTTTTGCTGTCAAGATATTTGATCATGAGTCCGAGTTTCTCTTCATAGAATAAGCCATGTTAGTGAGAATCTACCACTTAGGGGTGATCTAGAACATGGGGAATAAGAGTTAGAATTCTCTGACCTAACTCTCCCAGGTCTGATGATGGGAAAGCTATGGCTTTAATCATTCATTGTTAAGAAGCATAGAATATCAATGAGATATTGTCTGCAAAATAGCATCAAAACCTCAGAAGAAATATTAATTTCACATGTATAGTATTCCAAAATACAGAACTTTCATTTGAAGAACTACCCTAACCAGCACTGTTCAGATTTCATTGTCCAGTGTGGTGTATAGTCACTTGCTAGAGTTTTAATGTCAAAAATAAGCTTAAATAACCTGTATTTAGTTGACTTAGGACAGCTTCTAAATATTATTTAAACATAGTGTTTCACATTTAATAAGAAACACATTTTCCTTCCTTAAAATACAAAAAGTATAAAAAATAAAAAATCTTAAGTAGAACTGCAGAATCTCTCAATTTTGCCTGCACACAGCTTGCTAAACAGAGAGCTGAAAACAGTTAGAGTTGGGAGGGAAAAAATTGAAGAGTGTTTTCACAGTGAAGTAAAACCACAACTAATGACTTTAGGAGACAGGAGCTAGGTGGACAAGCAAAGCACTGCAGTTTTAAATATATGATATTTGGCTTCATGTCCCAAGTAAGAGGGTTGGCATTGATTCAAAAAGGCTGGTCTGCATGCTTGTGCCTCTGAGAGGGACCACACTGCTTGATGGAAACAACCACAAAAGCCACAGCGAGAGCACAGACTTCCAAAGGCAACAAGAAGGCAACCAGACTGGCAATTAGCTTGTGCCAGTGCTTGGACACAATGAAGAGAAAGTAAGCATCTGAGATGGGTCATCTGTCCACATGAGAGATTTATCTGGTGGCCATCACATGGGACAAAGTAAAGTGGCCACTGCATAACAGACATCATAGAGGAAACACTTTGAATGCAGGTGACCTTATCCCTGAGAACCAACATAATAAAGTAAGTTTACACTTCTGCATCTTGAAAATAGTATTTTTACAGTGTTCATTGAAACCAAAGACATCTGTGTGAAGTTGGCTATGGATTTTTATGTCTATTCAGCCTGTATCCTGGAAGTTATTTTGCCATATATGCATTCCATTTTTTATCTCTCTGCTTGCCAAATAATTCATATTTTAAGCTTTTTCCCTTGTGCCATGTGATAAACTGTGTTGTAGGCCAGTTTTCTTTGTTGCAGATATCCTTGGAGCCTAGAGGCACTGTGGCTTCCATAATCATCTGTTTTAAAATACTACTTTTCCCAGTGCAGTGTGAGTTCTCTCATTCTTATGCTAACTTGCTGTTTCAGTCCAATAATTCAAGAAAAGCAAATAAACTGTTGATGAAACAAGCAGTTCAGAAGGACCGAGGGCTTTTATATCTTAACATTATTGAAAACACGATGTTTATCCAAACTTAATTGATCATCATTAGTATACTTTTTGTATCAAAGAACACAGTAATGTCAAATTCTTGAGAAGTATGAATATTGGATTTGCAGTGCTAGCAGATTTAGAGTTTAAATTAACAAGTAAATGTTTCTAGCCTCCTTGTTTTAGAGGATGATACCAAACAGATGATACGTAGCATAGTCTAACAAGTTTAAAGCAAAACATATCACCACTAGCAGCATGAAATCTGTCTTTAATTCAGTCTCTTTTCTTTTCTTGATTATAGACAATCTTATGAAGTACAGGCTAGATAACTGGTCAGTGAGGTGGCCTGAGAACTGGTTGAATTGACAAGCCCATCGAGTGGGTCTGGGAAACTATTTTGACTTTAGCTGTGAAAGTTAATTTTCTTCCTTGTAACTGGCATGGTGCTGTGTTTTTGATTTTGTGATGAAAATACAGTAGATAGCACATCAGTGTTTTAGTTTCTGAACAGTGCTGTGCAGACCCAAGGACATTTCAGCCTCTTGGGCTGCCCTGACAGTGAGTGGGTTGGTGGACACAAGTTTCTGGGAGAGGACCCAGCCAGGACAGCTGACCTAAACTGGCCAAAGGGATACTCCATACCATATAGTATCATGCTCAACCATTAAAGTGAATAAATTGGTCTGGTGGACTGCTATCTCTTGAGGACATCAGTAAAAAGGTACTGGCTAGCCTCAGCTACGCTGTAGTTCAGTGGTTCTGTAAACAAGGTGGAGACTCATCTACAGACAGAACTTTGTCATACCTTCTATTACTGATGTCAGATGAAGAATTGTGAACTGCTAACTTATTATATGAAAACTACTTCTACATCTAGTTTTTCTGCATACCCCCCAGGTCAGACTGTAACCTGGCACATGCATCCTCCGGAAATCCACAATACTACTTACCAAGCATCATCTAGGAGAGATTCAGGTGTAGAGCTGTAAACATAAGTTCAGTATAGTTTTCCTCTTTCATTAAATGAGCATGAAATTAATTTTAATGGATATAAGATAACTTGTGCCAAGGTTAAAATAAGACAATCTTTTCTAAATGAAAGTTGGAATACCACTGTTAACAGAGAAAGTTGCACAAGTATGTTTCATAGACGGGCAAACAAACTCTCAGAATATTGCAATTTATACTTATTTACCTGCTCTGTTCTAAACTGATGTGAAAATTTTCACTTGTGTGCTTGCCAATTGTTTTTTTCCACTTCAACCTTCATATGCCACCTTTGTCATTTCAGTATCCCAATATCTCTTTTCAATGTGGATCTTAGTTGGCTTTAAAAGAAAAATTTTGCCAAAGTGTTTCTAACTTTACTAGTATTTTTGAGGACACTACTTCAAATACACTGAAGAAACTTGATTTTCACAGGATTTATCCACACTCCCTGAGGAGGAAAGTAAGCATCAGTACAAACACACACACAAATATTGTCTTAAGGTAAGTCTGTCAAAAACAATATCTCAAAGGCATGCTAGCCCTGCTGAATGTACCAGTGGAAACATTCTTTCCTCTGGTTACAAGATAGATCAGAAAGTCCGGTATATAAGACCTACTTTCTTCTTCACTATGTAGTTTGTCATATGCAGCAACTTCAGAACAATACCTGGAAGAGAAAATGCCTTTGGAAGTTTCGTTTCCTATGGTTGAAATTTCCATGCTTATCATTGCAAAACTTTGTAGGAAAGATTAAATACAGGAGTAAAAGCAGGCTGAAGCTTTGAGGTCTTCTATTTGGGCTTTGGTATCTTATTAAATCATTACTTGGTAAAAACACATAATTTTTCTCTTTTAAAACTGACTCAGAATGTGGATGTCAGATTTAAATTTGGAGTTAATCACAAAAATGGCTATTTAAGTTCAAAGAAGTGGTAAGGCATGTTTATTTTAGTTAGAGAATTCCAAGTCTGATCCAAGCTGGGAAATCTATATGTAATTTGTGATTCACTGACAGTTTTAGAATTAGGGCCAGGATTTTCAGAAGAGGAGAAGGCAGTAAGAATGCTCAAATGATCAGTTACTATCCATGTACAATTACAACAGCATTGTCTTTTCAGCGAGGTAGTGAATTCAGGCTAAAGACAGCCTATCTCTTGAAATGATAAAACCTGATCACACACTGCTACCTGTGATAAGATATTACAGAATCATGGAACCGCAGTGTCATGGTTTTATGATTTTTGTTATATTATTGATATTCCACATCATAACATCATGTAGTGTATTGGGAGTTAAAGAGTTAATGCTCCAACTATGTGGATCATCGATAGTTATGGACGTGCCTGTCTCAGAAGAGAAGAACCACATTCCCCAGAGGACTGTGTGATGCTTTGCATTTTTATGTGTTTCCGCTCAGAGGGAAAGATAAAAACTCTCTGCGGTCACAGGACTGTCTCTCTTCCCTTCAGCATTAGTGTAAGGCATTCGGTTTATTGGACACGCTCTCTCTTGCTCATTTTATTTGATTCATTAGCCTCAATTCCATTTATGTTGTATTATATTATTTTGCTTTCTGATATCTTAATTAGTAAATTGCTTTCCTCCTCAGATCATTGCCGCTGTTTTGTTCCTAGGCCCATCTTCCTTCTCCCTTTTTCCCTTTCCCCCCTCCTCTTTCCTGGGGCATAGGCCATGGGTCCCCTGCCTCAGTCATCATGGTCTCGGGTCAAACTGGCCCACAAACCACTGACACACAGAATCACAGGAGTTGGACAGGACCTCTAGAGATCACTTTGTCCAACTCCATTGGTAAAGCAAGTTCCCTAAGTTTAGATTACACAGGAAAGCATCCATGTGGATCTTGAACACTGTCAAAGAAGGAGACTCCACTACACCTCTGGGCAACCTGTTCCAGTGCTTTGCTGATCTGACCATAATTAAATTATTCCTCATGCTCACATGAAACTTTGTATGTTGCAGTTTTTGTCTGTCAACCCTTCTCGTGCTACTGTACATTACTGAAAAGAACCCAGCCCAATTCATTTGACTGACACAATTTATATATCTATAAACAGTGGTGAGCACTTATAAACAGATTGAACAGTTCCAGGTATCTCAGCTTTATCCCGTATGGGAGTTGCTCCAGGTCTTTAATCATCTTTGCTGACTTCTGATGGACTTTCCCTAGAAGTTCTCCATCTTTCTTGTTCTGGGCAGATGAGAACTAGACATAGTATCCAAGTTGGGACATTGCAAGGGCAGAGTAGAGGGGGAGGATTACCTCCCTCAACCTTCTGGCCAGGCTTTTTTAATGCACACTGTTGGCCACCTTGGCCACAAGGACACACTGCTGGCTCATGGTCAACCTGTTGTTCTCCAGGATGCCTAGGTCTTTTTTAACAGAGCTCCTCTCCAGCAGGTCGCCCCCAACCTATGCTGATGCATGTGGTTATTCCTCCCTAGGTGCAAGACCTTATACTTGCCCTCGCTGAACCCCACTGAATTTCTCTCTGCCCAAAGTTCTGGTCTTTCCAGGTCTCACTGAATGGCAACACAGTCTTTTGGTGTGTCAGCCTCTCCTTCCAGCTTTCTATCATCAGCAAACTTGCTGAGGATACATTCTATCCCTTCATCCAAGTCATTGATGAGGATGTTGGACAAGACTGGGTCTATTACTGAACCCTGTGGAGCACTGCAAGTTACAGGCCTCCAAAGAGATTCTGTGCCACTGATGACAGCCCTCTGAGTGCAGCCAGTCAGGCAGGCCTCAATCCACCTCACTCGTTGATTCCAAGAAATGGTAACATTTATCTTGAAGCTTGATAACATCAGGGCCCATACCTGTTTGAAGACTGTGGAGAACATTGTTAGTCTTGGCTGTACTGTCCTACCACATCCACAGTGTACTCTGAATTTAGCACCTTCTCACTCTCATCTGTTTGGGCTGATGGAAGACAGACTACTTGAATAATGTTTTCCTAGCACTGACTCAGTCATAGCAGCTGTGAAAGTGATTCATCTCTGTTGATGCATATTTTTATGAACAAGGCGTGCACGCTTTTGCATCATACTGGTGCATAGGTAATGGTGGTGACTACATTGGCAATTACTGCATTGTAGATAAGAAGGTCATTTATCCAGTAGTGCTATTGCAGTGTTCCTATCTGTTGTAATTTTGATGAAATTAAATAGGAGCTTTACTTCCAGAGCAATTTACATACATGCTTCTACTGAAACTCATCTGATACTTAATTTTATTATTAAATTATTGTACAGTACTTACTCTTACCCAACTCTATTAGTCATAAGTTTATGATTTAGATGAATTACAGCTGGGAGCTGTGCAAAAACAATTTCTCCAAATCATTTTTCAACAATTATTTCTCACAAAAATTTTCAGTATATTTTTCTCCAGCATAAATTCAACAGAAATATTTAATGTTTATCATATTTATACAGGATAATCCTGATGTAGCTGAGTAATTAGCTTCAAGCCATCAAATCGGATGCTTCAGTACCAAATCATGTTTTGTCACAAAACAGATTGTAAATAGAAGTTAGATATCAGTGACCTAGTGTGGTACCAAAGATTTTCTCTATGTCCTGATACTGGTATCACTATTATGACAGTGTTGCACTGCTGATAGCAACTGTGCGATAATCATGTTTTACCATTCATGCTTTACATATCAGATCCACAAATTTTATATGATTAATCTTTACATCGTGTTTTATAGGCTGCAAGTAAACTTGTACAGATTATAAGTACTATGAGTGCAGTTTGGAGAACTGAGTGGTAGTGCTGCAGGTATTTGTGGGAAATATTGCACGCAAAGAATATGAAACAGCTCCACTTAGTGTTCAGTGTGATAAGTAGCACCAAAACCTTAAAAAGGGACATAAAAATGAAAAATAAATAAATAAATAAATAAAAATCAGATTTATTTCAATATATCTCTGAAACCAGGTTTCCTTTCAAATTAACAGTATTGGAAACAAAAGGTAGGAAGACACAAACTTTTCAACAATAAATTTAGACCAACAGTCAAAGAACACTGCTTTATTAATAAATAAATAAATAAATAATAGACTATAGAAGGAGTGATAGTACCAAAGGAAAATATAAAAGTCTGACAGAGGAGACAAAAGATGATAAGAGTTGTTCATTTCAATTAAAGTTAAAATCAAAGAAAAGACCTCTAGGACAAAGTCTACCTATTTCTGGACTACTTTCCAGTGAAAGTTAGCCTGTACCTAGTAGATTAATAGATTCACTGTCTAGCAGAAAGCAGTTTTGAGTTTTGGTCTGCCTTCGAAAAGTACTGCAATACTGATTTGTAGCATACAGAACTTCACATATCCCAAGAAACCAAGAACAGTTATTCCCGTATTTCACATGGCCTAAATATATACAGAATTCAGAGTCAGGATACATCTAAGCATGTGTTATAGCGTGGAGAGAAACAAAAGAAAAGAAAACAAAACGAACTGAATTAGTTCCTCTGAAACTCAAAATGATATACGGAAAAACAGAAGATATATCAGGCAGGTATACAATTTGTACAGAACTCCTCTGCGTTAAAAGCAGTGCAATATTCTTGATAAGAAGTGTGTCTTTTTTTTTTTTTTTCTCCTTCTACAGTATGCTAATCTTCTAATTTGTCTCTAGACAGGTTAAGGAACTTTCATCAAAAACATAAAATGAGCAGTATTACTTGATCTCAGGAAAACCTTATGAACAGCTCTGAACTTAATTGACATAAAGTGGGCTCTAGACAACAAGTTTGGAGAATTATCTCAGTATTTCAGTTAAGCACACAAACATGTTTTGTCATCACAGAATATACATCACATAGTGAGTTCTCATATGTCCCATGCAGATATGCTACGTTGTCTTTGCAGTTATTATATACAAAATACAAAAGTTGTCCCTGCAATCTTTCATTCCTGAGTTTTTGGTTAAATATCAAAGCTCAGATGAAATTATTTCAATCCTAGGAACATGAAAAATTGTTTTTCCCATTTAAGGAAGCATAAGATTCTTCTCTTATTACAAATTCATTTAGTGAAGATCAAAGACAGCATTTTTTGACAGCAGGTTTCATATACATTTTTAATGATAGTTTTTTGCCAGATGTATTTTGACGTTGAAATAGTTCACCATTATTAGACAAATTAGAAAAAAAGAAAATATCCTACTGTTCCAAAGTAAACTTTTCTCAATTTATTTATTTCCCCCCAAATTAATTTATTTTGAATTGGTGTAAAAAATAAATAAAATAAGACAGCATGTGTGCATGTTCTCCATGAACATTAATGGGGAAGAGCTCAGTTTTATCCAAAAGAGTTGTCATAATTTGTATTTTTTCACCAGATATCTGAGGTCATTCTTGTAAACCTGAACTGTGTAACATCTAGAATCATGACCCAGTTTTTTAAATGCTGGCTGACCATTATTTTCTACTGTATTGACTTGGTATTATGATTGTTTTTCTGTTTGTTTTATTTTGTTTTAAATTTCAAGGGCCATTTTTCAGTCTATTTTTACCAATTCCATTTGCAAATTTGAACTATGAACAACTACAAATTAGCTTTCCTGCCATGTTATTAAGGGGAGTACTATTGCTAAAATGAGGTATCTCAACATGTCCTATTTAAAGATTCTTTGTTTCCATAAGTGCATTATATTTTAGGTGAAAGGATCTATAGATGGAGAGTACTGTTGTTTTTGCATCATTTTTGCTTCTGAAAATGTACAGCGCAGAAAATTTGGCAAGCTATATTCCTATTTAATTCAGATTTTAAAGAATCTGTAATGGTCAAATAGCCATTTTTAAAACAATCTACTTGAGAATTACAGGGCTTGAACCAAAGTGTACTGCAGTTAGGTAGAACAATCCTATTCAAACCAACTTTTGTATCAGTTTTAGAGAAAACACAGTCTTCTAACCCACATGTCCAAGTCAACTTCTAGGTGAAAGTTTTCATTAAATTAATCTAATGGGTAAAATATTTAACAAAATTCTCCCTGTCATATTTTTCATGTTACGTTATTCTTTCATCATAATTCCTATAAATAAGTTTCATTTTAAAATAATTTGCAAAATCATTACCTAAGTAAAATGCAAAATATTAGAAAAACAATTTCCCACTGCACATCTCCAAAGAACCATAATTCTCCAAACCACAGAGAAGCTAAGAATTGATTTGAATATAGCAATTGATTGAGAATGATCTACCTTTTCTGAAGCCATGGAAAAAATACAGAATGTATCTACAATGTATGACTTTACTTTTTATTATGCAAATGCTATTATTCTTAAGTTGCAATAGGGGCATTGATTTTCTAGTCACTAGGAAATATTTTATCGGACTATACAAGTATTTTCATTTCATGTGATGCAGGAATGAGAGATCGTTAATTGTGCAAAGAATGCTTTTCACCAAAAAATCACATTTTATAAATACGTAAGTGGAAAGCATACCAAGGGAAGAAATTAAATTTGAAACTTGGGTGATAAGATTCGAAGAAAGGACAATAAAAATATGAAATTACAACAGATATGAAGTTTTCATTCTCAAAGACATTCTGAAGAATCACTATGAAAAAATAATATAAAAACTAAGTAAACAAAGGAGAGAACTTGTGGCACCTGTGGGTACTTTGAATTTAAGCATGATACATCTTGAGTAATGTCAGGTATATGAAGCCACACTACTTGCCATGTCATATTGTTCAAGTACAGTAATGTCACTTTTGGCACAGGCAAATCATGTGTCCTTCAGCCAACAACCAAATCAGAGCACCAACCTCTGAAGTCCAGATATGTCTGATATGTGAAGTAGATGAAATCCAGACATTGCCCACATGGCTCTATTTTGTTGCACAGTGCTCATACAGTGATGGTCCTGTTGTTTCAGTGTACTATTCCCACCCTCCTGACCTATTTTTTCGTAATATTCATTTCTTGGCTCAGAAGAGGGAACAGCTCACTTGCCTAACATGACCTATCCAAAAATAAACTTCAGTCAACTGATCTCCTCTGGTATTCTCAGCAGATGGTAAAAAAGTTCATACTGAATAGCACAAACTTCCTAAACTTACAGCAAACTGCAATCCAATACAGAAAGAAATTGGCATTAAGAGTTGCTGATATTGATGCCAGTACCTTGTATAAATCTCTGCATTCCCAATGCTGTCTTGCTTTCCTGCATTGCCAGTCATCACTAACTACGCTTTCTTTAAAAGAAACTAACATACCTAAGATATTTATTTGATGTGATGTCAATTTTCCACCAAAATTTACTAGCAGAATTAGGCCCCAAATCCTTAAGAACAGCAATGATTGGAGAAGCTGAGAAATGTGTGTACAAAATCAGAGGACAGAATTTTTTGAATAAGGATTCTTGCTATCCTTCTCTCTTAAAACCTAGAAGAGAATGTAGGATTTTGATTTGTCTTTCATCATCCAAATGTAATAGCATGAAGTAGCTCTTTCCTATTATGCTCACTGATATAATGGATTCATGATTTTATGCAACATCAGCATGTACTTTGTAAGTGAAGTTGCAAGGAAAATTCACCAGATGGCTGTATGGTGATATTTGCTAGGACAGAGTTCTGATCACATGATTTCAGAGCAAACATAACTGGAATATATATCTGGATTGGCACCATTACATTCTAATGCCTTAGGTTTGCCACTGTGGGCAGAACAGAGAGATTGGCAGAGACAAGAGCAGATAATAATGTTTAAATTCAGAGCTTTGTCTATGAAGAAAAATGGAAATAAGCCTGAGTCAGGATAGGCTAGAATAGATATCCAGGACAGGTTGTAATCAAATTCTAAGATGTAGTTCTCAATTTATGTCTTGGGTGCTGTATATCTTAAGGGAAACCAACCTGGTTTATCTATTATATTATGTAAGAATGACTGTTTATTTGTGGGTAATCCATTTCCCTCACTGTTACAGGCATTCCTTTGTCATTCTGCTATCTCATCCTCAGGGTCTTACATAAGTTTAACCACTTAAAGCAGAAAGTCTTAACAAAGGCTAACTCGGCCTAACAGATGTTTACGAATGAGTTCAGCTTTTCATTTGGAAAAGTAAAGGATGAGAAAATTTGAAGCTGTATGTTTTTGTCAGACTTAGCACCTCTTGCAGTTCAACATGGGCAAATGAAACCTAATGTACATGATATGGAAGATCAGGATTATGAATAAACCGTAAATCTCTTGCTAGGGAAAATGATATCAAAGGTCCACTTTGCAAAACTGCTGTCGAATAAGGGACAAGACGTATTAGCTGGCGTTGGAAGAATTAAGAGAGGTGTAGCTTTGAGCCACAGCCTGAAGTGTGGAGATACTGAATGCTCAATAAGGAACTATGGAAAGAAGCAAATGGAGGGCTAAGAACCCCCTCCATCTGTCCCAGCCAGGCCTTATGAATTCTCATTTCACTGAATGTCACAACCAAGTAGAAGGATTAGTTTGAGAATAGTTTAATGAAATCTTTAGGGTTCTTAAAGAGAAGATTAAAACAGAAAATCTTTTTCAAATAACATGGCCTAATCTTTTTGTTACAGTTTTGAAGTCACACAGAGAACCCTAACTGCATTAGGGTCAGCAGGGCTAAAAAGTAACAGGTAGCAATCCATAAAGTTAAGTACTTGACAGTTAATATCTGTTCAGCTAATGAAAATACAAGAAAAAAATCAGAAACATTGTTAACAATGGTATGAATTACTGAAGTAGAATCCACCAAGACTCTGACTCTACTGCAATTTTAGTAGTGGTAAGTGATACCCAGCTGTACTTACTTTTTTGTTTTTAAACCTCAGTTCATTTACTCATCAAAGAAAAAGAAGTCAAAGCTTTTTCCTTTTAAGTCCACTCTGTAAAAGCACTACAAAGTAAAAGCAGCTAAACTAGAGTACTATTTGATATGTGAAGCTTCTTTGAAAGCATTTGGATTATTTAAAAAACAAAGTTCCTTAAAATCAACTTGCACAAAATTTTCAAGATTTTCTGGTACTTAAAACATAACAGAAAAACTCTGTTTCTGCGGTGCTCTTTTATAAAAATATATAGTTTCATACTCAGAAAAATTCTCAAGCTAGAAGGTGACCAAAATTGGATTTGTCAGCTATTTTTCAATCATTTAGAAACAACCAACCAGTGAGAGTTTGGTGATTCTCCCTTTCTTGCTACATTTCAAATCATTAGTAGTTGAGAAGACAGCTGTTTACATTTCAGTACTAAGTTCTCATTCAAACACTGTATAAAATGAAAGCAACAAACACGTAGACTTGCTCAATCTTCTTTTCCATCTTTGGTAAATATAAACAGCAGATACGAAAACAGTGGAAACTTCAAGGCAGGCAAGTGTTAATATGTCTGTCTAGAGAGAACTGGCACTGAAAATTGATGGATTCTCTGAAAGCTTTATACGTTTAGCAGAACTGCACATTCTAAAGAACTATGCCAGATGTCACTCTGACTACACTCCTATTCCCATCATCTTTGGTAGGAATTAAAATTCTCATCAGCATTCAGCAGTCATACCATATATTGTATTCTTAAAATGACCACTGTATATGTAAACCTTACTTCTTGACTTAAAAGTAGTCTATGCCGCCCTCAGAAGAAAGTGAATATTTAGCAGAAAAATAGAAAACATTGCGGCAGCCTCTAGTTGTGAATCTGGATTAGCAATAAGGGAATATTCTAATGCATGCTTACAGCATTAGAAGTGAAACCTAGTAACAAAGCAGGATGCAACACCACATGAATTATATTCCCCATTGCAGCATATCATCACTGTGACACATGATGTCTAAACTTCCAGTGCTTTCAGCTCTGCATAAAACAGTGATGCAGCCACAAATCAAGGGAGCTGCTGATAGATGGGAAATGCAATTGAGGCATTTCTCACGCACACATGTACAATTTAAGTCATGAGAAAAATCTATTAGAAAGTCAAAATCTCTGTCCTGGCTGTGACAATGGACAGATCTAATGGGTGGAGATATTTGCCAAGCTGTTCAAGTTTTATTCTTTCTGAACAAGGAGAAGAGGAAAGATGGAGAAAGCGAGGAGGAAAAACACTTGTTTTTAGAGAAATACCTAATGGTTTGCTGTACTGTCAAAGCTGAATGATGTCAACACGTTGTTGCTGTATGTCTGGATTAATTACATAACCTGCTACAGCAGAAACTGAACAATTTCTTTCCTGGTGGCTTCAGGGACTTACCTGTCAGAGACATATGTTGATGTGGGTGGTATTCAGAAAAAAAGATGTGTATTAGCTGCAAACATATTTGTGTCAAATCTTGTTACATTTTATTTTCTTTTTTCTTCTTCATGAGGAAATGTCGGACAATTACACTTGACAAGATTTAGTAGATAAAATGCGGTAAGAAAAAGAAGCTTATTTCCTCAAAGAAAACCTAAGAAATTTTCTTGGTTTTAGCCATTTAAATTACTCCAGTTTGTACTGATTTAGTCTCCAGAACTTAAAAAATAAAAGCAGTCTATAGGTTAGCTAAAAAGATAGGGATTATTGTTTTAAGGGAAGATTTAACTAGAACACGTTCAACAGTGACAGAAACACTATGATCTGACAAGCTGAAATTATGTTATTTACTGTGTTCAGTTTTGGGCCCCTCACTGCAAGAAATGCATTGAGGGCCTGGAGCATGTCCAGAGAAGGTCAACAAAGCTGGTGAGGGGTCTGGAGCACAGGCCTTATAAGGAACAGCTGATGGAGCTGGGATTGTTCAGTCTGGAGAGCAGGAGGCTCAGGGGAGACCTTATTACTCTCTATAACTACACAAAGCGAGGTTGCAGTGAGGCGGGGGTCAGCCTCTTATTTCATGTAACTAGTGATAGGACTAGAGGGAATGTCTTCAAGTTGCACCAGGGGAAATTCAGACTGGATATTAGGAAATACTTCTCCAAAAGAGTGGTCAGGTGCTGGAATGGGCTGCCTAGGGAGGTGGTGGAGTCACTGACCCTAGAGGTGTGCAGGGAATGTTTAGATGTGTTGAGGAAAATGGTTTGTGATAACTATTGGTGATAGGTGGATGGTTGGACTGGATGGTCTTGCTGGTCTTTTACAACCTTGGTGATTCTATGATTCTATGACTCTGTGCAGACTGGGTTTTCCTCCCAGATATAAGCCTGGAAGAGAGACATCGAGGCCCTGGAGCGTGTTCAGAGAAGGGCAACAAAACTGGTGAGGGGTCTGGAGCACAGGTCTTACGAGGAGCGGCTGAGGGAGCTGGGATTGTTTAGTTTGGGGAAAAGGAGGCTCAGAGGAGACCTCATTGCACTCTACCACTTCCTGAAGGGAGGCTGTGGTAAGGAGGGGGTCAGCCTCTTCTCCCAGGTAACTAATGACAGGACGAGAGGGAATGGCCACAAGTTGTGCCGGGGAAGATTTAGATTTGATTTGAGGAAAAAAATTTTCTCTGAGAGAGTGGCCAGGCACTGGAATGGCCTGCCTAGGGAGGTGGTTGAGGCACCGTCCCTAGCGCTGTTCAAGAAGCGTTTAGATGAGGTGCTGAGGGATTTGATTTAGTAGCTTGGTGGGTAGGGATGGTGGTGTGAGGATGGTTGGACTAGATGATCTTGTAGGTCCTTTCCAACCTAATGTATCTATGAATCTATGAATCTATGAGTATTATTCATCACATCCATCCAGCAGACACATCTGAGGAGGTTTCTTCTGAGCCTTGGCAGCAATGGGAACTTTCCAACCCAGCTGAACAAGAAGAGGAAAGCCAGGTGGCAATAATGTCACCTGATCTTCTGCAGAGTGAATCCCTCTTGGAAATTAATCACTTGTTTCTGCAGACTTCTCATAGCTGAAGTGCTAAAACTTAGCTTAGCCAAACATCCCTATGGCTTTCCCCAAATTCTACCAATGAAGAACAATGATATAATGTTGATCTAGGTTTCAAAAATAGTTCTATCGGACATGAGTACTGAAGAAAGTGTACCTGTAAGACTGGCATCCAAAAAGTGATTTTTGTTTATTTTTATTATATAAAATATCTGATCTATATATTTTTATTTAGTGACAAATTGACAGTCTGCACTGGAGGCTGAGTGAAGGAGATTAAGACACATGAGGCACATGTACCTATCTTGTCCGTTTTCTCCTTTCAAACTGAATGCTATTATTGCATACTCATGCCAACTATGCCTTCTAAGTGGCAGTTCACTATAAGCTTTGTTTGTTTGTTTCAAGCTTGAGAACACTGACTGCTGAATTTGCCTGAGCTGCCAATGGCGTGGGTTCAGGAATAAAGGTAAGCAATTAGAAATGTTCACAGCTTTCTCACAGTGAACACGTAGCCAGACATGACTTAGTTGACTCACTTGGTAGAAAAGGTGCTGTTAAAGGGGTAAAATCCTTTGGCATGTTTTCTTTCCCCCACCCCTCAGGAATTCAGTTAAATGACACACAACACTTCCTTCTGATCCTACTGCAGGGGCAGAGTATAAAATGAAAAACTTACATTGCATGCTCAAAAAATTATTGTACAATGTAGTTCTTCAGCTTTACAAGTACAGCTGAACTGTTCCCTGAAATAAAAAAAATAAAATAAAATAACTTGTTCCTCTGTAATTAACATTTTTGGTAATATAATTAGCAGATTGATATATCAAGATGTGTCAGTCATTGGTAAGGCAGCCCTTAAAATTCTCCTAGAGACCTTTCTGAGAGAAGTCCTTAGGTGCTGCTTAGGAAGTGGTGAGCTCTGTGTTCGATTTTGAAACATATAGTAGTCATAGTAATTTATTCTCAGAATATATAGCATATATTTGCATGAAAAACAGACCTTGTGACATTAGGATAGCTCTAAAAAGAAAAAGATATGTAAGAAAATAATGCTTTATCGATTTGATCTTTTCCACCTAGTTTATTCAAGTTTATCTAGCAGTAGAAGAGTTATCTATTGGGAAAATATTTAGTATTCATGAAATAATCATTTTATTTTGCATCAAACTAACTCATTTTCTTAAGGAAAAAGTACCAGTAACCTTTTTTTTTTTCCTTTAAACGTGATTCTAAATTCCATGCACAGTAACGTAACTTGTCAACTCTTACCAGCTTAACTAACTTAAAAAAAGATGACCAATAGACTTTCATTGAAGAACCATAAATTCCCATGCACAAGATTTCATGAAGGCATGACTTCTTGTACTGGCACCTTTCTAACTCCACAGTAACTATACAGGAAAGTGAAGAGTCTGTCCAGCACACATGCCTGAAACAGTTTACCCAAGGAAAAGGAAAGCCCTGAGATGGCCAAGGAGGATGTGGAAGACAGTGCAGAATGGATAGCGGGATCTCAGCAGCCCATGCTTAGGTCAGCGCCAACTTTGCCACAGAATTATGACCTCCCAGTAGGTAGTTTGGATTTGTGCAGATTTATGAGAGTTGCTCTGAAAGTGATGCCTCCTATTTTATCATTCTTTGTCATTTTGGTTCATGACATCTGCACAAAATGGCATCTTACATGGAGGTGTCCTCCAGATGGAAGGAAAGGGAACCCATTGGAATTTATCAGAAATTGCTGAACCTTATGGAAACCAAACAGTGGATGTGAGCACAGAGAGGTAGTAGATGGTGCACTTCAGTATCAGGGACGATGACAGTAGATCACCTCCACTGGTGCAGATTGTTGTAAGTGTGGCATGCAGGCTCATGTTCATTGTTGGCAAAAAAAAACCACAAAAAAACAACAACAAAAAAACACAGCTAATTGCAGTAACTATGTCAACAGTGTTTTGTTGCAGATGATTTGCTCTTTCAAATAATGATATTGTACTCCTAGTAGATGTTGTATTTTCCACAGAAATAAATGGGAGGCATTACTTTTGGAGCAACCTACTTAAGTCAGTGATGAATAGCTTTCACCTTAGGAAAATAAAGTGATGTTGAAAAAATGCAATTTAATGCTCAAAAGCAAATGTTGGTTTTAATAACTCAGTTGAAGGGAAAAAGGAAGGCAAGGTTAACACAATACCTAGTTAGCAAGTTCGTTCCTCTTAAATATTATGAGCATGGTGAGAATAAAAGCAAAATAATAAATTCAGCATCACTTCAAATCAAAATATGGTTAACTGCATATGATTTCCCCATCGAATAATTCACAGCAGTAGAAGCATATGATGAAGCTGAAACAAGGTCTAACAAATAGGATCAAGAGATAGTCTGTTATCTGGAGCCATTCATACAGTGTTTACTTTTCACTTCTAGAAAATTACTGGGCCATAACTGTAAGAACCTTCAATTTGTGGTTTGCACAGAATATTCTAACTGCTATTAATAAGTACTTCAGGCAATTTAGCTGTCAGTATATGACAAGTGCATTCAGAAAGCACATAGTATGACACTGTAAAAAATGCAGTACAAAATTAATCAACATGGCAAACAGTAATTTACTGGATTTCTTTCACAGAGCTTGACTGTCCCCTCACCATCAGACCTCTACTGTAGTAAGGAGCACTGCATTTCTTTCTAATATGCTCTCATGGTCAATAGCCATACTAATATGGACAGACTGAAAATTACCCTCTTTGCACCACTATTAGCAGTGATAATGAAAGACATCAAAGGGCAGAAGGGAGGACTAGCATGAACAGTATGGAGTGGTCAAAATGGAGCAATTTCTCACTGTGGTATTCAGAAAGTGTCAGTCATCTGAATATCTGCCTAGAAATAAGAAGTTTGCCACAAAAGCAACTCATACCATAGATGTCTGATGCAAAGCCAGACATTTAATGCATTAGGAATAGCAGACAGTTTGTCAGGAAGGCAAAGAACTGCAGGACCAAATAAGGAAACTAAAACAGACTAGAATTTTCTAATGCTGTTATTTAAGATTTGTGTTCAGCTAAAGTCATTATTTATTAACCCTCAGAGTCATCTGTCATTGATGGAGCTTTCCCATAATACTTGTAACACTCGGTAAAATATTCTTCTAATCTGATAGCTGTAAATAACAAGACTTTAAAGTGGAGAGCTTAACTGTATTTTTACTTTAATTCTTCTAGGAACTATAGTTTCAAGAAAAATAACAATAATAATAAAAAAACAAACAACAAAACCTGATATTAATAGCCTTTGCCTCAATAAGGTTTAAAGGGCTGTATGAGGAAGAAGACAAAATTAGTATCTGACATCAGCAGAGGGCTGATGCTTCCAGTTCACCCAGCAGTACTAGGACAAGAGGAAAATATATTTTTTCCGTGGTTTTTTTTTTTGTTTTTGTTTTTTTAACTGTCTTAACATGAATTAGCAAAAGTAAAAATGAATCATCACATAGGCAGAAAGTTAAACATTACTTATCTTGTTTACAGCTATTTACAGTTGCAGCCATCTCAGTGAATACCTATACACTGTATATCCTCACTAGAAATAAGTTTCAGTGAAAGCAGATATACCCATTTTGTGCAGAAATACAGACTTGATATATGCTGTCAACCCTGTTTTCACATTTCCCACGTAATACAGACAATCTGAAGAAGTACTGGTCTTCAGACAGCTCAGTCCCACACCAACAAGGAGCCTGCTTGTGCTATTTACATGGCTGAAGTTTGGTATTTTTTATTTGTCTTACTGAGTTCCTTGAAAGTGAATGAAAGCTGAATATGACCTGTCCTCTTCCTGCTGTAATGCTACTTCATACCAGCATTCTCCCATGGTTGTTTTTTTTTGTTTGTTTGTTTTTGTTGTTTTTTTTTTTTTTTTTTTTTTCCTAGCAACAAATAATACTTCAGCCCAAACTGTAGATTCATTATGAGTAAAGGTGCTAACTGGGTATTTTTCTCCTGGGAATACTTGGAACACCCTGGTTAAGTATCTATATGCTGTTTGTACATGTAGGGACCAAGCTTGTAATTAATTAAAATACAGAGACACCAAAAAACAGCTGTTCCTCTAGACTCTACTAGGTACTGGAAGTAAAAGCTCTATTATAGACAGGTGGAGAATGATCCATACAATGCTACTGTCTTGTCTTTTTTGACTCTATTCCTTGTGTATTTCTGCACCATCAGCTCTACTTAGTGAAATTGTTTCCTCATATCAGCCAATGCAGCCATATAATTTAAACAATAATGCTCTTCCACTTAATTGATTTATCTGTGGAAATGTTTAGCAAGAACTAATGTGAAGAGAAAATATATATATATCTTGTCCTCAAGGAAGATTAGTACACAGGAACCACTCTTACCAATTTAGCCATTTCTTATTTCAGGAAATCTGACCTTGTACTAAGGAAATACATTAAGTTGGAAGTGCCAGGACAATCAAAATTTCCACCACCCATTTTTTCCTGTACTATTTCCAGACAGATCACGTCAAGTAGTGCTATGCTGACCTGGTGCCAGGCCTTTTCTTATTCACTGATGCCAAATCCAGTCAAACCAAAGCAAAGTAAGCTACCTGTAACCTTCACTGAAAGCGGAATAATTTCTTCTTTCATTAACACTCAAAGTGTCATGAAGAATGGGTGTATCACTGGATGCTGCTGAGCAGTGCTATCACAGCCTCACAGAGCAGAGTTGTGCTTACCAGCATATCAGGAAAAATAGCAATGTCATGTCTCACTTGAAGGTCTGTGAGGCTGGAGCAAACACAACAGGAGGATAGGTATACTTCAACTACAGCACATCTCAGCTGCTCCCTTCCCAAGAGAAACACACAATAGGTTACCTTTCTTCAGAATTTCAATTCAGAGGAACTCACAGCAGAGTGTAAATATGATTGGTAAAGTACAGATGGGTGGCTTGGTCATAAGAAATGTGATGGTGTTCTAACATAGTCACAGACAAAAAAAAAATCATGGAATTCAGTTTCTTCTCATTCCTAAAACAGATCTGGTGGCCCTCAGCATGTTATTTTTTAACTAAACCCACGTGATTCTTCAGACAGATAACCTGAATTTTTTTTGAAATTTTGAGTATATCCTCATTTATAGAAAAAGAAGCAACAAAAACAAACAAACAAACAAACAAACAAAAAGAAATAGAGATAAGTGTCTTGGGAATAAAGTAGTACTAGAGGTAGTTAATAGGATGTAGGATAATTTTGGGGAAATATACATTCTTTATTTTGTCTTTATGAATAATAAACCAGTGACCCACCTGAAAGAATGTATCTGACCTTCATTTACTTTTTGTAGTGCATAATTTATTATTATTTCCAGCAGCTGTTTTAAGAGTAAAAGTTAAAGACCTTCTCTTACCCCAAAGTATGATTATTCCTTGAATGCTGATCCAATCCAGAAGCATACTGAAATGACAGAATATAGCATGTAGAAAAAAAAGCCTCTTCAGCTTGAAATGTTTGCCTCTTGTCAAACCTTTCAATGTATTTCTCCCCAGTGTAATTTCTTTGAAAGTGCATCTGACACTCAGTTGTATCTGGAAACATTTTCAGTGGTCAAGTTTTACGTTATCATCTAAACCACATGTAGCTGACATTTCAGAATATATAGTCAGTGTAGTTGATATTTTCAATATCAAGAAACAAAAATATCTTACTATAATGAAATCTTAACATTCAGTTATCTATACAGAGCAGACACTTTACTACAAAATGTGTAATTACTACACAGTAAAAGACCTAAATTATTATTTGCACATGTCTGAATTTGCCTATGTGTTACCTAAACTTACACACTGAATGTGTGTAAGTCTTTCCATTCTTTCAACTCTATTTGGCCTCTTCTCATGCCTGCTGAAGTATGATCATACACGTGATTAGTAAAATGCTTTCTTGTTCAGGTATGAGGACATAATAATTCTATAATTCAGTGCACTGAAAATCTAGTTATTAAATGAAGTTAGCATTTTTTCCCATAAATTTGAGCTACTTCCAGTACTCCATAGTATAACTAAACTTTTATTTTCTTTTAACTTTGACAACTATGAAGATGAGCTATACTTACTCATGCACTCTGGATGATGAATGCTCACTTGTTTTTATTAGTTCGCTCTTCAAAATAAAACTCATCAGTATTTTAAAACTATACAACTTAGTGAAAACAGCATTTTGGCTATTTGGCTAGCGACTGTCTATAGACACTGGAATGATTATTCCACTACAGAATGATTTTCCACTATAGTTATGTGCAGACCTTTACAATAAAAGAGGACTGAGTGAAAACGCAGGTTCAAGAACATTTGGTGTTTTCTATCCAGTGAGTGATGTAATTTACTTTTTAAACTAAGAAGATTATATTTTTATTTATATTTACAAGCTATTCAAGTAGTAGGTTCCTCTGCTATGTTTGCTCAAATCAGGAGTGACATGTAGATATAAATTTCAGGCACCATCATCAAAGAATAAGCTGTTTAATTGCTTTCATAGAAAGCAGAGAAAATCTCCTTTTCACACTTTCTCTCCTGTATAAAGAATATAGTATACCTAACAATGTATACTGTGTTACTTTCTGTTCCCAAATAATCTACTTATGGTGCCACAAGGATTTTAAGTAGTATGTATAGTATCACATATTGAGCAAAAAAAACCGGTTCAAACTAAAGCAGACTAATATTAATGAAATACTAAGTGCCTTGTCTTTGAAAGGTAATAGTGGTACGATCTACAGGTAGTCAAATACAACCTTTCAGTTGGACTAGATGATCTTAGAAGTCTTTTCTGACCTTAATGATTCTATGATTAAAACTATTGTTTTATTTCCAGCTACTTTCAACTTCATCCCATATGTTAGTGGGAAACAGAAACATTTTAAACATAATTTTTAATGATTAGTTGATTTTGGGTGGACATTATGAAACCAAAGACAGCCAAAAGTTATAATTTTGTAGTATAGTGTAGCTTTTTGTTTTTATTTTCTTTTTTCATTCCACAAAATACATTTTCAGTTCCCAAAATCTGATTGGCTAAAAATTTTTTCATTCTTTTTTGCTAGAGGACAAACTTTGCATATACCTGAAAGTAGACAGATAATTGTCCTTGCAAAATCCTGATCACACATAAAGGGGTGAAAAAACAAAACAAAACAAAACAAAACAAAACAAAACAAAACAAAACAAAACAAAACCAACCAACCAAAAAAAAAATAATGTTTCACTTTTCATTTATTTTAATATCACTTCTAATCTACTTGAAAATGTGTTGAAAAGCACTGGAAGGCCCCATGATCCTTTGTTTCCCTCAAACAGTCTGTTTCAGCTTCCAGTCCTAGCCACGGCGTCTGCTGTTTGAAGCCTTTGAAATATTTACAAATAGGAATGACACTGCCCTCAGCAACTCAAGGGAGGAACTAGTGGTTTGAAGGAAAAACACTTGCATCTCACAGCCAAGTTTTGACTAATCAGCCATATTTGGTCCAATCTGAGGGTGCTTCAAAAGTCTTCAAGGGGCAGACACAGTGGCTGCGACTGAAGTTGACTTTAGAAATTTTAGGATCCAGTACTCAATTACGTTTTCCAAAATTAAATTGTAAACGGATTAAACAGAAGACATAAAATAAAGAAGGAACTCTTAACTCTTCTTCTATCATTGTGCAATCTACTGATAAATTGTGCTCAAGAACAGGTAGACATTAAACAATCCCAAATAATTTAATTATGTTTCAGTTTAATTTAATAATCTCTGTTCTATCTGTGAGACAACATAAAAGGTTATTAAAAGATGACTGCTTGCCTCAGGTGCTAAGCAATTCTGGCCTGTTGCCCTAGTGCTGAGCTCAAGATGAGTCACTGTTTCTTGTACTGTTTTACAGAGCCTCAGTACATTTATAATCCACTTGCAGAATTATGAATTTCTCTGGCTGATAGTTCCATTCAAATTTCTGAAGTTTTTATCACTACCTGAATATACAGCAGTGTTTTAGAATACCGTCTTAAGAATATACTGATTTAAGTCAATCTAATGAATAATCCCCAAATCTCATTACTAAATACCAATAACACATTTAAAGCTATGAGGTTTCCAAGTATCTCTTATTTTATAGACAAAAACAAACCTGGGAAAAAGCATTTTAGATCTCATTTCAGGTAAATGATAATTAATTAAGCAGGATACTGTCATTTCATTTTCTCCACACAGCTACTTCCTGTAACATAGAAAGTTTGTGAACTCTGATACACAGAAGAGTGAACACTGACATATAATCATGCTTGTTATCACTTGGCAATTTCATGACACATCTTCAGGGAAGAAGCAGAATATAATCTTTCCAAAGCTGAATATGATTTTGGATGCATAGAACATAGGCATTGTGACTGGAATTTGCCAAGAACACAACAGCAAACTCTCCAAAGGAATGAGTGGAATTAGTTCGGATTTCTTCAGACTGCAGTTGAGAGCACATGATCTTTCTTTCTCCAAGTCTGTGGCCAATATGATAGCTTGTAGCTTTGTGATTTTCAACCTGCAGGTGCACCATGAGCATTTTAATAAAATATTGAACAAAACAATTGGAAATGAAAAAAGAAAAACAAAAATGAAGAGTCTTTAAGTGCACATATTTTTTAGTATGTCTCAACTTGTTTAGGCTCTAAATCAAAATACAACTTTTAGTAGGCCAGCTATGAATAAATAAGCTTTTTTAAATCTAACAATCACTTTAAAATAGCTTCACATCTAGCAACTTGTAAGCACTTTTACTTATTGTTAAGCTTGTATATTTCATGGTTTTCAAAAGCTTACACTTACTCCCTGCAGGTAAATCATATCAAACTGTAGACAGAAATATCAATTACCCTACAGCTAATAAGAGACAAAGTATATTCTAATTAAGAAGTTGAAATGAATTGTAATCCACAGTATTCCTAAAGATGGGATTAAATATCTATAAGATTTTCAGAGCAAGACAGATGTAAAGATTTTTGCCCTACGGGAGGTTACCAGAGCCAAGAACTCTATGACTTAGCAAACAGATTTGAACTCTTTTTCATTCTGTTTGGAATGAGTCCTTTTGGAACTGCTGTATGTGTTTACTTTTAAGTACTTCATAACTTTCATTAACTTTTGCTAAATAACAGGTTAATGCTTCTTTGTTGGAAACTCTTCATACTAATTATCCTTTCAAGTCAGTGTTCTTTGCCTTACAGTTAAATTTCAGCTGCATTGTGTTGAAGTCCACTGTAGAATGAAATTGCAGGAATAAAACAGGGATATGGCAAAGAATCACTAAAAGTTCCTTTTGCGGTGCATAAAATTCAGAAAGGACTTGAGGAAGACAACTTTCATTTTTGATTTTACAGTGTTGTTCGAATTCACATAAACCAAAAATGAAAGTTGAAGCTGGATTGAAGGATCCAGGATCTGTCTTTGTATTATAACCATTACTAGTTTATACGAGGTTAAAAAATCACAAATTAAAATCAAAGAGGTCCAGTTCACTGGAATATACAAATGATTTATTATCTAATCATAGAAAATCCATGTTTAGAATAAAAAGTAAATTATTTTTTCTTTTTGAAAAAAAAGAGAAAAAAGCAAAAAAAATATAATTGTTAATATGATTTAAAAGCATCACAAACAGAACAAAAATCAGTATTTATTTCTGCTGGTGGGAATACCAACACTTCTGCTCTCTCATGGTATCTCGAGGTGTCCTATTTCACCTGGGGGATTGATTTAGGCTGACAAGAGTTCTTAAGATTTTTGGCAGAAGAAAGTCTGGAGAATGCAAATAAAAAGACATCCAAACAACCTGATCCTAATAATTCTGAAGTCAGTGTACATTTTGAGAAATTACATTGCAACACTTTGAAAAGAACTAAGGAGAACATTTGAAGGAGTTCATGACTATGGCAAATGAGAATACTTTTTCCCTCTATACAAGCCTGGAAATGTTTCTAGTCATAGTAGCAGATGGATGCTAGCACAATGAAAGATGAAAAATGGAATGTAAAAGAAACCTTTCTTCTCACTGCTACCTCCTATCAGGTAGTTGTAGAGACTGATGCGATCTTTCTCAAGCCTCCTCTTCACCAAACTGAACAGATTCAGTTGCCTCATCTGCTCCTCATACGACCTGTTTTCTAGTCTTCAACAGATTTTTTGCTCTTCTCTGCACAAATTCATGTGCCCAGACAACTGAATATCCTCCTTCTAAAGAAGTTGTGCATGTTGTGTTTGTTGCTGTTTGTTTGTTTTTCCTTATTTATAATTGTTATATTTTATGTTACTGATATTCCACATTATAACAAAGACATTTAAATGTTATTTTCTTGACTATTTATTTCCTGCCCAGTGGAAAAAAAACAACAAAAAACAACAATGATAAAAGCTCATGGGTGGGCTCTGCAGAAAGTATATACGTCTGAGGCAAACACACTTATTTACATAAATTTTAAATATTTAAATATTAAAAGATATTTAGGCTGTGGTAACACATAACAGTAATATGACAGTCATTAGAGAAGTAAACAAGCTAAGAGATAATAAGGAATAGCCACCATGAACTGTTGAATCTTGCCCTAGCAGTGAATCTCTAATTAGGGAAGTCAAGAAAGCTACCTGTTCAAGTGTGTGCCACAATTTTTAATAGAAACATGTTATCAAGTTGTCTGTCTAGCAGAAATTACCTACCACGCAACTTCGAAAATGAACACACCCATCACAAAATAAAGATTTGCAATCTGAAAAATGAATACTTCATCATGTTTAGAAGATAAAGTAAAAATGAAGAAAACTCTTAAAGAGATTAAAAAGAGATTAAAAAACTCCTAAGAGAATTCAGCAAGCAACCTGTGAAACAAGTCAAAACCCCTGCATCACCACTGTGTCTCCATTTAAAAATTTAAGAAGTTTTTCATTTCAGTGATCAAAACAGATAGACTTAGCTATCATAGAGAATATCTCTGTTAAGATAGAAGGTGAACCTGTTTGCAACTTCTATCATCAGAAATCCTTTCAGCACCAGACTGGTGGCTGAACTAGTTGTGAGTGGCAGTAAAACCAGTAAAATCATATGTGACTGTGGGCAAAAGCAATCATAATCCACAAAATGATCTAACATATCCTTAGGGTTCTAATAGCAGACAGAGTAGATCAAGTGCTACGTTACATCGCAGACTGTTATTCGTTATTTGTTTAGAACAAATATTCCCACCATCAGCATAAGGAGAGTGAACAGAACAGAAATATACTACGTAGAGTTATACCAAGTAAGTATTCATGGATAGTGACGGATTTTTAAGCAGGGCTTTGAATAATAATGCACTAAAATTTTAAACATGGTATGTGCTGTTCAAACTGTAACAACATTCTTTTTTTTTACTTGGAATTGGGTTTAAAACCAAGTCCCTCGATACGTCGTAGTCTGAATTGTTGCACTTGAAGTACAACCATCAGGTGGATATAACCTTTGATCAAACAACCACAAATTATTTGTACTTATAAAAATAAGAAAAATATGTTAAATTTGCCAAATTTATGACAGTATTCCATGCAGACTGTTTTATTTCTTCACTGTGTAAGTTAATGTAGTAATACAGGCTCTTGCCAACTCATTAGAAAATTAGGTCAACTGAAAATTAACCAGCTGTGTATTTCTCAACAGATTCTCTCAGCTCCTCTTTCTACATTAAAACATCATTTTTATTACTTTATAGCTGAGTTTACTACTATATAATTATGGATGAGTTCTGGATAAAGCCTCAAGCAACATCTGAAAACATGAACAAATATTCTGTATCATGTATTGAGAAAGGTAGAAAACATGTTAAGGTTCCAGAGTCAAAGCCAAAGGACAACATAACTTATGTAATTTATTTATTTATTTTTTAAATGTTAACAAAATGCAAATCAAAAGAAAAGGGGAGGGAAGGGGACAGAAATTTCCTAAAGAAACAAAGATTACAAAGACAGTAAAGGGTGTGGAACACCTCCCCTACGAGGAAAGGCTGAGAGACCTGAGTCTGTCCAGACTTGAGAAAAAAAGACTCAGAGGGGATCTGAGACACGTCTTTAAATATCTATGGAGCAGGAGGCAAAAGGACGAGGCTGGACTCTTCTCAACAGTGTGTGGTGATAGAATGAGGGGAAATGTGCACAAACTGATGCCTAGGAAGTTCTGCACAAATGAGTGTGGGAACTTCTTCACAGTGCAGTGACAGAGCACTGGCACAGGCTGCACAGAGAGGTGGTGGAGTGTCCTTCTCTGGAGATGTTCAGGACCTGCCTGGACACCTACCTGTGCAACCTGATATGCTTCTGGAATCTGCTTTGGCAGGGAGGTTGAATTAGATGATCTGTAGAGGTCCCTTCCAACCCCTACAATTTCATGATTCTGTGATTAAAGTTTGCAAACTTTACAGTCATATTTTGTGGTGCTTGGTTTGGTGAACCGGCTGAAACTTGATCTGATAAAAGAGGGAGAAATTGGATATTTCTGAAATAAAAAAAAAAAATACAATTGGATGAACTCTAGGGATTTTTTCTTTTATTAAGGGCCCTTTTTTTTTTAAGTTAAAGAAATGTACAGCCAGAGAAGGGAACTAATTCTTGTATACATGTGCACAATAAGATACCAAGACAAAAATTAGACTTATCTGAATTCAGTTAAGTTGTAAGAAAAAAAAACCAATAAACTATTATTGTAGATTATTACGGGGTCTGTAAAGCTGCTTTCAGAAGAAATTTGGCATAACTTGTATAGTATGTAAAGGATATAAACAAGGTGAATAAAAAATAATGGGGGCAATATTTTAGGAAGAAAAAACATTATTTATAAAAAACTTGTGAAATCCTTTAGCATCCATTTCTTTTACTACAGAAGTAAGACTCCCTTCTTTTGTATGATATTTGTTAAATTCCACAGTACAGACAAACTGCAAGAACAGTTCATGTAATTGATTTATAACATTCATTTAAAATCATGTCTTCCAAATTCTGCAAAGCAAAAATCCTTGAATGGGTAATAACATCACATTTTCCTAACTGAAATTAAATGTAATATTTCACCTGTGTGTTCCCATTCCTAAGTACAAAACTAATCAAATTCTATTTGGATTGGACTAGGTTGGACTAGATGACCTTCAAAGGTCCTTTCCAATTCTGAGTTAGTCTTCATGATTCTACTTCTACAGACAGTGGCCACAATCCAAAGCATTTTTCATAATGAGCAATTTGGTGCATTGTGTCTTCCGTGTGAGAATAGAATATTGTATCTAACTCAGTTTACTGTATAGATTCCAATTGGTTACTCAGAGCTGAATGAAACAGACAGTAAGGAAAATGGGTGGGAATAACAAGTGGAAGAAAATTTTTAAGGTCTGTTCTGAAAATAATGCCTCCTATTTTATTATATTAGTCCGTGACATCAGAGGCAGATGTTAGTGATTTTGAAGTAGAAGTTAAACCTTTCTGACACTATTCCATTACGTTTTGTTGCTGCTCAGGGCAGCAAAACGGTAGTCTAACAAAATGGCATCTAACATGGAAGTGTGAAACTGAATTCTTCCATGTGAAAAAAATAGCACCCACTTACATTCATCGACACCTGTTATGGATATTAATCAGTGTTTGTGAGCACAATGAGGAGGTGGCTGGTGTGTTTCATCAGTGGTAACAGCAGTGATTTACCTGAGCTGGTACAAATTTTGACAAGTGTAACTTGAAGGTTTGTGTACATTACTTATGAAAATGCATAGCTAGTGGTGGTGACTGTTGAAAAAGAGTGTTTTGTAGCTGAGGATTTGCTGTATCAGATAGTGCTATTGTGTTCTTTGTATCGATTATAGTTTCCATAGAAATAAACGGGAGGTATTGTTTTTGGTGCAATTTACACATAAGTTGTAGAATAGTGATTAGCATGCTTATGGGGAAGCTTTGCCATCTTGCAGGGAAGATGGTATCTCCAGATGTAATCTAAAGTTTGCTATTTGAATTCTCCAATACCATAATTCAAAGAAAACAGAAGAATACATATATATTTTGACAAAAGAACAGAGATTGTAGGAGAAAGTCACGCTATGATCACTTTATTTTAGGTGAAAGAATGAGCTATTTGGATATAAAATATGCTATATAGGTTCAGTCATGGAATATGACGACACTTCCAGGTAAGATTCAACTGTGCACTCTTTTAATAACTTTCTTCTCCATCTATCATGAACATGGGGGCAGATAATTTTTTAAGATATTTTATACCGGGTGATTGTGAATGTTTTGCACAAGTCAAAAAAGCCTTTCTACGAGTACTTTCTCAAAACAGGTATTTTGCATCAGTTAAGCAGAACACTTCTAATGTTGGCTAATAGAATTTTTTTTTGAGAGAGAGTAAAAATGTTACAAAAGTATGAGAATTAGAATGAGAAAATACTGGGAGCTGCTACTTTGATCTGGTAAATTATAGGATATCTTGATCTCAATCTAGGTCAACTCACTCCTGATATCTTCACTCAATCATTCTGGAAAAGCTTTTCTTAAATAAAGGATCATGGTATAGCGAAGTGGTCTTATACATCTGTACCAGAGCTAATGTCACCAGATTGGTGCTGCTGGTAGTCTGCACTGGTATGGCTATTCTTTCAGGCTAGGAAAAGAGAAAATTCACTACTGGTGAGGAGTGACTTGTCATTTTCACACAGAGGGTACAAAGGAAAAAGCTGCTAGTGTTTTTGACATGATCTTTCCACTTCTGTGTTCTGGATGTCAAGAATTCATGCCACCTCCACTTCATGTTTCATTCACTTTCCTTTTAATTAGTCTAGTCTCCATGAGCAGGTGGATCTATGGAGTTCTAACATCTTCACAAAAACTCATGCAGGGAATGATTTATATCTCTATGGGGTGAGGAGATCACTGGACAAGCATGTGTGTGTTAATCAAGTCTGAGAAATCATGTTCCATTCGGATTCCTTCATCTGGGCTACCTTCTGAATTGCAGGTTGCAAGTATGACTTTTCTACTGATTTTTAAATTAATTACTGAGGGGTCTAATTTCATGTATTAGGATTTTTACAGTCCTTTATGACCAACCTAATTATTAGGCAGATTTAAACAATATTCATTCTTTTTACCCATACATCCCTTACCTAGACAATCCTTCAGAACAATGACCACCTTTTGGAATTCCATTAATGTTTCAAATTCACATGAATTATCCAGGAAATATCTAGGAATTTCACTTATCCTTTGTTTAAGCCACTTGTAAGTAGGCTGAGTAAAACATTTGACCGTGTACTGAATAAAGCACTAAAGAATTTAATTTCCTGCTGTGGGAGCTAAAATGATAAGATAATCTAAAGTAGCACCTTCCTGTCCAATATCTATTGTTTTTTGAAAGCTAGCAATTTTTAAAAAATCATTCCTTAAGGCAGCTTCTTCTCAGCACTGCATAAATCCACCTCCCTGCTCTTTTCTTTTTAACATTATGACAAATAATTTCTCAGCTTGATAGCACATTTTTAAAATGCTTTTATTAACAGCAGTATATTTTACTGCATCTATCTTCATTAATCTCTATTATTATCTAGTTATATGTCTGTAAAGCAGTCAGCTCCTCTGCAGCACAGGGAGCAATTCACACCATATATCATTTCACAGTCTGCTGTGACACTGCATTTTTCAAGAGGGAGGAACAGAGTAAAAGATCGCTACAGTGAGACTTTCACTCATAGCCCTTGCTGAATACATAACAGCAACTAGCAGGCAGTAAACCTCATTCCTGTACAACTTCCTTGCACAGACTGCTTTCACAAATGCATGATTTATATTAATAAATAAAAATATATTGCGAACATATATACATGTATATAAACAACAGCATCAACAAAAACCTCACACAGGAAAAATGAAACCAAGTAAAAACAAGAAAAACACTGACACTAACAATACAGTTTAAAACAAAAGCCGTATCAAATAATATTTCAAAATAGAAACCTGATGCTAAATGGTCCTGTGATATAGTTTACAAACCTAAAAGAAATGATTATTTTCTTTTTTATAATATTACTTTTTCACTTTTTTTCAAGAACAGTTCTCTAGCTCTTGATTGTTCACTGAATCTTTAATACTGAAAAAATCTGTAGGATAATTTATTCTTTCTGCTATCTATTGCTTCCACGAAACTAAGCATTTCCAGGGTAGAGATCTGTGTGCTGGACTGATTGATCTGCAGTGTTTACACTATTTTGATCCTCATTACAAGGCAAATCAGATGCTATCACTAGTGATTTATTGGGTTTATAAGGCAAAATTTGGGCAGCAGAGATGGTCTCCAGTACTACAACAGCACACAGGCATGACTCAGAGCAGATCTCCACATGTAGCCATGGAAGAGCCCGCAGTGCAGCAGTAGGTGAGGCCTAAAGGAAGTACATCTCATGGGTGCCCCGACAGGAGCACCCCAGACCAGAAGTGCAAACAGTGGGGAGCAGACTGTGGTGGGTCAGGAGGGCTGCGGGAGCTGCCATCTGTGGGTAACTCACATGGAGCACTGCCTGAAGGGTGAGCCCTGTGGTATGGAATCACACTGGAGCAGTGCTCAGAGAGCTGCAGCCTGTGGAAACCCATGTGGGACCAGTTTGGGAAGGACAGCATCCCATGGGAGGCACCTTATGTGGAGCATGGACAGTGACCACCGAGGAGCAGAAGAGACAAAGCATTATGGACTGATCACAGCCTCCATTGTGTATTCCCCTGCAGCACTCAAGGGAAGGAGGCAGAAGAGTGTGGGGCTCAGGGGAAGCTTAGATAATCATCATGGTGGAACCACCATGCAAGTGAAGCACTGTAATAACTTGGAGAATTAGTCATACATCCTTCAGGTGATTATGATAGAAAGGAAGATAAAGGTAATCAAGGCAGTCAAATTACAACATAACAGTAAATAACGAAGAATGAAAGTTCTGATCCAAGTAGGAGTGAGGAGTAAAAAGATTATTTAAGACTATGTCACAGATATTCAAATAGGAAATAAATCTTTGTGCAAGGGCATGAGAAAATCAGGCATTTTAGGGGGTTGAGAAAATCCTAATGCTAGAGATTCCAATCTTGGAGTCCTGCAATCATGAGTAAAGCTGCTGAGAATATGCTTATCAAAAAAACATTATGTTTAAGATCTTCAGTGACCTAAATGAAGGGATGGAGTGCAGCTGCAGCAAGTTTGCTGATGATACCAAACTGGGAGGAGTGCCTGACATAACAGAATGCTGTGCTGCCATTCACTGAGACCTGAACAGACCAGAGAGCTGGGCAGAACGGAGCATAGCCAGGTTCAGCAAGGGCAAGCGTAGAGTCTTGCACCTGTAACTTAAAAACCACATACATCAGTAAAGGCTAGGACATGACCTGCTGGAAAGGTGCTCTGTAGAGAAGAACCTGGGGGTTCTGGCAGGCAACAGGTTGGCCGTGAACCAGCAGTATGTCCCCGTAGCCAAGAAGGACAATGCTATCCAGCAGTGCATAAAAAGAGCATGGCCAGCAGGTCAAGGGAGTTGATCTTTCCCTTCTACTCTGCCCTGATGAGGCCACAAGTTGAACACCGCGTCCAGTTCTGGCCTTCCCAGGACAAGAAAGACAGAGAACTTCTAGGTAGAGGCCAGTGGAAATAAACAAAGATGATTAGGGGCCTGGAGCATTTCCCATATAAGGAAAGGCATTTGATGAGTCTTGAAAATTTTGTAAAATTAAGCACAGAATGATGTTTCCTGCTGAGGACTGTATATTCTATTCATATATTTCTTTTTGTCTTTCTCCTTTATTGTCTTCATGCGCTAAATTTGAAGATGCTTTGCTCAAAAGGAAGTGAAATGTGTTCTGGGAATATAGAAACCATTTAGAAGATAATATTTAAATATTTTTAGATTCAATTGGGTCCTATATAAAAATTTAAGAGATGAAGTATATGGAATAAATAAATAAACAATAATAGATAAATAAAATTCCAATGGAAATGGTTGAAAACAAACGTACGTGAAAACTGACTTGGGTTAAAATGGACCCTCATTACTTACGGCTTAGAACTAGATAACATCTTCAAAAAGGAAAGAGAAGAAAGCACAGGAAGAGAGATTCTCGGCATATCAGCATTGAAAAAAAATAGCAAATGAGTTGTATTTTTAAGAATAACAATAGTACCGTAAAATAAAAAGATGAAATTTTGTCTGTTTAACATCAGATTTGAATTAATTACTCAACCAGAAAAAAATATATTTAAGCAAGAAAACTACAATAAATAAGGTACTATCAAAGGCATTTTTAGCACACAATTGAAATGTTTAATGAACTCTTCAAGATTAGGAATAATAAGATATCTTTCAGCTAAAATTATATTTAAAAATCATTAAGCTATCTATAAAATTTTCAACTAAAGCAAATGATTATTACATCTAGTAGTCATCTTCTAACTTCTACTGGGTTCATGAAAGCAAAAAATCCTGCATGTGATTAGTCTTGTTGAGGTCAGCTTCCTTTTCAGATTTTCATCCACTTAAAAATGTATTTTTTATTGTTGGTGAGGGGCAAAGGGGGAAATAGTGGAGAGGATATTGTAAGATTCAAAATGGTAAGTTTTAAGACATCTGCTCTGTACTTAATGTAATATAGTTAAGCAATTCAAGTCATTTTTGAAATTTGGAATTTGCTCCATGAGACACTATTAACTTCAAAGTGCATACTATTATCTCCCTTCTGGGTGAAAGATAAATGCACTTAAAACTTATCTGAAAACACAGAGTAAGAATAGATAATTATAATATTTGCCTTTATATTTCAGCTGTGCCCAGCATGATAAACATATTTATCATGCTATATAAATTTATGTCTGTAGAAATATTTAAAAACAAGTATTATATCTATATTTACAAACAATCAGCTTAGTCATTAGGAAACATAAAAGCTACTCTGCTTTTTTTGTAAAACTAATATAACATTAATTTCGTGAAGAACCATAAAATCAGTGAATGAAGTATGAAAAATATGCAATGTTTATTTATTTGTATTACATATCTCAAAGAAATATGCGTATCTGAGCAGGTAGGTAGAAATATTTCCCTTCCAACATTTGTTGTTATTTAACAAAAAATCAGTGCAGAACATGCCTCTGTCAGTTTAAACAGAAGTCTGTTACCTCACAGCTCCATGCGAGTTTCTGTGTTGAACAGGAGAAAGATATGAACCATAACTATTAAATTAAATATACATTTGGTACTGGGAAAATATGCTTCAGTTGTCAGCAGCATATCTCCTAATTAAGAGCAATGACATAGCTTTCCCATTGGCTTAACTTTATTAATGAGTTAAAACATTCCTCATTCACAAAGCTAAATCCAGTGACAGTCTTCAGCATATGTGACTGTTTTCTGCACATCTGAGATCTTGTGCAGCCCAATGTGTATTTTATATTTATTATGTAAGGCTTTTTTTTTTTTTAATTTAGTATGCCTTGATATAGATTACAGGTTAAATTCTGCAGTAGAAAAATTAGACACAGACCTTAATAAGAGAAGTAAGCCTAGTAGTCTTAGATTTATTATTCACGACAAATTTCATAACAAATTGAAGTCAAAAAGGCTAGCCTAGGGTAGGCTTATTATTCCTAGTTTCCTAGTGCCCAGATAAAATCAAAATAACTGCAAAAAACACATAAAGAGAAGACTCAGAAGATGGTGCTAGTAAGACCCGAACATGAAGTTGTTGCTATATGTCATTGTTCATATCTACAGCACTGAGTTAACTGAACTTGCAGCAGTGATGAAACATCATAGAGCAGATTTTACAGTCTTTGGTCAGACTATAATTATTAAACTTTTCCTTTTATTTTATTTATTTATTTATTTTTAATATGCATTAACTGTTCAGGAGTTTATTCTGGTTAATTTTCCCCCCTGCTCAAATTGTGCGAAGTTGGTGGAGCTTGCTAAATTCATTTTACTTCCACTTTGTACGCCGAGGTGATACGAAGCATGTAGTGTGATGTAATTTAGCTAACATTATTTTGTGTAGTATCCCATGAACATTTACTTAAGCACACAGAGATACCGAATTGAAATTAAATATCTGTACACAAAATTAATAGGAATTCCCAGTTGCATGTTGGATTTGGCTACATACAAGACCAATCAAGCACATTTGTTAATACAATTAATTCTTTGCTAATCTTAACTTTTTTAAAGTAGCAGTTTAGATTAAAATACAGCTCTGTTATCCAAAGTTTAAAAAGCCATATGTTATGTACTATGCTTAGAGGACAGAAAAGGGGCACAAAGTGAATATATGCCGCACGCATGCAGAAATGAAGGAGAAAAACATGCATGAAGGAATAAAAGCCTTGTGAACTGAGCATTGTTCTTAAAACAGAAAAAAACATAGTCAGGATCTCTACTAGATGGGAAAAACGCGAACATTCTCATGATGTAGAATAGACCATCTAGTCTTTTCAGCAGCAAGTGCAAGAATTAGCTACTTAGGTCACAGTAAGCCAATCTTTTCCTTTCCATAAACTCCTGATAAAATTCAAAACCCGAGGTGTAATCCAGAAATTGCTGTCTAGGCTAGGTATACATCATAAGAAAAACAAATCCAGCACTAAGAGAGCGATTATTTTTTTTCCTGTGATCCACTACAGCATGGCAAAAACTCATTTTGCATAAAAATAACTTCCCTAGGAGTGATTAAAATGTTAAAAAATGGATTCCTGGAGGGATGTTATCCAGACATTCCTTCTTGACCAATGCTTATATTCTTCCAGATTTAAAGGAGTTTCTTTACCATCTTCATAAAAAAGTATGTAAGATAATTAATACCCATCACAGTAAATTCATTAAAAAATAAAAATAAATAAAATTATATAATTGCTTACTGTATTCCACTTGATAAAGTTAGAATTATCATTGTTAATGCAGGTTATTCGGTAACAGTGACAGGAAAAACTGACAGAGAACAAAAATAAGCTTTCCATTCAAATGGTAAACTATTTGTAGTATGATAAATAACTAACATACACTGCGGATGAGGCAGTGTTGTCATAAAAGCTGTACAAAATGCTAATGCAACAATTCAAAGAATGAATTTTGAATGCACACTCCAACAAAACTCATTGTAGCAGAAGTACTACAGAGGATTATAATTTCAAGGTGAGATATTTGTCCTATATCTTGCAGTTGATATTTTTTGGATAAATCTGCAATTTAGACTCTTCCAAGAGTATTTTGCTGCTTGTTTTCCCAAAGGCCTGCAATGAATCTGGTATGATCAAATCAACAAACATCTTATTATAAGGCATGATGGAGTACAGCCAACATACTTGGATACAGGCCTGCACTACCAATTTAAAAGCTGCAAGTGGAGAAAAGAATTATGGAATGCTTACAAGAATAAAACTGAAGCTGACTTGAATGTAATTTTCAAATAAGGATTTAATAAGACAATTATGGAATGCTAATTAAAAATGCCAGCAGATTAAAGACATTCATAATGATTTAACAGTTCCTTATGGGGTAACCGGTTATCAAAAGCACATTGTTCTCAACGACACTGGAATAGATGGTTTATTCTGAGTTTATGGTTATCCTCTCACAGCTTTTCAAATAATTAACATTCAGAGTATAGGTATTAGGAACAGAGTAAATATTTTAAATCTGGTCAGGTCATCACTGGATTCTGAAAATGTACTGGCTTTAGTCTGCTTTACAAATCCTCTTTCTGATTTATCTCAACATAGAATTACAAAAATTTTGTCTACAAGTATGCTCATACGAAGTAATTTCTAAATGTTTATGCTTTTAAATACCACCACCGTAAACTTTATGTTAACCACGAGAGGATGATCACATTGCCTAAGCTGTTAAACAAGCTACGTAAGGTAAACCTATCTTGAGCACTTATAGCTACAAAATAAAATAAAACAAAACAAAACAAAACAAAACAAAATAAAATAAAATAAAATAAAATAAAATAAAATAAAATAAAATAAAATAGAAGGCAGGAAAGAAAATCAAGCAGAACTGGTGACCTAGGAAGAGGAAAACACGTCTTCTGCTCCACACTACAAAATATACACTAACCCATCAATGGTTTTTGCTCATTCTGAAATTGACAGTGTCCTACATACACAGTTATGGAGCAAGAGCAGGGGCAACTCAATAATCCAGAATAAGATACACTCATATGCATGACAGATAGGAAATATGTTGGCACACAGACTTACTTTTAAGTCAGAAAGCTAAATTTAAAGTCTGAACCCTGCTAATATCTTTACAGCAGTATAATTTTTCTAAGAAAAATGCCCTGGAATAGCTTACGGTGATCCAAAAAGGAAAGTTTAACTATTTTTAACATTCTGTAATCTCTCTGATGTGCTACCTCTCCCTTAGATAGTCAAAGCTTCCTGTGCCAGATTCTCCAGCCCTGATTCACAGGAGGCAGCCTGGATCCATGTGAACAGGAAATGGAAATGAAAAATTCCCTTGGTTTTTGCAATGATGCCAGGCAACATTGACCAAGCCTAGAGAAACATAGGCATATTTTCTACTGACTGTAAGAGACAGCGTTGATACTCAAGTCTTCAGTACAACTTTAGAAAGCTCTGTACAGCTAGGAAGCAAGAGTACCATTCTTTAAAAGCCTTTATTCATAACGGCATCACAGGCCATTTTTCAGAAGTCTGATTATAACTATTGGAAAAACAGAACTGAAAGAATGAGCACTAACTTTTCCCTTCACTCATTTTCAGAAAAATTTACTCATGAGCATTTGAGCTAGAATTACTTTAGAGTTCTGAGTCTCAATTTTAAATTTGTCATCTTGATAGAAGATGTGATGTTTGTGTCTGTGTCTGTGCATCTGCATTTATGTGAATAAGGAGTAACTGGCCATAGGTGCCATATATATATTATACGTGTGTTATATGACTGCATATGATGAAATATATTATACATGTGTTATATGACTGCATATGAAGAAAGAAAGCTATTAGAACTTGAAATATCTCTATAAACATAACACAGAAATATGAAGATGTGAGAAGCAGTAACCTTGCAAACAGCTAAAGACATTCAACTGCATTCTCTCACTAGTGTTTAAAATTTATAGAAAAGAAAACAAAAAGTATATGCTTTAGAAGGTTGTTTTTTTTTTTTGTCATCAAAGAGACAAGCTAAGCATTTATCAACAACAATAAAAGAAAGAAAGACAGAAAGTGTTTGAATAAGCTTCTTTCAGCAATTTGCATCATCATCACTGGCTGCTAAAAGATTATATCTTCCTCAGCTTATGAAAGAAACTTGGAATATGTTATTGCATAATCGTTACATGCTATAAGAACAATTAAATAAAATACGCTAATAACATAAAAAGATGGACTGTACATTTTTATGTTGAATGCTTGATTTAAAAAGTTACAACTACTTTTATTAACTATTTAGGCTAGAGCTACAATTTACCATTCCAAATGATCTGTATTAAAAAGAACAGATATAAGACCTGTGGACACAGAGAGTACCCCCTTGTGTAAGTGCAAAATGAGCTACTATTTACTTGAATTCTTTACAGTGGAAACATTGTCTTGAAAAAGTTTCCAGTGCTTCTATGAAGCAGCCTTGAAAGCTTCTTAATATGATGGAAGCTATGGAATTCCTCAGTTGTTGGGAACAGGTACTGGGAAGAGTTATGAATAAATTTAAGGTCCACATATGTAGTGTGGTAGTCCAAATAGCATTCTATATTATTACGCAAACAATGGCTTCATTATATTTTAATTTTTCATTTTCCTAATGTGAGCAAGACTAATAATTCAGGCCTTCTAAAAACAGCCTCCTTTCATCCTGCATCAGCTCCAGCAATAGATGCAGTCATGGGATAGTTTTTGGCAGCTGTGGGACTGGATTCCAAACTCTGGAATGCAATCTTTTTTTCTTTTCTGAGCAGTGGTGTCTTGATTGGCTTTCAAACAGAAAAGGAAAACAATATAGGAACAGTTCGAAGTCTAAAATGATCATGCTTCTATTTTTAAAGAAACGTAAAAGAGGCATTAAGTGAAATAGACAAAGAAGCCTTACACTTTACAATTTAAGATTCAGAATTGTGGAATGTAGACATTACAAGTCGTTCATCCTAATTTTGTTTGTGATTATCCAAAGACAGCTAAACAGATTTAATATATTTGTTTTTTAAAGTAGATAAAACTTTAACTACCTTTGAGCAATGTAGTCTGGAAGAAACAAGTTATATTTTTATAAAGTACCAACTGGAAATCATTTTGAAAACAGTTGTGGCAGGAAAAGATTTATAGTGAAAACAGTCAATGCTCAAAATGGCAAGTAGATAAGGAGTTGTCAGTGGGTTGAACCATGAGATAGAATTTTAACAAAACATATTTTTAAGATTACAGAGATATATGACAGAACTTGATAACTAAAACATGACAAAAGTAATAACAACTATAGTGTTTCTTAGTAAAATAAGAACACAGTTTACCAGCCAGTGACCAAGTAATTTCCTGAAGTGTTGACTCGGATGAATAAGATTAGATGCAGAATCCAGTTAACTTTATTCATGTTCACATGTCAAAGAAAAACCAGAAAATTTGCTCTCATCTGTAAAAATAAGAGATTCTACTACAGCAGTGATATTTAAACTGTGGCCTAGGAAATCCTCCTGCTGTAAGGAAACCTGGTGGTTATGGCATGAAAGCAAGATTTACAAGCCACGTTCTGTCACAATTTGCAGTTGCTTCAGGTGGCATGTGAGAAGTCTGCGCCCTCACTGTTTGCCACTGCTTTCTTTACAGCCCCCGAGAAAGCCAGTTTGATTTGGCATCTTTCTGAAGTCATTATTTTCCTGATAAGAGAACACTAAAAGTGCTTCTGATATCTGACTACTACTAGAAGTTTGGGCAGTTCTTTGTACCCCAAAATATTAAACCAGTCTCATGGTTTTACCTGAACAGATTTGAGATTTTTGAATGCCTGGGTTGACAGCAGCAAACATAAGGCTGACCTAACATCATTGAGGAGATCTGTCTTCTGCGCAGAGCAGCAATAAAATTTTAATTTATCAGTGTATTCCTTTAAAGAATTTTGAACGTATAACTACAGTTATTGGCTTTGCATAGGGGAGAAAATGATAAAACATAGATCTTTTCTGGATTCTAGTAAATATTTGTGCCTAAAGTTAATGATGGAAATCTAAGCAGAAAGGAAAATGAAGCATCTCTTAACTATTTAAATGACCAACATAAAGCCCCCACAGAGTAGAAATAGAATATTCATCACGATAAATCTGAAAAGGTGGAAGAATGTTCTGTATTACTAGTTGGACACTGCATATCACAGCCAAAGATATTAAGGTTAAACTATACTTTTTAACTCACAAGTTTACAATTTTCTTGAAACATCTTGGCAAGCAGGAAGCCAAATGTTTCTCTTTGACCTTATTTGCCCCAGTGACTAGTTATGAAAAAAACTAAAACTCTTTTGCACACTCCAACCTCTCCTTGTCATTGCAAGATAAATCTATAGTATCACTGCTACTTTAAATTATCTGATTTTAGTAACACCAGATATTGCACCATCCAACAGTAGAGTTTATTGTCTGTCTGGGAGAATACTTGCAGACAGACAGACTATGGTACAGGCCCAGAAGGCTATGCTTGACTACTAGCTGACAGTGGCCATTTTTATTTATACTATAAGAGACTTATTTGTCCTCTCTGGAATTATATCACTCCTCACAGATGGTTATGGACTGGAGATTCTACTTTTCAGCATCAGATATAGACCATTATATTGGGATGCTTTCAGTTATCTACAGAAAATATATTGATGGCATTTCTTGAAGAGTGACGCCACACTCCTCAGACAGCAATTTCTAAAGCCGAGTCATCTACCTGGATTTTCCCAGAAAGCATTGGATCTGTCCTCTATTTTAAGGAGTGGATAGATTGTGGAAAACTTACTCTGGGAAGCAGCCATTTTCAGGTTGAGAGATTGTGGGTTAAAATTAGTGACCAGACTAATGGAGAACATCTGGTGAGGAACTACTACAGGCCTCCTGATCAAGGGGAGCCTGCTGACAAGACCTTCTTGCTTCAGCTACAAGAAGCATCGTGCTTGCAGGCTCTCATCCTGATGGGGGATTTCAACCACCCAGATATCTGATGAAAAGCAACATAGAATCATCTAATCATAAAATCACCAAGATTGGAAAAGACCTCTAACTATCCATCTATCACCAGTATTTCTCCACTAAACCATGTCTCTTAGTAGATATCAATACATTTCTTGAATACTTCAAGGAATGGCAACTCAATCCTCTCCCTGGGCAGCCTATTCCAGCACCTTTCTCTGAAAAGGGTTCTGGAATTCCAGCACCCTCTCAGAGAAAAGTTTTTTTCTAACATCCAACCTGAATCTTACTTAGCTCAACTTCAGGCCATTTCTTCTACTCCTATTGCTAGTTACATGAGAGTAGACTCATGCCCGCCTTGTCACAACCTCCTTTCAAGTAGTTGCAGAGAGCTATAAGGTCTCCCCTGAGCCTCCTCTTCTGTAGACTACACAATCCCAGTTCCCTCAGCTGCTCCTCCTGAGATTTGTGATCCAGATTCTTCACTGTCTTTGTTACCCTTCTCTAGACAATTTCCAGGACCTTGATATCTTATAGTGAGGGGCCCAAAACTGCTGAGTACAGACAATCTCTTCCCTATGTCTGCTGATTATGGTATTTCTGATACAAGCCAGGATCTCATTGGCCTTTGTGGCTGCCTAGGCACACTGCTGGCTCAAGTTTAGCCAAGCACTGACCAACACCCGCAGGTCCATTTCTTCCACAGAGTCTTCTAGCCATTCTGACACAAGCCTGTAGTTTAGGGTTGTTGTGGACAAAATGCTTGACCTGGCACTTGGTCTTGCTGAATATCCAATTGGACACATCCCAGCTATCCAGCCTGTTCTGATCCCTTTGAAGGGCAATCCTACCCCAGGCAGACTGACACTCCAACTCAGCTTGGTGGAATCTGCAAATTTACTGTGGGTGCACTCAATACCCCCATCCAGGTCATCAATAAAGATATTAAACAGGACTGGTTCTATATCCCCCAGCATAAGAAATCAAGCAGAAGAGGCAGGAAACCTGCATGGCTGACATGCTGGACAAACTAAGGGAAAAGTAGGAAATGTACAGGTAGTGGAAACAGGGACATGTGACATGGGAAGAATAGAAGGATACTGTCTGGATTTGCAGAGATAGGATCAGGAAAGGCAAGGGAGAGATGGAACTGAACTTGCTGAGAAATGTGGAAAATAGCAATGAGTTCTACAGGTACACTGGTCATAGGGGACAAACAAAGTAGAAAGTTTTTAATAAATAATGAAGGCTTCAGCTGACATGGAGAAGGCTGAGTTACTCAGCAAGTTCTTTGCCTCTATATTTTCTGCTTGTCAGGCTTCCTATTCTTATATCCCTGAACCTTTAGATGGGGGTCCAGGGAGATAAATCTGTCCCACTTTAAGAGCAGAGCAAGTCCAAGATCAATTCGTGAAACCAAATGTATGCAAGTCTATGAGGATCGATGACATGTGTTTCAGTTCCATAGCTGTAGCTATGAGAGTATCAGAGGAGTATGAGATTAAGTCCCTGGTGACTTAGCCCACTCACTCCCATTTTTAAGACAAGGAGAAGGGAAGACCCAGGAAACTAGTGAGCCTCAGGTGTGTGCTTGGAAGCTATGTTAAGGCACATGGGAGATTCAGAGGTGATTCAAGACAGACAGTATGGCTTCAGCAAGGACTGACCAATCTGGTGGTGTTCTATGACAGAGTGATTACATTATTTGACAATGAAAGGGCAAATTATGTCATCTACCTAAAGTTGTGCAAGGCCCACATGGTTCCACACCACATCCTTATCTCTACATTGGCAAGATGAGGATTTGAAGGCTAGACTATTAGATGGATATGACATAGGCAGTGGGATCAAGTGTATCCTCAGTAAGTTTGCTGATGACACCAAGCTGAGTGGTACAACTGATACAACAGAAGGAAGAGATGTTCTCCAGAGGGAGCTGGGCAGGCTTGAAAAGAGGGCCCATGGGAAACTGATGAGGTTCAAGAAGCCACGAGCAAGATGTTGGGTTGGAACAATCATGGGTATGTATACAAAGTGGGAAAACTTGAAAGCAGCTGTGCACTGGCACAGGCTTCCCAGAGAGACTGTGGAGTCTCCTTCTCTGAAGACGGTCAAGACCCGCCTGGATGCCTATCTATGCAACCTGGGCTAGGGAGCTGCTTTGGCACAATTTGGACTCGATGATCTCTAGACGTGCCTTCCAACCCGTACAATTCTGCGAATTGCCTTCTGAACTAGGAGAAGAGGTTCCCAGGAGACCTCATTATGGCCTCCCAGTACTTGAAGGGAGCTTATAATCAGGAAGGAGATTGATTTTTTAGACATTCTAACTGATAGGAGAAGGGGGAATGGCTTTAAACTAAAAAAAGGCAAATTTGGTTCAGATTATAGGACATTCTCTACTCAGAGGGTGGTTAGGTACTGGAGCAGGCTGCCCAGAGACACTGTAGGTATCCCATCCCTGGGGGCACTCAAGGCCAGGCTGGATGGGATCCTGGGCATCCTGACTTGGGTTTGGAACTGGATGATCTTTAAGGTCCCTTGCCAGCTAAAACATTCTATGATTCTGTGATTCTATGCCATCACTGAGGAGAAATGCAAAGGTTAAAGACTTTTCTAATGGGTAGAATTCCACATGAATTTCTACACAGCTTTCATGTGGGTTCCACTGAGTTTGAAAATTTGCAAAGAGAGAAACCTAGCCTATGTGACTCAAAGAACTCTGGAAAAAGAACAGAAGTGGAAGATTTGTGGAAGGGTATGATGATAAAGACTGTTTTCTCTGTATCTCATCTTTTAGAGAAATAGCTCTGTAGCAGATTTTCTCATTGGATACATTCTGATCAGAGCAGAAAATCAAAGGAAACAAACAAAAAAAATGGATTGCACATCTGAATTAAGACACATTGGACCTGCATATATAGCTTGTGTTTTCTGTTCTTGAAAACTACATTCTATATTTCTGCCCCAGTAATTCAAGATCTGTGTTTCAGACCCTTGCAACATTTTGTCTGATATGTTAGTAACTATGTAACCTTGATTCTTGATATTGCCTTCTCTGTTATCTTCAGTTTGAGAGATAGAGTTGCTGAATGCCCATAATCAAATTTGAACCACTGAGAATGAATGGTTTCCATGGGCAACAACTTCAGCTATACCCCCTTAATGTGTAGGTAGAGGTAGCAGAAGATCAGCACTCTCCGTTCAATGAATATTTTAGTCTTTGCAGTAAATCAGTAGCTTGATGAAATTCCAAAATGTCATGTAATTACCCCCAGTGACAGAAGAAAGTGTTGGTTTTGCCTGATGTAAAATCTCTTTGAAGAGTTTGTAAAGAACTAAGGACAGCCTGTCTTAGAGCTGATGAATTAGCATACACAAAGTGGGCTGTTTAAAGAATTCACTCCCTTTGTTAACTAGATTCTTTGACCTGAGCAACAAGACTTATCAAAAGACATCTACCACATCCTGCCAAAGTCCTAGATGCACATGCTTCCACTGATGATAATTGGCTAGCATTAACTCATGCACTGAGAAAAGCAACTTGGGGCAGTGCCATCTAGGGCTGTGAGAAAATGACGATAGAAAAGCCAGTAAGCAATGCTGTATCAGCATTAATTTATTCTATAATCACTTTGCCTGTTCTACAGAGTAGTTATTTTGAACTTTAATCCTTAAAATACTTCAGCAGTTCACAGAACTATGAAGCTAACCACCAATTTTGTTATACCACAATGTGTTGAACACCATTAAAAAGCAACCCTTGAACATGTTAGACCTATGCATTTACAGCAGTTCTAAGTCAGCTGGCTTGCTTTATTTCTTACTAAAGGACCATTAAGTTTATGTTTCTCAGCTTCATCCATGTCCTTCTCTTCAACAATATCCAGGGAATTTCTGAAATTCTTCAGACTTGAAAAAAACATCTTGTCAAAAATAAACAGAAGAGAATGAAAATATATTTTTTCATGAAGCTGCTTTATGATGCATCCATGATGCATTTTATAAAATAAATGTTTTAAACTATAATTTATCTCTTAAATAACCTACAGATTTAACTTTGCTCATTCAAAATTTAATTGCATATAAACATACTTTGAGGGGACAAATCAAAAAATAGAAAATGGAACTGACAAACTTCTGAATGAGAAATTAACAGAACAACCTGTGTTTCTACTGGATTTGCATTTGGCACCTGTCCTACGAATCTGAAATTTCCAATGTTTTCAGCTTGACATTTCTTTTTTACAATCCAAATTTGTGGTTTTTTACAAAAGGAGAGAAAAGCCTTTGCAAAATCTATGTTCTTGCAGATATTTTAGAACAAAAGATAAATCCTACCGGATCTTCTGTTCTGTGGTTATTCAGCAAATCAGACAGGAAATCATCATGTAGGCTTTCTCTTCGAATCAGTGTAAATTCACGTAGGAAAACTGCTTCTTGGCTTTGGTCTCCACAAACCTAGCATGAAAACATGATATTAGGAAAAGCAACATTTCAATTCTGACATAGACAGCATCTCTAAATAAATCAGGATGGAATACCAAAATGTCTGTTATTGGTATTTTTCATTCTATTATTAAACTAAATCTAAGAAAACAACACTGATACTAACAAAAATAAAGATAGGTATTTAAAGAAATGCAAGGAAATAATTAATAGTTTTTCATAGTACATACTTTCTGTTAAATACATTATTTGTTCCTTTTAAAAATGGTCTGTAAAGCAGTTAACTCTTACTGTCTCTTTCACAAAATGAATTTCAATATTTTCAGAACTTAACATTTAGTCTCTATTTATATTTTTCTGGAACTGGTCATCTTTGTCCAGTACATTGGTTACATTGTCTTAAAAACTTTGAGCTAATATTTCAGTGCCGCTGCTTTCCTGCCTCTTGTCTCCCAGGCTATATATAAATCCAGAGTTGTCCTATTCCAGGTGAAAAATCTTGTACTTGCTCTTACTAAACTTCAAGTGGTAATTCCTCAGACCTTCAGTTTGCCATGATCTTTCTGCAAGGTCTCTCTATTACTAAAGGAGTCAGCAGCTTCTACCAGTTTAGTGCCAACTGCAAACTTTGCGTAAGTGGTGTATCCAAATCACTTATGAAAACATCGACAGGAAACAGTAGTAAAATGGAGACCAGAGAACCCCGCTAATGACTGGTTGCAGGCCTGAAGTAATCTCATTTGTCATAAAACTAAGCTCAAACCATCAGACAATTGTTCACCCACCACATTATATTTTGGTCTAACTGGACATTTTGCACAGAAGTACTCTATGAGAAACAGTATCAAAAGCTTTGCAGAAATAAAAAAATATTCTATCTACTTGTTTCTGTTGATCAATGAAATGTTCAAACTTGTCATAAATACAGATGAAATTTGTTAAATGAGATTTTCCTCTTTCAAACTTGTGTTACCAATGAATGCATTGTTTTTAAGGTGTTTTTGAGTAAATCCCAGAACAATCTCCATAATTTTGCCAGGTAATTAAGTGAGGCTGACAGGCATGTAATTACTGGGAGTCTCCTTTCTTGCCCTTCCTGAGATAGCACTTGCTGGCTTTCAGTTTACTGGGACATCTCCAGATTCCCGAGACATTCAAAAAATAATTGAGAGAGGTCTCACAGATACGTCAGGAATCCCATTGAATACCCTGGGATTGATGCCATTGAGCTCCACGAACGTACATACAATCATCTGGAGTAGCAAACCCTGAAGAAGTTCAGGGCTGGCTCAGAGTTCACCATTACCTCAGTCTTAACTCTCCAGTTCCAGCCTCTGGGAGTCCCAGAGCCCATCATCAATGTGACGAGGTGAAGAGGGTGAAGAGGTGAAGAAGGCTTTAAATGTCTTTTGTTTGCTTGTGTCCTTATTTTTAATGTGATAATCATCATCAAGTAATGAACAAATGTTAACTCTGATACTGTTTTGCTTTTTTTGCTTTTTTATTTTTTTTTTTCTGAAAAAGAGTGAAATTGCCAGGATGTTTTTTTCTCTGTTATTGGAAGATCTTACTTCTATTAGTTGAGCAAAATTATTTCCACTACATGCGAAATATCCATAAAGTCTACTATCAACCAAAATAGAGACTATATTATCAAGAGCAATTCCAATAGTTTTTTTAGTTATCAGCATTTCTCAACATTATTGAAGGCAATTCAATTTGAGAGAATAATTTATTTTATCAAAATTGGCAAGTAAGAATACTTTGTATATTTTTACAATAGAGACTGCAACTCTGGTGTATATTAGTCAAGTCATAAATGCACTTTATGTATAAGATTCTGATTATGTTTCTGCAAAGAAACATCAGGAAAAAAGAAAGGCTTGGGGTTGCCACAAACGTTATGTGTAGTGTCCAGGGAGAGGATGAAGTATAGATTTCCTACTCCATACAAGTGACTTGAAATTGTTGTTTGGGAGGAGGCAGCACTCCCTGACAACTGGGAAGAGAGATCAGAGTTAGTGCAGCTACAATGGTGAGTCTAGAAGGAGTTGAATGAATAATGTGGGGGATGGGAATATATTATCATGAAATGGGCAATGGGAAGGGGTCCCCAAAATCAATTCATATGCTCGTTAATATGGAAGGTTTTGCCTTTTGTATAAAGCATCTTGTCTGTAGTAGTATACAGGGAATCTCATTATTTTGGTGGTTTTGATCTCCTCTGTTGTGAATTTCAAGTAACCAACTAAATACATTTCCATAAAAGAAAAAGAATTTTACAAATGTGGGGCTTTAAAATTCATACTTAGCCTTCCATCTTGTGGATAATATTGAGAGAAACACTGATAATTCACTCATATTATTGAGTTATGTCAATAGCAAATCCTTTGTAGTGCCAGAAAAAAAAACAACAAACACATGTCCAGGAGGAAAAGATGCCTTGCTAGTGATACATATTCTTTTCTTACTAAATTTATGGACAAACAGTCCCCCTGAAGATTTTATTCCAGATGTGGCAAGAAATGCTACAAAATGATTTTTTATTTCACAGCCCAAACTCTATAGTTTTATTTTACTTATAGGTGGTTTTAAGATAAGCAAATGTGACAGTTAAAATGATTTACTAAGGCTTCTTCAAAATTCTGTGTTTCTTGTTTTAGAGTTCAGGTAACAGACAGTGTAAGAAATCTGATTTCTTACCAATAATTAACCTTCCTACACTGTTTATTGTGTCCCTATGTAAATAAACTCAAGATTCTGCAAAATCTTTTCCAAGAGAGACAGCTTCCAGTTTTTAAACAATTGCTAAATGGCTTACTAAAAGCTAAGAACAGCATTATACTTTAGCTCCTGTGCACATTCAAGTGCAAAGATAACACATTTTTATGTGAGTCTTAAGAGGTAGGAGATTTGCTGAGTTTCTTGACCTTGAAAAAAACTCAGTCAAATAAGAAGAAAAAGTAGTCTAGAAGATCAACAGCTGAGTCTAAATATCTGTTAGCTGCCAAACAAACTTTTATAAGTACCCCTGATTTCTAAAACAAACTTAGAGTTCCAAAATAAAATAATTATTGCTGTATTTAAGCTTCCATGTTCTTTTCTACTGTACTGATCCAAAACTTTCTTTTTCTGTATTGTCCAAAAAGGGATTTGGTTAAACAGATATGGTCACAAGTCCAATACCATGACCCTAGTTTAGAAGCAGTTATGGTCCAGCTCTGAATTTGAATTTTGAAAGCTGATTTGTCTTTACCAAAATCCATGTAAAAACAAATAACACACAGGGATGTTACTGCACGATTCTGTCACTGTTAGTCATTCTGAACATTCTTTATTCTTATGTGGCAAGCCAGAATGTTACACACAATTTGAAATCTATTCTGTACATATCCTCGTAAGAATTTTTTGGTTCTGATGACACAGTATTCCTCGGAAGAATACATGCAAGAAGAGATACTGTCCTGTTTAACTGAGGACATCAGGAAATGCTGCTTTTCTGTACTGTGGATTACACAATATTAAACTGGTTATTCATAAATGCTCAGAATTTTCCAGGCTTTCTAGCTTTCTATGAAGAAATATGCAAGCCCAAGTAATCAGAGTTTGTGTCAATGTATTTCTAATATGGTTGACAATTTGAAGAATTTACTGTCGTTAAGTCATCTCATGGCTTAAATCAAACAGTGCATTGTAAATATGATTTGGGAAGTAAGGTAGACTCCAAAAGAATAAAAACTGATTTTTAGGTACAGGCTGAAAATAACTTGAGTTTGAACTGACCCTTCTTTCACCACTGACACCTTAAAGGCTAAACTGGAGCCATAAAAATGATTGTTTTCCCCCTGAAAAATTTCCTTTCTTTGAAGCTCAATTTTGCTTTGATTCAGTTCAAATAAATTGCTTTCTTGTCAAAGTAACAAAAGTAAATAAAACTACATTTTTTTTCTTTTTGTGTGTGTGTGTGTGTTTGTGTGCATGTGATGAACAGATTTTTTCCACAACATTCATGTTTCAGCAGTGCTATATTCTACTGAGAACTATACTCATGGGATTAGATAGGTTTCTCATGAGCTTCTTTATTGCTGATATCTTGGACAGACACCTGCTGAAGAGTTGTTACTATGTAGAACATAATTAACACCACATGAAATGTCAGGAGGAAGCTCAGATGATGGTGATACACAATACTCATACATTCACAGCAAATAGTGAGCTTGTAAGAAGCAACACCAATTTTTTGGGTAGTCTTTATGTTTTCCTCTCTTTCATGTAAAACTTTACTACATTTGGAAGAAATTCAGTATCGCTGCTGAAGGATTCTTCCATCTCTAAGCTAACTAATGTCAATAGAATTTCTCCCTACATTAGTCTCCATTGAAGTGCAGTTTTCTTTGTTCCTATAGTTGTTTTTCTTTTTTTTCTTTTTTTGTTTTGTTTTTGTTTTTGTTTTCTGAAAACAATTCTGAAAGATTGGATTTTCAGCTTTTCTTGTTTGCTATTTCTTGCCTTACAGCTCTTCTTACTTCTTTTATCCTCTTGTCAGCAGTCTTACATATAAACTATCATATTTTCACTACTGTAATGTACTGAAAATATAATTTCATTTTCTGGGAAACAGAAGACAGGGGTAAAAAGAAAATAAAAAAATTCTTCAGCCCTGTTGAAAACAAAGTTCTTCTGAGACTTGAATATTAACAATATTGCTTTCTGCCTCCAGACTTTCCAAACTCTGCAGATATTATTGTTTCTGAATTAACAATCTGTCTCTTAGGAAACTAGTTACCACTTGTAATGGTTTTTGTAGGTTTTGAATTTTTAAAGAGAGTAGGAGGTTTTTATTTTGCTTCTCTGAAGGTACTCACAAAGTGCCTCAAAATACAAACCCAAACTGCAAATTATTTCCCAAGGGAATGTTTTATTCAACAGTGAAATGTTCCCACCAGAAATCTTTTTGCTTGTCCTGAAATATATTTAATCTCTTCTCTTTCTTCGCCTTCTTTCCACAGAGGCTGAATTCATGATTATCTTAATGGTAATGCCCTGACTTCTTTTTAAAGCTCTGTGAAGGAAATGTGGCTTTGTGCTAATTATTTTCAGTCCTTAAACAGCCACAATAGACGAGTCGGGTTAATGTATTCATTAAAAGAATTATTTAAGCTCCATTTCAGTCTCTCATTATAAATGAACAAAAGAAACAAAAAGTGATTTGCACTCAAGAATTACAGCATGAAGTGTCTGTTAAACAAAACCACCAGCTATTAACATCTTGGACAGACATTAGCAATGATGGGGACAAATTTGTAAAGCATACACACGCCTACACTTGACCCACAGTGTAGCAACAAGGGAGAAAGCCAATATGGCCCCATTAAATGGAGTGGCAAAAATGCAGTAGGTACGAAAACACACTAATTCTCCTACTGCCAAGAAATCTTGGCAATAAATAAATGAATAAATAAAAGCAGGAGGGGGAAGGGGGGAAAGGAGGAGATAAAAAAGAAGAAAAGTGAAGGGGAAGGGGAAGGGGAAGAGGAAGGGAAAGGGGAAGAGATAGGGGAAGGGAAAGGGGAAGGGGAAGGGGAAGGAGAAGAAGGAAGGAGAAGGAGAAGGAGAAGGAGGAGGAGGAGGAGGAGGAGGAGGAGGAGGAGGAGGAGGAGGAGGAGGAGGAGGAGGAGGAGGAGGAGGAGAAGGAGGAGGAGAAGGAGAAGGAGAAGGAGAAGGAGAAGGAGAAGGAGAAGGAGAAGGAGAAGGAGAAGGAGAAGGAGGAGGAGGAGGAGGAGGAGGAGGAGGAGGAGACCGTGATGGAAAATGGGATGAAGTCACACAGAAGCAAATGAATCAGAGATATGCAAATACTTTAAAATCCTTCTGATTAGAGTCTTCTTAGCAGTTGTTATGATAGAATGCACAGAAACAAGTTATGAGCAAGAGAATGAACTTTATTGGAGAACATGATCTAGCTTCTCATTTATTGCATTGTAAGAATATATTTGAATATATTTGGGTATGGCTCTAGTTTTTCAAACATGTTATATTTAAGCTAGATTCTGTTAAAGTTCAAGACAATTAGTTTTCTAAATATTTCAAACAATGCTATTGCTTAAAATACTGGAAAACGTAAACACAATTTGGTATATGAACCTATTCTCAATCATTTGTTTCTTTGCCTGACTTGGCTGACCATCAGCAGTATATTCAGAATATGAACGTATGTCATATATATATTTATAGCATATGCTCTCTGAGGAAAACATAAAGTCATCTGAGATTAGCAAGATGAATAATTTCCAAAACCAAATAAGCAATATTATGTTTCAAATGATTACTGTGAAACATCACAGAAAAAAAAAAAAAGGCATTAACACTTTGCAGCAGATACTATAATAAGATGTGTTCAAACTATCACATTTTACTGTCCTTTATTCCTTGGTATTAAAAGAAAATATATGTGTAATATGTCTGTCATAACATATATGTGTAGTATGGCTTCTGTCATAACAGAACAAGGATCCAAAAGTATACATATATGAAAAAATTAAATGAGTTAACCTTATCTAGAGACCAAATAAGTTAAAGTTGTTTCCTTCTTTCTTTACTCTTTCCTGTTCTCAGAGATTTTTTATCTGTTCTGAACTACAGAATTTTCTAGGTCTCTTCTCTGAACTTCGACTACTAAGTTTTTGGAAGAGGAAACAGTGACAACTTCTCCAGAATATCAGTTTCCTGGGACCTTTGTTCATAAACTTTTTTCTCATGAAATCAAGATAACACAATGATGCTTTCACATTTTCTTCAGTGTTTGAATCCCAGGCTTTTGAAACACGTGAAAAATGAACATCAAAGAACTAGTAGGCTAAGGCACCACTCTGTCCATTATCCTTATTGTTGTCAAATAATGAACTCTGTAGAAAATATTTCAGTTAACATTGTGGATTTAATTGAAACCACCAATGCACAGGATTCAAGTACTGCCAATGGAATGTTTGTTCTACTGCACATCTATCATTTTTATGAAAAATAATTGCAATTATCTCAACATAAGTCTTTACAGGCTGGGCACCTTTAGGCAACACTTGTTCTCTATAGTCCTGTAAGACTGTTCTAAATCTGGCCATCTTTATTAGGGATTAGAACTTCAGGAATGACCTGGAAGAAACCTAGTGGTGCATAAGTACGTATATAGTAATTTCTGTTAAGCAGATCACACAGCTAGCTAGATACTTCAAACAGCTAATAGTGGTATTATTAACAGTAATAATGTAATATGAACTGATCAAAAATTCAATCAGATATGTTGCAATTATTTCATTTAGTTATAATTAGACACTGAAAATCTGGGAGTGTTTCTTCTTTACTCATAAGATAAAAGATCACTGGTTCCATCAATGCACTCATTGGCTTTGTTTTTATTCTGTGATCTGAAGCATTTTACATCTTGCCCAATGCTGAAATAGAAGCCAACATTTTTTCATGCTTTTTAAATAATAAAAAAACTGCTAAGAGATGTTCAAGAATGAGTATCTTCATGGACTGAGATTTGGCATAAATCTTTCTAGTCCGATTATCCTTACATTAGAAAACTTGATTCATATAAAGTCTGTGGAACTTTTTTATTTACATAGGATTTTATGTCCTGCATTTATATATATATATTTATCCTGTATATGTACATTTGTTGAGATTTTTAATGCTTTTTTTGCCAGTAATAAGACTGTTTAAAATAGTTTAAAGCCCTATTAATCCTGAACAATGTGGGGTTATTAGAACTGGACATTTTTTGGCCTTGGGGAAAAAAAAAACAAAACAAATCTCTATTCTGATAGGGTTGGAGTTCTGCCCTCTTATTTCTCCATATTTTCTATATCAAATCTTTCTCACACACTTTATCAATGAAATCAGTTGGGTCAGACTCTTGTAATCAGAATTTGTAACTACTCTCAGATCTTTATGCAGAAAATTGGGATCTGAATGGTTTTTGGAGATGTCTTTTTTTAAAGTAAAAGATCAAAATCATCTGCTATGAGGTACACAGCAAACTGATGCTATTTTAAAAACATCTTTAATTAATATTCTGCACAAATGCTTTTCATAAAACAGTAAGTAAACCACAGGAAAGGCCGAGAATATACAAGAGACTGCTATGTTCAAAATTGTTTTCATTCATTTGCTCATTTAGTAGAATAATCTTTTTTTCACCCCTAATGAAACTGAGTGCAAATTTTCCCTTACATGTAAGTTACTAACTGGCTCAAAGAGTTTGATAAGAATTTCATTTTCACATTGACTATAGAAATATTTTGCATCGGTGGTTATAAAAGCTAATCAAACACTCCAAATATGTTCTTTAAACAAATTCTGTAAATTTGATTTGACAATCTTCACAGTTCTCTTTGATCTTACTCTAATACGATCCTAAGTAGTGCTTTGTCACTTTGTTCCAGAAGTTACTACAAAAAGTCTATCTAAAGATTTCCAGTGGCCATGTATTATCCTTCCCTTTCCTCTTCCAAGTAAGTTAATCTTGGCATTAATGATTCATTTAAAACTCTAAACAAAGATCAGTTAAACTTTAAATTAAGGGTTTTTTTTCCCCAGCATCTTATTAAACAGTAAATCAAGAGACAAAAACAGTGAGTGTGAGTGAGATTCTGCGGTGAAGCAGTGCTTTATGAAACAGCTCTTCAGTGCTTTTGCAAAAACTAGATGAAATTCTGTGAAAGATTGGCTTATGGATAACTCACAGCCAGTCAGTGAAAGAGATATAATAAACTATTTTACCACAAAAAAATTTGCTCAGCCATAGCAGTTTCTAAACAATGATTAAGCCTGTATAATATGAAGAGATTGCTTTAATTTGGTTTCTAAAGAGCAGAGATATCAGACTAAGTATTACCTTCATATTTGTTTTCCAGATGAGTAAGACTAAGGATAAATGAGAACAAATAGAGCCCAATTTCACAAAACCACTGTTTGTTTAGACAGAATCTGAATCACTGATGAAGCAGATGTTTGAATAAGCATAATGGTTTTAGACATGATTATTTTCCACTTATAATGATTATAAAATAGTTAATTACAATTACAATTGCAAATTATGAAGAGGTGGAAACTTGCACTGAAAATTAATCACTGTAAGCTGAAGTAGAACAGTGGTTATGGTAGAACTTTCAAAGCCATTTAAAGCTGCCTATTCAGTACATAAATACATCTACCTAAATATAAATCCAGGCATGATACAAAAATTAGTATATATTCTATATTTCTTTGGGCTCTTATTTATTTGCATTATTACCTCCCATTACTCATTTTTTACACATTAAGTATTAGAATCCTCCTTCCTTCCCAAAGTTGTTCATGCTTTGTGCAACACAAAGGAATCTTGACATTTGCTTCTGTCCTATTTGAGCATATGTTGTGTTAAAGACAGAAATTAATTTCATTCCAATATTAAGGCAGGGAACTGAAGAACTGTCAGTTCTTGTCTTGAAGAATTATGTCATTTTGCTAAGTCCTTTCTTAGTATCACATTGTGGAACAACCACTCCAGGAGGACTGGTTGCAAGAAAAAAAAGTAGTAGGTAAGCAATTAAATCTTAAACTCAAACTGTGTAAAATGACGTTATGCATCACGTTGATGACTAGACCAAATACTTCTGGAAATACTTTCTTGTTCCTTTTTCTTATGTAGTAAAATAGAATTCCACAGGAAAAAAAAAAGCATATATACATATTAAAGTGTATATTTTTCAGAGACTGTTCTGGAGCAATACCTTGTTTTTATAAATGTACTTTAGCCATACCACACTCAGATGAGGAAAAAAATTCCAGAACACTCAATCTCTTAATAGGTATAAGGCCTTGAAGTTGCCTTGGTTTGGCCTTATTTATACTTTTCCAGGCAAAAGTTTTAATCAGACAAAAGCAGAAATAATTTCAGATATAGTTTATTGTATTTTACTTTTATTATTAATTTTGAAAAATAGAACTAAATTCAGAAATCTTTTTGGCAAAATTCAGGAAAGGATTCTTTAAGGATACTTGTCTAAAAAATCTTGGCATGCTACAGGCATTTAATCCAGCACATGAATATTAATTGCACGTTTTTCTAACCCCTGATAAGTGTTTCTTTGAAATACTCTTAACCATGGTTAGCTCCAAATGTAATGCCTCCTATTTGTTTACATGGAAAATACGGCAGATACTCAGAGCACAATAATGATATTTGACAGAAAATATTCTGGGGAAACAGGGAAAACATCACTTAACTCATCTTAGATAATTGTACGTTCTCTCTCCTGTACACATTTTCTCAGCTATGAAAACATTCTTACCCATCTGTGAACACTCTTTTCAACATTTAGCAGAACTAAAGAGGGCTTTCTTCCTATAACTTTAATTTTACAAAGTGAGAAACATGATCACTAGTGTATATTTCTGTTACTGTAATAATGGGGGAAACAGGTGTTTTCCAATAAGAATTCTGTTCCCAGTTGCACTGTTGAATTAAATGGATTTCCCTACGTCTCCTTTGCCTGATGGTGACCCTGTTTCAGAGCTGTTCTATTTATTCATGTGAAAGCAGGAAAAGTTTTAAACACTGCTCAACATTTTGCTTAATGTTTTGTTCTTAAGTGGTCAGACCACATTGATTTTACTCAAAACGTTATCTATGCTACTGTAATAGATTCATAGATTCGTAGATACATTAGGTTGGGAAGGACCTACAAGATCATCTAGTCCAACCATCCTCCCACCACCATACCTATCCACCAAGCTTACATTATTTAAGCTCAACTCTATGTGGGCAAGAAGGGAGTAATTATTGGTCATAGATTTGATGAACTTTTTATGGGCCTGTAAATTGCTTCAGAAAATTAAATGTATGCCTCCACCTACAAAAAGCTTCATATTTCTCAAACCAAAACCACAAATGGTTTTGAAGTTGCTCTGATGTTTGGTTTCCTGTTTTCCCCATCAGTTTCATTCCTCGCAGGAGATGAAAGTGCTGAAATGGCATTAAGACTGACCGACTGCTCTTAGAGCCTTTCCATAGCAAGAAGAGGCAGGAAATACTAGAATCCATATTGTAATTTTTCAAGTAATTCCCAGCCAAATTTTGCAGATTACAGTGGCTCAGACAAAATTTGGAATAAATATAGAAACCTTTAAGGGATTTTTGGAAACCAATTATAGGAAACAAATCTTCCAGTATATTCTCCTTACCTATGTAGAAATACCCAGACAGAGTACATTAAATGAGGACTAAGCAACAAATTGCTGAATTAATTTATTAGATAAAATATGAACAGTAATTGCACCTATTTCATTATCAGTGATAATTTATTTTCCTTTTGAAATAACATTATTTAATTAATTCCTATCTAAAACTGTCAAATATCATGCAGATCGCTATCAATATTGTAGAATAAATACAAACCAAATATAATATAAAAAAGAATCATTTATTTTATTTCAAGCTATCATGTCACATTTTACTTCAAACAATATTTGGATTTAAAAAAAATTCTACTGACCCATGGATTTATTTTCCCTCCTTGTTCCACTTGCAGAAAAAAAAAATCTACCAAAAGAAATATGGAAATGAAGTAATGGAATTAGTTGCCACTGGATAACATTTTATAAATGTTCTATCTGCAGTCATTCTGTGAAGTAAAACAGATGGATAAATCTTTGTCAACTCTACTTTAAGAAGGAAACTGTACAGATATTTAAGTAGTTGCATCTTTCTTTATGACAACATAGACAAAATTGCTATTAGTTGTCTTTGAAAAGAGAACACATCTGGTTTGGTGCCTTACAGTACACTTATGAACTGGCAAAGCTTCAGAATTGTTTTTGTGACTATTTATTTATTTATTTATAATTTTTTAATTTTTTTTAGTTGTTGGGTGGATTAGTATCACTTTTTTGCAAAGTTATAAATATCTTTGTGGAACAGAAAATCACGAAGTTCAAATCAAATATTAAATGAAGATGCATGGACATGAAAAATCATCTGGAAAGTAATTTACGCAAAATGATCTAAAAGTAATTTGTAATAGACCAACATTGATATGTAGTTATCCCACCTGCTTAACTCTTATACTTTGTCCTCCACACATACGTAGTGCAGTAATGCTCAACATTTTGAGAAATCTCACTACTAGCTAAAAATCTTTGGTTCTGGAGAATTTATTTGCTTCTGTAACAAGAGGCCATTGTTTCAGATTACCTGGGACTGTCAGGAAATGCCTCTCAAAAATGGCTTAACTTTTCAACAGCTTTTCTTTAAATATATTTAATATTATTGCATTTGCAGAGAATTTTTGCTGACCTTCCATCCAGCAGTATAGCATTATTCAGCTCCTTTTTGTTTGATTCCTCATTCAATTTCTAATCTGAAAGTTAAACCACGTTCTAACTGAGGGCAGCCTGACAGATTGCATGATAGAAGCATATCTCAAATCAGAAAGGCAGAGAAGAGACGTTTGCTCAGCCCAGAGCACATCATTTATTTTGAGAGTCGAAGTATAAATTAAGTATGATAAGAAACAGAGGCATGCAGTCATTTTTTGATAGGAAGCAAAAGAATGTCATTCAAGAGGAATGGGAATATTCTTCAGCACTTTCCCTCAAACATTCAGCAAGAAGAGGGTTATCTTTTTAGGTAACATGCTACTCTAGTAGCACAGAAGGGAAAAATGCAAAACTAAAAATCTCTATTGCCAAAAGGACAGTACTATTCCAAAACAAGGAGATATTTAAGTAATCCATCCTCTTTTCCTTGAATTTCTGTCACAGGGATCTCAAGCACCGCGTCTCTTAGGAGAAAGAGATGCCAACAGTTCTGCTCTTAAGCAGACCCTAGCTGTTTATTCATGAAGTGTCAGTGAAAGACTGCCTGTTAGCAGCGTCCCTCTGGCTAGCTGGCTGCAGTGGTGGGTGGTGACTAGTGGGATGATGTAACCCAAAGCGGCTATTGGCAGTAGGTCATGGTTCATATGCTTCCACTAAGGAATTGCAGCTGTGCAATCTATAGTGTTTACTTGGGAGAAGATTGGCCATATGCATGAAAGCATCCTGTAGCTGTTACTTCTATCTTCCCCAAAGAAAGACACAGGAAAAGAGGAGATTATAGTGAATTGCAATGGGTCACTGGTATGGCTGACATCCAGCCTCAATGAGACAAGGGCCATTAAACAAAGTAATCCCAAAGTAGTAAGAAATGCAGGTGAAAACTTCAGGAATATGAGTGCTAAATCAAGCAAATTGTTTGAAAATTGAAAGCACTGCTCAGATTCACCAGCCTCCAGGTACAAATCTATTTTCTGAACACTGATATAAGCAGATAAGCAGGTTACAATGCAATGCCAAGCTTAAAGTCTGAAAAAAGGGATTTTAGTTTTGAAGAGAGGGCTTGCAATTGAGACCAAAGGAAAAAAAATTGAAAGAAAAAGAAAAAGGAGAAAGATCAAATTTGAAAAGATGCTGGAAAAGTGGAGTTAGGAAATTGCCGGCTGTCCCCCCACATTTCATAGGCAGGCTAGGGCTTTTCTTATTTCACTGTCTGTGTGTTTTCTTTACTTCTCCCTATGGATATCCTAGAAAAAATCCACTAGAGGTAGTTGGTTTTTTCTTTTCTTTTTTCTTTTCTTTTCTTTTCTTTTCTTTTCTTTTCTTTTCTTTTCTTTTCTTTTCTTTTCTTTTCTTTTCTTTTCTTTTCTTTTCTTTTCTTTTCTTTTCTTTTCTTTTCTTTTCTTTTCTTTTCTTTTCTTTTCTTTTCTTCTCTTTCTGTGTGTGTGTGTGGTTTTTTTTCAAGAATAAAACTAAACTAAGGAAAACCCAATTATATTTGAAATGAAAACAAAAACTCTTGCTTTCTTTCAACAGATCTAACTACTCATTTTTACTCTTTAATCTTTCTGAATATAAAACTGTTTTTCTATTATACCTCTGCATCTTCATTCTGAAAGTTAGGGAGTGAAATAAAGCTACTCTGAAACCCAAGATTGCTAATAACCTTGCAAGAGTTGTCAACCAATGATTCCAATGGTACTCTCAATGGTTTCAGAAGATTTTGTCTAATCATGCAACAAAAATTCTCCCCATCACACATTAATGTCTGAAGTGAGTTTCCACAAAAAGTATTTAATGTAGCCAAGTGAGAAATTTCATGAGAACAATTTTAAGATAAAAAATACAAACTCAGAATTTGGTAAAAACATTTGGTAGGGACATCCTGGTTTATTTCAGTGATGCTCAGAGAAAATAACTGAATATTGCCTCCTATTTTATTATGTTGTCCCAGAATGTCAGAATCAGATGTTGTTAGTATAGCACTTGAGGCTGAACCTTTCTATCAGTATTGCACTACATGTTGTTCATGTTTGACAGGTGGTAGCAGTGGGACAGTCTGACATAGCGGTTTCTGAAATGGAAGTGAATATGAAGCAAAGGTGCGTCACTGAATTCCTCCAAGCAGAAAAGTGGTACCCATTGACATACACTGACACTCGCTGAGCACTTACAGAGACCAGTGGATGCAAGCACAATGAGGCAGTAGGAGATGTGTTTCAGAAGTGGAGGTGGTAATTTGAAAGACAAGCCATGTTCTGGATAGACATGCATAGTTGTTACACTGAAATTTTGACTCACGGTAATTCTGTCCATCTTCAGACTGTTTCAGGTCAGAATTTCAGACTAAACAGAAGGTGATTCCTGAGATGTGGTCAGCATACACTGACCAGAGTGTATGTTTCAGAGTGTTGATTAACATCCTTTTTGGAGAAATCCCACCCTTCCTTCCCAATATTCCCTAGGTGCCTCATCAGCAGAACTGAAAAATTATGTGAATAAGACAATAACAAATAGTAGAAACTCATGCAAATGTGGTCAAGTTCCACATCCTTTGCACAGTGCATGTAGTTAGGAGATACTTTATACGTAATCCTTGACAATCATTAATTAATGTTGTGTATTCGCTAGAATCACAGAATCACAGAGTTGTAGGGGTTGGAAGAGACCTCTAGAGGTCATCGAGTCCAACTCCACTGCCAAAGCACCTCCCTAGCCCAGGTTGCACAGGTAGGTGTCCAGACTGGTCTTGAATATCTCCAGAGAAAGAGACTCCACCACCTCCCTGTGGAGCCTGTGCCAGTGCTTTGTCACAGCACTGTGACCATGCACATTTGTGCGGAACTTCCTATGCATCAGTTTGTGGCCATTTCCACCCGTCCTATCGCCACACACTGCTGAGTCTGTCCTTGTCCCTTTGCCTCCCACACCTTACAAATGTATAGATATGAATCAGATGCCCTCTGAGTCTTCTTTTCTCAAGGCTGAACAAACCCAGGTCTCTCAGCCCTTCCTCGTAAGGGAGGTATGCCCCTCACCAACTTTGTAGCCCTTCACCAGCCTCTTTCAAGGAGATCCCTGTCACAGTCACGCAAGATCACAACCCGCCTAGATACAAGAACAAGAAAAGTAATGCATTATTTATAGTTCAGATTCCCTGCAGTGAGGACAACTGTTGCTGTTTGGACTGTAGCCAATAATCCAACTTGAGATTTTTCACGAGCATACTACCATATGCCAAAATACTAAGAAAGCAGACCTTTTTTTAAAACCAACTCTCCGATCATATCAGTACAATAGTAGTGCATTAGTTAAAAAAAGTGACCAATCAATACATTAGTAGTGAATTAGAAAAAGTGACCAACTAAGTATGTAACAAACATAGGCAGTACAATGAACAAGCTCCTGGAGAGACGAAAGCTTAACACATGAAAATGAGGAGGAACATACTCCTTTGTTGGTAATTTATTTTGGATAATAAACTTCATAGCAAACAAAATTCCAAGATATTTTTATCTTGGAAAATATTTTACATATATATAAAATGATATATTTTTCTCCCTTGAACAAAATACACATGACCACAAAGGGTTATGAAGATGATTAAAGAACTGGAACTTCTTTCATACTGAGCCTCAGAAACAAGATGTTTCTCAGCCTGAAGAAGAAAAGATTGGGAGGGTCTTCTTCTCAATGTGTATAAATACCTGATGGAAAGGAATAAAGAAGAGGGAAACCAACTGTACTCAGTAGTGCATACTGACAAGAACAGAAACAATAGGCACAATTTTAAACCCAGAAAAATCCATCTTAACGCAAGTGGGAAATAACCTTAATAGTGATGGTGATCAAACACCAGAATGGGATACACAGAGAGATTGTGTAGTCTCCTCTTTGTGGAGATACTAAAATCTGACTGGTCCCTGACCAGAGCAGCTTCATCTAGCTGTCTCTGCTTGAACCATGTTGATTGGACTAGATGTTTGATGGTATGTGCACCTACAGAAATGAAAAGGAAAATAAAGGAACTTCAAAAAAAGCTAGGATTTAGAGCTGTAAATCTATTAAAAAGTCACTAAAGGTCAAACTCGATTAGACCCTTGGGAATAAAATACTATAAGCGATGAGATGGGGAAAAAATTGGGAAATGCTACAAGCTCAAAAACAGTAAATTTCAGCCTAGAAAAACAAACTGTGGTATAATTTTTAAACAAAATAAATTATATTGACCACATGGGCAAAGGCATAGAGTGAAGTATTATGAAGTGAGAACGTGTAAATGTAACTGACAAAATGTTGAAATGTAATTAAAGGGTATTCAAGTTGTAGAGGAATGTGAAGAGGGAAGAAACAGCAATTGAGATACATGTGAAGATAAGAACAAATTGGTATTTTTCCCATAATGTTCAGCATTTAATAATATTACATTAACAATTAATTAAAAACAGCACATTTAGGACAGGTTAGGGCAGGACAAGAATGGTTGACCTTTACCTGTCAGAGGTAATGAATATTTTACTCTCAATCATTATATTAAAATGTGTTAATAAGCATTATGTGACCATAAGAACCAATGAGATAGAAAAGGAATGGTAGTGGTTAGTATGAAGAGAAAATCGCACACGGGCATCCTTTCCACAACATTCAGAAAAAAGAGCCATATTTAGGAGAACTTTTGATCCTACAGAGAGTGGAGCTAATACAGAGCCACAGACTTCATATAAATAATAGAAAAAAAAATCTTTAAATTAAATATTTCTTATCCTCGGTGACCATCAAAGCCCAGGAGCTTTACATCAGCCCCAAGAAGACTTAAAAACCATGAGCTTCATAAATGCTTTATAAAAGTATCAGGTTTGTTTTCATTTAACTTTTCAGATATTTTTACTCTGGGACAGCTGCTGTCTCCCAACCCAATTTGCAAGCACCCTGTGGCAAAAATTAGATCTGACTAAGGAATGTTATTCAATTTCATTAAAACTTTAAAAATACATTTTAATGCAGTTTTATCCATATTTTGCAGACAAATAAAATTCTGATTAATTCTATACTTACTAAAGCTAATAACACTTTCTATAAAACAGTTCTGTGGAAAAGAGGAGTCCCAGATCCTAGATCCTGTCTTCCTGATTAAATACTTTAGTTACGGAAGATATATGAGAAACTTCAGCTCAGTCTTACTTCGTCCTCTACTCATTTTTGTCTCTCATCTATTCAGCAATCTTCTATCACATCGTGTCTTTCTGTCATCAGAAACAAATGGGTCTCCTGCTCTATAGGAGTTTTCAGTAATTCTCAGAACTAACAATTCTCAAATGAAAAATTCAAGTTCAGCCTCTCAGCACACGAATGCCTGTAATTAATGTTGCGACATGCAAGACTGTCCACAGTGCAGGTTCCCAGGAGACAAATCAATAGTCACTGCTCCATGTGTACAGTAACAGGAATGGGAAAGTTCAAGGGACTATATTTTTTGCAATTAGTTTGCAAAAATTTATTTGCCAAAATGTTCCAGAAAATTTCCTTAAAGGTTAGAGCCACAGTGATGCCAAGAAGTTTTTAGTTCATTTCAAAAGAGAGATGACATGCTGATAGACAGGATGTCCCATTTCCCTGATTTGAAGAAAATGATTTCACTTCATTTAAATAAGACTAATAAGACTAATAATGGAAGCAAGATATGTTCTTTCCTTACCAAATTTAATGTCATTTTGAATCCAAATAGACATACTGTAGGCATACAAAAAGAAATTAAAGCAATCCAATATTTGAAATTAGTTGTTTTTTTTTTTTTAGCAAATTGTGTGAGACCTCTCCTTTTCCTCTTTTATTTTGTATTTCTTAATATAACTGTCTTTAGTGATATAAATAGAATGAAACTACAACTTATCAATATTCAGCATAAGCCACCATCTTTTCATGCAGTATACTTTTTCCAAACACATTAAAGATCTTACATATGGTAATGGTCTTGAAATTAACATAATGAAAGTAAAAATGAAATGCTTTTTCAAACTGCAAATATCAGGAAATAGCAATACTCATTTCTTCTACAGATTTTGATATTGTTAGGCCTGATGAAAAATTGGGATTTCAGCACTTAGGGTTTCTTTACATGTTTTTGTTGCCTTTTGCAGACAGCTTTGGTAAATTTCTCAAGTTGAGGCTGGGAGGTCATACAAAAACCTTCTGGTCTGAGGAAGCAAAGTATGTATTCCATGTTTAGCACAGCCATTTGTGCCTGCTTTCCTCTTGTTGTTCTCAGAGTATTGAACACAGGTCCAGAAACATCACGTTTCCTTCTGGCTCCTTCCTGTTAATGATCTGAAGTCTGCCAAAGTAGCTCAAACCTCTCCCCTCTCCACACCCAATCCCTAGGTCACTAACCTTCCCAGTGCTGACAGCAACGACTCCCTAAAAAAGAATGACAAAATCTAAACCATTTTTTTCTGTACTCAGGGAATGGCTTGCTAAGAATTCAATCTGTGGCAAAAATCAGTTCTTCTGAGTCTATCATTATTTTTAAAAGCCTTTTTAGTTATGGAGCGTGTTATGATTTTTCACTCTGCAATAGGAGAAAAAAGAACCACCAACAAATTTACAACAGTTTGTTCAACTTGCCCTCAGTTCCCCTAGTCTTTTCTCCCCCGCACACCCACAAATATTTTATATCTTTATTACATCAGAGAATGCTGTCTCAATGATGTAGTACAGTATAGTACAGTACATCTGGTGGCTGAGGTAATAAATCACAGGGCTATTTTCCTAAGCTTTTAAATAAAATTGTTTTATCATCTGCTTCTCCCTGCTAACAACTCCATAGGTTGAAATGGCTTGCTTGGCTCTGAAAGCTTTCCCACTAGCTCACCAGGCCTGGCACAAAAAATTCACAGCTGTGCCATATGCTTGACAGTGTTAACAATGAGTCCCCAGTTACACAATGAAATTTCATTTTGCACTCCTCAATCTCCACTCCCCACATTCTGTGAGGATGACAGACAGTTTGGAAGACCAGCCCTGCCCCCTTGTCTGGCAACAGAGGTATTAGCAAACAATAAAACCAACCTTCTTTTTTGGGAACTCCCAAAATCTTTTTCAGAACACAACTATAACAAACTCCAAAGCAATATGGGCTTTTAGCTTCATGTTCTGCTCCTTTATATCTTCCCCCTGCCAGGCTTGTGAATTAAAAGTAAAACATGCAATCATGTAGATTTAACTAATTGCTGAAATAGTGCAAATATGAGAGACATTTATATAGACACCACTTGCCTAAATGTCAGAGTATTTGGGGGATCTTAGCCCTCTTCTATCAGTGCTGTGTTAAAATGTGCTTTTTAAGTTTTAAATTTAGTCAAACCCTCATTTTACCTCTTCTGATAGTTTTGTCAGATCATCATGTTCTTCATGTGCTTAAAACTCTATAGATACTGCAAGCCAACTGAGGGAAACAGAGCAACAACTACAGCTGAGCCCAACTATGACAGCTGCGTAACCAAGACACCTACCACTGGTTATGTGGATATACACTTGTGCGACAGATTATCTGAAAGAGGAGGTAGGAGTCCAGACTTTACAGAAAAATCACTTTAAAAGAAGTACAGAATATTAATTGTCATTAAACCAGCACATATTTTAGATGCAAAGTATGGGTTCAAGCACCTACTTAAAAAAGTATCTGCTGAAGAAACATGGTTACTTAGCTTTTAATCAGGCAGTCACAAACGGGTTTGAAAGTAGTGTTCGACTATGTCAAGGCTCTTCAATTAGTTTCATTATTTAACAGTAACAATCAGTAGCATGTTGGGTAAATACTAAGGAAGTAACAAAGAGTAAACGTTACACTTATTTATTAATACATTACAAAAAGAATCATTCAAGACTTTGGAATATATTTTGGTTTTGTTTTCTGAAAATAGTAGCTACGCAGCAGATATGGACTATATTTTCTTCCATTCTTTGCAAGGCTGTTGATTATCTTATTCTAAATCTATGCTGTCTAAAGATCACTGTGCAGAAGGATGCAGACACTAACCCCCCAAAACAGTAGTGCCAACTTCTGCAGCTCTCCCTATTAGCATAGTTTGTACTTCCTACAGCCTAATTTGCTGTTCAAACTCCTCCACTTATCTGGATAACAAATACACTAGAACAAATGGAAGGTATTTGATTTTCACTTGAAAGCAAACCCACTCATTTGAACCTGAAGCCATTACACATTAGAATATGTTCAGTTTTCAGAACATATTCCCATCTATTCCTAAGTTTTGAGAGTGGCTGTATCAGACCATAATGTCCCTATTATGTGATTAAAACAGACCCTGACCATGCTGTTTCTATGTTTGTCTCTGTTTTCAACTTCTATGGCTCCAGAGCATTCCCCTTCACCCCCATTAAAGGCGATCACAGATTGAGAGTTGGCTGCTTTGCTATTTTATACATACCACTTGGATCATGAGTAATGAGGGGCATTTCATTTAGGGTGTTCCTAACAACGGGACTTAGTCCAACAGCTATGTGTCTGTTAACTGAATGTTAAAACAAGGTAGGTTAGCATTAGACAAGAGTCCTTGGAAAGTTAAAAGCCAAAGGGACTGTTTATTTCTAAACATTCATCAGCAAAGAATAGAAATATATTTAATACTGTGCCCTAAATTTCCCATGTACATCTGTAAAGAGAGTGTTTTAATCTCTCTTAATTCCCTTCAAAAATAGTTTCTAGCTGGTCTGAACTCTCTTACTTCTTAATTCCAGATCCACTAAGATTTGAAAATAGTAGCATCCTAGCACAAAAGTAATCTTTAAAGTTCTCCCAGTTTTATGTGTTTTCTCAACTTACTAGATACTACAGATCTATTAGTTCTAAAATCAACTTAATTTTATTTTATTGATTAAATTACCTTCTGTAGCAGGCAAGAAATCTGAAGAAATGACTTGACTAACATATTAGTGAAACACCAGTAAACCTGTATCACCGCTTTACACATTTGTGACAAAATAAGTTGAGAAAAAAATGGAAAAAAGAAAAGATAAAAGAAAGAAGATAAAAATGAGTCTAATAAAAAACTACTGAGGAAAGAACTTGCATTTTCTAATTTCCTTTTATGATGGCTGTAGCTCACAAGTTCATAAACTGACTGGATGAAGCCAAGATAAATACACTGAGTTGAATGTAATGTGCTTTATATATAGTCAAATTATTTATTTTCATTGTTTATATTTTATCTGATATCCCTGGACTCAAAAGCATTTCAGAAATGGATGGCATCCTGAGCTCACAAACATAGCTATTTTCTGTTCTACATGTATACACTTTTAAAAATTATGAAAATATCCTAAGAAAACACATAATTTTTTAAGATTAAGGACTGGAGGGAAGCTCTGAGGAGAGAGAACTAGGCATCCTGGTGGATGAAAGGTTGACCATGCCCTAGCAGTGTGCCCTGGTGGCCAAGAAGGTCAGTGGTACCTTGGGTTGCATTAAGAAGAGCATAGCCAGCAGGTCAAGGGAGATGATCCTCCCACTCTGCCCTAGTGAGGCCTCACCTGGAGTACTGTGTCCAGTTCCAGTCTCCAAGGTACAAAAAGGCCAGGATCTCCTGGAAAGAGTCCAGCAGAGGGCTACAAAGATGATAAAGGGCCATGGTGAGGTCTTTTCCTTCTGAGTGACCTGGCTCCATTCAGCATTGAGAAATGAAGACTCAGAGGGGATCTGTTACACGTCCATAAATATCTAAGGTGCAGAAGGCAAAGGGATGAGGCTGGACTCTTCTCAACAGCGTGTGGTGATAGGACAAAGGGAAATGGCTACAAACTGATATATAGGAAGTTTGGCACAAATGTGTGTGGGAACTTCTTCACAGTGCAGTGACGGAGCACAGGCACAGGCTGCACAGAGAGGTGGTGGAGTCTCCTTCTCTGGAGACATTCCAGACCTGCCTGGACACCTACCTGTGCAACCTGGGCTAGGGAGCTGCTTTGGCAGGGGGGTTGGACTAGATGACCACTAGAGGTCCCTTCCAACCCCTCCAATTCCTTGCTTCTGTGGCTGCTGACCATAGTTTGGCTTCATCTATGGCCTGATTTGCATGTTCTCCAGGTCCTTCTCAGCATTACTAATAGGAACATCTAACAGAATGGGTTCCAGTAAATACCCATTAAACAACTTCCAGACATGGTAGGACCCTCTTAGCACTACCATCCAATAATTCACCTAGCCAAGCTTCCTTGTCCTAAAATGCATACCAAAGCATTGCAGGTAGAGGTTGTGTAATTGGAAACTATTGCCCTTCCTTTATTCAGGTATCGAAACATTCTATCCTTACAAAAGGAAATCAGGTGGGTCAAGCAGACTGTGCTGGAGAAGGCTGAAGAAAAAAGGCACTGATTACCCATATATTGACCATGTCAAGTGGAAATTGTTTCTAAGTTTACAGTGTTACGAAAGAAAAAGTGTTTTCCCTCCAAGAAAAAAATTAAATTAAATTAAAATTAAAATTAAAATTAAACAAATTAATTATATGGGGAGAAACTAGGTATCACAGAATCACAGAATAGCTAGAGCTGGAAGTGACCTTTGGTGCCCATCTTGTCCAAGCACCAAAGCAGGACACCAGAGCTATTCAAGCAGACACACCCACAGCAGACTGCACAGGGCTACATTCAGATGGATTTTGAATATCTCCAAGCAGGAGACTCCCCGGGCAACCTGTGCCAATGATCCATTAACCAGACAGTAAATGGCTTCTTGGTGTTTAGATGAAATATACTGTGTTCTACTTTGTACACAAAGAGAGGTAATTAGAAAGAAAAGTTTGAGAGAGAAAGATACAAGTTCAAGTGAAGCAGAGAGAACTGCTGTTATAAAAAAAAAAAAAAAGGATTTTTTGTTCTTATTTTATTCTTTCATTCTTAGTTGTCTATTTCTCAATTTAAAAATCTCAATTTATTTGTTTTATTTTTAATTGTGTAGACTTAATTTTGTCTTATTGTATTTTATGTATAAAAGGCATTTAGGGACATTTATTGTAAGACACAATATGAAAACATCACTTTCAAAGTGGATCTATAGCCTGCATTGCCACATAATTATTTCCTCATTTCTTGTCTTTTTCCTCACTTTTATGAGAGAAAAAAGTTCTCTTTAGCCATGGGAAAGGACAACTGAGTATTGCTCATGCAGTACTTTCTCTACACTGCGTTTTATATAATGAAAACAATTTCCCATTGTTATTTAACAAATACATATCTTAAATACCATTAGAAATATATGCACTGGCCAATATAAAATCTTCTTGGTCTACTGATACAGCTAAATTTATTTTTCATGTGTAAAATGAAAAATATTTTCCAAAGCAAGAGGTTACATTTATATTATAAAAAGGGCTGCTGCACTTGAGTTGTATTTAAGACTCACACTTGAAGAAAAAGAACAGGAATTATTTACTTAAACTTATTTTGATTTCTATGTGAACATAAATATAATACCTCATCAAGTTATTAAAAAGAATAAATTCAGCTCTTCCATGAAACTGGGATAGCTTTTATATGCACTTATTGCAGTGAGAAAGGTTAGTTTAGGCTTCGTTCCAGCCTAATCCTTGGCAATGTTCTTAGACACCCAGCAACATGAGTTTCAATTAGTATAATGTATAGGAATGTTGCTTTTGAAACAGACACACCTGTTTGCCATGAAATGATCCTAAAACCTGTTTTACATGTGCTACTAAATGATTTCATGATAATATGCATAGTCATAGTTTCCCATCATTCTTAGCTGATGAGATGCTTAAACAAAACCAAACCAAAGCTGCTTGGTGAATTCTTTGATATCAATAAATATGAGAAAAACATAGTGCTTTGAGCTCTTCCCGCATTGATGTATCAGTGGCATCTTCTTGCTCCAAAAGACTGCGTGAAGGAGAATGTCTGCATGATTTCCAGAACTTCAAAACTCAGCCAAGTAAGACTTAGTGTATAGTTCGACACTGAAATAATGCAAAAAGTAGATAAGGCTATATGAATAGCCAGAGCTTGCACTGAAATTACAATTAAAAAAAAAAAAAAGATAAAAAGAAAAAACTTCTCATGTCTTTAAACAGATCAGAACTTGCTAAGGAGTTTCCAATAATGTAAAATACAATTTTGAACAAGTGTCAAGCACCTTGTTTACTGAACATTCAAAAATGTAAAAATATTCAATAAGGGAAACTCCCAGAGTATCATAAATTCTATTAATACAAATTAATTTTTGAACATACAGCAGGTCAATTCTCTTTTGAACAAGCTAAGATCTGCGAAATAGTTCTTAAGAGACCAATTTATTCAATTCTTAATTTTTGTTGTTGTTGTTTGTTAGTTTAACTGGAACAATAACTTTTGTTTACACTGTATCATTCTTCCTGGAGTACTCCAAAAATAGTTAGTGATGACCCAGACATTCTGTCCACCATTGTCTCTTTTCTCAAATGAAAGAATGTATCAAGAATTTTCCTCCCTAGTCACTGATTTATAAATAAATATTTTAATTAGCACCAACATTTTTTGTAATTTATTGTTTATGTGGGGATATCTTAAGAATCATTAAACCATCACGTGGCATGCAAATAAGAACCAAAAGATTGTTCCAGGTCTAAGGAATTTACAAGGATAAAAAGGGCATAACCAGAAAAATTCAAATTATTGCATGCAGAATGGCTGAGTTTCAATAAACTATTTTAATTCTGTGGACGTGCCAAAAATAGATCAAGAGCCACTGTGACAAACTTCTATTTCTCTTCTGACTGGCTCAGTGTATGATATTCTACTGGAATAACAGACTGCAGCCCATTACAGAGAACAAATTCAGGTAAGGGAGGATGCAACATGATCAGCTAAACTGAAAACCAAAATGAGTGAAGATAAAATATTTCCTTACAGTAATTTCAGTTTTCTAAAGTACAGGCTTTAACCAAACTAAAGTATGTTTTCCTCTGTATAAAACACAGGAGTGAGTGCAAGAAATATGATCAAATTTAATCTAAATAACAGGAGGAGTCAAAACATATCTCAAGAGATTAGTCATTGGACTACATCCCATATTTAGCATAGTGATTTTAAATTGGAGCAATGTATAATCTGTGAGACCATCGCCTAAGAAACATAATAATTTTTTTAGTCCACAGGTTATTTTTACCTCTGATATTATGTTACCAAGGTAAGTGAAAGCGGGTCCTAAGTACAATTGCTCAAAAATATTCTGCAGTAGTAGATACCCTTGGACTGAAGGAGTACATACCCCATTTCAAAGAATGCAGAAGTTAAAATGATGGTTCTGTATGACTGGAAGTTGTGAAAATATAAGGCAAGACATATGAAAATGCCACTAGCAAGGTCATAATATCATACATCTAATAACAATATAATACATGAATACATATATACACATATATATTTTATATATATATATGTACATATTTATGTATATAATTAAGGTTTTAGGCCTACCAGTTGCTCAGTTACATTCAAAACATAAATTCCCAGAGTGCCACAGACATGACTATACTGCACTGATTCAGCAAACACACTTTACAAACTATGTTTGGATTGAAACTTCTGCCTTGAATTGTCATCTAAAAACTCTGTATTTCTAATTTACATCACAGTGTACATTTACGAATATCACAAGTCAATGAAACACTTCAGCAGAAAAAAGTACTGTTCATAGTGATTGGCATAATATTCAATAATATGACTATAGTCAAAATTAAAACTTCAGAATCTATATAGTACTCTGCATCACACAAAAGCATGATCTACATAAACACTACATAGAGTATTGTGCTCATTTCTTAAAGATTCTGAAAAATTATTTATGTATTTATAAGAATTCGGAATAGACAGAAATGAATAACTATCTACTGATACACTTTGGGAGTTTGGACAGTAAGACAAAATTCATGACTTAAAGGGTTTATTTTATTTATTGTTTTATTAATGATGAAAATAAATAAGATTCTCATCATGAGTTATTTTTTAAAATACAAGAATTTTCTCTGTAACATTTTTGTAATTTGTATAGTCAGCCACATCTGTTAAGAGTTAAAAATCTGCTTTTCAGTTAACTGTCTCCACAACCACACTGACTGTTGTGGGTAATCACTGACTTTCTTCCTCACTTACATGGTCTCAAAAACATCAGCAAAAACCCTATTGGTCACTTTAAAAAATGGCTCAACACCAAAGCTAATGTCAGTTACAATTCAGCCCTAATTTTGCCTGTTTACAAGCTTGTTCAGCTTCACAGATATTCCAATATGTTGCCAAGATCATTTTGTAAATGAAATCTCTTTTGAAAATCACCATATGAATATTTCAACAGGTCATGAAATATTTTCATTACCAGCCTTGAAGAAAATCTGAGTTCTAAAGCAACAGTTAAAAAAATGAATATTTCCTTAGGCATGAGCGTGAAATCTTGCTGGAAAACATTTACTTTGGCAACATCTTGTTCCGTTGGTGGCCCAAAACATTCAGACTAGACTGTCCTGGTGTGACACAGTACCAGCCTTATTGAGAAAGCTGTTGCAGATGAGCTAATCGTTTGTAGATCACTCCAGAGTATGATTTTCCAGTGTGCAAGCCCCTAAACAACTGCAAAGTAAGATAGAAGGAGGAATTTGTATCTTACTTAACAGTTTAAAATCTTGAATTAAAGCATTAGAATATTTATTCAAGAAAAAAAAAAGGAGAAATAGGAGAAACAAAAGAGAGGTATATTATTATTTTTCTAATGTTAATAGTGGGGATAGATGTTAGATCACATATTGGAGACAGGATTTCTCTAGCACCATGATCTTTTGAAATTCTGTACTCATTTTAACTAAGATGTTCATATGTTAACTAAACATGTTTAGGACAATTAATCAGTGCACAAACTGAGTGATTCCCATATTAACAGATGAGAGTGGGTCAGATCATGTGCATGTACATGTGTGTGAGGAAGGCAGTCAGTTATGTGCTCTAGTCCATTAAAAAGAAGACTTTGGAACTCCCACTACAAACCTTAAAGGTTCTCCAAAGAGAATAAGGTTTCTCACTATCATCAGCATCTCACCACATCTCAACCTCTCACTTCTGATTTTTTCCAGAGATTTACACTATTCCTACAGATGTGAAGGTTTCCAGAGCCAAAAAACCCAAAAAAAACAACTCATGAAGGTTGCATGGACAAAAAGGTAGAGAAGTCTAATAGTTAAAATATCCTTTTAGAACTATAGAAAAGGGCCTACAGTATCTTGCCACAGTTGTGCCTCTCCATGAAGGACTTCAGCCCCATGAAACTCACTTGTTATTCACTGACATTCATCAGCATTTTCTGAATGTTTCTGGAGACCCAACAGTGGATGTGAGTACAACAATGTTTCGGGTTGTGTATTTCAGCAGTGTTGACAGTGACATGAAAGAGAAGGCACATTCCAGATGGCTATGAACAGGTGTCACACCATGAAATATAGAGTCCCCATCACCTCATATATGCAAATCAGCACTTTAGAACAGGAAAACTGTGCACAAAGCTGAGTATTAGCTTTAATGCATTTGAAACTATGATGTCAGTGTTGGGATATCGCTAAGATTGTGTCCAGTGGATCCCAAAAATGCTCACAGAGCAACAGAAAGAACCCCATATGTGAGTTTGTCAGGATCTATTGAATCACTATGAGACTGAAGATGACAGTTTCCTGGATTGCATAACTACTGATGACGGGATGTAGTGTCACCACTACAAGCAAGAGTCAAAATTGCAGTCCGTGGAGTAGTGACATGAATTCTTCATATATAAGAAAAAGTTTAAGATTCAGTGCTCAGTGGGTAAAGTGAAAGTAGCTTTTGGGATAGAAAGGAACAATTCTTCTGGATTTTCTGGAACACAGACAAGCCATCAACTCTGACCATCACATCTTGACAATATTCCAACTTACAGTCAGGCCAAAGAAGATAAACTTTCTCTTGTGAGACAACAATAGCCTCCATGAAGAATGTGAAACACATAGTCAAGCTTGCCTTCACTGTCCTTCCATGCCCACCATATATTCCAGATTTGGAACCTTCTGACTTCCATCTGTTTAAGCCAATGAAGGAGAGACTGCATGGGAAATATCTTCACAGCAATGACGTCATCACAGCAGATGTGAAACAGTGGGTCATCTCTGCTGGTGCAGAGTTTTACAAATGTGGCATGCAGGCTCATCCAGGCTAAAAATGCATAGATAATGGTGGTGAGTATGTTGTAAAGAACTGTTCTGTACTGGAGAATTTTCTCTGTCTGTTGTAATTTTCATGGAAATAAATATGCAGCATTACTTTTGGAGTGACCTATGTACAAAAGTTCTTCCTAGCAATATTTTTGTGCACTCTGTCACAAGAAGGATTAATTTATCTATTTTGTGAATTTCAGACGTCCCTTTGATGTCTGCAAGACATCCAAAATCTTCAGATATTCTAGGAATTATAACAGCTCATTAAGAGTTACAGTATAAAAATCACTGATTTAACTCTATTTCAAAATTTGTAGGTTTTTTTTGTTTAAAAGCCATTCTAAGCAGCTCTTTGCAAGCCAAGTTCATATACTCAGATTATAACTTAAAAATACATAATTAGAGAAATATTTGGAGTCATTTGGAGTTTAATTAAACAAAACAATCTGGCATAGTGTGAAAGGCAATGATTTTTCACCACTCTGTCCCTAATATTCATACTACAAAAAGGGTGAAGTGGTTTTACAAAAAAAAAAAAAAAAAAAAAATTGAGAAATAAAAAGAAATTTCCTACTACTTTGAGGTGAGTTTGAAGAACAAAGTCCAGCAGCACAACTTTCCTCATTAGCTCCTCCACTTTTTGCATCAGGAAGTTATCATCAACACTGACAGGAGCCTCCCAGACTGTCTGTGCCTGGCTATGTTTCTTTTCCAGCAAATATCAGTGTGGTTGAACCAGTGAGAACGAGTGACAGTGATTGTGAGCTTATGTAGAAGATTTCATCCTGCCTCAGCTTGACTCTTAATTCTCACCCTTAAGCTCTTCACTTGTTCATCATTCATTCCTAGACAGAGCTCAATATACTCCATTTGCTCTCATACAAAGAGCATCCCAACTGCTTTACCTTATTTGCCCCTCTTTCCTAAAAACTATACAGCAATCCGTCACCATTCCAGTCACATGAGCTGCTCCAGAATGTCATGGTTGCTATGAGATCCTGGTCCTGCTACCTCAGACAGATCTCTAGTTCTTCCTGTTTTTTTACTACGTTGCATGTTTTGGTGTACAGATTAAAAATGGGACCAGAACATGGTTTTCCCTCGACGGACTCAAGAGGAACCCTGTAGCTATGCACATCCTTGAAGTGAATGGTCTTTTGGTTCTTGTCATGGAATGCAGCTAAGGACTATTTGTCACTGGCTTAATCCCCAGTTTTTCAATGGTATCATTGTCACTTTGGATCCCACCCCCCAGCTTCTTCAGTTCACTCGTTTCTTAGGCACAAGGCCAACAAGTGAGGTACTGAAAGAAGTAAAGCATGTCTGATTAACAGGAAACGTTTTATCCTTAAAGATTAAGGATAGAAAGGTTTTTTTTGGTAGTTTTATATGACAAGTATACATTATTACTTAAAATCATTTCCATTTGCCAATACACTCAGGCCTTCACTATGCATAATTTTACTATATTGATTCAATGCATGTCACAGAAATATATTTCAGGGATAGTTTTCTGTATATACCAGCTGGGCAATTATTGAGGACTTCAGGGGCCTGGAAAGAGTGCCCCATGTGGACAAGTTAAACAGAAGTCATATATTATTAGTCATCTAATATATGAGTAGGTACAGGAAGGGACACTGTTTCAGTCTATCTGAGCACTGATGTATTTCTTGACAATCTCTACTTCATCACCCTCTTTTAATGAGTATTAAAATCAAAGCAATACTGTTGCTGCTGTAAACAGAAAAAAAAAAAATCCAGTATAAATTTTACAAGCATAATACAATGGTCATTAATATTTCCTGAAAACCAAAAGGAATGATTCCTAACACACTAATTGCAGATTAGTGCTATACAGCATCAAAATGAACAGGAAGCTGGAAAGATTTGCCAACACTAGTATCATAATTTGCATATATTTAGCTTATGTTGCTTTGACATTTCACTTGACTGATGAGGGCAATTTTTGACTGTGCAAGGGGTTACACACCAGTAAATTTATCTGTGGAGTGTCTGTGCTTTTCAGAAATGTATGTGTTTGTACTAAAGGTTAGAAATGTTTCCTCAATAAGCACCATGAAGTTTACTGTAGAGACTGCTAGGTTTTCCATACAGGGTTGTAGAAAGATGGATAAATTGAAAATGGTTCATAGTCAGCTTATGCTTGAGGATACCAATTTTTACTCATCTTATCAAAATCTAAGAATTAGGCAAGAAAAGGCACATTCAGCTTTCTTGTTGATCATAGTTATCATAGTTGACCATGACTTGCAACCTATCACAATATAAAAAGCACAACATTCTACAGTTCATTCACCATAATACACCTACACACAATTTTCATAGGACTTGCTATATATGTAATAGCACTTTGAAGTGCCCAGTATATAAAGTCAGGTACAGGCTTGTGGATTTCTAGAGTTTAAGACTCTTTGTAAAGAGAGAATAAGAAGGCTGACTTACTTGAATACCACGTTCAGGCTTGACTCAATTTCTTTCTTAAACAATGATACAAATGCTAAAAATGAAAATGCATATCATTCAGCAACCTGAACATCTTACAATAATGCTTACTCCCATCTGACAGATATTAATACCCTTAACGTTTTGCTTGTCTTTGCAAGAACAACTTTTTAAGTACAAAAAACTGTCTTTACAGATCTGCACATGTTAAACATAATTTAATGTTGTGTTTGATTGATCCACAAAGTATCACCAGCATGTTCAGATGATTTTCAGCTCGTGTGGAGAAGATAATCCTGTCACTCCATTTAATTGCATGTGTATGCTACTGCGAGCATTCCAGGGGTGTGGTTGCTTAATTAGGTGTTTCAGGAGAAGGCCTTAAAAACAGCTGCAAAACTTTTTCAAATAAGCCTTCTAGGTAGGCAATTTACAAATAAGACCAAGACATATAATATTTCAAATGCCACTCATGTTTAAGCCTCTGCAAACATAATTCTAGCTGACTGGAAAATTATACTAAACATAAAAAAATTGTACATTAAACAGTCACTCTAATTCTGTAAAGACTTCATAGAAGTACTTTATAAAGGCCACAGGTAGAGAGATAGATAGACTGATAGAGTTTCCAAACTAAATGAGTAACATATTGGAAATTTGATCTGTACGTGAAAGTGAGAATCAATAACTCATTGAACTACTAGCAAGAAAAATGTTGAATTGTGTAAAGATTATGTCTACCATGTCTCTTATGCAGTTTGAAATAGGAATATGTGCCAGAAATACTTCAGGCTTATTATTCCAATGAAAAAAAATATGATCAATCTGTTTAAATATAATTCCTCATGAGATAATAAACACTTCCTTTTCCAGGATGTCCTTGAAACATTTGCCCTCCTGTGTGGTGCAGTAGTTATCCTTTTGCTTGAAGATATCATATAAGAGATAGTCCTATAATTACAGCAGTTCAATGAAGTCATTTAAATCATTTAAATTTTAGAAAAGCAGAAGAAAAAAAATATTCTCTGCCCTGAAAAACTGTGTAGCCTTAAAGCCCTATCTTTCAAAATATTTCAGAGAGTGAGACTTAAATATTACTATTGTTATCCTGAAATTTTTCCTAATATAGTGCTGCTAAAGTACAATTTTCTGTTCAAATATTTCTTAACATGACCATTATGAACATGTAATAAATCAACCTATTCAACTTCTGAGAGTGACTGCTTGCACTATTTCAATATAACTTAGGTCTGCAGATACGATTTATTTTTCGTATTTCCAAAATGGAGCTGGTGATTGTACACAAAGTTTCCTGACAATAAAGATGGTAGAAAAATCAATATGCTAAGACAAGAGGTAGTCAACTGATGTGATTTGAAAAACAGGCGGTACTATTTCACTGTTTATGTGATCCAGAGAAAATGTAAGTCTAGAATTAAGTGAAACATTTTGTCTTCATTTTAAAACATCTATACCAATTCTAAAGGTAAACAATTAAAAAAAGTCTAGGTTATTGCAAACCTTAAAATTATACAGTATTTATATAAATTATTCAGTGAAAGAGAATAACCTTACATGCCCCAACAATTTACAGTGGTATTATGTTACTCTTCCTCCCTAGGAAACAAACAAACAAACAAACAAAAAAATGTGTGTGAGTGTGTAAGCATATTTACAAAAAAAAAAAAAAAAAGAAAAGTATATATATATATATATATATACTATATATATATATATATATATATATATAGGAAAAGAGAGAGGAAACTACAGAAGACATTAATTTCCCAGCATACCTCAGCATACCTTTTTCTTATCATTGGAAGCACAGCTGCTTTAATATGAATGCAAAATAACGAGAAGCAGCAGGAACTGACAGAGAAACAATGATATTTTTAATAGGTTTCTTTACTAAATTCCAAGTTGAAGAGCAAGAAAAATATTCTTAAATGCTTATATGACTTCAGAAATTCAGACTTATGATCATTTATCCTCAAGGAAGCCTCAGTGCTATATTCACATTCAAGCTGTTCGGGTTACCAGGGCAGGACAGTGATTCAGTCTGACAGTTTACAGTCTTAGTTATTTCGGGCACCTTTATTTTTCGTATCAGCTAAGTCACATAAAAGTTCAGAAATTCTACTCACTTCCCTTCCAAAATGCTTGATATACTGGTGCTGACAAAAACCTCTGTGAACCTCAACACACACAAATAAGACTCTGAATGTGCATGGAATTCACTGACAGATCAAGACTGTTTTTCCATGACTCAAAATGAATTTAAAGAACTTCTGACCACATGAATTTGAGGAAGTCTCACAGTACACAGTGGGAACTTCTCTCAGGACTTCAATAGGCTTTAAATCTGTTACCAAACAACTAATAGCCAAATTTAAAAAAATGTTATTTTTGTACTTATAAATTTACAGCAAGATTAATAAAAATATTTGGAAAAGATTCACAAGTATTTAACAGCATTTTCTGGCAGTGTTTTAGCTTGCTTTATTGAACTTTCCCAGTTCTTAGATTTACATAGCTTTTGTAACATCCTACTTTTCCTGTATTTCACTTTTTTGTTTTTCAGACAGTAGAAGCTGAGCTTAATTTTAATTATTAATTGAAGTGTTTCCTTTTCCCCAGGTATTCTAAGTATTTTATGTACACAGAAAGAAATTATAACTAGATTACTGTGAAAACTGATATCATTCTGACCAATTGTAAAGGCATTCAGTAAACTATTATTCTAGGTTTTGTCTCCTTGTCACTTAAACAATTTGTTCTTCATGCCTTTGCACTAATACAAAAGCTCTGGTTTTGTTTTTGTGATAGGTCTTATCTACCTTTCTATCTATCTATCTATCTATCTATCTATCTATCTATCTATCTATCTATCTATCTATCCATCCATCCATCCATCCATCCATCCATCCATCCATCCATCCATCCATATTCTTGAGATAAACTTTAGCACCAAGAGCTTTATCTCAGTGAAAAGTGCTGTTGGAGCAGGAGCGGAGCCATGAAGATGATCAGAGGACTGGAGCATCTCTCCTATACTGAAAGGCAGAGGGAGCTGGGATTGCTCAACCTGGAGAGTAGTTAAGGGAGAACATTTCGCAGCATTCCCATACTTAAAGAGCTTACAAACAGGAAAGAGACTTTTTTTTTTACAGAAAGAGATAGTATTAGGACATTGGTTAATAGTTTTAAACCATATAAGGGGAGGTTTAGATTAGACATTAGAAGGATTTTTTTTAATTTCAGGGAGGTGAGGCCCTGGCAAACACAGCCAAGAGAAGCTATGTTTAATTATTTTTGACAGTAATATAGAAATGCAGGTATTCAGACCCAGGATGGATGGGGTCCAGAATAACATAACCTAGTGGAAGGCAATCCCGCCCATGACACGGTGTTAGAACTAGATGATTAAGGCCACTCCATGTTTTTTGATTCTATGATGATATGACTCCATGATTCTATGAATGTTGTTCAAAATAAACTCTTCAGATAGTTTCTTTTTAGTGATCAAATTTAGCCATCACATGGTTACATTTTTTTCCACCAATCCTGTCCTGCTAATACACCACAAATGTCTAGGAGCTGTAACTCACTGAAAACAGAATCACATGCTGCCGTGTAGCTGTGAGAACTAAAAGTTATCCACAGGTAACCAGGATGAGCACAGGTTAGATAGGCCCCTCGTGACTTCCTGTTCCATGGAAGTTCAGTTTAATTCAAGCAACACGCAGCAATTATTAGAAAGCAAAATCACAGAACTGTTTTACACACATGATGGATGTTATCAGTACGTGTGAGGAAAAGCCTGAAAGGAATTGCATACAGTCTTGGAGAATAAAAATAGCTTGGGGATTTCCTACATTTTTAGGATTTAGATCAGTGGCTGACAAACTGGAAAACTCTCCCATTAGCCAGACCAGTTAGTAAAAGAATAAGATCACTGAAGACTATTGAGAATATAACTTAAGGGGCATTTCAAATATTACTTTCCCAAAAATCTGTCCATTCTTGAAATTTTCTTTCTGCTTTTCCTTCTTTTATGAATTAAAAATTGGTAATTTCAGTACAAATTCACTGTATAAACAGAGATTGTTACCATAACAGAAAAATCAGAAATGCTTTTTAAAAAGTTCTAAAAATGAATTGTTGCCTTTCTTATTTTTATTACTATAAATTCTCCTGCATTTATTTTAGGTTGAATACTGGACTTTTATTTATATTTGTTTCTAGCTAGAACATTCAAAGGAAGTCTACTTCCAAGGTAAAATCTTTTTATTCAATAAAATACGCTGTACCATCACTTTTATTTTCATACAATTTCTTGAAAATTCGTGGATCAATGATCGCTTAAGTCCACATTTTTCATTATACTATTTTTGCGTAACATATAACATTTTTATTCTGAGATTTTTCATGAGAATTTATAGCCTTTTCCAAACAGACACAATATGTCTTATTTCCTCTATGAATACTTGTTTCAAACACAGAAGTAATCCTTTCCTACTATTGGCTTCATGTCCTAGTCTGGGACTTTTCTTCTGTTTCAAGAAAACATATTACATGCTTAAAATTTTGCTCACAAAATAATACATATTTCCCAGATCCCGACTGACTACTTTTTCTTTTAAAATTCACGTTTAAGATTGTTGATGGTACAGTAATTTGAAATAGATTAATCAGAGAAGGAAACTATTATTGATGCAGAGGGCTGATTCTAAGACATCCAACTTACTGCTTCAGATCTATTATCTCCCTGAAATCTGAACTTTCCATTGTCTCTTTTTAACTCTGAATATCCCAAGTAATCCCATACTCAACCCAAAAAAGCCCACATACAGTTGCAGGAGTCCCTGGGGCTGTGATAGTAAAGTTTCGGCTGCTGCTAATCTGGGGTGGAGAAATAAGGCAGAAAATATCCTAGGAGCTACAGAATTCCTTACCTGTGCAGAAACCTCCTCTGCAAAACACCTCCTATTGAAACTAGCTTCTACTGAGACATCAGCTTAAAGTTACAAACATAGAATCATTTGAGGTGGGAGGGACATTTAAATATCATATAAACCACCTCCTCTGCAGTGAACAGGGACACCAGCAGTTCAACCATGTGGCTCAGAGCCTGGTCTGACATCACCTTGAATGTTTCCAAGGACAGAGCATCCACCTGTGCCAGCACTTCATTATTCTTATTATGAAAAAAAAAAATAAAAAATTATGCTTCTATGTCTAAATCTCCCCTATTTTGAATCCATTTCCCCTTGTCCCATCACAGCAAAGCCAGCTATGGAGATGGAGTCCCCTTCATTCTTAGAGCCCTCTGATAAACACTGAAAGGCCGCTATCAGGTCTCCTTGGAGCCTTCTCTTCTACAGACTGAACAACCCCAGCTTTCTCAGCCTGTTCCCATAGGGAAGTCTCCAAGAGGTAATGTTTCTCCTGCACTGAGGACTCCACATCAGGACACAGTACTCCAGGCAAAGTCTCACCAGTACAAAGTAGTGGAGCAGGATCACCTCCCTCTTCCTGCTGACTACGCTTCTTTTGATGCAGCCCAGGATACCCCCAGGTCCTTTTTGGTAGTGCTGGGCTCTATCTGTATGTTTCCCAGCTTGTACCAATAGTGGGGGGTGCCATGACTCAGGTGCAAGACCTTGCCCTTGGATTTGTTGAACCTCACAAGATTCTCCTGGACCCACTACTCAGACCTGTCTAGGTCTCTCTGAATGGCATCCCATGTCTCAGATATGTCAACCACACCACACAGCTTGGTGCCATCCACAAATGTGTTGAGAGTGCACTTGATCGCTTGGTGCCATCCACAAACATGCTGAGAGTGCACTTGATCCCACTGTCTATGTCACTGATGAAGATGCTAAAAGGCGTTGGTCACAGTACAAACCTGGGACACCATTTATCCCTGATCTCTATGTGGACATTGAACCAACTTCTTGAAGTTCAAATTTCAGCAAATTTTATTTAATATTTTTTAATCAAAGCTCATAGGGTAAAATGATGATCAGATTTCACTGTTGCTTTATTTTATAGATTACTCAAAGAGCAAAAAATTTACTAGGACTTAGTGAAATTATAGTTCCATAGCCTTTTGTTCTTTCGCTGCATGCCAGTTCAAGTCATTTCCCTACAGTGCCATCACAGACTACCTGGTCAAAATGATATCTTCACAGGAATTTTGTTTGTTAGTTTGCTTAAATAACCTCCAGTAGACTTCTTTTTCTTTCATGCAAACATCCAGTTATCTTACTATCCACGCAAAATTTCAAAGTACATCAGCTTGCAGCAATGAACTCCATAGCTCAGAAACGTATTATGTGAAGAATAATCTCCTCCTGTTTCCTTTGCTATGGACAACTCTCACATTAGATTTCCTAGTTCTTACAATAAGAAATCGTTTCCTATAGATCACCCCTTTGTCAGAGATGACTTTACAGATACAGACATAACCTGTTTAACTTCTGATGTTATTCTTGTTTTGTTTGTTTAACTGATTGGATCAGTACTGCAAATATCAATTAATTTAATAGATTCTACAGATTTCTATAGAAGCATAACAATGCCCTTCATTTTTTTCTCTATTCCTTTCCTAATATTTTTCAGCACATACAACTGATAGTAGACTTCACCATTTCTATAATATCTCCAATGTCAGTAACTTCTGGATAAGCAACTTTTGGATGTTACACTTCCAAAATTGCAGATTCTGTCCCAAGATATATCACTTCTTCTATAAAATGTCACTTCACATTTACCACATTTAGTTTAACTTGCCATTTTATTTTCAGTCTTTTAGATTTATATGATGTTTTTCAGCTTTTCAGATTTGCTCCTAGAAGATATAATTTAGTTTAACCAATGTATTTACTTAACTAAAAAATACACAGCCTTTTACCTGGTCATGGGTAAACATACAGGGCTGCCTACTCCCATAGAGAGGTGCAGATAGTCCTTGACTATGACTGCATGATTGATTTACTGTGTAGTGAAAACTGGCTATTTAATCTGCCCATTGTCTTTTATTTTTCATTCAACGATCTGTTTGTTCAAGGACTCCTTGAAGGTTTGGACCCTTTGAGGACCAAAGAATCTACTAACAAGGGATCATGACAAATGTCTTCTGGAAATCAGAGCAAGATAAACCACTACGCAGTACTGGTGAGACCACAGGTGGAGAGCTGTGTTCAGTTTGGAGCTCACCAGTACGGCAGAGATGGGGATATTGGAAAGAGTGCAGGAAAAATCCACAACAATGACTAAGGGATCTGGAGCACCTCTTCTGTGAGCAAAGGCTGAGAAAGCTGGGACTTTTTGGCCTAGCGAAAAGAAATCTTGGTCAATCTCATCAATGTGTACAAATACCTGAAGGCAGGATGCAAAAAAGTTAGAGACAAAGTCAGAGTGCATTATCAGATGCATGTGGTCCTGCTTGAGTAGCTGTTTTGAACCTGTTGATCTCCAATGGACTCTTTAAACCTTCGTCATTCTGATTCTATGATACCAACCAAACACTCTGGATACATATACTTGCGTAGCAGGTTTCAGACCCAAAACATTTTCTTCCTAGTCAAATTTACAAAAAAGAATTTTGGGGGCTACTGTTCCTAAAAGATCAAGAAAATTGTTTTGAAATATCCATTTCACATTTTAAGAAGTAACTGCTTCATATGCTGATGAATTCCAAAAGAATTCCATGCGTTTTGCAACACTGCCAAATTAATTGGTAACACAAGAAATTTAGTGCTCCCCTTCCCCACATATTATGCTACCACATTTTAAAATGCTATAATAAAAATATTAATGAAAATCAACCTCCATGTCATACTAAAATCAGAACTTATTAAATAGATTAGAAAATAAACCACTTTTAAATTTGGCAGTTGGCATCCCTTTTTCTTCTTTTTCTCAGTTTTTATTAGAGATTATATATACAGACCTGGGACAATTTAAAATGATCTAAGTTTCCCTTGCATCAGTTCCAGAGTACTAAGTGAACAATTCTCAAGAGGAAGCCTGAAATGAACATCTGCAAACTGTTGCAAGAATAGCTTTTACCAGAAAGAGCTCTGAGAAACTTACTTTGAAATATATGTGTATTTTGTATAGACTGTGGTTTTGCTACCTGAGAGAAATTAAGGCTGAACAATTTCTCCCAGGGGACCTGAGAAATTCTCCTTCGAATGTGTATTGTTATTTAGAGATGTCAATGAACTGCAGTTTTTCAATTCTATACCTGTTTATAACCTCCTGTGTCATCTCCCTTAAGAAATTATGAATGTACTACTTCTAATACTTTTTTTCTCTATGACAGGCAGACTCACTAGACTGTCCCTTTCCAAGTCTGTCACAAAGGAAGACAAAATAGCTAGGCATGTCAGCAGTTTATATCAAAATACACTTCATGTAAAACTGTCTCCTGGAGCACACTTTAACACATCAGCAAACCTGGCTGTTAATCAATAGCTCTCGTTCTAGGCTATCAACAAACACAAGATTGCCCTTTCTTGACAGACACCAAAATCAAAAGGCCTGTCATGGTTCAGCCTAGGCGGATGAAGGGACCCACAATCCCACACCCGTGGGAAAAGAGAATGGGGAAGTAAAAAAGGAAGGGAGATGAGCCTAGATGAAAAAAATAAATAGTGGCAATGATCTAAGGAAACAAACAAACAAACAAAAAAAACTAATTTATTAAGTATGATGGTGGAATGAAAGATACACAAGATATACAATATAATACATTATAATTGGAATTGAAGACGATAAATTAAATAAAATGAGAGAGAGAGTGTCTGAAACTGAAGGTCTTACCCTACTGCTGTAGGCAAGCTAGCCAGGGAGCACAAAGCCAAGGAGAGTAAAAAGAGAGAGTATTGTGACTCCCATTCAGTTTTTTATTTCCCTCTGAAAGGAAAACTGAAATGGAATATTGAAGTCTTCTGAGAGCTGTATTTCATTCTTCTCTTCTGAGAATAGGTAACTGAAATTTTCAAAAATCCATGGAACTGCAGCATTAACTTTAACACCCAGTGTACTACGTGATGTTATGATGTGGAATACCAATCATAAATTATAAAACAATGACAGGTGCCATTTTGTTTTGTGGTTTATATAAACGCAGATTCACAAGCTCCCCTGAAAAAAATCAAAGTACTCTTGACTCTTAAGTTTACAACTAAGATCAATCAAACCACCAGATTTCACAGGGCAAAGGTGTTCTTATTTCTACAATTAGTACTAGGTAAATTCATAGATTTATAGATACATTAGGTTGGAAAGGACCCACGAGATCATCTAGTCCAACCATCCTTCTACCACCATCCCTACCCACCAAGCTACTAAATCAAATCCCTCAGCACCTCATCTAAACGCTTCTTGAACAGCGCTAGGGACGGTGCCCCAACCACCTCCCTAGGCAGGCCATTCCAGTGCCTGGCCACTCTCTCAGAGAAATTTTTTTTCCTCAAATCAAATCTAAATCTTACCCGGCACAACTTGTGGCCATTCCCTCATGTCCTGTCATTAGTTACCTGGGAGAAGAGGCCGACCCCCTCCTCACCACAGACCCCCTTCAGGAAGTGGTAGAGTGCGATGAGGTCTCCTCCAAGCCTCCTTTTCTCCAGACTAAACAATCCCAGCTCCCTCAGCCGCTCCTCGTAATACTTGTGCTCCAGATCCCTCACCAGTTTTGTTGCCCTTCTCTAAACACGCTCCAGGGCCTCAATGTCCTTCTTGAGGTAAGGGGCCCAAAACTGAACACAGTACTTGAGGTGTAGTCACACCAGAGCTGAGTACAGGGATGATCACCTCCCTGCTCCTGCTGGCCGCACTATTTCTAATATAGGCCAGGATGCCATTGGCCTTCTTGGCCACCTGGGCACAGTGCCGGCTCATGATGAGCCGAGCATCAACCAAAAAAAGATGTAAAAGATGCATGAAGGTATGAAAAATATGTGTGTAAAGGGTTAATTCTGCAACCTTTCACTTAAAAATATCAGAACACGTGACTAATTTTAGTCATCAAAATGTTCATCTCTACCCCACAGTAGTACTGTTACATCACGAGAATTTAGCCAGATTTATGCCTTTTAATTTTTGGACAAGAATTTTCTGAAACAAAAACAAAAACAAAAAACAAAAAACTAAAAAGAAATGCAGTATTTTGCCTCTTACTCTAGTGTTTAAGCTACAGGCCATGTTTCCAATTCAAAGTGTTCAGCAATACTCTTTGAAAACATTAACTGCATTCAACAGGTCAGATTCTCCCATATTATTAGATGATTTTGGAAGAAAGGAAACAGAGAATTTGAATAACCAGTTGTACAAAGAATATTCAAGGATTCCCTGCCTCAGTCACATCTGTAGAGCATGAATACTCCCTACATGAATAATAGTGACCACGTTATGAGTGTAGAAGCTGCACCTCACTCCAGATGTATTAGTGAAACACGATAAAATTTTTCCCTGGTTGTCACTCTCAGAGGCCTGCTTTGTTGCAGAACCTAGAAGACAAAACAAACTAATCATTCAGTTTGCTCTCTGTTAAATGGAAAAAGGGGATATAAAAGTGAATAAAGACCACTTTGTTTGTCACAGTGATAAACGTATTTTTTTGTTATCAAAAAAGAGATGGGGGAAATGTGTTTCTTGCTGAATGTGTTGATAAGGGTAATTTCTATAAATCAATGTAGTACTTCAAATACCAACTGAAAGATCTTGATCTGTTTCACAGAGAAAGCATAAAGAATAGATAAGTGAGTGCATCCTGCAAGCTTCATCATCTTCCCTTTTGGAGTTTAACTAGAAAATTACTTTTATAGAATTTTGTTCTTCCAGCTGCTGGAAAACAGTGTTTTGAAATATTCTATATTCTGCTACTAAAGTGTCAAGATACAGCAAATATAGTTAATAATATTTCATTATTTTTTCTCTGACAACAATGCTTGTTGCAGAAAATGTTTGTAATTCACATGTAAATCCAGGTGTGAAACTCAAACCCATCTTAGAGTAGCCACAACATCCTCCCATCAACTAGTAGTAGCCTTTATACCTTGTAAAAGCTCATCTCAGATGAAGGCCAAAGTCCTTAGTCTCAGCTTCCCTAGAGGAACACATAACTTTTTCTAATTGCTAAAGAGAGAAATAGGAAGTAATAAGGGAAAGCAGTGTTACACCTCACATCAACAGAACGGGCAAATGGAGGTAGTTTTTGTATGGTAATTGTCCCCAGATGACAAACACTCCTTATCTGTTCCAAACAGAAGTCACTGAGCTAGAAGAACTCACAAAGGATATGTAACACTATGGACAATATTCAGACTGATTTGTGCTAACTGACGAGTTATCTGCAATTAAGTAAGGATCCACAGGTGCTCCCTTTGAAACAGCGTGCTAGTTAGTTCACTTTTCTTCTCATTGCCTTTGCCTTTGAGAAATCTGTTGTGTATCCAAAGCAAAGTCCTAAAAATATGAGCATCAATATAGATATTTTAACTTTCTTCTTTTTTTTGCCTAGAATAGATTGGCACAGCATATTTTTTCCAGATTAAGATCAAGAATATGGTGCTTAAACACACATTTTATTTTTAAAAAGTCATCAAAATTGTAAAATATAAATGAACTAATAAACAAAAAATAAACAAACAAACAAAAAGCAAGCGAGGAAGTAGACAACAAACAACTCTGCTTAAACAAAAAGACAACACTGTAGCAGAAGTGCATGTGAACAGCTTGATTTCATGTTTCAGAACCTGGATGGAAATTGGAGCAAAGCTTTACTCCTACTCAGAACACCCACTCAACAAAACAGCCAAACAATCTGCTTAACAGCAAGAGACAAGTTGTAAAAGAGTTTTGTTACATGACAGCCAAGGATTTCAGCAAAACAACTTTTAAAAAAGGGTTCATGTTGGAGAGGATTCTATATTATATTTTCTCTACTGATATACACAACTTTTAAAAATATTAAGAGAGCTTTAATTAAAACTGTTAACATACATTTCTGAAAATTTCGTTTGTTTGTTTTTATGTTTCTTGGTTATTTTTTTAAGTATATAACAGAGGAAATGAATACAGAGTTGCTCACCGCCCAGAATTTACGACAGCAATAAAGACACATATTGTCTAAGTAAAATGACCAGGCAAGAATACACACAAGTATGTACACACTATACTAAAAGACATTGACAATTACATGAAGAGTTTTCCATTACTGTGAGTAAATTACAACAGAAGATTAACTGTAAAGTAGTAATCAGAAACAACTGATACTCTTAAAATGAGTCCTGGGAGCTAATTAATACAGATGTGACATCCTGCCAGACTTTAGTGGTATTGAAATGGTGGAAACCATGACTGGCCTTTGAGGATTTGGCCTAGCAGTTCTACTTTAATACTTCTTTGAAGAGCTTCCTTTTAAAACGCTCTCTGCCCCACATCAGATACTAACTCTGAATTGAGAAAAAAGTTCTTTCACATTCTACATGCATCGTCACTTTTCCCAGCTACTCTTGTAGAAATTTCTTTAGCACTGGTTGAAACCACTCAAGATCCACACTGTGATCATGAATTTTATGAGAAAGAGGTGACAAGAGATGCATTCACTGCACGTATATGATTTAGTCTGTAGGTCTTCACAAACCAAGGAAATCAGTGCTCCTGCCCAGTCTTTTATGTTTTCAGAATCAGCAGTGGGAACATGTTATCTTTTTTAATGACTATGAGTAAATTGCAAGTGAATAGTCAGCACTGAAACAGCAGTGCAAGTAGACTCAAGTATCAGACACAGATTTACAAGCAGGGCTGCAGCCACTGTGCAGACCCCTAATCTTGGTACTTAGCTACTAAAGAAGCTTTCCATGGTGAAATGTGCAGGCAGAATAGAAAAGAGATTTAGAATATTAAGAGATTCAGACAGCTGAGATTATTGGGTAGAGCACTGAGATATCTTTCTTCTCTTCCTTCACTTTCTGCCAAGAATGCATAAGCTCTGCTGACATTGGGATTATTCTATTTAGACTATTTTTTTCATCAGTTTAATGTAGCATAGTGCCTGCAAGCCAAAATCTTTCAGGTAGATTTTATACTATGTTTAATTATTTTTGACAGTAATATAGAAATGCAAGCATGGAGCTTGGTTTTTTTTTTTTGTTGTTTGTTTGTTTGTTTGTTTTTTGTTTTTTGAGTAATAAGAGCATGACATAGGCAAAAACAATTTGAAGGAGATTTTTTTCATTGCAATCCTCAAAATCAAAGGAAAAACTGAAGAAATGTAACAAAAAAAAAAACAAACAAAAAACTTTGGATTATAAAGCAATTAAACGAGTAAAAAATCTAAACCACAGGCAAATTCACAAACTTTCAACACAACAGAGATTTCCAATTAGGAAACTCACATGGGACTTGCAGAGTAATTTGTTAGAAACTTTCGACTGGCAGTTACATCTGTGGTTTTCCATGCTGGAACTGTTCTTGCAAAAATTTATGAGATATGAACATTCTTCCTTCACTTAATCATAAAAGTAAAGCACCAGAATTACCACATATCAACAGAAAAAAAAACCTGTTAGGGGATTTTTTGGGTTGTAGCCTGTGGATTCGTGTTTTGTTCTGGGGGCTTTGATGGGAGCGGAGAGTTGTTATTATTTCTGTTTGTAAGCTTTGAACTATAATATTTAAGACTTCATCAACTCTTGTGAATAGTGATGTTTCAGCTAGATCAATTTTCTCCTCAGTGATTTTCTACTCTTTCCAGAAACAGGTGTTGTACACACTCTGAGATTATAATTTTAGAATAATTGCACAAGGCTGTCAGGCAAAACCAGTATTGCTATAGGAAATGTTTTCTGCTTATAATTATGCTAATTTGAAATTCATCTGTCAGGAAAGGAGACATATGCCTGCAGGGTTTTTCTTGTTTTGTTTTGTTTTGTATTGTTTTCCTCTCAGTAGTAAATCACATTTTTCTTTTCTAAATAGAGAACTTGTGTTGATTTTAATGAAACTGTCTTGCAATGCTCTGCCTTTACCGCAGCCAAAGCAGTCATTTAGGGGAAAGCAAGTATAACTCTGTTATATTCTCAGCTACATCATTGATCAGGAAGAATATCCTCATATTTAACAGTTCCCCTAGGACTGTCTTTCATTAATCCATATGTATAATCTTCAAATATGTGTCATCCTGTGGTACAAAGTGAAGAAATGTGTCCTTTCTTTTCTTCTAGCTTAATATGTACTACTATAATTTATGTTTCTCTGATTTTTGACTACAAAGAACACTGACCATGTCTTCTTTATTCATGTGCTATTCATACCATTCATAATTTCATCAAATTCATCAGCCTTTGAGAGGAATAATCTGAGGTGAGATACAACCTACAAGCCTTCAAGTCTGACCCCACCCCAAAAGAAAGGTTGCCATTCCTTCTATGATCAGCGCTAATAATAATCTCCGCATGTATTTGGCTCCATGTGAATTTTTCCCATTTATCATCTGAGAAAACAATCTGGAAAAGCCAGAATTCTGTCTGAACAGAAGACCAAGAAACATTTAGGTGAGAATACACCTCAAGCACATAGTGCTAAAGATTTGGTCAGCTGTATGCACAGTTCAGTTTTCAGTTACGTATAGACAGTTACATAGAAGTTGCCAGATATGATGAAGTCAGACAGTCATCCTTCTCAGAGGTTCTCTTTCAAATTACTCCTTTCTGACTTGGTTGAAAAAGAAAGTTAGAATGGAGATAATGAGCTACCTCCCTGGAAATATTTTCTGCTACACTCTAAGACATCTCCATTTATGAAATTATATTTATCTCCAATTGCAATTATGAGAGGTATGCTAGGTATTTTGAGCTGTCTCTACCTTTTAGTTACTTTCAAAAGTGAAGAACGGGACTAGTGTATTTCAGAATAATGTATTTCACCACAAGAATTATTTTGTTCATTAATCTATATGCCAACCAAACAAAACATATCAGCAGCATTGACTCCACAGTCTAACGTTCTTTATGCAAACATCATTACTTAATAATCATTTTACAAGTAGAACAATGCAAGAAAAAAGCTGGTACATCCTCCCCTCCCTTCCAATTATAAGTAAAATAAAATAAAATAAAATATTATATATGTTATTATAGTTTTGAGCAAACATTAGCAGATGCCCTAGAATTACTGACAATAATGTATATATTTTTTTGGACAGACAGAGTGGTGTGGCAGAAAAAAATACATAGTGACAAACCCTACAAGAATATTTTACAACTGTTGGCCAAATTAAAGCACAAACAACTTGCAAGCTGAGACTACAGATAGCCCTGTTGCATGTTCATCACTTTGGAAAAACATAGTTACAGTGGGAGCACACAAGAAGAACATAATGAATGCAACAGGAGCGCTTACAGATAATTTCCAGTGGTTTCTGCCAGTTCCAAGAAAACCGATTTAAGTTATGTACGCCCAGCTCTTCATCTCCTCATTAAGCATTTGCTGAACTCATTATCAAGGAAGATCATAGGGCACTAACCCATATCCTTTGACATTTTCATTTATGCAAAACTGCAATCAAATTTGAAGTTACTAAGTTCAAGTGTACAAAGTCTATAATTTTTCACAATGAATCATATGTGTTTTCAAGGTAATTTTTTGCTGGGTAGAAAACAATATTTCAAGACACAAAAGGCAAAACTGCACTGGAAATATGAGTGCTTATAAATAAGTGTTTTAAATCTCAATTTTTCTAGACAAGGTATCACAGAAGACATGGAGGTAGCAAGAAATGCATGAGAAAAAAAGATATGTAAGCAAATGACTATGAAATTTTGCTGTTCAATTTTTCTCTATATATTTACGTAAAAGTCACATATATATAGACATGAAGAAAGCTCTCTAGTGTTTTCCACTTTGCCCATATCACCCTAAATTATCATGCCTGTGGGCATTATCATTCAGTGGTAGATCTCTTTTGAAAGTATTCTGTCACTTTTCACATATTATTTTTATCATTTCATTTTATTTAGAAAAATCTTTCATATCTAGTTTTATTTCCTCTTGTGAATGTTAAGTTCAATATAAAATTCTAAAGAAAATATTTGGCAATATTTCATTTTTAAGAAAGAAATTGAAGTTAACGAGTGAGCATGTGTCAACGGTTTACAGGCTTGTCCTTTTACTTATTTACAGAACACTCATTATGCAGTCACAGAGGCTGAATACTCTTTTCCACAGTGAGAAAAATACTTGGCCAACAAATACTTCTCTCGGTTCACTAAGAATTATACACCCCCTGAGATTTTAATTCCTCTGATTTCTCTGTGCTAGGGAGTTCATGTAACAATTCTGAAAACAAGATTTTCTCACTTTGGACTTAATATAAATGCTTTTAATATGCTTCTGGAGAAAAAGAAACAAAACCACACATGATTAAATTACACACACATAACACAACTGGAAAACACACAAGTGTAGATGATAATGGGCATTTTGGCAGGAATTCAGTCTGTCTAATGAGGTAATAGGGACAAGTCATTCCTTTTTGTATTTATCTTAGACAAAAAAAAAAAAAAAAAAAAAGAAACAAAAACAAAAACAAACAAACAAACAAAAACAGAAAAACCCATAACCATACAGCATCTCCTGCCATGCCACCAACATATGCCTTGATTGTTGTGGACCAAAATAATAAAATGAGAGGTACTGCTTTTGGAACAGCACTCTCAGTACCAACACAGATGGAACACCAATGGAATTGCAATTAAAACAATAATATGTGGCAACAGTGCTTTATTCTCAGGAATACAGTTTACCTCTCTATTGCCTGCAAATTCATGACTGCTCACTGTTAAACAGATGATGTTATCCACCCTGCACATGATATCTTTCTTATGTGAAAAGCAGAAGAAAAATTCAAAAGCTTTGATTGTAAGTGTATATTCCACCCTTGAGGTTATTAAAGTAGTGTAGTCATTTAGACTGAAAACAAGCCAAAATTCACATAGTTTGACAGAGAATTATCGAATATGTTGTCTAGGGTACTGTGTTATAATGTCATAAATAACAATAAGTCTTTTTTTTTTTTTTACTAATGCTACGTTATCATTAATGAATGATGTAATCATTAGTTCTTCCTTCCTCTCTGAATGCCTTGTAATGAGGTCATTATCGCTTTTAAAAATCATGATTTTGTTTTATTTTCCTTCCTGGGAGGACTGCATGGAGACTGCATGGAGACTGCTAGTGATGCATTAATCCTATGTTAAGAAATCTGCATGGGATAATCATTAAAATTATGCTGTTGAGCTTGAAAGAGTCAGAGTTGTACCAAAGGTAAGACTCCTACAACCTCAGTTATATGTTTCCTAACATGAATATTTAAAACACAAAGGTTGTATGACTGTTTTTAGCTCCATGCATTTCATTCTTGCTTTCCTAAAATCCTAAACTACAGTGTCTTCCATGATCATGCACTATTTCATTCATGCCAAATAGTAGAAGCCACTTGTATCAAAGATAAACAGGAAGAACTATTTATACAAAAGACATATTGTAAACCTTTGTTTCATGTTATGAAACTTCAAAAAAAATCTGACGAACATAAATGCAAATCCCCTTTTTAAATTTTTGCACCCAGACTAACGTAGAATTCAATCTTCAATTGAGGAATGTCCTAGTTTGAAGAGCCAAGCCCAGTCTAGGTCTATATTGCTAATGACATGGAAAATACTGAACAGGGTAGTTTGTCAGCTCTTGCTCTGCTCTGACCAAGGCAGATAAAAAAAATGCTAACTTGTCTTTGAACCTTACATTATTCCCATTGATTAAGTGCAAATTACTGTGAGTGTACTTACCAACGCTGCAATTTTATCTGCAAGTAAAAAATAACTATAACCTAACAACACAGGAAAAACAATACCTTATGTAGAAGAGGCCATAAAACTTCTTGAAGTCTTAAGAAAATGTAATTTTCAGTATTAGTTTTCTGGCATAGTTCCAAATTTCTCTGTGTTAGTCATACCTCCAAGAATCTGCAGTACTTGGGTAGATTTAAAAACCCTTGATGACTTAGTTTGACTATCACTCAGTCTTCTCATTTGCACAGTTCTTATCCACCTCTGTCGGTTATCACCTAGGATTCTTGCACATCAACTTTACAGACACCATAAGCAAAAGCTCTAAGTCAAATAATTTATATAAAATATCAAATTTGTTTCCCACTGTGGCAGTGTCGGAGCAGAGTATAGCTGATTTTTTTCCTTAGCCCTTAATTTCTGCAAATGACCCTGATTTTCTTTCAAAAACTTAATGAAGAATAAGCTGTTAACAGCCAACACATTAGTTATTACAGGCGACCCTCAGCAACTCTGTCATTTATGTTTGTTCCAGTGTTTGTGTGAGCTATGTTGTAAGCTGATCCTTGAGTTCAAGTTTTGGAGAGTGCTTCATTTGATGGTTGAATGTTTTAGAGAGTTTTTAGGTTCTGTTTTTTTTCATTTGTTTGTTTGTTTGTTTGGATTTTGGTGTTTGCATGGGGTAGGGGGCCTGCAATTTCTTGGCATTAACTATTTCTTAACAACAGGTTAAGGGTATGGATTTGATGAACTGTTGTTTTCACCCAAACTTCAGCAAAGCAAGTCCCTAGAATTCATTCTGATTGGAGAAAATAATGCTACTGGTGTTTCCCAAAAGCCTATTTCTCAGGTAACTGTGATTGAGAAATAAATCCTTTCAGTGGAAGAAGACTCAGAGATAAAGAGTAAAGCTTACTACTGAGTGTGGCTGACAACTGTTGCAAAAAAAAACTCAACACCAATTCTACTAGACCTTTTTTTTCTTTTTCTTTTTCTTTTTCTTTTTCTTTTTCTTTTTCTTTTTCTTTTTCTTTTTCTTTTTCTTTTTCTTTTTCTTTTTCTTTTTCTTTTTCTTTTTCTTTTTCTTTTTCTTTTTCTTTTTCTTTTTCTTTTTTTTTTTTTTTTAAGATAAATGGGTATTTTAGTCAAATGGATCAACTGTGGCATAAATGCTTCTCACTGTGTTCGTTAAGAGTATGACTGTCTCATTGAGTTAACCACATCAGCCCAACATATATTATAAAATTATTTTATTCATCAACATCTATTGAAAATATAATTGAAACGGTTTTATTTTAATGTTAATTTACAAGTTAGACTGTAATTCCACCGTGGAGGTGATAATTCAAAAATGTAAATGAAGTGTTCAAATTGTGATGGACTGTAGTGTTTACAAAGATTGAGTATCTCTAGATAAAGCTAATATTTTATAAACCACACTTCAGCCTATGTTCCCCCCAAAACTGGAAAACTTTCCAAAACCAAAGGGCCGTAGTCTGTACTTTGTTCAGAAAAGTCTGTGGTCATATTCCTAGACTGAGCGGAGTCTGTGGCCTGTGTAGGCCACATTCTTGTAAAGTGGGAAATCAGGTTGCTTAAAAACATAGAACTGTTCCTGCGTTCTTAAGCATGTGTGTCTGTAAGAATTCACTAAGATGCTTTCTCCAGTTAAACTACATATTTATCCACAGAACTCAAGCTCCATTTACTACACTGACAAACAAACCCAGAAACAATTTTGTTTATAAGCAGACTACAGATTAAATAAAATCTTAACAGTGGGCTTAGAAGTTTGTGGACATTACCAGGGCAGCTAAATCCCTAAGAAAGATAATAAAGACCAACATCTAGTAATGACACTCTTCATTAATATATTCAACATACCTTGCTCAAACTTTCAAGAAACTTAAATTGAAATACTGACCTTACATGAAAAATCTCTGTCATCACAGTAATATAAAACAACCTACCTTACTTAGAGCGTTGCAGATTAGGCTACCAAAAAAATGATGCAGCAACACCAGCAAGTGGATGGCTCTCACAAAAGCATTTCAGCATACAAATTCTTTCTTCACATAAAAGACTGGAGCATGATCAGAATAACTGTAGACATCAATACTATACTGTTAAATATGTAGCCTTTTCTAAACCACTTGTGTTATAAAAAGAAGAGGATCTTACACAGTGAAATATACTTCTTTGACACAAATCAGAGAGATAATAACCCACTGATTCAAACAAAATTTGAAACCTTTAAGTAATTGATGGTACCCTTCTAGTTGAAAAAAATGAGGTACTCTAAAGCTTAGAATGAAACGACTAGTCTTTCTGATAATTTTTAAGACCCACTGGGTTTGCTCTTCTGTATTACTAAATCCTATAACTTTGTTACCATATAAGTAGTCAAGAGGTTACTTTTGCCAAACTTTCCAAAGACATTCACAGCCCCTGAGTGCAGGAGGATTTCAATAGGCCAGGCTGTGATCAAAAGAGACATTTCCCAAGGTCAAATAGGTCTGCAAATCAAGATTAAACATTTTCCTAAAACATCTGTAGAGATCTACTTCCTGATGGTGACAATGACTTATTTGTATTGCTTTGCAAAGAATGTTTTCAGAGAATACAAGGCTCTGGATTCATAGAGGTTGGACATGAACTCTTACATGCTGACTTATGTTGCTTAGGAGAGCAATGCCAGATTCCACTCCTTTATATCCTCCTTTGGCTACTGATCCTCCTCATCTCACTTGTCTCACCTGAGGATTATTATTTTCTCATGTAAGCACTTCTACGTATTCAGTGGAGACTGAATATATCCAATATTACTTCATCAGTTCATATGCAGTATAAATTCATCACTTTTTTCACAACTATTGGACAAATATAAACATAAGAATATACTGCAGGCATTATAGTTCCTTAACTGTATTTGGATACAGGATCCATTGTAGATCCAGAAGCAGGAGATTGTTTCTAAAATGAATTCGACTGAAAGGACAAAATGGTCTTAAAACTGAGATTAGTAGATTATCAATTAAGAGCCTTGGATTCAGTTCTTGAATTAATTCATTTTTTTCTGTGCGTGCCTTAGACCATTAACTTTATAGGTGAGAAATCATTACACAGCAGCTGATTAGTTATATTGGAACTGTTTAACAGACAGTACAAAGTTTAAAATAAGCTGATAATAATACTGAGATAGCCATCCCTGTGCATAGCTATAACATGTTGGGGTACAGGATTAGTTTGTTTTAAATGCCAGTGCTAGAACAAGTACTTCTTACAAGTAAATCTTACGTGGCTAATTTAGATACTTAGTATGTACTAGTTCTAAAGCCAAATTTAAAATTAGTCCTAAAATTTCCAAAAAGAAGCAAATTTTCAATATCAATTGAGGAATTAGTTTTCCTACCTCCTTCTTAACAGATCCCAAAAGAAGATGGAATTTCACTGCTGAATATAATTTCAAGGGCATTCTAACTCCCTGTCACAAAGGGCATCCATTGTAGGGGATCGGTTTAGAGGACTTGGAATCTACTTCTTACTATCAGATAACTGTAAAAATTCTCAGTTGAAAAATAAAATTTAAAAAGAAAAAAAAAACCAAACAATAATGTTTGATATTAGTTACAAAGAACTAGCTAAGCACAATCCATGACAAAGTTGATCAGAAATACTCTCTATTCCTAAAATTATCTATTCCTACATCAAAAATGGATTGTATTTATTCAGTTAGTGAAATGTCTCAATTTTTATTATGTCCATTGTGATTTTTGAATTTTGAGTGTAATCCAGTTATTGAGTAATATACCATCAGAATGTTCAAATGACAGCTAACACACTAGCACAACACCTGGTAAGGTTTAGTCAATTGGAATTTTTATTCATGTTGCTAATGCATATTCAGTACAGTATAAGATGAACATGAAAGTACATTAAAGGCTTTCAGATGGCACAAAAGTAATGTCAAGTACAACGTAATCTTAATGTTTCCTGATCAAATGAACATAAGCTGGGAAGAAGTGGTACAAGTAAGGCTTCCATATGTCTCAGAATTCCTTATCAGACCTCTGGAACATATGCTAGTCTGTTGCCACCACAGCAGTTCACAGAATGAACTCATTCCTGGTGGATGAGAAGCAGGACATGAGTCAGCAGTGCATTCTTGCTGCCTAGAGGGCCAGCTATATCCTGGGCTGCATTAAAGAAGGAGTGGCCAGCAGGGTGAGGGAGGTGATTGTCTCTGTATACTCAGCTCTTGTGGGGCCCCATCTGGAGCACTGCATCCAGGTCTGGGGCCTCCAACACAAGAAAGATGTGGAGTTCTTGGAATGGGTCCAGAGGAGGGACACTAAAATGATAAGAACAATTCCAATGAGGAATTGTTGAAGGAACTGGACTCATTTAGCTTGGAGAAGAGAAGGCTCCGGGGGATCTCACTGTGGCCTTCCAATATTTGAATGGAGCATATATACAGGAGGGAGAACAACTGCTTACACAATGATGGGACAAGTTTTAAACTAAGATGAGAGGGATTTGGATTATATATCAGGAGGTAGTTCTTCACTCAGAATGTGGTGACATGCTGGAATGGGTTGCCCAGAGAGGTTGTGGATGCCCCATCCCTGGAAGCATTCAAGGTAAGTCTGGATATGTGTTTAGGCAGCCTGGTCTAGTGGTTGTCAATTCTGCCCATGGCAAGGGGGTGGAAACTAGGTGATCTTTCTTTGAGGTTCTTTTCAACCCAGACCATTCTATGATACTATTAACTGTCAGATTCAAGGTTAGTGTTCATCCAGGAGCTCCATGGCAGTGTGCAAAGTTGTCTTCGTCTTTAAAAAATATTCTGCTATGAAATGAGAGAAAACATGTGTTATGTGTTGTTTCCTCAGAGAAAGGTGAACTCCAAGACAAAGAAATAACGTAAAATGGAATCCTATAATTACCAAGGTTGGAAAAGACCTCTAAGATCATCCAGTCCAACCGCCACCTATCACCAGTATTTTCCACTAAACCATGTCCCTCAGTACAGCTTCTAAACATTTCCTGAACACCTCCAGGGACAGTGACTCCACCACCTCCGTGAGCAGCTTGTTCCAGCATCCGACCACTCCCTTGGAGAAGAAGTATTTCCTAACATCCAACCTGAATCTACCGTGGCTCAACTTGAGACCATTCTCTATATTCCTGTTGTCACAGTTGCATGGTGGAAGAGGCCAACCTCAACCTCACCACAACCTCCTTTCAGGTAGCTATAGATAGTGATACTCAAGCAAAGATCCTTTTCAGTATAGACTTCAGACACAGCCTTTTTCAAGTCTTCTACAGTAGCCTATGGAAATTATTAGAGGTACCATGCAACCTGTCACTGTCACTACTTAAAAAAATTAAAATCCACAACTAATTTATAAAGTTTGTAATGCTTCCACAAACAAATTGACTTGGTTCCAACTACCTCATTCTGGAGAACTTTCTGCAATATGTTATCAAAGCAAAAGTGTGAAAGAATGTTGAATTCATAAGGCGCATACTCTATCTACAGCATTTGACAAATAGCACATCCCACTGATTTATCTCCCAGGAGGAAGGAGGAGAGTGAGAGAAAAGGCATCAACAAATGACCCACTCCCATCTGATTGTTGAAGACCTTGCTTTCATTAATGCCTTCCAAATCCCAGAGTATTTTTCATTCTTTTATTCCATTCTTTCAAATAATTCATCAAAATATAGTATCCTCAACTATATAATGAAAACAGAAATCAGAGCCTTTTTACCATGGTTGATAGCTGCTTTACCCAGAAACACGTAAGCCTGCAAATTCTACAGTGATTTCAAACCAAACTTGTTTTCAGTCCACAGGCATATGTTATTGGAAATAAAACAGCTTCTTCAAAAAATAAAGAAGGAAAGAAAATGTATATGTGATCTCAAAAGAATCGTATGCCAACCTGGAACTTGTCCTTGAATTTGATTTAGCATCTTTCCTTTCCAGCACAACAGTATCAGGCTTTGGTAAGACTAAAGTGAAGCAAACAGCTGAAGAACTGAAGCAGAATACTTAGACTATACAGAACACAGAAACACAGACTTATAGAGGATGCTGCTCTTGGGCAAGCCAGTCCTTTTTTTTTTTTTTTTTTTTAAGAACATATTTTCATTTCAAGTTTTATTTGAATTTGAGTTACACTCTAACCTGACTGGGATAAATCTAGTGTCACACTCTGCCTTTCAATACTCATTAGGAACCCAGGCACTTGTGGAATGCAACAGTGTGCTGGGAACCTCACTATCAATAGCTCAAAGTTAGGCAAGCTGCCTGTAAAAATGGAAGCCTTCTTCCTTTGCATTTAAAAGTCAAAGAAGTTTAATTAAGAGTGTTGTTATCTGCAGTTAAAAGGAAATATTTTTATTTTTGTAGTTAGCACAACATTCTTTACTCTGGTAGATTATCTTAGAAAAAGCAAAGCAGAGTTGAGAAGTATGTTGGCACTATTTAATAGAATAATTTAAAACTTTCTAAAGGAAAAAATAGTGTGATTAGCCGGCAAAAAAAATCAGACTAAATAAATGATTCCAAGTTCTACCCACACTGATTTAATCTGACCAAAAAGTTGCTATGTAATATGCTTGAGTCTTAGTAAGAAATTTTTAATCATTTCAAAGTTTTTAAGTCTTCCACTTATCTCATGCCTTGTCTAGCTCACTCATTTGCTTGTGCAGGACATTCTAGCTTGTGTGATAGGTTGTTATAGCACTTACTGTAGATGTCAAATACTACCTAGGTCTTTCAAAATAGTTCGGCTCAAATCTCTGAGTATAAAAGCTCTTAAAAATTATATCAGAGCATATACAAGTGTTTGAAAGTTGCTTAGTTTAACTTGTACTTCAATTTTCTACACAATCAAAGGTGACTGGAAGGTAGGTAAAAAAATTTCAATAAATAGTTAACTACCTCAGGTAAGAAAATACAATATTTATTATCATTATGCTGTTTTAGAAGATCCATGCTTTCATTACTTTCTGACTCACACTTGTACTGACTTGTCTCCCTGTTGCCAGTGGAGATTACATGCACTCTTCATTTCCACATACCACAAGGTGCATTTTACATGCTTCAGAAGTCCAGGTCACATGAATAGTTTTTCTAGAATCAGCAGTAAGTGATATTTGTGCTCCAGATAGTGAGAACTTTAAATCAAGTATCAAACTAAACAATCAAAGAGTGACAAAAGAAAACAGTCAGTTTTATGGGGGTAGTTATGCACTTTGCAGTAAATTACATAGGTACTTCACTCACACACTAGCTAACAGTTTATTACTGTACAAAGTTGAGATCACAGTTGTGGTTGCCAACTTGTCTCATTGAGACATTTTTTGAGATGCTTAATTTCCTCACATCCATTATTATACCTTAGTTGTCTTCTATGTAAGTCATCCTGTGTACAAAAGTGATTGCAAGAGGAATGAAATGATTTAATAATTAACTCATTTTTTGTGGTATGATTTAATGTCAATTGTGCATTTTTAATCCAGTGTCAATGATTAAATAAACACAATTTCCCTGGAAATTTTTTACCATGCCTTAGTTTCCTGATGCCAATTGTGTTACTTTCCTGAAAAAATATTTATCCTGTTAGACAGACAAATGTAGAGGCCAAGATGAATGATAGTAGTTCATTGAGACTCCAAGCACAATTTGAACAATTTCTATTTCTTTCTCCCACTTGTAGTCAGTTTTGAAAGTGTTTTGGAGTTATATAGTTACATTTTATGGATTTGCTCACCACATGGACAGCCATGCTTCTTGAGAAATAACAATAGTTATGTAATGTAAAAATTACTGAAAGGATGCCAAGAGTCAATTAAATGTGAGTGTTTGACTTGACCACGTATTCATTACCATTAGAAATATTCATCATTTCAGTCTGAAGTTGCTTCTCTACATAAAGTCAAAACATAAGCTCCAGCTGTAATCAGGCTTTTCAGACATACCTATCCTACTCTCAGGAAATCAGTAACAGAACACATGGAATTACACTTCATTAAGATCAAGTAACAGTTAACTGGATCACTGTAATTTATTGTGTCCTGAGAAGCACTGGAAAAGCTGTCAATGTCCTCTAATTTCTACCAGAATTAGCTGCCTTGCTATAGAAAAGAAATAGTTTTCAAACTTCTGTCAGATCCTTTTTCTCATCTGGAGGCTTCTGATTACCTTTTAGCGCTTTCTACCATGTTTGAAAGCTCTTAGACGCAGTCTACACATCAAGTTTTTATGAATTCCCACTTTAGCGTGAATTTCTTTCCTCCCATGATCAGTAATATCAGTACACACAAGCTCAGCTGTGTATCCTAGTAACCACACTAGAGTGATCTGTGAAAAGCAACTTTGTCAAGGTAAAAATCAATTACATAGCTATATATATCAATTCTAAATTTATAGTAGACAATAAACTGCTTTGACTATTATTAACCTAAGCAAGATGACTAGGAAAATTATAATAAATGATCTTTCCCTCCCAGGCTGAAAGAATGAACATAAGGTATCCACCTACATAAACAGATTGCTGCAATGGTCAGTCTCTTAATGATAACTTCAGAACTGATTTTTACTCCCTGAAGAGTAGTTTTCTATGAGGGTGGAGAGGAGAAAGGAAAGGAAGAGATCTGTACTTCTTTTTAATATAGTTTTGAAGAAAATCCTGAAATACCGTGATTGTCTTGACTTGTTCATATAACATCAGATTACAGATCATGGTTTGAGAAACAGGTTCTTACTTTGGCTAATAAGCAATACTAGCAACTGCATCAGCAACTCTCGGACAGTCAGATGCTATCCTGAAGGCATTTAATTTCACAGGCCACTCTTTTGGGAAGTCTCTGATCTTAAGCAGACTGTTGGTTCTGCTTATCCACTGTTTAAGAAATAGTAAGCAGATTTTAAGGGGAATGCAGCATTTCACTGTTGCTCAGTGCTCTGTACAGAGTAGTCAGAATGCTATGCTTTTTAGGTAGTCATTTAAAAATGAGTAACTTTGGTAACATAACTTTAGCAGGTAAAAATACCATCTTAGTGAGAACAAGTTATTATTCAGAATACAGACATAGTTTATTTTGTTGTTGTATTTATTCTTATGACAGGATATGATTTGAGACTTCAAATTGAGTGAATGTTTAGAATCTCTCTCTTTACTGAAATAAGGACAAGAAATAAAATACATGCTCATTATTACATTTCATGGCAATGATTATCTCGAAAAATTTTGGAGCATCAAATTTTTTTCTGCTTTATATCAGGACAAAAAGAAAAAAAGAAGAAGTTCATTTGAAAATTAAGTATAGCAAGTTGAGAAAAAGCATAATGGAATGAGCACTCATATTTAGATTCTCGTGACTCCTCAAGACAGCCTCAGTGACCTCACCACCATGTTGTGAAGTTTATCTGTCACTGAGCCACAGGTTTAGAGTGGTTTATTCCAAATATGTCAGATGGTAGCTGCCTGTGTTAAGGTTGGACAGTTCCAAAGTGAAACTGTGAACTTCCAAAGTGAACTTCCAAAGTTCACTATAATTGAAGAGAGAAAAATAGGCAACTTCAGAAAGCAGTTCACATTCTACAGAAGGTTCAATGACTTGTCTTTTCTTGACAGAACAGGGAGCTTAAGAGATTTTTCTCAGGAAAGAGAATTAAGCAGAGTGAATGATGTTTCCATTCCATGACTATTCCAGGAAACAGCTTCCTTCTTCAGCAACAAAGAACCCAATCAGAAGGCTTTGTAAATAATCATCAGTGACAGCTTGCAAATGAAGTGTGGGAGAAGCAGATTCAAATTCCTCACTACCCAAGCTCTCTTTCTCATACCTCTGGTTGATCAGTATAGACTGCTCTTCTTTCTCTTCTTCTAACTATGAGACAAGAGAAACACTCTGGATGTGGAAATCCCTCAGAATAACTAATATATTATTAGTAAATTTCTACAGTTTCGACAAAGATATATTATGCAGCAATTTAAAATATTAAGTAGGAACTTCTAACTAATTCATTTTTTGGAAGAAAATGTGAACAAGATGTGAATAAGATGTATTTTGTTTGACAGGTAAGATCTCACATACAAAGTAAACATATTCATTTGTAATCACAGTGGAAAATGCTGTTATACAAAAAAAACGAGGGTGAAATCCAAACCACATATGATGTTACTGATCGTAAAAGGAGGAAAATAGTATCTCTGTTTAGGTTACATACCATGAGGCACTGTATAATATTGATTAAATCAATGGTATTCATTCCTATCGAAGTTGATCTTCTTTCTAAGAAGAAAGCATGTGTACCCCTTGGACTTAAATTAATCAGTTCTAGATCTGAATATCTCCAAGTGGAAACCAAAAGTATTGATAAGTAGGCAAATCAGTGACATCTCACATTAAATAATCACGATAAATAGAAAAGTAAATCAAATTTTTTAATTACTAAGGAACTTTCCCATCTTATCTATTGCTCAGCAAGACATATAGAATTTTTAATTACCTTATTATCTAGGTTCTAAATATTTCTTCAACATTTTAAAGGTAAACAATTAAAGTGTTCTGCACATTACACAGAGACATTTCTGTAACTGACAATACCCTTTCACTGAGGACTGGGAGCGGTAACACCCTTCCATTGACGTCAGTAGAAAGGGAAAGTTGAATCATTAACAGACGTTAAGAATCAATTTGGCTACTTCTGGCAGGTGAAGTCAGATATTTTACTATAAAAATGATGAATCTTTTGGCTCTTTTTTTCAATAAATTGATATTATGAAATAAGGAGTGATAAGGGAGTTTTATGAACTATAAATGGTATATATTATAAATAATAACACAGGGCACTAGAGCAAATGGTCCTGTGATTGATCACAGCAGCAGAATCCCTAGAGTAGCTTACAGCATAGCCACATTGGGATCATTCATTGTACAATACATATGTTAACTAGATAACTGCCTATTGTGGAAAATTTGAAAAGTTAACTCTAATACATCCTGTTTTGTTTGCTAAATTTATTTTTCACTGGAGAAACAATGTAAATGGACAGAACTCAGAGACAAACTTCTCTAAAAGAGAATAACAGTTATGATTGCAAAATCAAAACAAAATACAAGCACTCACTCTTTGTTTGCACTTATGAGCTTGTAGTTACATCTGCGGAGTTCCCAAAAGTGTGCACTGCCACAGTGATTAACACCAGACAATTCAGTTTTAAAATCACACACAAGTAAGTAAGTTGACTCAACAAGTTACAACATCATAGTCCCAAAACAGTTTGTGTAGCCTATGTGATTCAAACCATGATGCAAAAGTTTGACTCCATATGCCCACATGGAAATGTCAATAAAAGACAAACTTACATAACCATTTCAACTATTGGAGTATCTATTACTGTGTAAACCTGTTATGGGAGCAACCTGGTTCCAACTCCCTGTGGCTGAGTCAGCACTTTGTTTTCACTTTCCAACAGTGAGTTTATGGATCTTGACTGCTGACATTTGTTCCAGAGAGAAAAAGGAAAATTGGTCCATAAAGTTCCCAATGGCTGAAAAGCAAAACTAGGAATGCTTGTGAGAAAATTGAAAACAGATTGCTGGGTGAACTCAACTGTCAGGGATCTTGGAGCTGGTAGGCCTCTTCTCACCAGGTGTTATTAAAGAAATTACTTTAAAGGTAGCCTGCTACTTGCTCCCTTGTAGCCCACAGGAAGAGTTTATACCAGCTTGATATGCTGGTACACAGAATGACGTCATGACCACCTTGCTAACCTTCCCCAAGCATGGTAAATAAGAATCCCTATCATCACACAAGGAGAAAGTGTTTACACGGAATGGTTTGAGATGTCCATAAGCACTTAATCTGGTAAACATCACCAGTTTTCACACACAAAATAGTGAAATGAGCTAGTCTCAGGCAAACAATCTGAGCTACAGCAAGGGACAGATTATGGACTCTGTGAATGAAAGAAGCAATACATTTTTCTTTCTTTTAACACATTTCTGATTTTTTTTTTAATTTTCAAGTTTTGTTACCAAAGAAGTCTTCAGCTGCAGGCATCTGTCAAAGGGAAAAGTCTAACAGTGGCACTGCTTTCACACCTGGTCCTTCAAAAAATCATCTATTGTTCTGTATCTTTCTGACAATCTATGAATGAATTATCTTTGGCTTGCATTGGAAAAGCAATGGAGAAGATCTCACTAAAAAGTTTTTAATTCATCCCTGTTGAGAAACAGACTGGAACACAAATATGACAATATTACATTAACACTTCACTATTTTATATAAACCAAAGGCATTCCACATCAAGCTATCTTATGGCTAACTGAATTCTCCACAAATACATGGAAAGTATTTACATGTGACTTATTGATAACACTACCCTTTCTCACCTTTCCTTACACTCCAAGAGATACTGATTTTCAAACGATATCTGTCTGTTTTTATCCATCACTGTCCTTTTTTCTTCTGCCAATTCTGTTATTATTTTATTTTTCTATATCAATTTCAAACACATTCTCTATTTTATATCTAGTTACTAAGATGTTCAGGAGTGGCTTTCAGATTCTTCAAAATAAGTGATCAAGAACACGCATCAAACAAATTCAGGAAAATCCAGTTTTATGAGAACTATTCTATCCTCCATCAATTTAACAGCCCTATTCCTTCAAAAGTCTGAGATAAATGAAAATTAAATAGTCTTGATATACCTATTTAGAGATGGTCTCTTATATGTATTAAAGAAAAAAAAAACAAAAACATTAGAATCGTATATTCTCACTACCAAGCCAATTAAAAATGTGACTTATCAGTATTCCAGTATTTCCTTTCTTCATTCATCAGTCTCCACAAAAGTGACTCCCCATATTTAAGTCCATATTTAAATGAGTACTTACACAGTGCCAGGCAAATTTGATGCTTTTTAAAATATGAATTGGTCTAACAATTTTTAAGTGATGGTCAGTTCTGTTATTGCTTCTTCTGCCAAAACTTGTATCTAAAATTTATAATGAAAAAGGCATATTTCATTTTATTTTACATTTGCTTCAGCAACAATAGGTTTTTAACAGAAATAAAATGGGTAGTTCTTCTAAAGTAGGCATATTTGTATAAAAAAATTCTTTAGACTTGCCTTCATTTGTATTTGCAAACATGTGCAAATATATAAATATATAAATATGCAAATATTTAATATTTTTATACAAATATGCCTACTTTAGGAGAATATATATATATTCATATATATATATGAATCAAGGTAGGGGAGAAGGAGCTATAAAGAAACACAGTGGGAGATAGCTGGCACCCAAGCCCAGTCTTGTCCCAGAGACCCTGAGTCCCACACTCCTTTGATCACCAGTGTGTCTGGGACATGTCTGTGGCTTTTGGCTTTAAGATGATTTTGACATAAAATCCCAGGTTAGTCTGTTACTTCCTCTTCTGGTTCAAACAAGAGCATTATTCAACAAAAAATATTTCTTGTATCATGTGGAAATGTTTTGATTTCTTTAAGGAGTAAATAGCGTTAGATTTGAGCAATAATGCTGCTACTGTATAATTGTCAATAAACAATTTTGTTTTGGTTTCTTCCACAGCTACATTTTAAATTTCACTGTCTAGCTACCGTCTCTTTGGGTAAAACTGCATAGTCTCAAGAACAGAAAATGAAATAAAGGTAATCAAAACAGCCATGAGCTATATTTAGACCAACTTCTTCACTCCAAATTACATGTCTCATTTAAGTTATTTGTAGAAGCAGCCTGCAAAAGGATGCTAGGAACTGACTGGTGTTAACAACCCCCTCATTTATTTTTCCTCAGAAATGCCTAAACCGGAAGAAAAAAAATCAAAACAAAACAAAGACCATGTCACACAGTATCATTTATCCTCTCTTGTTTTCTGTCACACTGGAATTTCTGTTTGTTTCACTGATTTACAAATCAACTGTACCAATGCTCTTCTAATATCACATTTCTCTTCCCTGCTCCTAGTGTTTGTAGCCATATGTACAGTTCCTTTGTTACTGATTGCATGTTGTGTACTTCATTCCCCAATGTAATGGCTATTAAACAGCTGATAACAAATTATTTACAGAAAACAATTACATGTGGTCAGAAGAGAATCAACTGGGGATATTTTTTGTGTAGGGCAAAATGAGCAGGGCTGTACAGTTGCTTGCTTCATTAATGTCACATAAGAAGCCGATTTCAGAAAGCTCCGTAGTATGCTTTACCACACGTACAGAACAAAAAGCCACCAGGGATGATGGTTAGACTCATCTCTTTCATACAAAAGACATTAGGTCACAAGACAGTGCACTTCACAAGAAAAAGGAACAAATGAGCAAATCGGCACCTTACAACAAATAATTTGTTAAATGAAACTTCTCAGATGACCATGAAAAAAGTACAGCGCTGCTGACCTACTACTCTGTCAAATGTTTAGGAGTGCAGCAAAATGACACAACCAAGTACCAGGGAATATTCTCACATAAACAGCAACACTTGCACATGCAGCTCAACATCCTTTGCATCATAGCAACTGCACAGAACTTCAGAAGAATGAGGGTGGGGAAATAAGGGGAGGGAGAAACAAATATCTGTATCAGGAGAAGATCTCAATAATTCTTTCAGGATTCTGGAGTTAACTAGCATATCATCCCGTTGTTCAAGGTTATGAAGAAACCAAGTCCTGTTTCTAGTATCACTGTTTATGCACAATTGATATCATTAAAACTTGGCATTTAAAATTACTTTCAGCAAGACATGTAATATAATTGTGGGGAAAACAATTTTTGCCATTGAACGTGTAGGACAGGAAGAAGAGAAAAGCATGAGAAAAGCTGTATGTCCACTCAAAATTTAACAACTATAGCAATTACACAAAGACAAGCAAATGCCAGTATTAATCTTTAAAAGGAAAAATTAGCAGCTGAATTGTTAACCAAGAGAATCTATTTCTAAATGCTGCATCAGAACAAATTAATGTTTAGTTAAAAGCTTGTTTAAGAAAAATATACCAGCCAAAAATTTTAGAGAATACTAGAAGGTGTTACTTAACTGATTGTGTTTTGCTTTTTCATTGAAATTCTGGTTATCTTCTCAGTTAATTGTTTTTTCTTTACTTTCCTCTAAAACCCTTTTCAATAAGCAGTGTATTATTGCATATAAATGTGCAAAATTTCTGCAGTAAGTTTCCTGTGCATGCTTCCAAATGTTCCTGTGGAGATACATTAACTGAAAATCCAGGATTGTCCTCTTTTCTGTTTTCACAGCTTCCTCTGAACCATTTATGTTTATTTTCCTATTTTCAGGATCTTCTCTTCCTTGAAAAACAAAAACAAACGACAAAAAAAAAAAAAAAAAAAAAAAAACCTGATATTTTCCAAAATACACTGGACTAATCTTGCTATATTTCTGCTTTTACAAGCATTTGTAACAGGCAGTGGTATGAGAAAAGTACACCATATATATGGAATCTGTTTCAAAACTGTATCTACACACACTAATTGGGAAATTACATCCAATGTCTTTTTACTTTTATTTCATTTTTTAGTTCTTATAATTCTCAAACAGAAAAGAACAATACAGTTCTGTAAGTAATTTTCTAATGCAATTAAGAATAAACACAAACTATCTTAGAATAATAAAATGACTATCTTGGAATTATAGCGTGGACCTAAAACATGATTCATTTCCAAACTCTTGCCATGGGCAGGGATGCCATTCACCAGCTCAGACTACCCTGGGCCCCATCCAACCTGGCCTTGAACATCTCCACAGCTTCTCTGAGCAGCCTGTGCCAGTGACTCACTACATTGTGAATGAAAAATTTCCTACTAACATCTAACCTATTCCTAAAAAGTGAAAAATAAATCCTCCTACATTGTTAAAATAGGATGTAGTGGACAAAAATAATTGCTGTAAATTCTAATTTGGTCTTAGGATACCTGATATTCTGCAGTCTTTGTGCATTCAAGAACCTGTTCTAAATTCTGATTTCAGGACAGATGCTGTTGTTAAGACAAACACTGTCTGCTGCAAGAATTGCAAATGTGTCAAAACCTCATGCCCAAGAAATGAAGTACAGCTGTCAAGCTACATATTCCTGCTGACAATAGAATTTCTATATATCAACTAGACACATACACAGAAATGCAGAACTGTATTTGGAATTCTTCATGAAAAAGGTGTCTCCAGAAGAAGGTATGTACGTATAATCCTTTGGCTTCTGTTGCCAACTATTCTAGAAAATGTTGACAAAAACATTAAAGCAGAATATAAAGAAAAGTGAATTTCTTCCCGATTCTGTTGCAGAAAATGCTTTCCAGAGCACGATTTTACCCTTTATAAACAAATTCATCAGCAATTCTAGTTCTGGTTAAAGTAGGATGTCACGATTAAGAAGGGAAAACAAAACAAAAAGTACTGCAATTACGTTCAGAAGATACTTGCTCATTTTTGATTCTCTACATGACAGACATTAGGGAGGCAACATTATATAATAATAATCTTACTATTATAAATAAGAAAAAAAAGTACCTAATAGATACTAAGTGTGACTTTGGTACTTGATGTGCAAATGTCTAACTTCTGCAATTTTAAACATCATTTTTGGTTGTTAACCTTGCAATCCAAAAACATTCAGCAAGCAAGAATGCAACTATAAAAGGCTCTGCCATTAGAGCCTGTGGCTTCCATAGCTATTTAATCACAGTGGTTTCTGAAAAACAGTTCAGATATGTCACGTTGTGTTGGGTACTACATGAAGGACACAGAAAATCCTGCTTGAAACCAAGCAGTAGAATAGAAGACAAAAGAATAGATAGTTTTTCTTATCTGTTTTACACTTGGGAAAGCTGTGTAAAGTGTAAAACATAGGGTACCGAAGACATGTTAAAGTTTCAAGACCTCAGAGAAATCTTGTGGCAGGATCTATGAGAATATCAACCTCTGCACGAAGAGGTTTGCATGGGAACAGGAAGAAAAGTGTAGAAGTAAAAGCTGTTTAAGAGGCTCTAGTTCTCAGCTCAAAGGAAAATACTATCAGGATATAGCTCTAATGTCTAGCTTGTGTTCTCATTTTTCTCTGTTCACTGGTGTTTAAGTGGTAGGCAGTTTGTTTTCCTGTTTTACTGTGAAAAGCATCTCCCAGTCCTGACACAGAAAAAGACAATATGCAAAAGGGTCTCTTGTTCATGAGGCAGGCAAAGAAAAATTTCAATTGAGAGAAAAATCTTAAATATGGTATCAGTTGAAGTTTATGAAAAGAAGAATATACCTGCCTCTTTTTTTTTTTTTTTTTTAGATATATACGTATGTACTATACTCATTTTCCATTATATTTCTTCCATTATTTTCTTCCTTGAGGGTAGCTGTAATCCCACTTCCTCTGTCACTTTCAACTTACTTTGGTACTTGTATCCTTTTCTAAATAATCCATATCAGCTCTGTACTCTTGTTGCAGGATATAGCACTCAAAGAACTGTTCCACTGGCCTAAAACTGACAGTGAGATTTTTCTGCAAATACGTATCTTGTCCGGTTCCCCCCAAAATCAAATGATCAGTTCAAATGGAAAACTTTTTCTACTACGTAAGTAATTCTTTGCTTCTCTGTTCTCTTTATCAAACACAAACAGACATGCAAACCTTTGAATCTGGACCTTTCAAGAACAATTCTAAACTGACAAATTGCTAATACATCTATAGAATACAGGAATTGTCCCCTAATAGAAACTTACAGACTATTTTTTTGTATGGCATGGAAGCCAGTGTAACTGCTACATTAAAGTTTTATCAGTCCCTTTCTAATACATAATTACATACTTATTTTACTGGTATTCAAAATACTTTGTTTATATTTCAGCAACATCATCAGTAAATAAGACTTTAAAAACTTTTTGCTGTCTTTGTGGTTAACTCTTAAATTTTGTTTCAAAATAGCAAAGCACCTTTGTGTTCAAGGACAACTACATCTCCAGAAGAAGAAATAATAATTTATTTGCTTCTCACAAAACAGAGGCAGAATCCACCCAGATTAGATCAACAGTTTGGGATTTTTACCACCAAATAATGTCTGATAAGTATGCTTTTATTATAACTTCTTCATCAGGGGAGAAATAGTGACTGAGAAATTATGTGCCAACTGAAGAAAAATGGTTGTTTTTTTTTGAACTACTGACAGTACCAGCCCATCTCATCAATTCTATCCAACTCTTCATCTTCACAGCGCTGCTAAGTCACTAACATTTCTGCTAACAACACAATCTTTCAATTGTCAGTGTGTTTTTCTAAACTTTATTTATTACTGATAAAAAAGGAACTTAAAAGTAGAGGACATTTTCAGTACACTTAACAGATCTGTTCCTCCCATCAGCCTTTTTTTCCCTGAGGTCGTGAGGAGTAATCACTATTCGTTGATCATAGTCACCCCATTGTCGTGAAGTTGACAGTGAATTTAAGACTCTATAATTACCATTAATAAAATAACCAGGACTTCATTTCTTCCCCTCTATACTAGTCAGCAGACTGCATGCAGCATTTAATTACCTATAAGCATAATTCCTGCCTTCTCAGATAAGTTATTGTCATTGGTTATTCTATCGTTCTATTTTAGTGGACATTTTCCTGAGGTAGCCCTGAACCAGGAAGAGCCATGTAACTTTATACAAAAGAATGGTTTACCTTCCAGGACAGGGTATATAGGCTTTCAGAACAAAGTGAAAGACTGTCATTGATTAATATCCTTTCACTGCAGTGAAAACAAATTCTGCCATAAATATATCTACTATAATGTACACTTCTTGTAGATAATAGATGCTACCACAAATAGCATCTGTAAATCACTGAGTCCTACAGAAGGAATCTACTATGAATGCAACATGAATGTATCTTGTAAAGAACAGATGGAAAGATGTGTACAATGAAGACAAGCATATTTTCTTTAAAATTAACTCTTACATATGCTATATAAGAATATATATATAATCTATCGATACTTCTGAACAGTTACAGGACAAACCTATTACAGGATCATCTTCAGAAAATACCACCTTATCATTAATCTATTTACTTATATCTCAACTATTCCCAGCTGATTTTCATTTACATCTTATAGTATCCAACTTTGCAAAACATACATGTATATACATGGACCCTTATTACTGAAGAACAGTGGTTTCGAAAGGCTTTCATGTTATGCTATTGCCTATCTTCAGAAAATAACAAGAAAATCAGATATCTGGGTAAATCAAACAGTAGATAAAAGGATCATGTGAAATCATTAAAATTGGCTCAGAAACTCAAAAATATTAACAGTTATTTAAACTTCTATAAAATAATCTTGAAACAGGAGTAGATAAATTCTTGTAGAAACACACACATCTTCATTATATCTGTTATTGCATAATAATTGTTGTTACTCCCTTCTGGTCAATATTTATGTGAGTTCACTTCTTTGTATTTAAGAGAACTCTGTTCAAAATGCAGAGATATTACATTTTTGTACAGTTCAAGTAATTATACAACTGCTGCTCTGAAAGTAATGCCTCACATTTTATCATACTGGCCCACAACATCGAAGCAAATGTTGGTGGCATGGCAGCAGAGGTTGACCCTTCCCACCAATATTCCATTACATGTTGCTGGTGTGTGACAGATGGAAGCAGAGGGGCACCCTGACATAACGGTGTCTGACATGGAAATACATCTGAATAAAGGGATGTCACTGAATTCCTTCATGTAGAAAAAATGGCTCCCATTGATATCCATCAATGCTCGCTGAACAACTATGGAGACCAAACAGTGGGTATGAGCACAGTGAGGCAGTGGGTGCTGCCTTTCAGCAGTGGTGACAGCAACGTGAAAGATCATTGCATTCCAGATGGCCATGCACAGCTGTCACGACACAAAATACAGAGCATCTCAATCATCTCATCCATGAGAATTGGCAGATTATGGTCAGGGAACTGTATGGAATTGAATACTGGCTTCAGTGTATTGGAAACAATGGTGTTAATGTTGGAATATTGCTGAAATTGTGCTGAGTGAGTCTCATGAACTCTCACAGAGGAACAGGAAGAACAGCATGCGCAAGTTTGTCACTCCACTGAGCCAACAGGAGGCTGAAAGTGGCAGTGTCCTGGATCGCAACATTATGGATGATAAGACATGGTGTCACCACTATGAACTGAAGTCAAAACAGCAGTTCACAGAGCGGCAACTTGTGAATTCGCCATTGAAGAAATTTAAGATAAGCCCAGTGTGGGTAAAATGGCATGAACTGTCTTTGGAGTAGGAAATGGAAGATCCTTCGGGATTTTCTAGAACCCAGAAAAACTATCAACTCTGACTGATGATCATGACACTGACTGAGCTGAAAACTTGAAATTCCAGAGTCAGATCAGAGAAGAGGACAACCTTTCTCATGTAATATGATAACATCAGGATCCATACCAGTTTGAAGACCACGGAGAACATTGCCAGTGTTGGCTTGAATGTTCTAATATGCCCACCACATACTCCAGATTTGGCACTTTTTGACTTCCATCTGTTTGGGCTGATGAAAGATCAGCTGTATGGGCAACAGTTTCAAAGCAATGGTGCCATTACAGCAGCTGTGAAACAGTGAGTCACTTCAATTGGGGGAACCAGGTCAGATTCATGCAATTTGCAAGAGGAAAGGGAACAAGAACTACATGCTGTAGAGTTCTACATGGATGAATAATTACAGTTCCGTTAGAAACAATTTGGTGGGCCCTACCCATTTTTCTTTTTATGATAAGATCAAACAGAAAATGTATTCCTGGTAGAGCATTCATACACATACACATACACCTCCTAAATTAACATAGAAGTAAATCTGTTTTAATCCCACCACAACTTTATATTTAGAAGCAAAAATTCAGAGCAACTTTAACACTTCTTTCTTTTTAATACATTATCTGGGATGGAGACCAACTTGTACTACTAATGCACCATATTCTTTAACATTAAGGACTTACTTGAGTTTTTCAGAAACAGAATTCAATACTGCAGTAATACAAATAATTTTCTTCTTAAAAGAATAGAGAGAGAGTTGAATTCAAAAATGATAACACCAAATTATATTGCTGCTTCTGTTTTTCCTTTTGTATTTTACTTAAAACTTCCTAAAATTACACATGCCTACCCAGCAAGACCGATGGTTGTGAACAGATATGGTGAGCATAAAAACTATGTGGACAGAATGTCTTAACTCGGTTCTTTCTTGTTTATTGTCTTTTTGCTTGGTTTAAAAAAATAAAATAAAATCACAGAACTGGAAACAGTTTGAGTTAACATTGTCAAAATTTCATTTCATATGTACTCAGAAACAAACTGAAGGATTAACCAGGCAGCCCCCATGAGTGCAAAACACATATCCAGCAAGTCAGAAGGATGAAACATGCAAATGACAACTTTTAGCTGCATGATCTTTAAGATATCTTTATAACTCAGTATTAAGTATTAGTATGTTGAGAAGTAAACTTCTGTAACATTCCTTTCTCATAATATGTCCCTATTTTTTCTGTTGGACAGATTAAAGCCTTGAAGTTGTTAAAAGACAAGAAAATAAATGGAAATTTAGATCTCCCCTTATTTAATTGCAATTCATACTGTCTATATGTGATGCAATTGGACAAAAAGTGTTCTAAAGTTGCTTTCATAAGTTGCAAAAGTATTTTAACTCACACATTAATCCCAAGATGTCTTTGCCAAAAGAATATGTCAAAACAACGTACAAAACCAGCTCTATTTGTATCAACACAAAAGTCAGATAATTATATCAGCTACAATCTTAAAATCACTATTACATGATGAAATAATTTTGGATTGTATAGATTCTTGATTAACAATATACTTATCTATATTTTTTTTCAAATAGCTTGATAAACTACTTCAGTAGGTCAGAGGCTCACTGTGACTCTGTGAAGTGTGAAATTTCTTCTCTAGCTTCTGATCGCTGTTTCAGAACACATTCTGTCACAATTGAAATCCAATAGGTATATTGCAGGAACCTGACAAAATTCTAAAAAGACTTTTATAAAAAGCCCAATGTGCACTTTATAGAAGGTCTGCTCCGAAAGTAAAGCTTCCTATTTTATTATGTTGGCCCACAACATCACACATGGATATTGGTGGTATGGCAGTGGAGCTCAAACCTTCCCACAGGTATTCCATGTGGTAGATAGAGGGATAGTCTGTCACAATCTGAAATGTCACATCTGAAATGGAAGTACGTCTGAAGCAAAGAGTGGAACTGAATACCTCCATGGAGAAATAATGGCACCCAATGACATTCATCAATGCTTACTGAGTGTTTATGGTGAACAAACAGTGGATGTGAGCACAGTGAGGCAGTGGGTCATGTGTTTCAGCAGTGGTGACAGTGGCAATGGATCACCTCCACTGGTGAAGACTGTTATGAGTGCAGCATCCAGGCTCCTATTCACTGCTGGTGAAAAATGAATTGCTCTATCAAAAAAAAAAAAAAAAAAACAACCAGCAAGTCAAATGTGTTATTGTGTTCTTTTTATTTCCATGGAAATAAATAGGAAATATTACTTTCAGAGCAACCTACATACTTAACCTTCTTTGTTTTGTTTTTTTTTGTTTGTTTGTTTGTTTGTTTTTTGTTTGTTTGTTTGTTTGTTTTAGCCTGGCTTGAAATTTAAGTGGACATTAGGATATTCAAGCCTTTAGGTTCACAAAGCCAGAATTTGCTCTGCACAAATCAGACACAGACCAACAGTGAAGTTTTGCATGGAGCTATCTGAATCAAACTAGTGTTTAAAATGGAAACAGACTGCTTTAGCTTGTTATAGGAAAGATACAAGCTTTCGAAAATGTAGCAACACACTTAACATCAAAATCTAAGGTCGGTAATATTTAATTCCAAACCTCTAATATAAAGTACTTACTTAACGGTTTTAACTATTTCTTTAAAATACACCTGTTTATCTCCTAGTGTAGACATGGTCTTGATGCAGTGCCAATTTATGTCAAGAAAAGATCCATATACAAAGGAATATTCCTTTTAAAAACAAGCAAACAAAAATCTATCACACCCTTTACTATGTGGTTTCTTTCTTTCATTCATGGATCTGATAAAACATTTCAAACTATTTTATGAGATCTTGAGTTGTCCTCTGTATTCTCATGAGGTCTGATGTCATTTAAATGTTGTAACTGAGCGTTATAGTATATTTTGTCATAATAAACCTGTTTAAATTTGATGCAGTAAATACGAACTGCACTTCAATACACAGAATTCTTTATGTGAATAAAAACAATAGAATTCATTCTTCACTAAGAAGAATTTTCTTTTGGTCAGTAGACATTTCCTATAAAAATATTTACCTACAATGTAATGTTTCCTAAAAGTGCCTTTTAGTAACAACTCTACATAATTTGTGCAGAGCCTAGGTGTTAACACATCTAGTACTATTTTACCTAGGTCCATTTTCCCATTAACAGGGTTCAGCTATTTTTATATCTTGCATCTGAAATGATAAGTACATAACTTTTTGGCTTTCTGTACCCCAATTATTTCCACCAGTGAAGGAAAGTGCAGACACAACTGTCTATCTGACATTTTTTGCTGTTTTTATCCTCTCAGTGGCTAACAAGCATTCAATTTTCAGGTTTTCTGATTCCCTTTTTCCAGAAAAATACTTAATAATAAAATAAAATAAAAAGATCTTTATTATGTGTCTGTTCAGTGTCTTGCATTTTTCTAATAAAAACAGTAATATAGCTCAAGTTTCTGGGTTAACAGAAAAACTGAGCTATGTTCTGAAGGCATGGAACCTGCTTTTCTTTCTATAGCTTATGTTTGTCTACTCCATATTAGGGACGTTTTCTAGAGCATTATTCATATACAGACTGACCCAGTGAGACATCTTCTGTCTAGCCTCTGCATGCTTGCCCTGTAGGTGAATGAAAGAAGTAACATTCAAATGTAGAAGTGATTTATTTTTATGTCTTCTAACTATAGCATTTGCCATATACACATATACAATCACATCTGTGCAAGACTGTACGAACAGCTTTCCAGTGTTAGTCACTACAGGATAGGTGCACGTTCTGTTAGCAAATGAAAATGCTTAGGCAGTAGGGCAATAAACTGCAACATCAAAATATGGAATTTAAAAAGCAAACACAGAACTCAATTGCACCTGAAATGAACTTCAGTATGAACCTAAATACCATTAAAAATGCTACAGTGAAAAGCAAAAATGTTGATCCGTTTGGCAAATGCTCTATCAACTTTTTCAGCTTCATTACAAAGATTCAGTGAAGGTTGGTTGGCATCTGATAGAGGTTGCCCCTAAGCATAAGAGTTTCTACAAAAATGTATTTGCACACAAATAATTAAATATAATGCTGAACAATACCTGAAAAGCATTTCATAAAAATAGTAATAATAATAAAAACAAAAAAGGTTAATTCAAAGTTTGAAAACCACTAACCCCCTCAACAAACACTGCTTTCAATTAATTGAGGTAAAACACAGGAACTCCTAGGTACTTTAGAATCATAGAATCATAGAAATATAGAATCCTCAAAGGTGGAAAGGACCTTTAAAGGTCACCTAGTTCAACTCTGCGATGAACAGGGAAATCCACAATTAGATCAGGTTGCCCAGGGCCCTGTCCAGCCTACATTAAAAGCCTGGGCAATGCATTCCAGCACTTCACTGCCCACAGTGAACATTTTACAATATCCAATATAAATCTCCCCTCGTTAAGTTTGAAATCATATCCCCTTGTCCTAATCATGGGCACTGCTAAATAGTCTGTCCACTTCTTTCTGTAGATCCCCTTTACATACTGAAAGGCCACTATCAGGTCACCTTGTAGCCTTCTCTTCTTCAGGCTGAACAGCCCCAGTGCTTTCATCCTCTACACATAGGATTTATTCAACTCCAAAATAAATTTCAGGTGTTTACCTCTTTTCAGCAGTCTTCCACTGAATAGAATTTGAAAGGCCACAGGTGAAAAAGTAAACTTCAGTAACAGTATTCATATTGCATGTAGTATCTAGTGCCATTATTTGCAAGTCAAAGACTAGAATTAAAAGGCAATGGGGGAGACGATACCAAAAACACAGAGGTCTTGCCCTTATAAAGACTGTTCAGACAGTCTCCAAATCTGCAAACACATAAATCTGTGTAAGTTGATTAATATGCAGTTTTCTAGCTTCTCTGGAAACATCTGCAGCCATTCTGCCAAGCAGAATAATGCAGAATAACAGAATCAAAGGTGTGGAAGGGACTTTGGAAGATCATCTAGTCCAATTCACCCACTACAGCAGGTTTTCTACAGTAGGTCACGCAGCAAAGAGTCCAGACAGGTTGTGAATATCTCCAGAAGAGACCCCAAAAGCTCTCTGGGTAAAGTAAAGAATTTTTTCCTCAAATTAAGACAGAACTTCTTGTGTCCCGGTTTGTACCCACTGCTCCTTGTCTTGCCACAAAGCACCACTGAAAAGATCCTGGATCCACCCTTTTGATAACCACTCTTTAGATATTTATGTTTATACTCTCCCTTTCTCTTCATTTTGTCTTCTCTAGGCCGAACAGTCAGATTCTCAGCCTTTTCTCGTAAGGGAGATGTTCCAGGCCCCAGATCATATTTTCAGCCCTGTACTGAACACTGAAGTAGTTCCCTGTCTTTCTTGAACTGGAGAGCCCAGAAGTACTCTTCAGTTGGAGCCCCGCCAGAGCAGAGCAGAGGGATACTTTCTGGCCACACACTTAATAATGCACCTCAGAATACCATTGGTCTTCATGGAAATTGCAGGCTTATAGTCAACCTGCTGCCCACCAGGACACCTAAGTCCTTCTCCACAGATCTTCATTCCACAAGGTCAGCCCCTAACCCATACTGATTCCTCTTCGAGTGCACATTTTCTAAGTATGTCTATGAGGATATTATGAGAGAGTGTCAAAAGCCTTGCTGAAGCCAAGGTGGACAACATCCACTGCACTGTCTTCATCTATCCAGACAGTCTTGACATCCCAAAAGGTTACTAGATTGGTCAAGCGTAATTTCTAGTTGGTAAATCCATGACCACTCCTGATAACCCTTCTTTTCCCATTTGTTTGAAGACAACATACAAAATTAGCTGCTGCATCATGTTCCCAGGGACAGAGCAGAAGCTGACTGATCTGTAGTTTCCCTGTTCCTTTTTCTTCCCCTTTGTGAAGACTGAAATAACATTAACTTTCTTGCAGTCTTCAGGAACCTCTTCTATTCTTATAAAGATTATTGAGAGAGGCTTGGCAACCACTTCTGCCAGTTCCCGCAGCACTCATGGAAACTGGGGCCCAAGTGAGTCAAATTCTCCTAGATGATTTCTAAACAGATCCACCTCAACCAAGGGGGATTCTTCCCTTCCCCAAACTCCCTCTCTCATCTTCAGGCTCTACAATTCCTGAGCAGCAATCTTTGCTGCAATGTCTGAGGCAAAGAAGGCATTCAGTGACTCCACCTTCTCAGTGTCCTCCATTCCCAGGGTGCACAACACACAACACATTTTTCAGCAGGAGCACAACTGTGGCAAAAAAGGCAGGTGAAAGTAAGAGGTAGGAAGAGAAAGAAAATTGAGAAATCAATTTCTGGCTTTGACATAGGCACAACATTTTTCTTGTCAAGAATTTGAAATGTTGCTTTTTCTTTTTGAAACCTACCGATGTTTAAAATGACAGATATTTCCAATATAAAGGATAATTTTCAAATAGATCTTCTGAGAAAAATCAAATTGTTTCCACTTCAAAATGGCCCCATGCTTTACTCTATGCACCAGGCTTCCATAGTAAATTGTCATAATATTTCTCATACTGTTACAGTGGAGCAGTTATCCATTCCATGAAAAAAAAAAAAAACTTCTCACAAATACTGGTTAAGCAAAACAATCACTGCTATCACTTAGACTTACAGTTCTGATCTTTGCTGCCTTCTTAATTCTCCAAACAACTGCAAAATTTTAAAGCCTTAAATATCAAGGTTTCTGAAATTGAACAGAATGTTTGCAGTACTATCCATTTTTTTATTAAATAAGTAAATAAATAAATAAAAACACAGATTTCCCCCTCTTTACTTCCTCTTCCATTTTGACTTCAGTCAGAAAAGTCATGGTAAAAAAAAAAAAAAAAAAAAAAAAAGGACTGTTTTTCATAGCTGTAAATCATTATTCGTAGCAGTTGGACAATCATTACCTTGGAAGTTAGTGTAAATGGTACTGATTCTGGTTCCTTTTGATTTCCTTTCACATAAATAAATAAATAAAAAGAAAATACGCAGCTGTACAAGAGTAGTTTTTGGCTATTAATAGCCACATAGTAGCATCTCTTGTCTGTTCAGTGGAATAAAATGGTTAGAGGACCAGCAGAGATCATTGTTATGATCTGATTTTCTCTGTACGTTAGTTACAAATGATGCAATTCCTTTTATTTCTGTCCTTCCCTATTTTCCTTCCAATTTTAGAAAGTATTACTAGAGGTCAAACAATAAAATTGATCTATTCCTCCCACAGTTCATTCCATGGTACACAATTTATACAAATACAACTATTTAACATATTTTTTATTATTACACACACATATATATTTATTAAGCAGTACTTAACTTGTTTCCCAAAATGTACTATCTCTAATCTTTCAATTTCTTCTTCTATTGGTAACTTTCTGCATATGTCCACAAACTGCAGTGACTATACATTTCTCCTAAAAGGCACACAAAGCACACACCTTCAAGACTGGGATGGGTTTGAAGAGTTTAACTAAATTTAATAGGAGCATGACTCAGATATATATGCCATTATTCACCAGATCTTCTGAAGGACATTACATTGTGATTATGTTTCACACTAAAATAAAAATAACTTGTTTGCAGCTGGGACACCACTGTATGTTTGAGGCTCAAAGCATCTTATGGTACACCATAATAAGATTATAGAGTCACAAAATCAGAAAACCGTAGATTTAGTTGGTAACGATCCTTAAGATCATCAAGCCATATGCAGGGCACAGTAATTTCCCAAGTCCTGCTGGCTACACTGTTTCTCATACAAACCAGGCTGTCATCTGGCTTCTTGGCCACCTAGACACACTGCAGCTCATGTTCAGAAAAGATGTACCAATTGAGCTGCTATGCGAGGATTTAAAATAAGCAAATCATACAAAGTATACTTGGTTTACTAAGTCCAGCTAACACTGTTATGTTCTACTTGCAATATATCATCTCATTACCAGAGACTTTTCTTGTTTAATCATTTTTGGCCTTTAAAACTGCTTTAAATAACAAATATTTTCCTTCATATTCTGAATTCTCAGAAATGGCTCTTTAATTTTGCATACAATTTTCCTAAAAATATTTATGTCTAATGTGGTAAAAAGATAACCCAAAGCCTTCTCTTCACCAAATTCATAAGTGTTCAGCAGCTTTGCAGAAAAGGCAACTTTGCAGAAAAAGAACTAGTGGTCCGGGCAGAAAACAAGTTCATGATAAACCACTTTTTGGTAAACCTTCTTTTGGCAAAGAAGGTAAATGATATCCTGGGTGGCATTAGGCAAAGTGTTGCCAGCAGGTCAAGGGAGATGATCTTCCACTGCTGAGGCCCGACCTAGTCAGCTGTGTCCAGTTTTGAGCTCCCCAGCACAAGAGAGAGAGAACTATTGGGGAGAGTCTAGAAATAACCCATAAATACAATGAGGGAACAGAAGCAACACTCCAGTGAGGAAAAGCAGAGAGAACTGTGACTGTTCAGCCTTAGTAACAGAATATTCTGGGGACTACATGTACCAGTGTGTACAGACTGTCAAGAAGACAATGCCAGGCTCATTTCAAAGGTGCCCAGTGACAGATCAAGAGGCAAAAAGCACAAGCCGAAACACAAGGTTTTCCATTTTGAAGATCAGGAAATACTTCTTTATCATGCAGTGAATGGAGCCCTAGCACATGCTATGCAGAGGCTATGAGTTTCCTCCTTGAAGACCTACAAAAGCCATTTTGACATGGTTCTGGGTCATCAGTTCTGGGTGTTCCTTCTTGAACAGAGGTTGGAGCAGATGACCTCCAGAGGTCCCTGCCAACATCAGCCAGTGATTTTAATCAGGAGAGATTGAGTCTCGCAATTTAAAATGACAGGAACTTCAATGATATCACAGTTTATTATGAAGGTCTTCAGCTGTGAGTATAACCAAGAACCCATTTTTTCTACCACAAAATTCAAAAGACAGTTCCAATCATAAAAGCAACTCGAGACATTTGGAGTACTTCACAAAAGGGAAACAGTTCTTCAAGTTTACTCAGATTTACTATTATCAATTATCAACCATAATTTTGTGCTAACTGTGGTCCAAGCATCACCAAAATACATAAAAGCACACTACAAATATTTTGATAGTTACAAATAACATTCAAGATGATTTTCCATGAAATAAGTAGAATCCTGCTCTTATTTCAATACTGTAAAACTAGTTGAACCATTTTCAGCTAAAATACTCCCAGTCTGAAGCAGGTTGACCTCCTACATATAAAATGCTCTTTTATTCTTCTCTTTGAATATACTGACTGAATATGAATTCCTATTTTCAGCATCTTTGAACAGCTTACATTCAGACTTTATTCAATGTGAGAAAAATCTGTAGTCTTCTCTGGACAATGGGATGCAGATTCATAATCAGTAGAGAAAAAGATAAAACTAGATTCTGAATACGCAGTTTACTATTATGTCGTGGCATGTCCAACTCTAACAGCTGGAATCAATGATCTTGACAGGTTTCTCCAACCTAAATGATTCTATGAATCTACAACACGTATTTTGGAAGAGGGATTTCTGCTGCATATGAACAATTAGCAAATGTACAAAATACATTAATTCCCTCACATATTATAATATATACTGTGCATATATAAACAGAGTTCCATGTATCAGCCACACTACTTAAATAAGAAAATAGGACAAGATATAGCAAATATGAAGCACACAAAGTCTAGAAGTGCAGAGACAAGCATGAAAATTCAGTCTTCCAACTTCTCTACGCAACTTCCACTGTTCATAGACAGTAAGTCCATTAACAGATGTAAAAATATTTGCATGCATCCATTAAGCTCATACATGAAGTCTTAAGCAGAGCTAAAATTTCAGTCTTCTACTATATAACTATTATGTCACAATGCAATTAAAAAATTAGGTTGTTTTGTTGAAGTATCCATCCTAATCTCTTCAACAGGATTGCAACAGGAAATTAAAAGCAAAAATTACTGTGAGAACTACTCTAAAGATTTCAGAGTTGGTAGTAGCTACTCCTAGTCCATACTAAAGAAAGAGATGAGGAAACTGAAATACATATGAACACAGGTCATCCCCAGCAATCTAACACCAAATTACAACTTGAAAATACAGTTTGGACCTATACTTGTTAATATATCTTATTTATTGCTAATTAAGAGACTGAAGCAGGTTTAGATCATGCAATTCTTACAAAATAGTAACAACATTACCTAATTTATAGATCCTGTTTATCTCTCCATAGGAAAAATATGTATATTATCTATGCTCCTTTTTATAATCATAAGGTTCATCAATATTGTCCAAGACTTAAATCTGTCGTCATTATTAGTACATAGTATACACAAGATACCGTACATTAATACATTAGAAATATCAATTTTTCATCCTAATTTTATCTAAAATTTAGATTAATACTATGAGATGTCACAGACATTCTGCGTATCTTCTCTGTAATACGTGCACATGTCTTTGGGTGCTCAGTAAAGAGTAACTTTACTGAGTAACTTTAATCCCCACTTCATCTTCTATCTCACATTACAATTGCTAGTAAAACAACAGGAGGCTCACTGGGCTGACTTATGTTTTTGGCTGTAGGAAATGCCCATGAGCACAACTGATTTTATTCACACCATCACTGTGTAAATTTGAGACTAGAGGCAGGAATCTGTGCCAAACTCTGCTATTTCAAGAGTAACACTATCTCAATAACTAAAATGAAATTAATACAGCTAAGCATCCAACATAAAATCCAAAGGAAATTCAGCTGCCTTTTTGTTCCAGCTCTCAGACCTCTGCACTGCATTTCACTTGCTCCACATTTTTTTCAAAATTAAGTCTGAATATTTTGTATTGTCATATAAAAAAGGGGGAAAAAAATGTATGGAGCTATTTTAATTCCCCACAAAGAGGAGTGGCCTGCAAAAAAGAAGGCAAGCAGGTGCACAGGTCTAGGGTAAGCAAGGAAAGAGATGAGTGCCAGCAGAGATGAGCTCAACCTCAGTCCTGAGAGCTGAGCTTGTGGCAGGGATAAGAATGACAGATGAGGTTTCCATTGCAGAACCACAGCTATTATGGCACCAGTAACTTTATCAGAAAAAGATACCAGAATTGCTCTCCACGTGCCAACCTGTGCACTCTTAAGGTACACCCGTGCTACTACTGCACCCAGTAGCTTTCTGCCAACATCTCTTCCAGGGAGAGTTGTGATCCACTTCTGACTGCATGCCTGCAGGTGTGTACTGACATCACGCCTCACCACCCACTGCCACTGCAATGAATCATCTCCTCTGCAGAGTTCCGGGAGGGATTTAGCAACAGACGGCAAAGATCCAGAATAAAAGTTTTTGTATCAAAAGAAATTAGGAGCTTTACTCAGGATCACTGGGCTAACCAGCTTATGACCATACAGATACTACAGATGTTCAGGGGAGGAGCACAACAACAACAACAACAACAACAACAAAAACACAGAAATGTCCCATTCATCAGCAGCCTGAATTTATGCAGAGAATAATGTTTATTACAACTGGTGCTGTAACTACTTTTTTTCTATATCTTCAGTGCTGTTTTGTTTTCTACGGAGAGTAAAATTTAGGTAATGCCCCAGATACAGAAAGACAGCAAACATGCTGTCACTTACCTAAAACACATCTTAAAATTTTAAGAGCAAAACCAAATGAGAATGATTTAGGTGAGCCATGTTCACACTTGCTTTTCTTTAGGGCACATACAAAGCTGAAAGTGAGTTCATTTAATGTCTCCAGAGAACCGTCAGAGGGGCTATTTTTCTGTCTTCTTCTTTTTTAGTTATTTATTTATTTATTTTAACTTTTGTCTGCAGATGGTGAAATAAAAGCTGGGCAAAAACAAATCGATGACTACGTAAGAAAAAAAAAAAAAAAAAAAAAAAAAAGTACCTGTGGAGCGTGTTAAAGGATGTAAACTATATCCAAGAGAAAGGCGGTGACAGTTCTGCACGGCGCTCTCAAAACGAAGTACCCGCTTGAGAAACGCAGACGGAGGGAACTCCCGGAGCTGCTCTATGTCTCATACAGAGCTTCCTCCCCGAGGGAGGATGAGAGCTTCCCTTACGACACTCGGCGGAGCTTAGCAGTATCCTAACTTTGGCAACGGCGACCCTCCCTTCTGCACAAGCAGACTCGTGCCGGCTCCCGCGGAATTCCGCCCGGAAAGCGCAGCTGTGGGGCTGAATCTCTGCCACCCTCCGCGCTGGGCAGGGACTGCCAGTGCCCGCAGGCGCTACCTGCAGCCTCGGGAGGAGAGGAACCGCCGCAGCCCCGCGAGCCTCGCCCTCTCCTGGACGGCGCTCCCCGGCCGGAGACCGGAGCATCCCAGCGGCCGCAGGTGCCGCCCCGAGGGCACGAAAGCCCCGACCCAGCGCTGCCGCCCCGCAGCGTCAGCCCTCTTACCTGCGCTGCGGCGGCGAGGAGCCCCAGGGCGAGGGCGAGTAGGGAGGCGGCGGTCCCACGGCGCTGCCCCGCCGCCGCGACCATCCTTCCTCCCTGGGCAGCCCGCTCCGCGCCTGCCTTGCTGCCGCCCCTCAACGCCTCTGCGAACGGCGCGGGGTGCGCGGCGCCGCCGGGCCCCGCAGGGCAGGGAGGTGCGCGGGGGCGCGGCCCTCCGCTGCCGGGCTGCGGGGTGGGAGGCGGGGAGCCGCCGCCGCCGCCGCCGCTGCCGGTCCGCCCCCGCCCGCCGCCGCCTTCCCCGAAGCTCCTCCGGGGCTCGGATGGAGCGGGCACAGAGGGCTGCCCCGGGAGAGCGGGCAGGGCGCCTGGGATGCAGTGCGGGGTGCGCGGAGGGATGGATGGGGCGCGCAGGCTGGATCACGGAGGCTGGATCGATCTTCAGGGTGGGACGCGGCGTGGGGAAAGCGGGCAGGGGTGGGGAAGGCAGGAACAGGGCGCTCTGGCCAGGATGTCTCTTAGAGGGTCTTAGGTACAGTGAGTCGTGCAAGACGCAAGGTGTGTAGGTCCGGGAACGGTCCTCCACCTGCCACACACGCCAGTCTGCTTTCTCTGACACACCTGCTAACCATGCTTATGAACACCTTCAGGTGCAACGTACTGAAACGTATGGGTGTGCTGGGACACTCACACTACCCAAGTCTCCCTGGGGGAGCAGAGCCCCTTCACACGGCCTCACCTTAAGCTTCTGCTTGAAGATGTTGGCTGGTACCTGCGCTTCCACCATATGCCAAAGGAAAAGTCAGAATGCAAGCTGTGGCAATCAAACGAGAACATCAACCTGGCTGAATTTGTGTTGGCAGCTTGTCAGAGTTTTGTGGCAGCTCCTATAAGTCTCTCACAAAACCACAAGAAAATGTATTGTTATTACACAAGTTTCTAAAGCTCCCACCATGAGCCTATTTAAATGCTCCCATAGCATCTGGGCACATGTGTTTACATACTTGGATTATCCCTGGAAAATGCACACCTCATTGAAGAGCCAAATAAATCATATGGGAATCCTAAATAAAACTATATGTTGATGAAGCAGCATGTGCATGGACTAAAGGCTGCCACATCTCTCTTCATTTTTTACGCATTATGTCAGCCATGCTTGAGAAAGTGAAGGCATATTGGTTTTAATACTTAGACCTGAACATGAAATCCTAACAGCTCCCTCACTTTCAGATTTATAACCTTCTTCATCAGATAACACTCTACAATCTGTTATTTATACAACAAACACAAGTGCTATGGGTAACGTTTTAGAAATACTCTTTCAAGTGTCGCTACATAAAGCACAGTAGCTTAAAATGAAAATTGCTTGCTTAATCAAGTACACTGAGGAATAATCTATGAATATGCATGATAGATGAACATCTGAAATTTTTATTTTCTTTCTAAAGACATACAGTTGGGCAAAGATGTAAACATTCTGCAGTTCTTGTTTTTATTAGCATGTAATTACAGAGATTAAGGCTCCCATATGGAGTGCGTGGCTCCGTGTGGCCTGAAACAAATCATAAATGCTGCACAATCCAAGAAACACCACTTGGCTGAGCAAAACACGACTTCCAATTTGTCAGGAATTAGCTGTATACAAGTTTCATGTTGCAAAACATGCTTACCTGAAAAGGCTTTGGAAGATTTAAGATCTTTTAAGATCTGAGAAAAGATCAAGGCGTCATGCACAGGAAGGGAATGTACATAGGAATACTTTGCAAGTAATGACTTATTTTTTCACAAAAGTGAAGGGGTTAACAACTCTGAAGCCATTTTTAGCTTTAGCCCAAAGAACGCAAATAACTTAGTTAACAAGGGTAAGTTTTTCTCCACATTTAGAATGCAGACAAGGTATGCTGTCAGAAAACAGAACCTTGAAGAAAGCATAATACGTGGCAAGTTGAAGTTAAATTAAACCTTTAAGGCTGTAGACACTTATTTACATTGTTTTCAGAGCTGCTCAGCAAGTTTGTCTGATCTGCTACCCTGCATTACAGTTCTGTCTCATGGTTCTCACTCCTTCAGTGTCAATTCTATGAACCCAGGTTTTCCAAGAGCTCAGGACCTACAAAGTGGACATGATTCTGTTAAGACTGCCTCAGTTTCCACTTAGAGGTTTGCATGAATAGGACTTGCATTAGCGAGCAGCATCTTGTGTTTTGAGTACACGTTTTTTCTGTAAATTTAGACAGTCGTTGTGATGCTTTGCTCTTGCTTAGATAGTAAGAAAATTGTGGCTGTCAAGTCCCCGTGTCCCACAGGAATGGCAGGCCCTTCTTCCACAAATAACTGTTGGTTAGTGTAGGCAGTAAAGACACTTCTCAAAGAATACGCATAACATGTAGGTAAAACTTGAACTTTTCTTCCACTGTTTGTCACTGATACATTCAGCATTTTTCAGCTTGTTTGCCAGTTTTCACCCTTTACCTAGCATGATTTTAGGTACTGCATAGGTGAAGTACCTTGTAAGAAGCAGTAGAAACTGGATTCCACCTGTTGGCACCTGAGCTGGCAATCACTTAATGCATCTATTCTACTTCTCATTGTCATCCATCTTGGAGACACTGACAGCAAACATTTGCTTACACCAGAGGTGGTCTTCGTCTTCCAGTCTTCAAAGTAAGATTCCTTATGAGTAACAGAACATGGGACATTAGTAAAAGAAACTTAAGAATCAGCATTGGAAAGGAATGAGTATGTATATCTACATTCAAACATCAGAAGGTTTTGTATGAAAAACTAAATGATATTGGTACAGTAGAGGAAATTTATCTATGGTTTTATCTTTCCATACTCATATCCGCAGTTCACTGGAAGCAGTTCAGAAGTGAAAAAGCCACTGAATTGTAGAACATAACTAATTGGACAGAGTGTTTAAGTGTTTGGAACACTTGATCTCTTGATTTTGGCTTGCTTAAAACTGAGAAACAGTAAGTGACAGCATTTGTTTTTCTTAGCATATAGAAATAACACCACAAATTATTAAGACATTAAACAAATTAGTGCAACTTCAGTGGGTTTATTTGTTTGTTTGTTTTGGTGATTTTTTTTTCTGTGCTTTGAATGCATGCTTGTTTCATGGAAGAAAGCCTGTTCTTTATATAAGAGCTCCCAGCAGAGGCTGCATCTAAAACACTTAACATTCCAAAGTATAATAACACATATAAACTCTGTTGGGTGAGGCTTTCTGGGTGAGGCTTAGCTAACTATATGAAATCTAGGATTAATAACAATAAAAAGTTGTTGAAATTGCCATGGAGTGTTTAAAGACTTTCCTGAATCACTCACCATACACTGTTCCCTGTGGATACACAGGAGATACTTAAAATATTAAGATACGTAGCATTCGTGGAAGAGGCAGACAGATGCAGAAGTTATTTCCTACTCCCTTAGCACCTCATCTGCTGCTTACAGGTCTACATACTTGCAATGCAAACAGGAAACAGTCACACATAACACACTGAATTTAGTTTCAGATCACATTTTGTAGGACCACACTGTTTCAAGAACCTATCACTTGTTTTTTTCAGACATTTCCTTTATCCACATGAGGAAGCCCCAGAAGTGGAAGTCAACAATGTTGCCAAAATATATGGTCATGTCTACAGCAGAAGTGCATCAGTTCAGGGCAGTTCCAGAACTGCCTCTACTAGCTGTTCTCCGTCATCATTCAAGGAAAAGGGATGACAACAGTCCAAAAAATGCAACTCCCTTGTCTTGTGAATTCAGTCACGAAAGACAATATATAAACTCAAGCAGGTCAACAGAAATCAGCAGGTCGCAAAGTTACTTGCTATTATCCTTTTATATAGGAATAAGCACTGCAGTATTTCAAGAAAGGAAGTCTCTCCCACATTTATCTGTTATCTGTTAGGCTAAATCCTGTTCTTCATCCTGTACCTACAATCCTTGTTCTCTTCTCAAGCACTGGTTAAAAAAATTTGGTAGAAAAAACCCTGCCAATTTCTTCCTCTGACTCAACATTTTTGTAAGTCATTGGGTCACCCAGAAAAGCGATTGTGAGCAAAATATAGTACTCAGCATTTTGATATGCCACAGAAGGAGCTGTGGAAGAACAGATTCACCTTGTTGATCTGTAAATGATCATTCGTAATGCAGACTTTGGTACTGAAACACAGCATGTTTACTCCATTACAAAGTGGCATGGGAAATGCTCTGTTGATACAAGAGTTGTCAGGCAGTTACACATTCCAGCTCCAGAAACCATTTTCTGCTGCAGTAGAATGGCACTCTCTAACTTGGCTCATGTGTCTGTTTGCATATTTTGGTGCTTTTTTCCCTTTTGTTAAAACATTATGCTGGCACAGAAGCGAGGCATTTTTTATTATTTTTGTGTATTTAGATCATACCTGGAAAAGTCTTTTCTGAATTTTGGTGTTTGTTCCAAAGTAAATAATGGCAATTGCTACATTCCGTCACAGTGTTTTAGCAATATGGCTTTTAGATTTTATTATTTCTTTCTAATCTTATCTCGTAAGTAAAACAAAAAGACTAGTTTGCCTCCTTAGCAACTTTACAGTACTATGAGCTTTTGCTCATCATGTTCTCACTCTCAGTGAGACAGATTGTAATTAGAATCAGAACACACTGTTACTCTATAAAGTGATCATCCCCATACTTCTTCTGCTGTATCAAAGATACCATTGGCTTCTATTGACCAGTTTCTTTGGCTCTAGTTTAGAGCCAAATCTAGTGTTTTATGACATATGATCTAACAGGCAGATTTATAACAGCAAGCAATGAAAATGAGGGAAGCAAACACCCAAGAAACTTGAATTCTAAAGATACGCTTAAAAGAAAAAGAAAACAGTAACAACAGCAATGGAAAATAATTAATTCTTTTCATTTTCTAGTTCAAATACTGGTAAACTGCCATTGGACTGTTAATGAAATTTTAGTGCATTATCTGTTCTTTTACCTGAGAGTAAATATGGTCCCTAACTTACACCACTTTAAATGCATAAACCTCCAGGCCTAAAATATTTCTGAGCAAATTTCATGCAGCCGTTGGTGCAGAGCACCAAAAATATCATAGTCAATAAGCTGTTTGGACATGATTTCACATTCAATGACAAATTCCAGGCTAGAGCTACAAAGCCACTTTTAATACATCATCCTATAATACCTGAAAGCTGACAACTTGATCAACCCCGTATTTAGAATTCTAGGATTTTTTTTCACAGATTGGAAGGCAAGAGGGTACCACTGTGGCCATCTATGATTGTGAAACAAGACATTAGTTCAAATCCACCGATTTGAATTAATATGAACTACAGTCTAATTGTAAATTTCTGTTTCCCTTGTAAACTCACAACCTTGATAGTTGGTGGTCAAGCCATGCTATATCCTTTGGCAGTCTTAAGTAGACTTGATTCCCCGAGTCTTTCCATAATCATCTATTCAGCTCTTTTCAGAGTCCTGTATGGTTCAGCATCCTACATGAATTACAGACTCAGGAAAGTAATCAGCAATAGTTATGTCTGGGCTAGATATGCTAGTAATATATGCTATACACTAGTTGTTATTTTTCATTTCTTATACACCTGAAAGTATAAAATCTTTCGTTAAATCTACTGTTGGCTCATAATATTAACTGCAACCCACTAATCTTCAGAGTCTCTGTTTCCAAAAACATCTCCTATCCAATACTACAAGTATGTTTCTTCAGAGTTACACTCCCCTTAACAAAATATACACTGCCCTTTTCTTCCTACCTAGCCTAACAAAACAGATTAATCAGAATTATCTGTATTAATCAGAATTATCACAGTCTATTCTTAAATAAATTAGATCAGTATTATCTCTAGTATTTGAGGGTTATATGTACATTTTCATTGACCGATCTTTTTCTTTCCTGTTATACCAATTTTGTGTAAATATAACAGCAGCAGTTTTGGTAGGGTTGTGCCTCTTTCATCCTATCTGCTTTCTTTCTTTATGGAAGGTACTTCACAAAAGCAAAACTAGTTAACTTATTACTTGTCTGCTCATTATATCCATAATCTAGCTTCATTTGCTTAAAGAATGATAATTTTTTTCAAGAGAATAACTCAATCTTTTCCCTTTTTGCAGTCCCTAAAAATCTCAGAAGTTATTTATAAGCTCTATGGTATTCTGTGAGCCATTTGTTTTGACAGTTATTGAAAAACAGAATGATCCAGAGAGATAAAACGTCCTTACTCAGCAAGTTTTTTATTTTATTCCAGCTTGCTTTCTCTCAGTTCTGAACTCATATACATACATCAGTCTGAAGTATGGGGGGAACCAGATAACCCACAATTTCTCAAGTTAAAAAACTGTGTAAGTAATCCATATTTTTTAAAATTGGGCCCATGAGAACTACTTTTCAGCCCAAATATTATTTCCTGCCAGAACACTTCGACAGATTTTTTTTGGTGGAGTTATATTTGATCTTGACATCAGCTCTCTGAAAGCAGAACTGGGCCCAAAATCTTTGACCAGTCTGGGCTGTCTGCATGGAAGGCAAGCAACAGTTCTGTGGAAATATTGCCAGCACAAAATATCTTCTTTTTAACCTAACATATACAGTGAATGTGTAGTAAAAACATTTACATTCGCCAGTAGCACACACAGAGAACCAAATTACATTTCTTCCTAGCAATGATGAGAGAATGACCATTGTGCTCATAAATACAAAGCAGCCTGAAAAGTTTAGGCAGCCTTACCCAGTCTCTTCTATATCACCAAGAAACACATCAGACCTTAGCATTAAAGTCCAAGTGTATAATAGAAGAGAATCCTACTATCACTAGGTGTTCTGTATAAGATGGGAGCAGTAGCCAACAATAATGTGCATCATCTTCTGACTGTGGAGAAAATGTTATGGGATTCTACAGGTGCACGATGGGCCTCCTGGAAGAATGTTTGGAAAAATGTGATCTCACCATTTTAGAGTAACAATAATTCTGCATCAGTGATCCTGAGATAAATTTGTGAAGAATAAGCTCTGAACTGGGAAACTGCTCAGCAGTTTTGTCATAAATAAAGTCCACCTTGCTTTCTGCTGATTAATCATTACTAATACTCCTAGTCTTGATAGTATGTTTGATGAACAAACAATTTAAACATCTAGTATTTAAAAATAGCACTGTTTATATATAATATATATTTTTCTCTAAATTTTATTATAATATACTATTATAGTATTCCCATAGCTCTGAAACTAAGGATCATCCACCCACCCACCCACATAAGAGTCAGAAAATAGTAGTCAGATGGTATTAGAACAGGCTGTTGCTGCAGATAGACCACTTTCTGTACTACACCCATATAAATGTGGACAGCAAAGCAGTAACTGCTAGGGCTGAATAGAAATATGCTTAAGATGGAAATGAAAAAATAAGGTGTATTAACATGGTAAGCCAAATCTTAAAGCATACTGATAAGCTGTGGATCAACTGTAGTCATCAGGAACACCATTTCAGAATTCAGAGAAGTTCAGGGCAACTGGAGGGGAAGTTGGTGACTGATGAGAAAGCCAGCAATACCCTCTTTGAGACACCAAAAGCCATGATGAACCACGAGTCCCTGCTCACATTCATATTTTGTATACACCAATGTTATATTCTTAGGTACCTTCTTCCATTTTACCAAAGGCTAAAACTCAGTATAAAATCCCAGATTATAGATCTTTCATTCAACATGTTTATATTCAGGAAGTGATTATGCTGCTCCATATCAGTAACTAGAAGGTAAGTTTACACTAAAGTAAAGTAAAGTGAAAAAAAAAAAAAAAGACTGGTGAATTAGATAGTTAGCTGTGTTTATAAAGGCTTCACACACTTTTTCATTACTTGACTCATAGTGAAGAATTTCCACTAACATCTAACTTAAACTAATTCTATTTTGGTTTAAATCCATTCCCCCTCATCCTGTAACTGAATTCCCAGATAAATAGACCTTCTTATCCTTCCTTCAGGCTTCCTTTTAGGTGCTGATAGACAGATGTAAGATCTCCTAGAGCCTTCCCTTCTTTAGGCTAAATAACTGCAATGTTCTCAGTTTTGAATATGTAGTTATTTTTAAGATTTACACTTCACAAATTATACTTCAGTAATATTTTCCAAGCATTTCAATTACCTACTATGTTGAATTTTGCCTATGATTTTCTCATAATGCCTTTGGCATTATCCAAATACGAGAATTTATATCTATCTCAAAGCAGGCTATTTTTACTCATCCATGTGTAACAAAAAGGAGAGGAAAAGTGGAGGATCTAAGAGCCATAAACAGACCAGTATAGCTTCTGTCCACTACACAATCTAGTAGCAGTCAAATCCGATTACTGATTTACTTGTATTTATCTTATACAAATGTTCAAATAAATTTTACCTATTTTAATAAAATCTTTGAGGCTTTGGAAAGACTATCTCATCAAAACTGTATGCAAAGTTAAACTTTTGTTTAAAAAAAGTGAAAAAGAAAGAGCCTCTAGTGTTTATAGTAAATATTTCCTGGTTACCTTGGTGCAAATCACAGCAGAGTATAGACTAAAATCATACTTTCTGGAACTCCCAGATTTTAGTGATTTGCTTTCAGTTTTAGTGGACCTGAACACAGGTGCTAGCCTCCTCTATGTTCTCTAACAAAATATAAACCTAAATCACACAATTTAAGGAAGGTGTGGCTTTGGATCTGCGTTTTACAGTTTCTGTATTTCTTTCCAGCTTGTAGTCAACAAGCAAGTGAAAGACTAACTATAAAAAACTTCACACATCACTAAAGAAATGAAATCTTTGCCAGTTTCTGAGCTCCATTTAGAAACTTCTGGGATCTATGAGGATTCATATTAGAAAACCTATTTCTGCTACTGATATCTACGAACACTGTTTAAGAGTTGCAACAAAAATGCCAAAGAATTACTGCAGTAACTGTTCCTCACTTATTCTCTTCTAGAACAAGGTGCAAATACATTGTGGGACAGAATAGCACCACCTGTTCTCTAATGGCTGTTCATCAAAGCACTGATCTGATTTATGCCAACTACTTTGCTTACAGGGAAAAAAATATGAGGGACAGTACTTTAAAGAACACTCAGATGAAGAAACCATCCAGATTTTACGGACGTAATATTTGAAGATAAGTCACTGCATTAAAAAAAATATCCAAAAAAAATTCAACAACATAAAGCACTGTTTACATAATTTTTTACTTAGTTATTTGCATATATGTTTCAAATACTGCTTCACAGAAGAATTAAAAACTGTTCTCAGATGCTTACATAATTTTTTTGTTTGTTGAATTAGGCTTTTCAGATATCTAATAATTATGAATTCTTTCTGTTCTCTGAGGTATCAACTAAAAAGCTACCAATTACATTATCCTGCCTATCTGGATAACAGAAGCACAGTCAGAGCTAGGTTGTATCACAGAGCCTTCACCAGTTTCTAAAAAGAAAGATATAATCCATTTTTCTCTAGAAATTAGAGAAGTGCTAACGTCCTATATGACTTTCATTATTATAAGTAATAACAAACTTCTCATACACGTTAAGAACACTGATTTTGTTGTTGTTCATTTTGTTTTTTTAGAGTAGTAAGTTGATTCCAAGTTCATACCACAAAATAAAACAATTATTCATCTACTTCTCAGTCCCACGTAGGAACTACTGGAGAAATAGTTCCTTCTCTACAACCAGCAGAACTTTAGTCTCTTGATTAAGATCATTTCTTTACAGTGCCAGTGAATTTAATATGAACACTTCTCCACTTGGAACAAGATTTGCATGAGAAATCTATGTCAAGAGCTTTAAGGTTAATGTAAATTACCCAAGGCAAGTTAACATTTCCACTTCATCCACAATTACAAGTGAGATTCTTTGCTTTTGCTTTTAGAAACATCCTGTGAACTCCTGCTATGCCCTTTGGGAAGCAAGAAGGTCCATAGACTTATACAATGAAAACAGGAACTTGGGGGGAAAAAAACAAACAAACAAACAAACAAAAAAGCGCAATAACTGCCACTATTCTCACTCTCCCAACACATGCCACCGCAAACTCTTCGATGACAAGTAGAGATCAGTGGACCAATAAGAGAGGGAATGATTTGATATTTTTACTTTCCATTGCTTCTAGAGATATTGTATTGCTTCCAAACTGCTGTGCTGACATCTAAGAAAAATTGCATGAGGATCAGAGTTGCATTTGAAAAAGAAGCTGTTTCTATGGTCGGATTGGACAGGGCTTTGCAGTTTCCTACTCACAAGTAAATGATATAGAGCTCTATATCTTCATATGCAAAATCATATATGAAAGCCATGGATGATTCGCTGACGCATGTAATGGATCTGCAAAAGTTGTCCTGTGAAACTGAGTGCATAGGTATGTCTATATATGTGATTGCATTGGTAGGTAATGAAACTGGACATTGAACTTTGTTTGCAAAATTCTGATAGTTTTTCAAATTAAATTAAATCAAGTCAAATTAAAATTAGTTCACAAAAAAATTACCCCAGAGATTTTACTTCTACTCGCAGAAGCTAACATGCACGTAGAACAAACATTTCAGAGGAGATGAGAGCTTGCTTGGAGGGGTAATATAAATAGATAAGAACTCTCTGTGACTCTACTTGTTTGTGCAACATTCCACACTTTCTTAAGAAAGCCTACAAATATTGCAAAAGGTGCATAACTTCTTCCTGAACTAATCCCTTCAGGGCTAAATCAAAATTAGCACTCAGACTGAGCGAATCAAGAAAGACATGTTTAATTATATTGCCAAGCAATATTACCTTCAAAATATATTAAAAACCTACAACTCATATGTCTAAATGAAAACAGTTTGAACATCTCAAAAGTCTTTCTTTTCTCTTTATCGATCATGGATAACATGCTTGCCAGAAATAATATTTTTTACAGATAATAGAAAAAAATAGGCTCTTAAATGTTTGGGCTGTATTGGGTATTACAGCCTATATTCACTGATAATCATTTGATATCCCCAGGAATGTGAATTTTTCGTAGAAGTATCTTTCCAGTGACAATAAAAGAAAACAAAACTTAAATAAACTTAATGGGAAAATAAAGGGAATTGATACAACAGAGCAACATTTTCTTCTTTTCTTTTAACTAACAAAGAGACTTTTACTTATCAAAACCTTAACTGCAGAAAAGTATAGAAATATTTAATCAATGACATAATTGCAGGTGACAAATCTATTATGTGTAGCACACTACTATGCATTCAGACTCTACTGCTGAAATACTGGAAGACCATATTTGTATCTGCCCAGCATGTAATACATCATTAATTTACAGAAATACAATATAACGTTTTTAAAACACTTGGGGACAGTCTTTCTGTTTTGATATTACAGAACAGCGTCTACTATTAAAAGAAATTTTTTACCAAAGCAATTCCACTTTGATAGACTTATCAGAGGTATGCAGTAGTAATGGAAGCCAAGATGTGTTCTTTTCAGGATGGTTTTCACCATAGACAAGGTCTGGTTCAAGTCCAAAGTGGCTGTAGGTACTGTTTCTACTTTTGTGTATGCTGTGTCACTCACAGTTGGTACCTGTCATGATCAGTATTCTCAAGTTTAGTCTGGCTGTTCATATCATAATGTCAAACACAAATGATTCATAAATCTCTTCCAGAAATATGTAGAAGAGTAGCAGGTAATAAGCATCGGGAATAACGATTTGTCAATAATCAAAGTAAAAAAGCATGAAAAATGCATTAATGTGATCCAGAACTGAGAGATTATTTTATGCGCTGCTCTTCCATTAGCAATTTTCAGCACACCAGTCAGTAAAATGATCTCTGTTTCACAGATAGGGAAAGAAGTGTACACAGAGATATGTAATCTTCCTTAAGAGATGGAAACTCTTGCTATCAGTTTAGGGCATATGAATGTCAGCTGCTGGTGGAGCACTTGCCTGTAAGACAAGATCCTGCCTGTTGCAAAGCTTCACTTCAGCAAAACTACAGTTCTTACTCTGGAGTGCCTGGATTCTTTTTAGAGTTTGGAGCAGAATAGAACAAACCAGTTAAAATAGATTTTGTTTTGCTTTCAGTAAGTCATACGTAATTCTTAAAAAAAAAGTTGATTTTCAAGTACGTTTCAGATTTGATATGCATTCTTCTGAAGTGTAAGTACATATTTTCTGAAAAATGATTCTTTTCTGATGTTTAGTCAACTGGGACTGAAACTAACTTTATCTAAGGAACACCTAGGTTTTCAGTACTTGTATGATACAAAAACCATAATCCAGTCAAAACAGAGATCTACAATACATCGTTCTTACATTTCACCTTGCCTTACATTATCATTAGTATTAAGTAGTCCATAGAGGGAAGAATTTAGGATAAACTTTACTGTGCATGTAGGTGACCCTATATATGTGTATATAGAAGGGTGCCCTGCTGTCCCCAGAAGTCCAATGGTATCCTGAGTAGCATTAAAAAGAGAGTGGCTAGCAAGCCAAAGGGGGTGATCCTCCCCCTCCACTCTGTCTCATGTGGAGTATTGTGTGCAGGCTCCTGGGTACAAAAAAAGATGAGGGTTTCCTTAATGGAGTCCAGCTGAGGGCTACAAATATGATAAAGAGCCTGGAACACCTCTCTGATGAGGAAAGGCTGAGAGACCTGGGACTGTTCAGCCTTGAGAAAAGAAGACTCAGAGGGGATCTGATCCACGTCTATAAATATGTAAGGAGTGAGAGGCAAAGGAACAAGGCTAGACTCTTCTCAGCAGTGTGTGGTGATAGGATGAGGGCATATGGCCACAAGCTGAAGCATAGGAATGTGTGTGTGGGAACTTCTTCACAGTGCAATGACGGAGCACTGGCACAGGCTGCACAGAGAGGTGATGGAGTCTCCTTCTCTGGAGATGTTCCAGACCCACCTGGACACCTGCCTGTGCAACCTGGGCTAGGGAGCTGCTTTGACAGGGCGTTGGACTCAATGATCTATGGAAGTCCCTTCCGACCCCTACAATTCTTTGATTCTCTGACTCTCAGCTCTCCTTAAGTTTGCCATGTGTTATGGTCATACTTACAATCATTTTATGAACTCCATGGAAAAAAAACAAAACAAAACAAAACAAAAAAACCAGACATTCATGTGAAAAGAAGCTCTGTATTATATATTTGGAATTCAATCTACCTCAAATGAAATTATAAAATTATTTATATCAAACTATTTAATTTGGGGAAAGCAGGTTGTGCTGTTTGACTTTCAGCGAACAGTGAACATTTTCACATCTAACTTGGATATTGTATGGTACAAGACATTTCAAACCTTGATTACCTCAGAATCAGAGGTTCACATTCGCTGGTATTTAGTTTTGGAACTAAAGAACACACTCTGAAGGAGAACACAAAACAAAACCAGAGTATAGCTTACAAATCATAACAAAACTGTAACAAATCATCTACTTCAGCTACAGTAGTTACAGCAGAAGAGGCATGGAAGACAACCCATCCAGCCTGGGACTAAGATATACCTGCGTAAACCTTGCAGCACATCTTTTTATTGTACCTGCTATGCTATTAAAGAGGCTGTGAAATCCCAGGTCATTTCTGCTAAGAACACTTTCTGAATACTTACATTATCTTTGAGCTTAAATATGATGTTGCACGAAATCTATCAAACTGACGTGTATCAAGTAAGATCTTAGATTTTGCATTTTTACATGTAGTAGAAGGAATTGCCCAAATGCTGCTATGCATTAATTCTATTAGGACAATTAATTTTTGTTTCTGACTAGTGACTGAGTGACTGAGGAGCACCCAATAAGTTAACCTAAAGTACATATGCCCAACCCACAGCCTGCAGGTAATGCATAGCCTAAACCTAAGGAATGAGATTCCTAGACCTCCATACATATTTCCCCCCTGTTGCTCGCTCCGATTTCTCTTGAAACAGTCAAAGATGGGCCATTTTGCACAGCCAGCAATGAAGGGGAACAGAGCTGTGGAACACACCATCCATCTGGTATACCATTGGGAATTTTCAGTCTTCTGAGTGATAATGTCCCACAGGTATTCATCAACAATGAAACTGAAAACAAACAAACAAACAACACTAACAAAAACAAAAAAAGCAATGTGTGGAAAAAAAATCATTTTTTGGCTAAGGTTTCAGATTTTGTAGGGGTTTTTGTTTGTTTTGTTTTCTTTTCTTTTGTTTTGTTTTGTTTTCTTTTGTTTTCTTTTGTTTTGTTTTTCTTTACAGCCCTTTGAAAATGGGATGATATTGCATCTGGAGAAGAGAAAGCTCTAGGGAGACCTTATAGCGACCTTCCAGTACTTGAAGGGGGCCTGCAGGAAAGCTTGGGAGGGACTTTTCATAAGGGAAGATAGTGACAGGATGAAGGGAAATGGTTTTAAACTGGAAGAGGGTAGATTTAGACTAGATATTAGGAAACAATTCTTCATTGTGAGGGTGGTAAGACACTGGAACAGACTATCCATTAAGGCTGTGAGTGCCCACTCCCCGGAAGCATTCAAGGCCAGGCTGGATGGGGCTTTGAGTAACGTGGTCTAGGCGTAGATGTCCCAGCCTATAGCAGGGGTTGGAACTAGATGATCTTTAAGGTCCCTTCCAAACTTTTTTATGACTATGATTATGCAATGTCTGAAAAAAATAAAATAAATACTTCCTTCAATTAGAGTGTGAATTCTAAATTCTTAATTTTAAACTCTGATTGCAGGCTTACTGGTTCCAGCAGTAGATGAGAACGCACAGAATGAAGATTACCCAGGATCGGGGTCTCTATGCTTTTAAATTCTATTTGTAGTGTCCCCTTATCCTGAGACATTTTAAAACTGCTCTGATTTATTCTACTTAAACCAGCCTCATTGTCAGTCTATTCATCAAGAAAACAGAAGTGTGTACAAACCTTTCCACTGGGGCATCCTATGGGATAGTGCCAACTTATTAGAGAATGAGAGAAAGAGATGGGGAGTAAAAGGGGTGGAGAGAGAAAGAGAGAATAGAAAGAAAGAAAAGAAAAAATAACCTCGGGGGTTTGACAATCACATTTATAATACAGAAAAAGGTGTTAGTAGCGTCCACCAAGATCATCATGGAAGGTATTGCAGACAGCTTTAAAAGCATGTGCTGTACAGTGAACAGTGTCCAAGACCGGTGGTGGAAAGGAAAACCCACCATATTTAAACCATATTTACAGTATGTGCAGAGTATTCCAGAGCCTCACACAGGAAATGAGGAATGACAAAGGAAAACTTTTGAATTGAAGCTCTTGCTTTAAGAGCATACCCTTAGCCCTAGAAAGAGAACATATCTGCATACCTTGCTTGTGTATGCAATTTCAGAGAAATGTTGACAGTGAAAAGTGACCATCTGCCAGTAAAAATGACTGTGAAGTGGTTGGCAACCCCAGCTGTAGCCATTTCCCATTTACTTAGCATTATAAACATATCAAAAGATTTCAACTATTTCCTGTGCTTCATGGTATGGCCTCCCACACCCGAACTACTTTACATCATCCTGCTAGTATGTCCTATGGGGAATATCCACTATTCAACAAGGAACAGTTTTATTTAAGCACAACTTCATGGGGCTTTTTTAGGAAGTGTCTTCCTGTTATTCATTTTGCATTCAGACGCTCTTTAGTGTGGATGTACTTCACTTCTTCCTCATTTATGCTCTGAGTTTTAGAAGTACAGATACACCTGTTGGACATAAGCAGCTTGGAGAGCTCAGCACTTCCAATAATCAGCTAATTAATTCACCACTGTTTCATTACTGTTACATTTTAAACCGCTCCCATCTCTTTGCTATGTAGAGTAAAAGCACCATACTGATTGCCTGGGAGACTGTTTACCACTGAGTTATCTTTTGTGGTAGCAAACAAACGGAGCTCAAGGTTTGAAAGCTAGCCAGACTGAGGTTTGAATGTGCCAGCCTCTATGAAAGCACTTTGAAGGCGGTTTGGAGACTCCTTTAAGAACAGCAGATGGTATAGTGTAGGACTCGTGACAGTATTTATGTTTCTCCTCACAGTCATCTTTAATAAATACTTCATGTGTAATTAGTAAACAGTAGCAATCTCCGTTCCCTAGCATCTCAGGGAAGTCTAGAATCCAGAGATCCATTTAAATGGTTACAGTATTTTGTAAAATAGATTTTCCATATGCTAAAAACTAGATTAATGCCTTGATCTACCAGAATAAGAAAATATGGGCAAAATGTACCTTCAAAATAAATACTGCTATTAGAGTGACTGCAGAAAGTAAAATCGTCACATCTAAATAGACGTTACACTGAAGCAAGAAGTTCAATACAGGCAAGAAGCCTAGCAGGGAATATCAGAATTTAATAAATGAAAAAAATAGGATCAAATATAACCAAAACAAAATATCCTTAGATCCAATTCATTCATGCTGTGGTAGTGAAATAATAGAATCAAAAATTTGAGGGCCAGTTCCAGGTTGAGACTATCAAGTTCTCACTGCTTGTGTTAGCTCTCTATTAATAGATAGGTTTTGTTAGCTCTTTTCAACCCATAATTCAAAAACAATCACTAATGGATATATCTCCCAATCTGTACACCTGAAACTATCTCAATTAAAAACGAACAAAACCAGAAGCCACTCACAGCACATTGCTGGCATTTTGCCCCTGCTGTGGCTGTTGAATATTGGGATGAAGGGAAAAGAAGAGGCTCCCGGTGCCACTCTGAAGGCTTGAGTTGATGCCCGTTGGCAGGCAGGGTTGGGGACAGCACACGTCGCAGCCCCGCAGCGTTCCCTCCACCCTGTAAGGCATTTCAGCTGTTCTTACCGGGGCATGGCTAATCCTCAGAGGCTGCGGTTGTTGCTGATCTACAGTGTGTGTGAGCATGTGGGAAATATCCTTGTGCAATCCCTGTCTGGCATGGCTGTGCGGGCTGCAACCCAGCCCAAAGTGATTTTACAGTTTTACTTCTCTCCATTTCCCTGCTCTTAATAGCCTCATGCTAACAGAATTTCAGAATTTATTTATTTATTTATTTATTTTGGGACAGATTTTACTCCACCACTGTCATGGCTGCAATAACCTCATTTCTTGTGAGGAGAACGGCAGGCTGGAGGGAAGAGTGGGAAAGGGAGAGAGGAGACCTGCATGCTTGATGTTGAAGAAAAACCTGTTTGTGCTTAATACATTGGAGAAATTGTTCAAGAACAGTTCATCCATGTGAAAAACATAACTGCCATATGGCTGCCAAATTCAGTAAGGCCTAGTATGATCAGTTATGTAAGTGCCAATCCTAAAACTCGAAGCTGCCTAAAGGCAGTTTCAATATATACACCCCATTTTTTTTTTTTTCTCAGGCTACAGAACATTTGGGAGATATGTTATTTGCTTATTAACATCAGCTTTTTCTTTTTTTTTTTTTCTTTTTGTTCCAAACTTGTAAAAAAAATAAATAATAAGTGATTAAAAAAAAAAAAAAAAGAGCAACAAAGGTGTGGGCACTTGTGTATCTGGCAAGTTCCACAAAATCAGCACCTAATTCCAGAAGCTAAGATACGTACAGTACAAGATGTAAAGGGACTTGAAAGCACCTGAACAGTTACAGGAAAATCGTGTGCTTTTGTACATTTTATGGCATATCTAGTTAAACATAGCAACCCATATATTTTCATACTGCAGCAGGATTGGCTGAAAGCCATTTCTCGATGCCGTCATACCCCGAGTTCTAAGGCAGCCCTGAGAAAGTACTCACATTTAAAAACATGTATATGTATGAATAATATATGCAGATTTAGAAATATATATATTTAAAAATGGACATACTAATAGATTTTTAAATTTATTTACACATAAATGTACTATTTTATAACATATAAAATGCATTGTAAAATATAGAAAGCTAGATATGTAGATAATCCATGAAAACATAACTATAACATGGATAAGGAATTATTTAACAAGAGCTAAGACAAATAATAATTAAAGATTAAATGTGAATAGTAAGTAATTAAATGAATATTACATGTCAAGCCAGGGTTTCAACCTTGACCAGGCTGCAGAACAAGACCAGCATGCCTGGATGTGGGGATGACTCCAAAAGGACTGAAGAGTGCCAGAAGGGTGGGGAACAGGTCTAAGGGCTGTGGCCCCTCCTATGAATCTCACCAAGGGGCCCAAAGAGGAGACTCCATCACATAAGAATTAGGAACATGTCCTTTGCACTGAATGATGAAGCCCCCATGCCATGGCTCAGCCCAGCACATTGACTGTGTAGCATCACTTGGACAGGGTTAACAGTTTGCATGGTGTTGCAAAACACAGGTTACACTGTCTGCAAAAATCAGTCACAGGCTGCCCAGGGAGGTGGTGGAGTCTCCTTCTCTGGAGATATTCAAGACCCGCCTGGACACCTACCTGTGCAACCTGGGCTAGGGATCTGCTTTGTCAGGGAGTTGGACTCGATGATCTATGGAAGTCCCTTCCAGCCCCAAAAATTCTGTCTTTCTGTGTGATTCTGTTTTGTGGATTTTATTCGATTGTTTATGGACACATATTCGATGGCATTCCAGTTTCATTTATGCTATGACAGAGGCTATGATGTCCACTTTGCTGATAGTTTCTCAACAGAGAACAGTATGCTTACCACCTAAGGTGGTAAACTCACATACATAGAGGTCCTCAGTATGAGTACATATTTCGTAGATTCTGTTTGTTACTTATGACATTAAGCAGCTTTCCCCAGATTTGTATATCTAGCTGCAAAGGTTGTGTCCTCTATTTTTTTCAACACTGCTGAAAAATAGAAGTTTATGTGGACACTCTTTCTTATTAATAATTTTACCACATGATGCTTAAAGAGAAAACTTACTTCTCTATATTACAGAAAACTAATCAGGAGAATGTTTTTGACTTGCCAACAGAATGGTGAACTGACAACAAGACAGACTTGAGGGAAGTCTGAGGATGATACACAAAGTAACTCATAAGGATAGCATGTTCTAAGAGAAAAAGGAAAATGAAAATATGACAGTTTACTACTGTAGGGAGCCTTTCTAGCACGCTACACTGTCCTACACTTGTATGTCCAGGTATCGGTTTATCGTTCTTAAACATAGCACAATTGCTTTCCCCCCTCCAGAGAGCTATCATCAGAAGAATAAGGGGTGTACATTTTCCTCTACTCAATCGTAGAGACACAGAATATCCTGAAGTTGAAAAGGACTCACAAGCAACAATAAGTCCAACAACAGGTCCACCCAAAATTCAAACTATTTCTGTAAGCTTCCTCCATGCACTTCTTGAAATCTGGCAGCTGGGGACCTTGACCACTTTCCTGGTAGCCTGTCCACTCTCACAGTGAAGAACCACTCTGTAACTGCCACTTGACTCTCCTCTAAGACTGCTCCTTGCCCTTCCCTTCTGCTGTCACCAGAGAGCAGAGCCCAGAGATGTCCCTCTGCTCCTCTCATGAGGAGCTACAGCCATCGGGAGGCCTTCCCTCAGCTTCTCTGCTCTAGGCTGAACACACCAAGGGACCTCAGGCGCTCCTCATATCTTACCCTCCAGACCCTTCACCATCTTTACTGTCCTCTCTAACAGTTTTATGTCTTATCTGCTGTGTATAAAATCAAATAGAATCTTAATTCTTGGATAGCTATATGGCCATTGATATGGTGCTGACTAAAAACTAAATTGAATGGGTGATTTTTCCATAGCTGTATCAAATGCTACTATGAACATACCTGGCAGGGGCCACTTATAGTATTTGTCTTATATGATAGAACATGGAGCATCTAAGGTTTTAGGAGTCAAAAATATAAGGGGCCACTCCAACAAAATTGAATGGGAAGACTGAGGAATTTTCAGCTGATCCCTGAAGAGATGCCTTTCAGCAGCTGGACAACTACTATTTGTATTATAAAGCAGACATTGAAGAGTAGATACAGTATTACCATTTTTCTAGCCTCTATTCCTTCATCAGCAAAATTAAACATAATTTTTTGGGATCCTGAAGTTATTTTTGAATGGTCAAAGTAAAGATCATGATGTGAGCTCTTTTTACTTTTAATTTCTATATGGGTAAGGTATAGCAAGCTAATGTTTCCCTTGTGCTGCACTCATGCTTAAAGCAGCCAGGCCTTTGGCACTCACAGCAAAGGAGTCCTTCTATGTACCTGGTGTTTCTAAGAACTAAACAAGGCTCTGGAGAAGAGTTACAGAGTTTGTGAGATATCTGAGAATCATGTTTTGAATAAAGGGTTAGGAATCTTTTCCCAGATTACTTAAAACTCTATCACTCTCAGAAGTATAAAGCTTTAGGCTAGCCAGCCTGGTGCAGAGATGATGATGGAAAAAGAAAAAGACAATTATGTTGAAGGTTACAAGCAGAAAGAAGATGTAATTTTGAAGCCTAGGCTATGAGGAAAAACAGCCATATGCTAAATTGTTAAATTGTTATTGAGTGCACTGTGCGAAAAAATTTAGACAGAGATCCAACGCAGCACCACTGTTGTAGGAGAACCAGATGAGTTATATAGTTACTTCTTTTCTCCAGCTCATAAAGTGTCCTCCTGTGATTTTACTGTTTAGAGCATTGCAATCCTTTCATAGACATTAAAGAAGGTGTGAATCAGAGATTGTTATTGTGTACTTCATCTTGGCATATTTTTGCTTTGTCTTGCAAGGCATTTGTCTTAATCACGTATCTGTTATACTATTAGGTCATCTGGGGGCCAGGAAGGCTCCACTTGGCAATCATTCAGGTTTATTGATGGGTGAGTTGCCATCAGCTGAGCACAATACAGAGCTTTTGTCATCAGGCCCCAAGCTGTATGGATATGTGCAGCCTGGAGGTAGATGTTTAAAAGTTAAAGGCATTACTCTAACTGCTCTATCATGATCTTCTACATAATCTTCGAACAGAAAGAAATGTAAAAGCCTTCCCTACATTATTATCATGGACACACCTGTTTTGTTGTTTTGGCAGCATCTAGCAAAGGAAAGGTTATTTTGTAAAAAGTCTTCTGAAGAATGCTATCTGTTATGCTTGGGAATACTGTGTGGTGGGACAGGTGTTGGCAGAAACTGTTCAACACATATTCTTTACTCAAACTTGTGGAGGACTTACTAGAAGTCTTAATGAAAACCATTACTTTTTGACTAATAAAGCATAGTCGTGATCAATGATTTGATGTGCTCTGTGTGTGCTAGTGACAAAACTGAGAAAACTGCTTCCATGCACATCAATGAATGTCAGCATCCTGTGCACATCCAGAAAGTTGTTTTACCAGCATAAAAAGAACTGCACAATCACCCTGAACATAAAGCACACAGTGATACTTAAGAATATCCAAGATCAGCTATCAGCTGTGTCACCAGACAGATGTATCCTGGCAAGGCCTTGTTCTTTACAGAACCATTCAAATATATGATGAAGACACCATTCCGGTACTTTCTTGTCAGTTAAAACACTTCTGAGAAAATTTTATGGCTAAGGACCAGTCAGTGTGGATGGCCACTGTTGCAACGTAAGGATGATGGGCCAGTAAGCACTACAGAGCTGCTCTCTCTCTCCCCCTTGTCGACAAAACAGGCAGAAAATAACCATGAAGGTTGAGATAAATACAAGGAAGTTGCCCACCAATTACAATCACAGGCAAAATAAATTCCATTTGGGAAGATAAATTCGTTGTCAATAAGCAACAGTGTAGATTAATGAGAACTAAAAACGAAATAAAAAAAAAAAACCTCCTCCTCCTCCAACCCCACTCTCTACTACCTTCTCTCCATGAGCAGTGTGAGCTACAGTCAGTTCATAACACTTCACCTCTGCCACGCCCCAGTGGTCAGCCTCTGCCCCTACTTTATATGGGGTCTCTCCCACAGGATGCTGTGCTTCCCAAACTGACCTTGAGTGGGCTTCCAACAGGCTGCAGCTCTTCAAGAACTGCTCCAACATAGCTCTGTTCCACAGGGCCCATCCTTCAGAGGTGGATTTCTCCAGCAAAGGTCGCCACATGCAGCAGTTCCCCCAGCCCTCCTGCTACACCACTGCCTCCTCTCTTTGGGTAGCTCCAGTCTGTGGCTGCCTGTGTAGGGGGTTGTCTCCATGGGCTATTTCTCCTTCACACCTCAGCCATTGCTGCACTGTGGGCTCCTCCATAGCTTCACGCTGAGATCTACTCTGCGTAGTGCCCATGGACTGCAGGAAGACACTCTGCTCCTCTATGGGCTGCAGGGACCTTCTGTTTTGTGTCTGGAGCACCTCCTGCCTCCTTCTGCTCTGATCTTGGGGTCTGTAGGACTGTTTCTTTCGCATTTTCTCACTCATAGCTGATGCTGAGAGGCACTTATATCCTTTCTTTAAACAGAGCATCAACTAGTGTCTCTCAGTAGCAGACATGCTTTCCAGCTGACAGGAACTGGCTCTTACCCGAAACAGGGCAGTTTCTAGGCTCTTCTCACAGAGGGCACCCCTGTAGACTCCTTGCGAAATGTCCATTCAATATGTTGCCATTTTGACATCTATTTAATAAGGAAATGGAAAGCATCACTAATTTATTTTTGTTTTCTTCACTCTCTAAAGGCAAAAGATTTACTTCTAAAGAGCCAGTAAAATCTTCTTCCCTAATAAAAATATTAATAATAACAGTGTTAATAATGATAAATGACCCTTTTTAAAATGTCATGGGCTTATAATTAGTCAGCATAAATCTGGGAATCTTAAAATAAGGATTAGACCAGATAAGCTGGGATGATTTCTCTGTAAAGCACTTGGGCCTGTTTCCACTGGTGTTGGTGTCAAGATTTATGTCAGTATTTTATGCATGGTGATCAGATTTGGGTGGAAAGAAAACAGGCAAAAGATTCAAGCCTATTCAGATCCCAAACCTGGAGTTAAAATACTCTAATACCCATAAAAAATTATGTGTTGCCTCTGCCTGCATAATGCACTGAGTCACAGCTTACCTCTATTCCTTTGGGGTTTTAGGCAATGTTCCGTCTGGGCCTATTCAGCTAAATTCCTGTGGGTGTTGTGAAAAGATTAGGGTCAGAGTCCAGTAGGTTTATGCTGGTTTAAATTTTATTTCTGACTAAATCACATCAGATTTTGTTTACCTGATGACAGCAACTTTCATTCCTGGCTGCAAAGTTCTCCACTGCAATTGCTAGTGAGTCTTGCTAATTCCCTCAAGCCTTGCAAAGGAGCTAGCAAGAAGAACAAATAAATTGTGAATTGCTGCTAGGCATGTGAAACTTGGAGGTCTGGAAGTGCAAGGTTAGATGATCTCCCAAGATAGATCTTAAATCCACATTTGAGCCTATTATTTATTGGAACGAAGTTGGTGGAAGCAGAGGGAAGAAAGATTTAGCTGTTTAAACTAAATAATAAGTACTAAGGGAGAATGGCCATATAAAAAAAAAAAAAAAAAAGACAATTGAATTTTAGAAACTTGTATGCTATTGGAAGGTTGATTCCTTGTTTTATGCCTTTAGCTGTGTTAACTCTATTCATTAAAGAAATAAAGCTTTAGTTGAATTAAATTTTCTTTGTTGGTTACTGATTTGAAAAAATCATACAGTCTCAAGAGACACAGCTAGGATGAAGATTTGCTATTAGGGTTAGCAGGCACCACATGTTGAAGGTTAAAGAAAGTTTGCCACAGTTTGCTTTTTCTCATTCAGGTTTTCATAACAGTGAGAAACTAGGGGAAAAAAAAAAAAAGAAGGAAAAAAAGAAGAGAAAAAAAGTCTCTCCCGGAAAGCCAAGTACTGACACAGGCCTCTGCTTCATGGGGATTAATGATCCCCATTCAAAAGTGTGCTACATTCAAAGTAGCAGGGAAGACTATATCCTTTGCTGGCATGAAAGGGTGGGTCTCCTTTGACTTCAGCAGCATTTGACTTATTTATGCTAGCAGAAAATTTGGCCATGAAATTATTAGTTGTATTATAAGAATCTTCCTCTGCCAGAGCAAGATTATTCCCTCATTCAACGCATTTTGAAGTCTAATGTTAAACATGAAATGTTCAGCATTCCATATGACAGGGTTTTTTCTTTGTCTCTTGGGATGCTAACTTATTAAGAGCTTTTCTCATTGCTCAGACTATGCTGATTTCTCTTTATTACCATCTGACTCCACTACTCCCAGTTCTACCCCATGGTACCACCCAAAGAAATTTTCCATCCTTTCTTTGTGCATAACTCTCACATTTCAGGAAAAAGAAGGATCCTCCTTTCATTAGCAATAACTTCTGCATATCTGATTGTTCTGCAACATGTTCAACATTTATTATTACAAGACTTAAAATTTAATTTAGAAAATAAGCAAAATGTTACCTTTGATCTTGTGTGCTAAAGGGAGTACAAAAACTCTTAGTGAGCAGATTGCCAGGAAAAAGGACATGAAGAAATATGGCATGCTTCTGCCCCTACATGTAGGTGAATGGAGATTGCCAGATGCACCAGAGGCATGCTTTAAAGGAGAACCACAAAGAAAGAAAAGAGGAGCCTCCTATTTCTACTCTGGAGCTGGAAGTACACTCTGTACACTCCCAGACACTGCTGCTAAATGCCAGAGACTGAGCCATGCTTGTTGAGAGAGAGAGACTAGAAGAGCTCTAAAGATGGCCAGAAACTCCTTGGCCGTCATAAGACCACTTTCTTCAGATTCTGCAGAAGTGTAAAGACTGCTTCTGTGACCTAAGTTTGCTTTGCTTATATATTTGGAATAAAAATTTACCATGTACATATCTCTGCAGAGCTCAGTAAGGCTAACTATTAAATAAAATAGTGTTGCACTGATGGTAAAGGTGGCACATAAAACAGCCCCTCATCCTTTTAAAACTCTTCTTATTAGCCAGCTCAACAGGAGTTTAGCGAGTATACATACTTTGTGACTATTCCGAATTGCCAAAGCTGGATGTCCTGCCTCAGCTCCTGATAGAATAATTTTCACATTATTTTTCATGCAAAAATACGCATCTCAAGCTCTTGTTAATAGATCTTTGTAAGCTAACATTAATACCTCAGTGGAATGTTACAAGTAGCTCCTACTAATATACTGTGAAGTAGGTTAAACAGAACACGGATGATGCCTAATATAAAAGTGGGCTCTATAAAGTAAGAAGTCAGAATACTGTGCTTTTGGCTGCAGAGCCTCACCGGACTTGAGCAGCTAAACTGCTGGAGCCCAACTGCTAGTCTGATGCCAAATGTTTCTCTTCACACTGTTTTTATGCAGCTCAGACTCAGTTTTGTCAACATCTCTGTGACATAGAAGGCACTGCTCCTCCTAGCCTCACATGTTGAAACTGTCCCCTGTTAATGAAGTCATACTGACTGAACATGGCTTGCTCCAAGTGAACACTGATCGTAGGGCACTGGAGACTCACGGATAATGGCCCTACCCTCCCCACCCCAACACACACCATTTTACAGCACATGGCTTTCTAGGAGGGAGAAAATGCAGAAGCGTCACATCTTTCAGCTCTGCTGAGAGACGCTCCCAGCTTCGCCTCTGGATAGTCACCACCTGCAGTACACTTCTGCAGAACGGAAGTGTGTTTACAAGGCAAGGAACTCAGTTTCTGTTTTTGTCTAGATGCCACAGAACAAATTCTTTCCAATACAGCCCCTCCTAGATGAAGGTTTAGAATGTACAGTGCAAAGCCTCCAGTACAATTATGAGTAGAACATTGACCCTTTCAGTGAGATGCACTTACCATTACAGTATGCTTGTTTTCTAAACTAGAAGAATTGACATAGAAGTTCATCCATGTTTCTGGCCTCTGGGCTTAATTTTGTTAAAAAAAAAAAAAAAAATCTCTTTGAAGTGTACTCTGCTGTGGTGAAAGTTCTCACTTCAGTGATATCATTATCTTAAATCATGAGGACTTACCCTTCCAGGTTTATTTCCATGAACAGCTCAAGGAAGGCACACTCGTGTAAGAACAGTGGCACTTTCCGGTTTGTTGAAACGTTCATCACATGTAAAGGAAGCAACAAATCAGTCACAAACAGGGAGTAAAGCTGACAGACTGCAGTAAAGCAATTCCAAAAGAAGGAACATTAACTTTATAACAATAAATGTAAAGGCTAGATCTGCCAGTGTATGATAAATTGTGTGGTATTCTTTATCTAGATGATTCTGGTTTTGACAACAGCATATTTTAGTTGGTTTTTTTGTGTGTTATTTTTTTCTTTTCCAAATGATAGCTTATATCCTCAGTATTAACCTAACACAGGTGCATTGCGAGATAGAACTTCAGATTGAAATCTCACATTTCAAACATATCTGGGTTCCATATTTTAAATTTACAATGGTTAACTTAACAGGTTTTAGAAAGCAGTAGCATTAAGATTTCCAGCCTCAGAGGTGATGCACTGGATCAGTCCAAAATTCAACAGTAAAATCCCACAGTGAATTAACACAGCTTAGCCTCCATAAAGTATCATGCCTATTCTCTGTTTCAGTTAAATATGAAAAAGTCAGAAGTAAAAGAATCAGAGTTTCAAATTTAGTCAGAATAAAGCATACTATTTCAAAAATGTGTTGGATATAAGACAAAAAATAAAATGTGAGAATATAAAGCAGTGTAAGACAAAACCCAAACAAATGGTCCAAAAAAGGAATGCTCCCCACCAAACATCTGGACACTGCAAACTCTGAGGAAGTTACTACATCAGAGTCCAGATTTTGCAGCTGTCTTGTAATGAGCAGATCCAAAATTTGGACCTGATCATATCTAAGTTTTAAAGATGTTTGGATTTGGATCTTAGTTTATAGTTCTGGCCCAGTTACAGTTACATGCGTTTCTTATGTTTCTGAGACACTAGGATGACTGAGCTTTGTAAAAACCAAAACGTTTTGAAATTTATTTTAAGGCGTCATTTATTTTATTAAGAAACTGCATAAATTAAACTTCTTATTTAGATCTTTTTCTTGTATTCATTTAGGTGAAAAATTAATTTTACACACTCTTCAAGTCCCACTGAAAGTAAGAGTATTAGATGTCTGCAATTTTCAGTTTCAAGTTACAAAGAAGTGCTGCGCATTTAAGAGGTTACTAAGCGCTTTTTATCATTCTTGCTTCTGAACAGTATTACTTGGCTTTGTAAACTTAAAGCATCATCTATTGAAATGGTTACTTCTTCGTAGCATGGTTTCTCATATCGGTAAGATTACATATCATTTTTCATAGGCCATTTTGAAGCTTTGGAGATCATTGGTATTCACCAAAATATTTTCTCTTGCAAGTTAAGAAGCTTTTTTACTTGTTTGTATGAATACAAATGTGAATAAAAAGACTTTATTTTCTTCTTTGCAGAGGCATGTGGGAAGAGTACAGGGATGTTGTCCAGACATGCAGAGAAAGGATCAGGGTAGTCAGGGAGCAGATGGAACTATGCTTAGTGATGGATGTGAAGAATAACAAGTAGGGATTCTACAGGTGCATTGATCAAAAGAGAAAGGACTTAGAGAGTGTAGTCCCTCTATAGATGAGAAGGGAGAGTTGGCAACAACAGACACTGAGGAGACTGAGATTCTCCACAAATACTTTGCCTCAGTCTTCATTGTCAGTTGGGCTTCCCACATCTTGCAAACCACAGAACCGGTAGGCAGGGATAGGGAGAGTAAAATCCCTTCCACTATAAGAGAAGCACGAGTCTGAGACTGCCTCTTGAGTCTGAGTGTCTATGGCTATGGGGCCCAAATACATGCATGCCAGGGTTCTAAAGAAACTTGATGAAGTTACCAAGACACTCTCTGACATACTCAGAAACTCATGGCTGTCAGGTGAGGTCCCTGGTGACTGGAAAAGTAGAAACATTACTTCCATGTTTAAGAAAGGGAGAAAAAAAGACCCAGGAAAATGCAGATTTGTGAGCCTCACTTTGGTGCCTGGCAAGATTATAGAGTAATAGAACAATGGAATCATTAAAATTGCAGAAAGATCATGGAATAGATCCTCCAGAATGCAATGTTATGGAACATGTAAGATGAAGAAATGATCTGAAACTGCCAGCATAGCGGTTCACCAACGTCAGATCATGCCTGACTAGTCTGGCAGTGGCCTTCTATGGCGGACAACAGTAAACGAAGGAAGAGTAACAAGGCCTTTTATGTGGTTCCACACAACATTCTTATCTCTCAACTGAACAATGAAACTGATGCGATGGAAGGGATACTATCCAGAGGGACCTTGACAGGCTTGAGAAGTGGCCCACAGAATCTTAATGAGGTTCAACAAGTCTGAGCACTAGTTGCTACACTTTTTTGTCTCTCATGGCTTTACATATCAAACAGCTTTTCTAGTATCATGCAGATTACAATCACAACCTGACAAGCAAAAGTAGAAAGAACTTGAAATCATTAGATTATTCTTGCAGAAAATGTCTTCTTTATCCGTCCCCATTTTTCTACAATTTTAGATAGCACTTAAAAACCTAATAAATATTCTTAGCTTCTATAGGAGAAAGAAACATACTTTTAAGTTTTCTTAGTATCCACTCATTTCTAAATGTTCTAGCTTTTTATATTAAACTGGAGACACTGTAAGAAATAATTATAATCATCTATGAAATTTGATTGCAGTGGTCAAGGCAGCTACAGTAAAGCCATATAATTTTCCATAACCTAGTTCTTGTTTTCATGGCTCTGTGCCAACTATCAGAGTAATTAGACAGAGATCAAGCTTTGAGAAAGGATTCACTGTAGGATCCTAGCCATACTACTGTCTTCTCCACCTTCATACATCCTTCCTCACCCATTCATGAGCTATATTTTGAAACATCATTAAGGAGTTCAGTACAAACACAGACTTCTGCTTATATAGACAGAAGTTTTGGTTTGAGCCAAGGTAATTAAATAAAATTGCTATCCTGGAACAAAGGAAAGGACATCAAACCACCTACTTAGCTTCCAGCATTTTTCAGTCAGTTAACACAGCATCCGAACAATATTCACTCTGAAACGGAGGTCGGACGCCACCGGCATACTTTGCTATGAAGCTTTAGTTAGATAAGTGAAATCCAGTTCATCAGTGATGCTGATTAAAGTAAGTGCCTAGCAGACATCTACACTGGCACTACCTCTCATTTGTTCACTGAGTAAGTAGGTAAAACTTGATTTGCCATATACCTCTCTGTGCTTCATGAAAAACATAGGAAAGAGGAGGAAGAGGAGTGACACAGCTGGGGAGCACAGCAGTAGGTGAAGCATCATCAACCTGACTTCTCTGCATCAGTGTTGGTCTGACCCCATCACCTGATGTGTGGTGTGCTCCACTGACTGACCATTCAGACTCTTAAATGTAAGGTGTGTGTGGGGGTTAGACACATGGAGGTGTGAGTTAACTTCTAACACTATGGTGAAACCCCTCTGTGTCTCCGCTTTGGGGCAGCCAATGCTCTCTTTAATGGTCTAGCTTTTTTTGTGTCTAACTTTGTGTCTCTAATTTCTATAGTTATTTAATTTACAAAAGGAAGATGTATTATTAGAATTAATTGTAGGTGTCATTTAGGCAAGTGGCAGCAACTCATTCTTCAGTTTGTGCCACACAAAGACTCCAGTATCACAGGTCTGATAACAGTGCTTTGAATAGCTGAACAAAAGTTTTATTCTGGAGCTATAATAATAACTAAAATTAATCAACCACATACTAGTCATTTAAGTTGAGTAATAGAGGATTTAAAGATAGCCTTAGGTATAACTAAGTCTTTAGTGGTAGAAGGTCAGTAGTATGATAGTAGTAGTAAGATAATAAATTTGCCCTAGAAAAATAAGATTGGAGAATAGAATGGATAGCTAAGTCCTGTTCTAGAAGTGAGTAAAGCATCTTCAAGAAGACTCAGCTTAGCTTACTGTCTACAAAATTTATGCATACCACCACAGAATACACAGCATTTCTCAACACCTTTTAGAAAAGTTAAAACCAAATTAAGAAAATCCAAAGCTGTAAAGAAATACAGGGACCCTCTTTTACAAAAAACCCGGTTAATCCTTACATTAATTAATGCCTTACATTACCAAGTAGATGGAAAATATCCTTGTTTTTTTCTAATTTCATCTAAGGTTACTTTTTTTCTTTACACTAAAGTTGGTAATTTATTAATTCCTGAGCATACTAGTTGTTCATACTAGTAAATATAGATTAATAGTGATGATGGCCAACTAAAAATAACCATTGGTAAATCATCATCACACTTTATCCAAATTTATTTTATTTTCAATTCAGTGTATTACAGAACATGACAGTCTCCAGTAGATAATCTTTTAACTGCTAATTGTGGCTAAGGGAGGGAGGGAGAAAGAGACAAAAGAGAATCTTTCTTGATAAAGAAATAAGCCTCTGTAGAAAGAATATAGAATAGTGAGGCTCTGAAAAAACAGTAAGTCATCCTCTTTTCAGTCTCTTTTTGGAACATGATGTACAAACAAATCCAAAATGTAATTACTGACCTCCCAGCAGTTATCTTATTTAAAATATTAAATCCTGCTTGAAAGTTTCTCAAGTGCCATATTAAAAACTTTGGATTTCTTGACCTCTATCCTATTTCAAAGGATATTATAGTACATCTCTTCTGATGGCTGGAGACACAGCTTTAATAGTATTTCAGCTAGTGTGCTCATGTTCAGTTAATATGAATTTCACTCTAACTAATGCATAACCATTTGAGTATGCACCCTTAACATCCTTTACCTCAACAAGTCTTTCCTCTTCCATAGATAATCTATACTGTGAATCCCCACAGTAACCATTTTGCACAGCTTCTCTAATTTCATTTCATCTTTCTTCAATATAGGCAGTGATGAGTGCATGATAACACAAAAATCCTGGTGCCTCCTTGACTTTGTTAAAATTATCAATTTGTCCATTGATAGTATTGCAAATTTTCTTTCTTTACAGTACATTGACAGTACATTAGCAAATTCCTATTGAGTAGAGCAGTGGAGCAGCTTTCTTCTTCATCTCTCTCCAATCACTAGGTTTCCTACTTAGAACATATGATGATTTTTCTGTATAATTCCATGGTTTAATATTGTTGTATTTTACACTCATAACATTAAGTGGAAGCAAAATCTTCTGGGAAATGTTGAGGGATGAACACTACAAACACTCAGTTGATTGATAGGCATTTCCCCAGTCCAACTTAAATGAATGAGGAAGAATAATCAAAATGCAATTCTAGATGGAAACTCAGAATCACCTACGATTCAGATATTTCAGTAAGTATTTCCATGTTTTAAAATGTTGACCCAAGTTATTATAATGGAAATTGAATCCAAATAAAAATCTTCAAACACAGTTCCTACTAGAGAAATACCTTTGAAATAATTGTGCAAGCAAATCTGGCAGATTTCTAACTGAATGAAAATTACTACTTACTTCCAGATAAGATATCTATTACTACAAGGAGGAAGAAGAGTTAAAAATTGAATCAGAATTCATTGACATACAATATCCTTTGTGCTAATCAATGCCTTTTTTGAGGATGAATTTCAGGGAATAAAATGCTCATAACAGTACTTATCTACTGGCCAACCATTTCTTTAAAGACTGTATTTTGAACATTCAATTGAGTTGTACCACTTGCAAGAACAGACAAAAAATTCCCTCAGGAAGTATTTATATTATAGACCTTTTCCCATCAATACCTCTTAATAAAGTGTAGTAATATTAGCACCAGAGATCTCATTTCCAGTAGGAACCTTCCTGTCTTGACACTCAAAAACTTCTAATTTTTCCAATGGAATTTTTACATGATCTTTAATTAAAACAACCAGTGCTAGCCAACCAGTTTCTGCCAATCTCTTGAACAGTCTCTTACGACAGATTCCTCAATATTTCTGTATAGAACAATTCAGTTGGCCCATCATTTTCTACATTTCCTTTGCTATTTATTATCTGGCATACTTGTACTTGGATAAGAATGATTTTGCCGACAGCCACAGTCCTGTATTTGTGATTTAGCATTTAGTTGCTATAGAAACTAATGCAGTATCACAAATCAAGCATTATTACAACTTTCAGTGCTGAATCACATTGAAGGATACTCAAAACTGGAAAAGAATAAGCCTTTTAAGTGTAGCAGTAGGTAAATAGGACAAGAACCCTTTCAGAAAATTATTGGGTAGTTCGTCTATGATTTTCCATGAAATTTTAAAATGTGTAATTTTATTCTTACTCCTTCTGTTCTACTGTCTTGATCTCATGGCGAAAACTCTTAGTGATCTTTAAAAGGTAAAATCAAGGCTGAGCATAAGACAATTTCATAACTTAAAATGAAAAAGGGGCTGGAAGTACAGCAAACCATGGGATAGCCTCTGGCAACATTTACAGGAGATATTTTCATTGCGGGTGATCTGTTTAATTCAGAAGCAGGGAGTTTGACAGTGTGTTTGTGTTGAAAGTGACCCAGATATGTCTCATGCACCCTTAGTGAATCAATCCAGAAGCTAATACTTGAAGGGGAGAAAGTTGGCAAGAAGCCTTAAAAGTTTTCTAAGTTGTTTCCAGGTTGAATAGATAATTAATCCCAAGCAATTTTTGCAGCAAATTTTCTCTTTCTGCCCTTCCAGGAATTAAAATTCAAATAAGTTCTAAAGAAGACAAATTGTCATTGGATGAATTCTGAACTTTAACCATAGGCTCTTGGGGTACAGGGATCTGCTTCTCTGGGGCATATATCATCAGGCAGGAGAGCTGAGGTGCACCTCAACAGAAGACTGAAGGAAATCCAAAGTGAAAATGTAAGATTTCTAGGATAAAAGAGGGTTAAAACATTAACATTTTGCTAGATTTAGAGGTAGAACACGGGCACCAAAAAATAAAAGGGCAAAATAAAAATTTAATTTACAGGAGATATGAAGGAAAAATAGAAAAAGAGCTTAGCAACTGAATTTTGATGGTTTTACTATAAGAACATGGCATGCTTGTTTGTGAGTAATTCTGTTCAAATGTGAAAAGTTGTAAATTTTCACTAGGACTATATGCAGCGCAGAAAGTTTTCTATGAAGATGTCTGTTGCTTGTGGTACTACATCATGAAATAAATTGAAAGCATATTTTCATTATTTTATGGATGCTCTTGAATCAAATATTAAAATCTACGTCCCACTAGTATGAAATAACAGGTATTCTATTTGCTCTCCATCACTTCTGAAGTAACAACTGCATGTTGAGATATTTTTCTAAGTGTTAAAAGTGAGGGTTACTGAGAGCTGTTTGAACCTAGAAACTCATACTAAGAACATTTCTTCTTATCCAAAATGAAAGATAGCTTGTAATGCAATAATTCTTACTTGATGAGGACTTGATATTGGATGTGGCATAAAAGATCCTGAAAAATTAAATTAACTTCAGCTAATACTGAAAACACTAAATTGATGATATACAAATTACTTGGAAAAACAAATACACCAATACAGAAACCAGCAAACAAACAAACAAAACCCACTAACATTGGAAATACCTACATGGATGTGATATTCTCCTAATTATTTTGCAATATAATGCATGAGTAGATGCAATATTTCTCACTGAAACACTCCAAAATGATTTCAGAAACTTGTTTGAAAATCTGTGGAATGAACTGTCCTTTTTCTGGGGAAGTAACATTCCAGAGCACTGAGACAGTTTGTATCCTTTGTCTTATCTTTCCTGCATTTACCTTGCTTCTTCTCACTCCACAGAAGTGTTATATATTAAATTTCTTTCTTGGGGTAATACCTGAAGCACAGTTCCTGGTTGGTTTTTTTTCAGATTTTTCTATACCACCCACAGCTCTCCAAAAATAAAGATTCTTCATGTGGTACTTTCATTTATGTAGGTGGAGATCGTTACCAAGTGAGCTGATTCACTAGTTGTAGTACAGGGTTGCCATTGCTATGTGTGCATTCATACTATAATTAAAACCTTTCTAAAAGTCAGATTAGGTGACGAGAAGGAGAAAAAGTAAGAGAAAAATACTGATACCTTGATAAGAACACAACTGGAAGGACCCATGGTTTCATTCAGCAGTATTTCAAGATGTTCTCACACAGCAATCATTTATTCACATAATTGGATACATTTTTATTCCCTTTTCTTACATTACTAGAATAGCCTAGTTTTGTCACATCTTTTCTGTTTGGCACGTGAGCTCCTGCAAATTCTTTAAGCACAGCACGTAATAGAACACATTTACCAAAAGCTAAGTGAATTATATGCTCAACCACTTGCAGAGAGCTGAAAAATCTCAAGCTAAAGATTAGCAGCAGAGATAAGCACTGAAAGATTTTCATAGCATATCATCTACTGAAATAGAGTTGCCACTAAGCATTTTTTCTGCCAGTTCAGAGGAACACAGAAAGTAAAAAGCGTTTTCCTCATTATGTTATCTGAAACACCCAGCATTTCTTTTTGTCTAGTTGAGGGGGATGAATATAAGCAGATTAAATGGGATTTTGGAAAAAAAAAAAAGTTCTGTGAGATTTTTCCTTAAGTGTGTTTCAAGCATTATTAATATTAGTTTGCAGTTGTTTCTCTAAGATTTTTTGGAGCTGGAAGAGGTCATTGATTTAACTACTACATAAAGATCTGGACACAAAGCCCACTGGATGAATTGTAACACGATGTTTCAGTTTGGTTGATTCCGGTAGAAATAGCTTATGTATACGATGTTTGTCTTTATAAGAGCAAATTCACACTCTGCTGTTATCCAAGTGAATACACCCATCCACTATAAATGGTAGTCACAATAAATCATTTTACTCACAGAACAGCAAAATGGTATTTAGTGCAAAGCTAGTATGCACTATGGTAACTCTCACATAAGCAGCAATGTTTTACTAGGGTGGGTAATATTAAATTTATTTACTGAACAAGTCCTGCTGAGGTATTCAGAGAAAACAAGTTTTGCTCAGGTGCACAATATCACAGAATCATAAACTGGCTTTGGTAGAAAGAACATCTAGCTTAAACCCCACTGCCACAGGCAGGGTTGCCATCCACCACATAGGCTGCCTAGGGACCCATCCAACCTGGCCTTGAATGCTCTTAGGATGGGGCATCCACAGTTTCTCTGGACAGCCTGTGTTAGTGTGTCACCACCCTCTTAGTAAAAAAAAAGTCCCCCATAATATAGGGATATTATATTGATATTATATTAATATATATTAATATTTAAACCTCCTCTCTTTTAGTTTAAAACCATTTCCCCTTGTCCTGTCATTATTGTACCATGTAAAAGCCAGTCTCACTCCCATTTACAAGCTTTTCTGTTCTTGTCTCTCTGGAGCCTTCTTTTCTCCAGGCTGAACAAGCCAAGCTCCCTCAGTCTTTCCTTGTAGGAGAGGAGCTCCAGCCCTGAGCTTCCTATGGACTTACCCTAATTGGTCCACATCTTTCTTGCGCTGGTGGCCCCAGAATAGGACACAGTAGTCCAGATGGGTTTTCATGAAGTCAAAACAGAAGGGCGCAATTACACCTCTTGCCCTGAAATGAATGAATCGGATCAATTCTGAGTAAAAACTACAAATCACAATTCTTCTACCGAAAAAAAAAATATCAAATAATTGGGCCAAATAAGCACTGTTCTGCTCTTTGCAGCAGTGAACTGTGTTTGAGTCCCTAAGATAACAAATACATTGATTTTAACTTAGAGGAAACCAATAACATAACATTAGCAAGATGTTTGGATTTTTACTGCTGACTACTCATGAATAACAATTCTGATTCTGATATACAGAGAACATGTTGGAAAAGTTAAATCTTCCAGAAAGATTGCCAGTAAATAAAATTTGAGTAATTAGATACCAGATTCTGTAATATAGGCTGTAGCAGACATTTTGTTACAGGGATTAAATCAGACAAACTTTCTGGAAATTATTTTCCTCAGTTCAGTCCTATATCAGTGTCTCTATATCTCCAACATTTACTACTCAAATTTGTTTTCACATGAGCCACTTATGATACCCTTGGACAAGGAGCATTGAGTTCAACATATTAATGTTAAAATAAACAAAACTCCATAATAGGTGCTTTCTGAGAGCACACAAAAAAAATGAAGCAATCTATTGAGTGATTTCAAATGCAAACAATGTTTCCCTCTTCACCATCAAGATTCTTCTAAGACAGTTTGCCTGGCTGGTATGCAAGCCTTTCTCACTACATTAAAGGTATTTACAGGTATCCATTTCTTTCTATCTTGGCTTGGTGCCTGTTGTTTAAAGTTGTTGAAGAGCTGAAAGATAAAGCAATGATAGTTTTAGGTGAAAAAGAGCCAAGAGATCATCTGTTAAGAGATTTGTTCTTGTCATCTATCAGTTTGTTTTGTGTATCCCTAGCCAAAAACTAGTGCAAGCCTTACACGATAAACTCTAGCCACTTATGCCATCTGAAGAAGTTGTTTGACATATTTCAAAGGTTACTCAATTATTATTATTATTATTATTATTACTGTAGAAGGAATGTATTTCTTTCCCCAGCTACATCAAAAAGAACTAGGACAATGAAGCTCCTTTTATAAAATGAAAATATGTAGGGAATCCAGAGCTGTGCTAACAATGCTTGACATTGCGAATGTTTTCCATAACAGGGAGTAAAAAAGAAAAAGCACTTGTATGCAAGCTAGGTGGAGATCTTAAATGTGATAACAATTCTATTGCACTGTGCAGCTCTAGCATGCAGTTACAAGTACCCACATAGAATAAATGAACATTCCTCATGTTGCAGGGGCTAAAGCATACATTAAAACGTTAAAATCACTTACCATGAAATTGCCTTGTTCTTCATGTACTCTATAAACAAGCATTTAACTTTAAACTGACATGTATGAAGACTGGTAAATTTTCAATAAAGGAGTTATGTAGGTGAAATGCTGAGGTGTTTGACTCCATAATACCAATGGAACAATTTCCACAGCTGTCCATGTTAGAAAGATTCTTCATTGCATTCTTCTTCTGCAGTAAGTAACTGTGAATCTTCATTTTCATAGGACACTAGAAAGATCAAGTATGAGTGAAGAAGAGCTGTATGTAAATTTTAGAGAAAAATCATTTCTACATCCAAATATTTCTGTTTTATATTGAATGATGGCTAGTTTTATTAATCATGGAATCATAAAATTATAGAGTCACAGAATCATAAAATCATAGAATCATGGAATGACTTAGGTTGGAAGGGACCTCAAGAATCACCAAGTTCCAATACCCCTGCCATGGGCAGGGTGGCCAACTGCTAAATAAAGTACTAGATCAGGTTGTTCAGGGTTTAATTAACCTGGGTTCAAACACCTCCAGGGACAGGGCATACACAACCACTCTGGGCAACTTTTTCCAGCACCTCACCACTCTCTCAGTGAAAAAGACTTCCTCCAACTTTTAATCTCTCTCCACCTTTAGTTTAAAATCACTAACCCTTGTCCTGTCACTACCTACCCTTGTAAAAAGTTTTTTTCCCTCACATTTATTATCTGCCTTTAAATAATGGAAGGCCACAATGAGGTCTCCTCGCAGCTTTCTCTTTCCAGACTGAACAAACCCAGTTCCTTCAGCCTGTCCTCATAGGAGAGTTGCTCTAGCTCTTTGATCATCTTTGCAACCCTCATCTGGACCCTCTCCAAAAGCTTCAAACTTTTCCTGTGTTGGAGTTCCCAGACTCGAAGCTGATACTCCATCTGGGATCCCACAAGGAAAGAGTAGAGCAAGACAATCATCTTCCTCGACCTGCTGGCAACTACTCCAATGATGGAACCCAGGATAACACTGATCTTCATGCCTGCAAGTGCACACTGCTGTCTCGTATCAAGTTTTTCATCAACCAGGACCTCTAAATCCTTCTCAGCAGGGCTACTCTCAACTCTTCTCCCAGTTTGTATACAAATCGGGAATTGCCTCAAAAAAAAAAACAACCACCCTTGCATTTTGCTTTGCTGAACCTCATTATGTTCACAAGGACCCATCTTTCCGGTTTATCAAGGTCCTTCTGTGTGACACCCCTTTCTTCAGCTGTATCAACATCACTGCTCAGCCAGATGTCATCAGCAAACATGCTGAAGATACACTCAATCCCATCATTTGTTTAATTGATAAAGAAGTTGAAGAGCACTTGTCCCAAGACAGACTCCTGGAGGACACTGCTCGTAATTGGCATTCACCTGGACACAGGGCCATTGACCAAAAGCCTCTGTCTGCAACCTTCCAGCTAATTCCTTATCCACCAAATAGTCCACCCTACAAATCTAAATATCTTCAATTTAGAGATAAGGGTGTGGCGGGGAGCCACGACAAATGTCTTGCAGAAGTCCAGGTAAATGATATCCCTTGCACTCCCTTTCTCCACCAGTGCCATCACTCCATCATAGAAGGCTACCAGATTGGTCACATAGAACCTTCTTTTGGTGAAGCCAAGCTGGCTGTCTCACCCCCTTGTCCCTCATGAGCCTTAAGATATCTTCCAGAGGAATCTGTTCCATGATCTTCCCAGGCACTGAGGTGAGGCTCACTGGCTTGTAGTTCCTCCTTCCTCCCTTTCTTGTAAATGGGAGTGATGTTTCCCCTTTTCCAGTCCCCAGGGACTTTACCTGACAGACACAGCTTTTCAAATATGATGGACAGTTGTTCAGCCAGCTCCCATAGGACACTGGGATTTATACTGTCCAGACCCACAGACTTGTACATATTTAGCCTCATGAGTTGGTCTCATGCTTGCTCTCCCCTTTCATTGTGGAGGAGTTTGCTACCCAGTTTCCACCTAGAGGCTCAGGTTCAGGAATGTGAGAATCCTGTTTGCCAGGGAAGACTGAGGCAAAGAGCTTACTAAGTACCTCACCCTTCATATATGTTGTCGCCAATTTTCCTTTCTCGTTTAGCAAACTCTTTCTTAAAGTCTGTATCTTCTGACCTATGTACCTGTAGAATCCCTTCTTGTTGTTTTTAACATCCCTTACCAAGCTCAGTTCCATTTGTGCCTTGTTTTCCCAAATCCCATCTCTGTAAGTTTGGACAACATCTCCGTATTCTTCCCAGGTGAAATGTCCTTGCTTCCACTGCCTGTACTTCCCCTTCTTTTCCCTCAGTTTTACCAGCAGGTCCTTGTCAAGCCATGCTTGTTTACTTCCTTCTCTGCCTGCTTTCTTATTCTGAGGTATGGAGAGCTCTTGCATGCTCAGAAGGTCATCCTTCTGAGGACTTCTTCCCAGGAGATCTTGTTCAAAAGTTCCTTGAACAACCTGGAGTTTGCTCTCCTGAAGGTCAGGGTACTGACTTCACACTTTGCCAGGCCCACATTGCTCAAAATCACGAACTCCACCAGGGCATGGTAACTGCAGCCCAGGCTGCCTCCAATCTTAATATCACTAACGATCTCCTCCACACTGTGAGCACAGGTCTAGCAATGCTTCACCTTGGGTCAGTCTGTCCAATATCTGAACCAGAATGCTCTTGTCAGAGGACTCCAGCAGTCTCCTGGATCACTTACAGCTTGCCTTGTTGTCTTGCCAGCAGGTATCTTATCTGAGTGGTTGAAATCCCACATTAGGATGAGAGCCTATGAACTTGAAACTTCTCATAGCTAAAGCATCAGAAAAATCAGAATGAAGTTCAATCAGGTCATAAATGTTGCATAGTTACTGTTATCTACAGGTACAAGAAAATATAGTTTGAATATTAATACTATCTCAGTCGTTCCAAAGCTTTCCCCTTGTTTGAAGTACTCGAGTAAAACCCACTGGTTAGAGAAAATCATATCTCACTAAATTATATTGTGAAACTATGCAGTTAAAAGCATACCACATGTCTGGTTTTTTTGTTTGTTTGTTTGTTTGTTTTTTGTTTTTTTTTCTGACATTTATTTGAACTGGAATTACAACGTGCAATAATACATTAAATATTGCCACACTTTTTAAGTTCCCTTTTGCATTCTTTCAAGACATCATATTTTCTCTGCACTTCAGTACCAGTAACGACTAGTTTAGAAATGAGCTATAGGAATGAGCTATCCTAATAGAAGGTTAGTATATCACCAGCTTTTTGGCAGCATACCAGAGATATAAAATGCAAGGTTTTCAGATCCTGTTTGCCCACTCAGCTGAGATCGCACTGTTGGTCTGACTTGCTGGCAAACTCAGTGATAGCTATATTTTTTCAAATATCCTTTCTTAATGTATTTATGAATTCTTCAGTAGAACCATAGAATCACCAAGATTGGAAAAGACCCACAAGATTATCTAGCCCAACTGTCCACCTGTCATCAGTAGTTCTCTCTAAACCACGTCTGTGATAGAAATTCACACTTATAACAACGTCCCTCAACATGTCTAAATGTTCTTAAATACCTCCAGGTTTGGTGACTTCACCACATCCCTGGGTAGCCCAGTTATACAAATAAATATGATTTTTGTGTTATCTCTGTTCTGTTGTAAAGCTAAAAAAGGACTGAGTCTTGTCCTTGCATAGTTTCCTGGCCTTGAAACAGTCAGCAACTCTTTTCCCCCATTTCCATTTTTCAATTTCATTGCAAGTGTTGAAGTTAAAAACATATTTAGCATTTAGTCATCAGTTTCACAAATGCTACATATTTTACTAAAATGTCCTCTCTAGATCTACTAGTTAATGCTCATTTTATGTGTTTCAGAAAGTTAGTGGCACTATTTCTAAGATAGAAGTGTGTATTATAAGGTAACAAATTGATAGCAAATATGTGAAGCATGTCTAAATGTGGCTGCTATCAGAAACTACCATTTACAGCCTGGGCCTTATTTTGAATGCTTCTTTCTTGTAATATTTAGTGAGTATATTGCATCTCAGATTCTCAGCACTTCCTCTTGTTTTAAAGTTTGTGACCTTTGTTTTTATGCACATATTTCTTTAACAGTAACCACTTTGTCACCTCGTGGTGATCTTCATATTCTCTTCTTATCAAACTCCTGCATCTGCCCAGAATGAAACACATAGTTTTGAATGGAGCAAACTCCACCGCTCTGTTCATGTACCAATGGATCACTGTTACAATACATGGAGATAAAGTAAGAGTATAAATATTGCTAGATTGGGAAGAAAACCTCACAAATATTCAGATTTTTCTGGTAGCCTATGCAGATATGCAGGATTGGAATTTTGATCAGTTAATAAAGAATAACCATATGTTTACACTGTTTCACCTCTACCCTTGCATAGAATTTTTGGTAATGATTTCAAGATTTATGCACCTATAACTCAAGAAAAGCTGGTCAGATAATGTAGTCATTCTTCTTTAAAGATAAAATTTTCCGTAGTAAAAGCATCCATGGTATCTCATCAATGTGGATGTCTGCACTGTGGTAATTTTCAGCACGTCAGAAACTATGTTAAGCATTGCCACAAAGTTAACAAAACATTTCAACTGGTAAATCAATACTCTGGGGATATGTTTTGTTGGCAAGTATAGTTTTCTTGCTCTTATGCGGGAATAACAGAAGTGGAAATAGAGATGCTCACACAACAAATCGTCTTCAGACATGATGGGAAGATAAGAAAATATCCCGAAGCTTTTTTTCTTATTACTCTGAGAGGAGAGCATTCACTCAGAAGTTTCTCGATATCTGTTATCCGTATTTACTTCGTGTCAGCCTGAGCAAGGACCATGGATGGCAACTTGCTTGATACCATCCACCCAGGAATTTCAAATTAGCACCATCCATCTCCAGTTACTCAGTCAGATTCCTATCCTCCAGCATCCCTTTCTGTTTTCCTTTGTGTACAGAGCTCTCTCTAGCTCCTGTCTTCAGCAGGGCCCTGAAATGGATGGGGTTAGCTGTTCCAAAACATTGCTAGTAAAAGACTCTTAGTCTGCTACTGTTTTTCTCTGTAAGTGCTCTGGTGCAGCAGCATCTGAATAATGTCATTACAATCTAAATTTTCATTACAAACCTGGAGATGTTTAAAAGCAAGTTCAATAATATTGCATAAAATACACAGCAAACCTACTTAAGCCAAGATTAAGATATACTGGATAATATGAAAAATGATGTCTATAGTTGCAAAGACTTGACATGATTACTACAGTGCTTGCTCCAAGTCAGCCATAGCTCTCAAAAAAATGATATTAGGATTTACTTCTTTTCTTTTTCTATACTACAGGCCTCTTCCCTCGTGTAACTAGTGACAGAACTACAGAGAATGGCCCCTAGTAGTACCAGGGGAGATTCAGAGTGGATGTTAGGAAGTACTGCTCCAAAAGAGTGGTCAGGCACTGGAATGGACTGCCCAGGGAGATGGTGGAGTCACGGGCCCTGGAGGTGTTCAAGTAATGTTTAGAAATTGTGTTGAGGAATATGGTTTAGTGAGAACTATTGGTGATGGGTGAACAGTTGGACTGGATTATCTCGTAGGTCTTTTCCAACCTTGGTGATTCTGTGATTCTATATGCTGTAGAAGTAAAGCTAGGTAATTAATTGCCTAGGTGTAAGATCAAACTATTTGAAAGACAAAGCAGAGGCACAAAACCTATGACTGTGCAAAGCATATTTCTTTATACGCATAATGTACAAATTTGCAGGATTTTAAGAAGTATTTTCCTGGCTAGGTACCTGTTCAATGAGCATCATAGAAGAAAAAACAAACAAATGAAAAAAAAAAAAAAAGAAAAAAAAACCCAATCCTACCACCTTGTCATGGTTTTATGATTTTTTTTGCTGGTATTCCACGTCATAGCATCATGTAGTGCAGTGGGAGTTAAAGAGTTAATGCTCCAACTCCGTGAATCATCAAGAGTTCTGGGTATATTTGCCTCAGAAGAGAAGAAGAACTATGTTCCCCAGAGGACTGTGCGTTGCTTTGCATTTTTTCCATTTTCCTCTCAGAGTGGAAGTTAAAAACTGTGTGTCTTGAGACACTCTCTTTCCTTGGGGATTGACTCAGCAGTGGGTGCTCACTGACGTCTCGCCTTCAGTGTTAGTGTAAGGCCTTCAGTTTATTGAGCATTCTCCCTTGCTCATTTTATTTGATTTATTAGCTTCGATTCCAATTATATTGTATTATGCTGTGTTATTTTGCATTCTGATATCTTATTTACCAAGTAAGCTTTCCTCCTCAGATGTTGTTTTGTTTTTAGGCCTACCGCTATTTTCCTTCTTCACTTTCCACCTTCCCCTTTCCCAGGTTGTGGGTCCATGGGTCCCCTGCCTCATTTGTCATGGCTCTGGGCTGAACTGGACCATAAACCGTTGACACACCTCCATGAAATTTTGCAGAATATTAGGTACATTAGGACAAAAGCCAAATGCAAAACCGCAGAAGTGAGAAGTAACTGTTTTCAGTCACTGCAGGAACATGAACAGATTATCAGGATCCATAGTAAATCATGAGAGAGATAGAGGTGATGACAGGAAAAATGAAAGAATCTTGGTAGCAGAAATTTGGATGATGGAATTATCTTTATCAAAATTGTCTCCGTATAGACAAACTCATTAACAAATAGCTATATATCTTATATGTAAACCAAAGCTATTCTACATAAGTCATGGAAAAATACATAATAGTGGTTGCTGTTTTTATCTATAGAATGGAAACTAATATGGGGCAAAGACATGTTGCAGGCTCTCCACTAAACTTCACCAGTTTTAGATACTACACTACATAACACCAAAGAGGAATCTAAGAGCAAATGTTTTAATTATATTTTTCACAGCTAGAAACATTTCTGTTGCTTTTCAGTTTATTGTTTCACCAAAACCTAGGTAACTCATAGCTTATAACTGTATGAGAGAAAATTACAGACCTATCACATGCAAATTCATCATTAAATATAGTACATTACATTAGACCATTTCAGTCTCCATATTAATCCAAAGGGGAGAAATGTTACAAAAAAGAATTACTCCAGTGTTAAGCTTTTTGAAGAAAATATTCTAGTAGTAAAAGAAAATTATAGGCTTCCCCAAAAGTAAGAAAATATTTTGAAGGAATGTAACTTCTGGGGTTTTGATGACAAAATAATGTAATGGAGGGAAGATGATAGTAAGGTAGCATGGCTGAGTTAATTTTATTAAGGGGATAAAAAAGTAGGATAGGCTGTGTCAAGTAAAAGAATTATTCTTGTGCATTTGCATGGGCACACACACACACAGTTAACATATGTAGTTATGCACATGATTCCTCTCAAGTTCTTGTGTCAGGTAGTTCAGGTTGCAGAAAAAGCAACCCTCTCTTCACCCACTCCATGGCAGCCTCTATCCTGGGGTTTGGCACCAGTGCTTCAAGAGTTGCACCTCAGATCCTCTGCTTCTATATGTGTCAGAAGTCCACATTCCAGTGTTCCTCAGTCTCTCTTACTGGAGCATTCCACAGCCAGGCGCTATCTCAGAGTGCTCCACAATATCACACTCTGCCTGTTCAACTGTTTCAGATGTTGTTCTCCTGTCATTTGTTATATCATGGACTGTAGGAATGGTCATCATGCTCAGCTCTTGCTTGCATTGCCCTGTTGGCCACGGCTCTTTATGCTCAGTCACCCAATCCTGATCAAGGTAAAGGTTATTATGCTCCCATAGAAAATAAAAAAGATGTTGAAGACAAAAAGAAATTAAAAAAAAAAAAAAGAAGTTGGAAAGAGAAGATTAAAATATCCAATGAAAAGGATTTACTTTCACCACATCCAAGATATTTTGCCATCACAGCTGTGTAAATTTACCATAACACAGAACATGTGAATAATTTGGAGTCTGGTCCTTAGAAGCTTTGCACATTGTCAGCACAGGGGATATAACTTTAAGGAATTCCTCTAGGTCTTCAGGAAAGAAGTATCTGCTGAAGCAAGTGCTAAACCAACGAATGATGGTTGAAAGAACACAGTAGTAAAGACGGTAAAGATTGCTTGCTGGAAGGGATTTTCCAGAGCTCATCAACAGAAAGCTTTCTACTTTACAAGTTCAAGATACTTGCAAGAACTGTACTGATGCTGTCATGCCTGCAGCACAGCTTGTATGCTCTTCCTAGGACAGGTGGAAGCAGCAGCATTTATTCATAAAGTTCTATTACTTCACCAATTTTTTTAATCAGTCTCTTTTGCTTTCTTTTTAACCCATTCTAAAGAGTCAAAATGATAACTATCACTGGAAAAGGAAAAGTTGTCGCTATTATACAGGGAAAAAATGCATTTCATGAAGCACTGATAATATGCATCAAGCCAGTAATTTCACCTCTTCCATGTGCCATGTAGGAGCACATACACAGTGCAGTGCTATTACTGCTCCCTTCCCTTTGACATTCTAAGTAGCTTCCGCCTCAACTATGCCCATCTCATAATGCCTCAGATTATCATCCTTCTACCCCACATTCTCTCCACTTTCAGGATGATGTGTATGAGGGGGGATATTTCAAATCTGTTTTGGGGTCTGGTTTTAGGATTTCACAATAAAGAATAAATATTTTCATCGCTTCAACAGGTGCTTTTTCGCTTAGTTTACCAATACGAGTAACACACCTGTATTCCTCAAGGTCAAGGTACCAATTAATTAAATTTTATTAGTCCCTCCACTTCCCCCTACTAGTCTTACATTGTTAGAGAAACAACCAAAACACATTTGAAATTATGCTAAGCTTACAGTGAAATACAGCTGGGGACCAAATCAGCTACTTCATTACATGCTCTGAAAGAGGTTGGTCTTAATCACATATGCCTCAAAGGCCCATATGTTAAATGGTATACTAAAAAGGATTTTGATGCAAGAAGGAACCTCAATTAATATGCGTGAATTATTTTGAGAACTTCAGATGAAAGGTGGCACAAACGGTCAAAGCATTTGTATTCTAATACATTCCCTGAGACAGTTTGGCTCAAAGTAGGCTTAGTTCTCCTTGTGGCTACAAGCAAACAGATGTACTTCGAGATGAATAGTTTGTGCTTGAATTAACAATTTCAGAAGTGATTCTGATTTTTTAATGTTTTCTGAAGGTGAGCATCTGCAATTCTATTACTATATGGGGGAGGGGAGAAAGAGCTGTATCCACACATATGTGTGTCTGACTGAAATTATAAAGCCTTGTGCTGTAAGGATCTGTAGCTAGGAGACAGCTAAAAATAACTTTATTCGGGACAGATGGGTGATGTGAATATACGAGTGCTATTCAACTGTTTTACAGGACTTTTCAACCCTTTGATATGTTTCATTCATCCACTCTGAAGATCTGCATGAACAAAAGTTTGCTTATACAAAAGTAAATGTGTAAAGATGATCCACAGGTTTGGGTTATTTTCCTTTGTTGGCTTTGGTTTTGGTTTTAATTTTAATGCTCAGGTTTCAGTGGTATTGAAAAAGCAACCACTTTTGCACAGTGGCCTTCATCAGTAGAAATCTCTACATTTGTTAAAGTATCTTTTATAACTTCAAATCTGAGGAGAAAAATGGATCTATTTGATAGTTCAAAACATTAAAATTAAATGCCAGAGTGCCCTCTACTGGCTCCCATTATTAACACGGAGCTAACAAAAATCAAATATCTGCAACCTGGGACAAAAAAAAAAAAAAAAAAAAAAAAAGAACTATGGGCCATCAATTATGAAAAGTTTACCAGTTGTATTTAATTCGAAACATGCTGGAGTTATTAAAAACAAGTCCCACCCACGTCTCGAAAAAGGTGGTGGCAATATGCAATGTATGGAGCTTGAAAAGATTGACTGGCTTTTCCAGTGGCTGCTAACCGCATGCTGGTAGAATAAACCACATTCATAGCCAAACAAAAAGGATACTCTTTTATATGTCACCAATTCAAAAAGTGCTTTGCAGGATATGAAAATAGAACAAAGCATGCTCTATTACATTATCTGTGGACAGTGGAAGCCTAAAAGTTCAGTAGGGACTGTGAGTTTCGTGTTCCTGCAGACCCTCCCTGCTATGGTTTCCCACTCTAGTGATGTCAAGAGAGCTGCTTTCCTATATTAGGTTTAGAAAATGGATGTTTACTATCAAAAGGATCTTTTCACCACAGAGATCAATAAGAAGTTTCTTGCACAAACTGTAAGCGTTTTCTTAGATGTAGCAGCAGGCGACTGCTGATCTTCATGGGGGGATGACTCTCATAGGAATAGAAGGGATTTTAACATCTGACTGTACTTGTAGGTTCACCTGTCAGCCTCCAGAAGTGCGTACACAGTGTTAAAAGGCAGTCTTCAGACTCCAGTATTGCAGGGAGCAGCAGACAACCATGGGTTTTTGTTACATGAATCCATGAAGAATTCCAAGAACTTCCTTCAGACAGAAAAAAGTTAAAAACGTGAAAGCTAATGGGATTATTTTTTACTTTGTAGGCCCAGAAAAACAGAGAAAAAGCTGCTGATGCCGTTTGTGCTATTATTTAACAGTTAACTCTGACATAAGGGTGTGGAAGAACATAACTGTAGTTAACTAGAGAAATACTGAAGTTGTGGCCTCCAGATATCTGACTCTGAAACTGCATCAGATTGATATCTTTAGCTGCCAAACATCATTTGAGAAGCCTGCGAACTATGAAAAGAGATTTCAGGGGTTTAAGGCGATTAGTTCAAGGGTTTGCTTCCATACCTTCTGGGGCAGTGAGGGACATGGAATGGGCTAGGAAAACACAGGTGATGAATAATAGGCTGAGAGGCTGGTGTATTACAAAAACATGGTAGGACCCCTCCCATGACTGGAGTACTGGGATTGATGGCTACAAGCTACAAGGGATAGACAGGGAAGAAAGGGTGGTGGCATAGCTCTCTATATCAAAGAGTGTCTTGATGTTGAAGAGTTTGAGGTTGGAAATGACAAAGTAGAGTGTCTATAGATAAAGATCAGGGGGATAATCTGTAGGGGTGACATTGTGGTGGGGGCGTTACAGACCGCCTAGTCAGGATGAAGAGATAGATGAGGTGTTCTACCAGCAACCAGTAGATGTGGCATGATGGCCAGCACTTGTTCTCATGGGGGACTTCAACTTCCCTGGTATATGCTGGAAATATAATACTGCACAGAGGAAGCAGTCCATGAGATTTCTAGAGCGTGTGGAAGATAGCTTCCTGACACAGTTGGTGCAAGAACCTACCAGGGGAGGTCCCCTGCTCTTCACTAACAGAGAAGGAATAGCAGGAGATGTGAAGATTGAGGACTGTCTTGGCCAGAGTGACCATGAAATGGTAGAGTTTGCTATTCTTGGTGATGTCAAGAGGGTGACTAGCAAAACTGCTGCCTTGGACTTCCAGAGGGCAGACTTCGACCTGTTCAGGACGCTTGTTGCAAGGGTCCCTTGGGACTCGCTCCTGTGGGGTAAAGGGGTCCAGGAAGCCTGGGTCCTCCTCAAGACGGAAATCTTAAAGGCACAGGAGCAGGCTGTCTCTGAGTCCCGTAAGTCAAGCCGGAGGGGAAGAAGGCCAGTGTGGATGAATAGGGAACTTCTGTTGAGACTCTGGGAGAAAAAAAGAGTCTATGTCCTCTGGAAGATGGGACAGGCTACTTGGGGAGACTACAGAGAACTTGCCAAGATTTGCAGGTAGGAAGTCTGAAATGCAAAAGCTCAGCTTGAAATTAGACTGGCTACTGCAGTAAAAGAGAGCAAAAAGTCCTTTTACAAATATATTAACAGTAAAAGAAGAAATAAGGAGAGTTTCTCTCCTTTACTTGATGTGGCAGGAAATGTAACCACAGAGGATAAGGAAAAGGCTGAGGTTCCCAATGCATTCTTCACATCTGTCTTTAATAGACAGATCAGTTATCCTCAGGATACTTTTCGCCCTGACCTGGAAGTCTGGGACGAAGCGCATCATACACCCCCCGTGATCCCAGCAGAGACAGTCAGAGACCTGCTCCTCCATCTGAACTGCCACAAGTCCATGGGACCAGATGGGATCCACCCAAGGGTGCTGAGGGAGCTGGCAGAGGTGATTGCCAAGCCGCTTTCTACCATCTATCAGCATTCCTGGTTATCTGGAGAGGACCCACAAGATTGGAGGCTTGCTGATGCGACTCCCATCTACAAGAAAGGCCGTAAGGAAGATCCAGGGAATTACAGGCCTGTCAGCCTGACCTCGGTATCAAGGAAAGTTATGGAGCAGTTGATCTTGAGGGAGATCACACAGCACGTGCACGGCAACCAGGGGATCAGACCCAGCCAGCACGGGTTCACAAAGGGCAGGTCGTGCTTGTCCAACCTCATCTCCTTCTACAGCTGGGTGACCAGACTGGTAGATGAGGGAAAGGCTGTTGATGGAGTCTACATGGACTTCAGCAAAGCCTTTGACACGGTCTCCCACAGTATTCTCCTGGGGAAACTGGCAGCCCGTGGTGTGGACAGGTTCACTCTTGTCTGGGTTGAGAATTGGCTAGAGGGCCATGCCCAGCAGGTAGTGGTTAATGGAGTCAAGTCCAGCTGGCGTCCCGTTACGAGCAGTGTCCCCCAGGGGTCTGTGTTGGGGCCCATCTTGTTTAGTATCTTTATTGATGACCTAGACGAGGGGATTGAGTGTACCCTCAGTAAGTTTGCAGATGACACCAAGTTGGGAGGATGTGTCGATCTGCCTGAGGGTAGGGAGGCCCTTCAGAGGGATCTGGATAGGCTGAACAGCTGGGCTGAGGTCAATGGGATGAGGTTCAATAAGGCCAAGTGCCGGGTCCTGCACTTTGGCCACAATAACCCCATGCAATGTGATAGGCTTGGGGCAGAATGGCTTGAAGACTGTATGGAGGAAAAGGAACAAGCCTTAAATGAGTTCTGGAATGGTATTTGTGAAAGTTGTGGAGACAGACCGTGTTTTGTGTCTCTGCTGCTTTCCTTCACTCCTACTGGCTGTTGGCACTGGCTGTCCCTTTGTGCTTTCTCTGTCACAGCAGTGATACATTTCTGTAGATATCCTGGAGCAGAAGGTGTTGCCATTTTTGGTGAATAATGAATGAAATTATCACTGCTGTGGAGCTGGACGAGGCTCAGACCATCATCATTAGAAGAGAGTGCTTCTGGTGGGGCACCTCTGTGCTCCCTCTGGTTGGGTTTTGTTTACTGGGGCAGGAGAATCAGCTCATCACCTCTCGCACTGATGGCCCAAAATCTTGACAGCTCTGATTAACGGTGCTCTTGCCTCCTCCCTTCATATCCTGAGAAAACAAGGCAATAGCTTGCATGACTCAACACCTCTCAGAACCAGGCTCTGTTCCTGCTCTCCTCCCTTCTTTCATTGCAACAGAGAATTGAGGACGAGATAAGGCAAAGATTTGTAGTTGACAGCAGTAAGGTTTGTGTAGGCTGAGCCACAAGCAGAGACATTAGCTCTTGTCTATATGCAAAGATTCAGGTTGCATCTTCATCAGTGGGAGACACAGAAAGTTAGAAACTGAAGGAATTAAGAAATGCCAGGAAGAAACAAGATTTTCCCCACAAAGAAAACAAAAACAAAAACAAAACAAAACAAAAAAAAAAAAAAACACCCTACCACCACCACAGATGAAAGCGGGAGAGGCTGCATCTGGCCAGCTCCACATCTTTTTGAGTGCAGTGAGCAGGGGATGACAGCAGGGAGGGCTGCACAGGTGCACAGTGACAACAGGTTTGTGGGAGTTTAGGCAGGGTGTATGTCAGTTCCTTGGGGGATGCTGGCCTGACAAAATATGATGCTCACTCATGTCAGAGCCATAGACAACACTGCCACAAGGGAAAAGACAGCCCAGCTTATTTTTCCAGGAGGAGAATGAAATCAGAAGAGCCAGAAGAGCTCTGTGAGACCTCACAGAATTCTTTTACAGGTTCAGTTCTCCTTCCGCATCCTGAAAGGGTGACAGGCACAGTACATGTTGCCAGTGCCCTTACTGGAAGAGAGCTGCAGAGGTCCTTCCAGAAAAAACCATGCTGGAACAATTTCACTGGTGGTTGATCTGTGTTGTAATTCTCTCACCTGTGCTCACAGTGAAGGTGTGGGTGTTTTATGTCATTTCTTCATGCTTTCTCCATTTGCACATAGGAAGTTCCACATGGCTGCATGCAACGTAAAGTTACTGCTGTCAACTGCTCGAGCAGGGAGGAGTTTGCCTTTGACGGCTGAGACTTTCATCAGTGTGATCAGCTCCTTCAGTAGATTCTTTGGATCATCCTCGTCTTCATCAGGTGTTTCTGATACTGCCACAGATCCATCCCTTTTAATCACTAGGGACAATTCCTCCACTATGCCTACGTGTGTCTTCTTCACTTCATCTAGCTCTTCTGCTACCGCTGATATAGCTGAAATGGAAGTGTGCGATGGCAGAAGTTGTTCAAAGTTTTGAAGTGTAAGAATCAGTTAAAAAACTGGGGGTCTTCTGTGTTGGTGCTCGTATCTATTGAACATTGCTCCTAGTGTACTGGCATACCTTTCCAGTGCCGTTTTTACCCCAACACCGCAGCAACCAAATGACAATAGTACCATCCGAGTGTCATCCAAACTCCTTTCTTGAGCCTTGGATTTCAGTCAGCTTCAGGGGTCAACAAAGAGTGGTAACAGTGACTTCCTCACCATCGTTCTCTTCTCTGTGCCTCTCACTTTTCTCAGTTGCCTTTCTCGGTGGTGCTGGGTTTGAAGAGGGGCCCTCGCCTGGATCTTCCTCTTCTTTCTCTGCTTCTTCTTCTTTCTGTTCTGGACACGAGGACACCCGTTTCCATTTCTGGCCTTCCACAGGGGCAATCGACACTGATAACTTGTTTCCTGCGGTTGGTCAGGTTTGACTTGGAGATTTCCCTTTTTGTTTTGGACCTCGGTTTGGAAACCATCTCTCTCAAGAATAGTATTATATAGAGCTTGGTTAGCACAACCCAAGCCCCCACAAAAACTGTTCCTTCTCAGAGCTTTCTTAGCTGCACCACCCCTCGGCCAAATCCTTGCTTAGTTTCTCAGGACCCCACAGGTGTTCTAGAGTAAAATCCCTTGACACCGGGGGTCCCCATGCTTCTAATCTCTTCCCTAAATCTCTTCATATTCCCTGTCATTCAACATTCTCAGGTTTTGAAGAAAGCTTCCTCCACATGACGTAAATTACTATTGCAGAGAGTACATGCAGGGAAACATATAACACAGTCCTTATGCTGGCATCCTAAACATACATAAGGAACTGGAAAGCAAATCTGGAAACCAGGCCGGCTGTCAGTTACATTAGCCTTTTACATTAGCCTAGGCACCAGGTAGGTATCTCCATTAGTGTCCCTAAGAGGTTATACGCTGATACGACTCCGGTACTGAACGTAAGGAGCATGAAAATACAGCAACATGTTCTAAGGTACATAAAAGGCCCTTGTCTTCTTTGCACTAGTTTTACAATGGAGTAGAGATTTCTTGATTGCCCCCATCCTGCACCAATAATTGTCACAGTGTAATCGATGACAGGGACACAAGGGAAACAAAGAAGGGAGAGAGGGAGGGAAAATAAAACCTGCAGTATTGGTGCCCACTTGGCTGCCTGAGCAGAGCCGTGTGGGGGGGAGGGGGAAAGGGGGAAGGGGACAGAGACAACAGATGAGTCAAAAAAGAAAAACAAAGGAAAAAGAAAAACAAAATCAGCACAACAAGAGGAAGAATGGTAACTTTACTAAATCTATCAAAATGGAACAGTTGAGAGAGACGATGTTTCCGAACCAAAATATGAGAGTTTACTGTAGGGAAACTGCAGGAAAAGCACAGCGCTGAATCTCCGAGGCAGCCCAGGGAGAGAGGCTGGTGTCCGGTTCGGAGCCTCTCTGCCACCCTATGCTTTAACACCGCTTTACTTCTTGAACTCCCAGCATGATATGGAATACCAGCATCAAAACCACAAAACCACAACTGATACTTTTATCTCATACACAAGATTTTGACCTATCCCCTTTATTGAGATATTTTTAAACCATTTTCTAACAGATGACCCTTTGTCTGAAGTGGCATAAAAGGACAAATGTGCACTTGACTGTGTGGTAGCAGTCCAAGGAAATCATCTGTACAAGTCTTGTTGAGTCAGTGTATGTTTCTAAACAGACGGTGTGTCCCTTCCACTGACAGGATTTATCTCAAGCAAACTGAGTGCAATACTCCACTGGAGGAGTTTCTCCAGAGCCATTTGAAGCCAGGACCCAGAACCGGCCATGCCCAGGCAGGGCAGCGAGTCATAGCGGGGTCTTTGTGACTCATTCCAAGACACCCATGGATAGCTGGCGTTGACACGGAGACCACTCAGTGTCCAGCAGGACAGCAAGAGGACAGGGCAGAAGTGTGCTGGTCTGGCAAGGAGCCCCTGAGCGCAGCCCACATCATTTACCTCTAGCCCCAGCAGCTCAGTGGCTGCCCCCTCCTCATCCTGCAGAATGGAGGAGAAACCCCCAAGCTGCCCCAGTGTGGCTACTGAGGAGAGTGGGTCTTCCCAGTGGAGAACACCTCCAATGGAGTCCTATGAGGATGAGGTGACACCTCCAACGGAGCCCTATGAGGATGAGGTGCAGGAGTTGAGTGACGGTGAGTGAGGGTCCCCAGCATGGCGGGCAGGGCTGGGGCAGCGAGTGCCCCCTGCTCAACACCAGGGCCCCTTGTCGTCACAGCCAAGGGCAGACTGTGCCAGGGGAGTGGGCACATGGCTGGACAGGGCAGAGCTCCTTCCTCTGCTCGAGCCTGCCTTAGGCCCCTCTACAGCGCTGCTCACTCTCCTCCCTGCTTAGATGCTGACTGGCTGCCCGTGTACAAAGAGGAAAAGGAGGCTGTAGATTTCATCAAGGCCTACACTTCTGATGTACACGTGGAAAAGGTAACTGCACGAGTCTCCAGCTTCATTGTGCCTGCATCTCCGGATTGTCCCTTCAGCTCTGCTGTCAGGCTGCAGGAGGGCTGCTGCCTGTGCAGAGCTGCTGCCCTCCAGGCATCCTGCACTGCTTCGCACCCCATAACGCTCGGTCTCCCTTGCCGTGGCTTTCCCCACTCACACTCCTTCATATCTCTGTGTGCCTGCCAGGATCTGAATCAGAAGATGCAGTTCCTGAACAGCATCCTCATGCTCTGCAGTACTGCTGCCGGAATGGGCTTGACAGAGGGCCTGGATGTCTTCTGCTCCACAAACAGTCTGGCAGAGAATATCAGGGTGAGGGGATGTGGCCTCTGTGTTGTGTATCTCTACCCTGGGAGGGCAGGGCTGGGGCAGGGGGAGGCAGGGAAATCACACACAGGCACCAAGGTTCCCCAGGCGGGACTCCAGGTGTTGCTGAGTGCTCAGCAGTGGGGGTGTACAACAGCATCTGTGTGCCAGTGCTGGTTAAGGGGCACTGGAGCTTCTCAGGCCCTGCCAGCCAGTGCTATGCGTGCTGGTGCTGGGTGCTGGTGGCTACCAGGTGCCATCCCAGTTGTGCTTTGCAGGTTCTACTGCTCGAGGAGCCCACACAGCAGCTGAGTACATCACTGCGATACCAGAGCATGAATGCCATTGCGGACTTGAGGTAAGTTGCCCAGCCCCCGCTTTGGCCAGCACATCCCCAGGCCATGATCCCCGTGGCCCTGACCCTAGCAGGGAAGCATCCCACATTTGGGAAGTGATGGCCTCAGCTGTCCCCTACTCCAGCCCCATGGAGGAGAAGGCACCTCCTGGCAGGGCTACCCATCTCTCCCAAGGTGTCCTGCCCAGGGGAGGACTTCTTCTACCCTTGCCTCAGCATCGAGGCACAGCTCCTAGCATCAAGCTCTCTCTATTTGCAGCAAAACGAAGGCCATTACAGAAGATGAAATATCACATCTCCTACATACATGCTTCAAAGTCATCTTCTACCTTCCTCCAGAAGAGGACTTGAGTACTTCCTTCTACAACCATGTACGTAGTGGGTGAACTACTGCAGACCCTACATCTCTCAGCTGCTCCCTTGGATTACTTGTGTCCAGAGATTAACAACAATCCTTGAGGGGCTGGATCTTGCTTCCCTTCACCCCTTCTCTCACTCTACCGTGGGCCAGGCAACCCCTGTGCTTGCAGCCTTCTCTGCACACTGCAGCTCTGCAGCCCTGGGCCCCCCCCCAGACTGTGCATAGACCTGTAGGTGTTTTTCCTTGACAGTGAGAGGGGTTCACGGCAGTCTTGTGGGGGTGAGAGGGACCTCTGAGAGACTTTCATATGCTACTGTCCTCCTTGCAGACCCTGCATGCTATGGATGAGATGCTGCAGATAGTGGTGGCCAACTATCCCACCCCCAGCGTCACTGAGGAACTGCACGGCATCTTGGAGGTCTGTCTGTTGCAGAGCTCTGTCCCCAGAGGTCTCTGATAGAATTTGTTGTGTCCTCTTCATGGGAACGGCACTGGGAGCAGCTGGAGTGGCCATCAGCAGCTCCCAGGAAAACCAGAAGCTCTTCTCTTCACAGGTGCTGCTGCCTTTCACCAGCTCCATGACCAAAGTTGTGCATGACAGGGCAATGGTGCGGATGTGGAGGCTTTGTGGTTTCCTGGACAGCAGTCACTGGGGGAAGGTAAGGAGCCAGGACCTTTCCAGCCAGGCTATCTCCCCCTCTCTGCATCCCAGAGCAGCCTACAGATCAGGGGTACCTGCAAGACAAACTTGGCTACAGCTGAGAGCCCTCAGCATGCTTCTGCCCTGAAAGGAGGGTCTTCACCTTTCCTTTTCCTCCAGTCTTGCACCCTAGGCCACGTTATCTCTCTCAGTTTGACATGTTTTCACTCCCTTCCTTCTTTCCTTCCTACACAGGCATTTGCAGAAAGACTTCTCCCTTTTCAGAGGACAGATTTCGTCCTTATGACTCTTGAGAGTACCATTAAAGACAGCAGCATGGAAGACAAGGATAGATCCGAGATTATACTGGATGCAGTTCTGACAGAGCCTGGCATCTGGCTGACGGATGTAAGCAGTATGAGGCTGTATCAATGTGCCTTTCCCTGCCCTGCCCTCCAAAGCTTGTGGGCATCCAAAGCCATTTTAAGGCAGGGAAGAGCAGTGGGAAGGACAGCAGTATCAGTGGCAGCAGGGAAAATGTCTGCAGTACAGCAGCAGCAGCAATCCCCCTGTCTCTTCCAACCAGGTTCCACAGATTCTAGAGTTCATACACAGAAACCTGGGATGCATCAGCACGTCGCTCCAGCAGATCCTCTTCTCAGTGCTTGATGTGCTCAGCAACCAGTTTCCCAGGGATGTGCTGATGAGTGTGTTGACGAAACTTCCACAGAGTGACAGGTACCAGCCTTGACAGCCCCACACATTGATTCCATGGGAAGAGTAGGGCTTGGAAGATGCTCTGGCTGGCAGAGCCAAAGAAAGCTGCAGGACATCATCGAGGAGCAGGCCTTCCATCCCACTGTGCTTTTCAGTGCTGGTGGGCAGCTCAGGGCTGCAGCAGCCAAAGCCGACCAAGGCAGCCCAGAGCCTCCGATCCATCAGGCTCCTGCCCTGCCCCTCGAGGAAGACCATCTCAGCCCCTCCTGCTCACCCAAGCCGGGTCCCCAGGCCTCCCCAAGCATGCAGGGTGAAGCAATTGTGCTGTGGCTGAGGCAGCCCTGCTGACATAGCGTTGCTCTTGCTTTGCAGCACTACCCTGGACGTCTGGAAGTTCATGCTCCACCTGCCAGATCCTGCGAGGATCTTGGAAGAACTGCACAATATTCTCCAGGACCAACAGCTCTGTGGGATTTTTCACATCACCATAGAGGAGCTGGGCCTCCTTCATCTAACTGTGAGTTACCAGACAAGGCACCATGCTCTTTCAGGGCTCTCTTGCCCCAGCTCCCTGCCTTCCCTGCCTTGCTCACCCCACCCAGACTGGAAACCGGGCGTTGGGCAGAGGCAGTCAGGACTATGGCAGGGCCAGGGATGAAGCCATGGCTGTGCACAGGCTAAGCAGGCAGCAGGGCTGGGGAGGGGAAGTGCCCGTGGCCACCCAAGTCTGGTGCCATTTTTGTGTTAGATTCTGCTGGCCAGATGCTCCCAAAGTTGTGGCTGGTCAGAGGACAGGAGAAGCAGGCCCGTCTAGTGCTTGGCATGGGGCACAGGGGGACCATCACGCTTTCCAAGGACACTGCTGCCCAGCTCCTGCCCTGAGCTTCCAGAGGAGCCAGGAGCTGCAGGCTGCACAGAGTCCTGCTGCCTCCGTCCGGCTCTCACCGCTGCCTTTGTTTCAGGTGATGCCTCCCACAGAGGAGATCCTCAAAGAGTTATGCAAGCCTGCAGTTCTCCAGAATATTTTAAAGATGGAAAGCCTGCCAATACTCTGGCTGGGGCTCAGAGGCCTTCTCCTGCTGTCGGAGAGACATGAGACGGTGAGTAGGACCTAGTCAAATGAAGCCCTGTTGGCAGCCTGGTGCTGGGGTGGTGGGCATCCTTGTGCTGTGGCCTTGCCTGAGACTCAAGAGTTGGGCTGAAGGATGTGGTGGGGACCGGGGAGATTTCCAGGAGTTTTCCTGAGCTTTTAGGCCAGGGTGGCCAGTGCCCTCTTGATGAAAAGATTGTGTGTTTTGGACAGGCAAGAGAAATACAGGCCCTGCTGCCAAATATCATGGAGACCACAAGTACTGGCAACGCACATGTCACTCTGGAGGCGCTGCAGATCTTCAAAAATGTGATGAGTCACGTGCAGAAGAGAGAGGCCAGTTCCATTGCTCTGACGCTGGCTGAGAAGATCCTGCCTCTTTTTAATCATGTAAGTCCGCAGTGGGAGGCCAAGCTCTGTGTGTAGTGCACAACAGGAGGGCCTTATCCTTTCTCTCTTGGCTCTTTTGGGCTCTTGTGGGATGTCTTCAGAGCCACGCAGCCCAGCCGGCCTCGTCCCTGGCAGCTTTGTCGCTGTCAGTGATGTGAGGCCCCTGTGTGGTGGCCCAGACTGAGGCCTGCACAAAGCGTCTTCTGCCAAGGGCTGCTCTCAAACCCACTAGCTCTCCCTTTACTTCCAGCACCAGGCGTTGTCTCTGGCTGTTGTAGCAGGTAGGTAGAGGCTAAGCAGGCAGCTTGTGCCCCAGAGGCACTGCTGAGGGCCAGGCCTGTCTCCTCGTGGGCCTGGAGCCTGGGGAGCTCTGCTTGGCTGTGGTGGGGCGGCTGGGGGAGCACTGGGAGGCACAGGCACCCCTTGCTGGAAACCTGTTGCACTGCTTTGCACCACCGCACAGTGTCCTTGTGCAGAATGGGACTGGTGCATCTCCCTCCACATCAGCCATGCCTTTGCTCATGCTCACCATGGGCAGCAAGAGTGTGGCACTGAGGTCCTCCCATCCTTCTCCCTCAGGTGTCAAGTGAAGTGCGAGAGAGTTCCATCCGTCTCTTCAGAGATCTGATGGAGGCTGTGGTGTGGTGGCAGAAGGGAAATATGAAGAAGAACGTGCGTGGGGGCCTGCTTCCTCTGCTCTTTCGGATGAGTGATGAGATCCCAAGTGTTGCACAGGTACGCGTTTCGGACCTGATCAGGATGCAGGCAAGCGTGTGCCAAGCTCAGGGGTGGACTGAGAATTGAGGGCAAGGTCGGCAAGCATTCAGACTCTTGGGATGCGTGTCTGTGGTGCCAACTCCCAGCGTCTGTTCTCTGTAGGCCGCTGGGGAAACTCTAGTCGCTTCTGCAAAGTTCCTGAGGTGGAAGAAGCTCAAGCGCCTGGCGAAAGAACAGAACACACTGAGGATCAGGGATTGCTTGGTAAGGACAACCCCACAGCCACAGCCCCCCTGCTTGTGGGAAGGGGTTGCTGGCAGGAGGGGTGGGTGACACCAGCAGCTGAGGAGGGTCTGCAAGCCCCATGCCTTTGTGCTCTTCTCCAGCTGTATGAAAACCGGAAGAGAGTGGAAGGATACCTGCGGCAGAGCCTGCCATACCTGAAGGATTCTCAGGCCTCTGTGCGATTTGAGGCTGTCAGATTCATCCGTGAGTGCAGCCCCTGAGTCCCCTCTTCGGGCCCTGCCCTGGCAGCAAGGTGCAGCCCTGCACCCCCCAGGCACACCCTGCCCGTGCTGGCAGCCCCAATGGGCGCCTTGATCAGGTGCCCCCTCAGGCATCGTACCTGCCTGGGGCACAGCAGGGGAAGCAGCTGGGCTGGCCGGGCTGCAGCCTGTGCTCCTGGGAGCGTGTTGGAGAATGGGGGTCTGACGGGAGCTCTCTACCTAGGGCTTGCTGTGTGCCACTGCAGAGATGAAAGAGAGAAAATGGTCAATGAAATCTACAGTGGTGAGTGATGGCAGTGCTGTGCGCGCTGGGACTGGGGGCAGGGAGCAGAGCTGGGCAGTGTGCAGCCAGGCCTTGTCAAGATGCAAGGAAATGCTGCACGGGCAGGAGGACATTCCTGGGGCAGCTGGGGCAACTCTGAGCAACGGCTTCAGCTGATCCCTCAGTCACTCTCAATCCTCCAGTCCAGCAAAAGCAATGGGGGGCTGGCATAACCTGGAGGGGATGGTGGCAGGTCTCTGCAGGTCAGTGGGTTTCATCTCTGCTCTGCTTCCCTCTGTTGCAGCCCTTCATCCTTTGGAATATGATGACCATGTGGCAGTTCGTTCTCTGGCAGCCGGGATAATTCTGATGATGAAACCTAAAAAGCCTCCAGCAATAATAAGGGACTGGAACCTGGAACTAATTGTTCAGCTACCAGCGTGAAACCACGTGCTCTGGAAGAGCGGGTTGGGGGTGTGGGTGGAGGATGGGTACGGAGACAATGGATGTTAAAAATAAAAAGAATGAAAAATAAAAGAAAAAATAATATTTTTCTGAAAAAAAAAAAAAAGAAAAAGAGAATTTGTGGAGGAATGGTAACTTTACTAAATCTAACAAAACCGAAGAATTGAGGGAAACAAATGTTTCCAAACCAAATCTTAGATCTTACCTTAGAAAAACTGCAGGAGAAGCACACATACTTTCACTCTGCAGCAGCCCATAGAGCACACTGAGAGAGAGAGGCTTAAGTCTGGTCCAGAGCTCCACCCCTTTTCCACTCCCTGCCACGTCATTGACTCTTGAACTCCCACCTTGACCTTCTGAAGTGCAATACCGGCATCAAACCACAACAAGCTTGTATCGAAGAGCAAAGTTTTATCGTCACCAAGCCTAAATAGCATGACCAGGTTGCTAGTAAGAACTTTGAGAACAAGAGAATCCCCAAGAGCAGACTTTGAAAACAGGGTCTTCCTAAAGCATGGTGATCTGTCATCAAAAGCACTGCTTTCCTCTCCCCTTTGTGCTGCAATGAAGGGATGGGAACCCAGCTTGATGCAAGCTAATGTTTGTTTATTGAGCAACAACTTTGATCTTTTATACACAGAAAGGCAACGCGTGTTAAGATCTGATTGTGCAAAGGTTACATTCTTTAAGGTTAAACATCATAACAATATAAGGCACTCCTGGTCACCTAAATGAGCAGTTCCGTATCGCCTTCTGTTACAGTGTCCTGTTTCTTTTTACTCCTCAAACATGGTTATCTTGAGCTTGTCAGCTTATCTTTACACAGCCTCCATCCAGGGCTTGTGGTCATAGTCCTGCTTAGCTATCAGTTCTGTCTGTCTCTCACTCTTGCCATTGCCCACATCTCCCCCTTTTTGTTGCACTATGAATATTTTCTTTGTAGCACTGTCAATCATTTTTTGCACACATTGTAAAGTACAAGGAAGTAACAGTAAAAGCATTACGATAGTCATCACAATATAGCACATCATTTTTAAGGCGTTGGGAAGCCATCCGTTGAGACCCCATCCTAAGAACAATTTGTCCAACCAGTCCCAATCCCTTTGTTCCTGCAACCTGCATGAGCGGTGCTGTTCAGGGGGATGTTCGGATCTGGGAGACAGGATGTCTCAGGAGCAAAGGCAAGCAAACTGTATTCAGAGCAACACAGAGGATTAGAGTTTTAGTCAGCATACGCTCACACACACAGACATCTATTTTAACTAAGTGTAAGCCGTACGTTGAGCCGCAAGTCGAGCCGGAGGGGAAGAAGGCCAGTGTGGATGAACAGGGAACTTCTGTTGAGACTCTGGGAGAAAAAGAGAGTCTATGTCCTCTGGAAGATGGGACAGGCTACTTGGGGAGACTACAGAGAACTTGCCAAGATTTGCAGGCAGGAAGTCTGAAATGCAAAAGCCCAGCTTTTACTACTATTGCAGTAAAAGAGAGCAAAAAATCCTTTTACAAATATATTAACAGTAGAAGAAGAAATAAGGAGAATTTCTCTCCTTTACTTGATGTGGCAGGAAATGTAACCACAGAGGATAAGGAAAAGGCTGAGGTTCCCAATGCATTCTTCACATCTGTCTTTAATAGACAGATCAGTTATCCTCAGGATACTTTTCACCCTGACCTGGAAGTCTGGGACGAAGCGCATCATACACCCCCTGTGATCCCAGCAGAGACAGTCAGAGACCTGCTCCTCCATCTGAACTGCCACAAGTCCATGGGACCAGATGGGATCCACCCAAGGGTGCTGAGGGAGCTGGCAGAGGTGATTGCCAAGCCACTTTCTACCATCTATCACTATTCCTGGTTATCTGGAGAGGACCCACAAGATTGGAGGCTTGCTGATGCGACTCCCATCTACAAGGCCGTAAGGAAGATCCAGGGAATTACAGGCCTGTCAACCTGACCTCGGTATCAAGGAGTGCTTGTCTAACCTCATCTCCTTCTACGGCTGGGTGACCAGACTGGTAGATGAGGGAAAGGCTGTTGATGGAGTCTACCTGGACTTCAGCAAAGCCTTTGACACGGTCTCCCACAGTATTCTCCTGGGGAAACTGGCAGCCCGTGGTGTGGACAGGTTCACTCTTGTCTGGGTTGAGAATTGGCTAGAAGGCCATGCCCAGCAGGTAGTGGTTAATGGAGTTAAGTCCAGCTGGCGTCCTGTTACGAGCAGTGTCCCCCAGGGGTCTGTGTTGAGGCCCATCTTGTTTAGTATCTTTATTGATGACCTAGACAAGGGGATTGAGTGTACCCTCAGTAAGTTTGCAGATGACACCAAGTTGGGAGGATGTGTCGATCTGCCTGAGGGTAGGGAGGCCCTTCAGAGGGATCTGGATAGGCTGAACAGCTGGGCTGAGGTCAATGGGATGAGGTTCAATAAGGCCAAGTGCTGGGTCCTGCACTTTGGCCACAATAACCCCATGCAATGTGATAGGCTTGGGGCAGAATGGCTTGAAGACTGTATGGAGGAAAAGGACCTGGGGGTTTTTGTTGATGCTCGGCTCAGCATGAGCCATCAGTGTGTCCAGGTGATCAAGAAGGCCAATGGCATCCTGGCCTGGATTAGGAATAGTGTGGCCAGCAGGAGCAGGGAGGTGATCATCCCCCTGTACTCAGCTCTGGTGCGGCTGCACCTTGAGTACTGTGTTCAGTTTTGGGCCCCTCACCACAAGAGAGACATCGAGGCCCTGGAGCGTGTTCAGAGAAGGGCAACAAAACTGGTGAGGGGTCTGGAGCACAACAAGTCTTACAAGGAGCGGCTGAGTGAGCTTGGATAATTTAGTCTGGAGAAAAGGAGGCTCAGAGGAGACCTCATCGTACACTCTACCTCTTCCTGAAGGGGGACTGTGGTGAGGAGGGTGTCGACTTCTTCTCCCAGGTAACTAATGACAGGACAAGAGGGAATGGCCACAAGCTGCACCGGGGAAGATTTAGATTAGATCTGAGGAAAAATTTTTTCTCTGAGAGAGTGGTCCGGCACTGGAATGGCCTGCCTAGGGAGGTGGTTGGGGCACAGTCCCTAGCGCTGTTCAAGAAGCGTTTAGATGAGGTGCTAAGGGATTTGATTTAGTAGCTTAGTGGGTAGGGTGGTGGTGGGAGGATGGTTGGACTAGATGATCTTGTAGGTCCTTTCCAACCTAATGAATCTATGGATCTATGAATCATTCTAATACACACCAGAGGATACCTTTCACTTACTTAATTTCTTTTTCTGTCTCTGAGATGAATGTAAGGGTATTAAAATTTAGCAAGTATTCTTCAGCAAGCAAAGGATCAGTGTTCTAATTTGTGTAAATGCAGAATTTTTTGTTTGATTGGATTAGTACAATAGCCATACAGAGCCAACTGAGCAATTTCACCTCAAGGATTAAGTCTGAGAGCTTTATGCATATTTTTATACATTCTCAACAGTTCTGTGAAACATGAAGTTAATATGAGTACCACTGTACAATTGGAGGTCTAGAACTACACGCTACCCAATTTCTGTTTATAATTCTCTGACAATGCTGGAAATCAAGTCTATGCTGAGTCACATCTCAGGATCTTAAACAGATCTCTGTGTACTTTGGAAACAGGTATGATGTGACATCCGTAACCTGGGTATTCCCATGAGGCCCTTCTAGCTCAAAAAATAGTAATTTCACAGTGCTCTCTAGAGTGAAATCTGGGAGCAGTTTCTGGGAGGAGGAATGCTGAAGAAGCTATGAAATGATTAGTTATGTTCTGAGCCTCTACAACTCCCTCAATTTACACAGCTATTTCATATTCATGCACAGCTGAACACAACTGCTGTTCTTACGCAGTAGATGTAGTGAGTCTAAGCTATTATTCATGTGTACCAGGTTTTTATCTTTTTTTTTTCCCCTAAGAAATACTAAAACGATGGCATACACAGTCCAACTACCTTCTATTTACTTTGTAATTCATCTTGCTTTCTGAAGAGGAAGGCTTATTGCACCTGTTGCCATGCAGGAACCAATGAGCTACCTTAGCACAGTCCTTTTCTCTATCTCCACTCTATCATACAGAAACTGAGTATAATGTTGGTTCAGAAAGCTGCATACTGTTGGAGGAAGCTGATGCATCTGTAGTTTCCTTTGGACATCAGTCACCACTGGTACATGCTGATGTCCATCACCACATCATATTCTTTCCTCGTGGATCAAGTTTGTATTAGGACAACTGAATTTTTAACAAGCCACTTCTGCTTAGTGCACAAGGCTACTGTCAGATGCTAGCTTCTCTCACACTGAATAGGTATGCTAGCAAGGTTTCTGTCTGTACCTCTGTTTTTCTCTTCACATCGACCCAAAGCAGTTCTGATCACATTTCACTAAAATATAAAACTCAGAGAAATTCCAGGAACACAAGTCTAAAACAGAAATTAAATAAAGTCCCTTCATCTTTCACTTAAAGAGTACTCTGCTGTTTCAGTCTGGCAATTTAGCAAATGTTTTTTTTTTCCCCAACATCAGCTGAAAAGTTAGTAATGCAGACTCTGAAGCTTCCTGCCTACAGACTGATCACCCTTTGTGCCTCTCCAAGAGCTGCCTTCATCATGAAACCTTCATCATTAGCTGAAAACTTCTGCACTTCCACAGGAGTTACCAGGCTTCATACTCTACTACTGATCTTTACAAGGGCTTAGGCAGCAGGAGATAGAACATGTCTGCTTGGTGTCTAGTTAGAGTTTGTGTTATAAATTTGCTAAGGGTGTTGAAATATCAAATCATCCAAGAGGCCTTGATGTAAATTAAAAAAAATAATAAAAAAAAAAAAACCGAGGCTGCAAAGTGGACTGAGTTCTGCTTGCAATATTGTGATATTATCTAGCTTGTCAATTGCAAAGAGTTGGGTTTGCCAAGGCTTCAGTGCTTCTGGGTAAGAAGTTCAGGCACTTGAGGAACTTTACAAACAAAACCTGTTATCACCACCAGGTTAAGTGGAAAGTCAATGGGCACTTTGAGAAACCAAATTTAATATATAGACACTTAAAACAGGTATTAAATCCTTGAAAACTAGCCAAGACATTTGTGGAATTTTCCTTATGCAATTAGCTCAGTGTGATCATGCAAGTTGTGTATTGTCATTTTTACCATTAAATGCTGCACTGTCTTTCAAGTACTTCATGTTGTCAACCACTGTGGCTCCAACTGCTGCACAGAGCCATAACTAGTCTTGTTCTCACTAAGATTTGGAGGCAGGCAATAAAGGCCTGTGGACATCTAACTATTATGATACATAGCATATAGCACTTAGGTTTTAAAGTCCTGTGACTTCATTAAATTCATCTGATACTAAGGTTGTTCTACCTCTCTATAACAGGGAAAAAAGTTTGGAGAATTGTTTTGGTTTTATGATTTTTGTTATTTATATTCCACATCATAACATCATGTATTGTACTGGGAGTTAAAGAGTTAATGCTTTAGCTGCGTTTCTGGGTATACCGACCAGGAATTGAACCTGGGCTGTGGTGGTGAGAGTGCCAGCTCCTAACCACTAGACCAAGAGCATTAGCTCTTTACTGACACTCCCTGTGGGGGCATGGGGTTTTTTCTTTAACTCCCAATACACTATGTGGCATTACGATGTGGAATATCAATAAAATAACAAAAATCATAAAACCATAACAAGAATTCACAGCTCCAGATTTGTTATGTTCAGAACTTAACTGGACATGGCCCTGAGCATATGAACTAATCATACATTCTCCAAGTAGGAGATTGAACCAGCCCCATAGTTAACTCTCCAAATCTGATTTTTTCTTTGATTCTCTGAAATTTTGTTTCCCAAACTATCACGAAAATGGATAGATCTAAAGAGGGGAAGTGGGGTTGGGGAGTAATCCTTCCTCTCTAATCAGCAGTGGTAAGTCAAATTTGGAATCCAATGTCCACTACTGGGCTCATCGGCAGAAGAAAGGTATGGATGTATTGAAATAAAGTCAGCAAAGGGCAGCTGTGATGGTGAAAGGCCGGAAGCATCTGCCACATGAGAGAAGGATAAGAGAGCTGGGCCTGGTCAGCCTGTAGAAGACAAGGCTCAGGGAGATCTTATCAATGTGTACAAATACCTGAGGGGACTGAATGAAGAAGATGGAGACACATTCCGAACAGAAATTAACAGTGAAAGGGTAAGAACCAAAGGGCACAAATAAAACACATGAATATCTACCTGAACAAAATAAAACTTTGCAGTTGTGAAGGTTGTCAAATGCTGGCAGATTGCACAGAGTCGTCATTGTCTGTGGAAGTACTTAAACCTGAAAAGGCAGAGACCTGGGGAACGTGCTCTAGTTGACTCTACTTCAGTGGGGCTAGGGAATTTCAGTAGTGTCAGCGAGCCTCAAGAAAACTGTAAGGCAAGATACCAGTACCTTTCAGAAATTCCAAGTCTGCATTCGTACTACCAGAGACTAAGAATTTCAAGATTAATAGTAATTAAAGAGTACTCTAGAAATCCTGAGCCTAAGTCTAATATTTCATGTAGTCAACCTCCTGGTACATTACAGAAAACTAAGACAAAATTCATTTCTATAGAACAAAGTCAGATTTAAAAAGTGTTACCTGGATATATGCCCTAATTTGTTGCTTCATTTGCCCACCTTGAACACGGCCTACTTCTATGCTAGGAATAAGACTCTTGAACAGTATACGATGATCCATACAGATCCTGCATGTCACCATAAAGACTAGAAGGGCATAAACTATATGAACTCAGGAAAGAAGCCCTTCTAGCAGTTCAGATCATGTCTCCTTATAAAGCAAACAATGTATTACATCAGAATTCAAATGAGATTCTGCCATGACTTTTCATCCTTTTTCTGTCTTTCCAGTGGGAAGATGGTATTTCAAAAAGAGGGTAAAGAAAGACACACCCACTAGCCCTAATCTGGTCAATTGTCTATTCTATTTTTTTTTATGTAAAAACACTAGACCTTACAGGAAAAAGAGGAATACAGAAGTGATGAGAATTATACACTGCATCAGGTCTGGACTTGTGTCATCAAGTGGTGGCATTTAACAGATTTTTTGACCATTTGTGCATTCTTTCTGGATCTATTTGTGGAAAGGCCCTAAACAGGGTGGGGATGGGGCAGAGCTGCATATTTGCTCTAAATCATACAAGATTTTCTAATAGATAGTTGCTGTACACTTTCCATAAACCCTACAGAGTAATAAACCAACAGTAATAATCTGAACATGCTCCATGTTACACAACCCCATGTTCATGATGCAGCCCATGGAGAGGAGCCATAGTGGAGCAGAGTGAAAAAAGAGGAAGGACGAGCAGAAAAGTTTCAATGAAGTGACCACAAACCTCCTTCCCCCTGTGCTGCTAAGAGAAGGAGGAGTCAGGAGGTAAGGGGTTAATTTGAGCATAGAAAATTGTGTAGAAAAGGTGTTACTTCAATGTTAGAATGCTTTTTGTTTGTTTCTTACTACCCAAACCTATTTTAATTGTTGATAAATTTTCTCTAAGTTTAGCCATTGTGGTGCTTCATCCTGCTGGGCAGGTAAACTCCACCACACTGCTCTCTCATTCCCATTCCCAAAAGGAAGAGGGGGGAGCAAATACAACAGAAAAGGGCTCAAGGGTCAAGACAGGACATGGAGATCTCTCACCAATTATCATCCTGGGCAAAACAGACTAAACATAGGGAAACTAATGTAATTTATTGCCTGTTATTAATAGACAAGAGAAGTGAAAACTAAAAGCAACCTAAAAAAAACTTTCTTCCATCCACCCTCTTCTACCTCTTTCCCCTGAGCAGTTCAGGTGGAAATGGCACTGGGAGCTGCAGTCATATCAGAACACCAAATCTCTGCCGCTTCTCCATGGTCACTCTGCCCCTGCTCCATGTGGATCCCCAGCATAGGATGCTGTCCTTCCCAAACTGATCCCACGTTGGCTTCCCACATGCTGCAGCTCTCTAAGCACTGCTCCAACATGACTCTCATTCTTCACAAAGCCTCTAGTGCTGCACAGCAATTTTTTTTTTAATTTCTTACATACGCTTGACATAGTTTCACATGACTATGCTTCACAAAGCTTGTGGAGGGCCTGTAGAATAAGCCCTATGAGGAGCAACTGAAGGAGCTGGGGCTGTTTAGTCTGGGGAAGAGCAGGCTGAGGGGAGACCTTACTGCTCTCTTCAAATACCTTAATAATTCCAGTGAGAGCAGTGTTGGTCTCTTCTCAATGGTGACAGGTGGCAGGACAAGGGGAAATGGCCTCAAGTGGAATAGGCTCCCCAGGAAGGTGAATGAGTCACCACCCCTGAATGTATTTAAAATCCATTTGGATGTGGTACTCAGGGACATGATTTAGCAGTGGGAATGTTAGAATTAGTTTGGTTTGGTTGTGGTTGGATTTGATAATCTTGAAGGTCTTTTCCAACCTGTGCAATTCTATGACTATGATTCTATGCTCTCCAAGGCACAACAGTGTCTCTCATTGGCTAGCAGTGAGTTTTCTAGACAGATGGAACGGGCTCTCTTCTAAAATTCGTCAGTTTCTAGACTCTTCTCACAGAAGCCACCCCTGCAGCCCCCATTACCAAGACCCATACAGTCAGTTTGTCAGTGACAATAACAAATAAATGATCTCCCTGTCTCACTCTTGGCCAACAAGCTTTTTCTTCCTATGTTCTCTCCCACATCACTGAGAAGGGACAAAGAGACATTGCGTGGATGTCTGTTTCTTTGTCAATGTTAACCCATGACAATAACTGTACAATAAAGAATATGACCCTATGTAACTCTAATAAAAAAAACCTTCAAAATAAAATCATAAGCTAAGTAAGCCATAGCATTACTTGGTGTTTTTTGAAATGCAGCATGCTTTAATAGAAAGTATCCTGTCTCCACAAGATTGCATGCTGGTCATAACAACATTAGCTTTATGTGCTCTGTGTTCAGCCTACCCTATTTATGAAGATCATTTTACATTTTCAAGTCAGGTTTTAGAGACATGTTTTCTGGAAGAAAAAACCCTCTTATTAGACAAAGTTAAGTACTAGAGATTCGTAAACAATAAAATAATAATCCACAAGATTATTCTAGTTATTCTCTCAGCATTTATTTTAAATATCAATATTCCATGATACAGTTCATATATTAAGCGGTAGGGAATTGTCATCATTTCACATCATCCAGTACTGAAGTGGCACGTTCAAAGCAGCACATTTAAACCTCTGAAAGAGTCTCTATAGTTTAGATAAATAGAACTCTGGATAACTAAACTAACAGAACTTTTGCATCTGAAAGATCGCTGAGAAGCTAGGCACAGCACTGTACACACCAAGTGCAGTAAGGAGGAAAAAAAAGAGTGAACTAAACAAATGGGGAAATGTTTTTGCACATACAGCCTCATGTCTTTAATTGCTCAACACAAAAAGAAGTAAGTTTTATTTAGTCCTCATTGAGGGCAGAATACACACAAATGATGTTCGAAGAACACATGGTAGACAAAAGTAAAAGTAGGGAAGGTTGTATTTGGTTGGTTTTCCTCCACAGTGAATGAGTTTACAAAGACTACTGGTGCTTAAGCAGCATGATTTTGTGCCAAAACTTGACAAGAAATAGTTAACACTTATAACAGTTTTATCCCCCATCTTGCCCTTTTACTGGCATTTTACTGAGCATGCTCAAAGTTTCTGAAGGGCAAATTCATGTAGCTTGTGGTTCAAGCTTGTTACTATAGGAATCCCCTTTTTATGGTTCGAAGTTTACCTACAGATGGAAATAGGCCTTTTAATAACAATCAAAAATACAAAAATGAGCAGAGACCAGAAGGGCACACATTACAGTGGTTCACTTTCTGAGAAACCAGAGAGTCTACATTTATACTGTCTCTGTAAGAATAGCAAGCCATTTTGGTCAGAAGATACAATTCTTGTTAGTCATGGTTAGACCTGTGTGAACTGTATCACTAGGAAGGGAAAGATGGAATGGCAAGAACTTTTCCTGCTTTTTATACAGAACTAAGACTGAAAAGTAATATAGTGGTGATAGGCATTATCTTCCCAATACCGCCTTCACTTCCCGCTACTTCACCATGAGTTACCTGTTTGGCTTGCCATCATCTTCCCAACTTCATCTCAGCAATACTCTGGTTACCACCAGGCCAGCAAGGCCAAGTGATCTAACCCACACTGTGTTGGCTCAGAAGATACCACGCATCACCACTACGTAGTATGACAACACATAAACCAAAGATGCTCAGTGGGACTTGACGATTCTAACCACTGCAGTTTGCACTTGTAAGGTGTAAGAAGCAGCATTTTGAAAGCAGTGGTACTGACATTACTATCTGGGACAGAGGTGTTGGACCAACTATCCTAATTGGGTAAAGGAACTAGAATATCGACATAATTGATGGGGAAGAAACCTGACTGGCCATGAAGCATCCCTTCATACCAGTTTTCATCGATCTGGTTAGTGAGGGTAATAATATCACCCTCCTTAAATCCCAGCTCCCCTTCATTTTCTGGTTCAAAGTCATACAGAGCTCGGCAGCATGGCTGATCCATGTGAGCACCTATGGTAAAGAAAGAGAAAGAAATAACATGTTTAAAAATCTCAGCAGTTACAGTATCCTTTTTAAACTTATACTGTGTATAGAGTTGTTTGTTTTTTTTCTAGTGTATTTCATATGGTGATGACAGTCCCTTAACTGCACCTAAATCTGGGCTGTGAAACTGCATTAGAAGATAGCTACCAGCTTATGGCAGTTGAGAATACTAAAAGAACTAAACTACAGTCAAGCCCACACTCAAAAGAACAACTACTACTGATTTGGGATCTGATTTTTATCTATTTACAAAACAGAAGAAAATGAAGCAAAAGCCCAAACATATTTCCAGCTTTATTGGCACAGAGATGCTTTGTCTGTGTCCCTGGGAAACAGTGAAAGGGTATCTTAAAATAACAGTGAAAATAAAACTACATCTTTTGGAAACTTTGGAAACTTCACTGGTACAGATATTATATAAACTACCATATATCCTCCTGATCCCCTGAATTTTTGTATGACGTTTACAAATAAAAGCTTCCCATTCCCATGAAACAACCGATGATCACAGAGCCATCAGAACTGCTTTGGAAAAGGTTTGAAATAGAAAGTTTTCTAACATGATATTTCTATTTCTAACATGAACATCTAACCATAAATCCTTTAGCATGGCTAATGGATACTATTATAAGCCATTAGTTAGATTGGATTTTAGTTGCTTATACGAAATCTAGAAATATTATTTCCTCCTTGTGTTCCCATCTTTACATCAATCAACGAAGATTCTATAGCTTTAAGCCTACCAAAAGCATAACTGCTCACAGTTAAACAGTTAGGATTTAGCAGCACTAAAATGTCTTACACTTATATCCCTATTTGACTTTCCACAGTTAAGTCTGTGTACATCCACTGGTCAGAATGAACTGACACATGCCTCTAAATCATAATGCCAATTCTAGCAATATGTGTTTCAGCTTTTTTACATATACTGGTTTCCAGATTAACAGATTTCAGATTCAGTCTTTTTATATATTTATTTCAACCATTCCCTGTAGCTAGAAGATCCATGCTTGAACTATTTTAGGACAAGGACAATAATATTCCATTTATACAGATGTCAGTAAAGCAAAATTTAATGCAAAGGTTAAATCTTTGAATGAACATACACAAATTTTTAAAGAAGACATTTTTCTAAAAGTGATGAGCATCTCAAAAGAAAGAACTCCTATTGAAGAAATGTTAAACATGTTAAAATGTTAAAATGATGAACTTTCAAAATGTTAAAGCAAAGCACAAGTCTGAGGGATACAGAAATATCGGTTTGTACAACCTTATCAAAAAGAAGTAATCATGACACCACAAAAATAAAAGTGAAGAAAACTGTGTGGCATGACATGGAGATTTTAACTATACAAGACTGAAGCTACACTCATGCACAGGGAATCCTCAATTGAACTCCCATTCCTTGTCAGCATAATCACAAAATTATTAGTTTACAAGGCTCTGCTAGGTCATTTTCAGTTGCAGTTGCCAAACTGTTGCTACATATATCTGGGAGAACTTTAAACATTCACACCAGGATAATATGAGAAGGAAGGAAATCCTGAATAAAGAGCTAGTGAAAAGCATTTGATCTTGCAACACAAAGTGTGCTAGCAATTGTCATTGAGATCAACTGGAATAGTTGAGGTCAGGGTCTTGTAAGAGAAAAAGTGCCATGCTAATACGTATTAACAGGCTGTTACTGTGAGGAACAAGTGATAAAGCTTTCTTAGTATGTGCTGACAGGAAATAAAATACATGAGGATACTAATAATGTACAGTGATAAGAATGTTTCACCTCATATATGCTGCTCACCACTGGATAAATAACACAGCTCACTTGTCTCTGTTTCTGAATTTACTGATTTTTAATTTCAAGTTATATGTACCATAATACCTGATTTAAAAGAAGATTATTATTTAAAAACTAAGATTATGGAGATCTGCAGTGTTCCAGGGTTATCTATTTTACGGAAAACTGATGGTTGATCCATGACTTTTCAGAATGCCAGTTTTATGATCTGTATTTCAAGAGGAATTTAGTATGGCAGCAACTCTTTTTACTTCTAGTACTAAGGACGTGTTTTGAACCAAAGACAGATGATCCATCTATGTTCTTCTGCCTGTGGAAATGAATGCTTTACAAAAAATTCTGCACTTCGCTTTGCAACCAGACTAGGCCCTTCAGTAGAATAATGTAGTTAATTCAAAGAATTAAAATAGTTCATCTGTACTATTTTAATTCTCATTTTCCTTACTAAGGAAGAACTACCCTCTACGAGGAATATCTGTGCTGTAGGAAAATTCAGCCAGATTTGGCCTTTTTTCCCTCTCATTGTACTGCTGTTACCTGCTGGTTTTGGAGTGGTGGCATGGGATATTCCTCCATTGTGCTGAGTATTGTCACCACCAGTTGTGAAATCCAGGCTCATACGAGGTTTGGGCTGGTATTCTCTTTTGGGCTGAGATGATGCCTCCTTTATTCTGTTAAAACATGAAATTAGTCAAATTGCAAGGCTTACTTCCTTGAAAACAGATGAGATGCAGCAAACAACTTTATTTGCAAGGCTAAAATTTAACCTTTGTCAATCAGCCACTCCAAACAAGTTTTGACATTTAGAGTAATTTTTATTTATTGTGTTAGTTTGAATAACCACTTGACATGACTATGCCACTAAGTTATTCATTGTTCTTTCCCCTAAAGAATTAGTATTTTGGGCAAGATCCTTTTCACAATAACAAGAGGTCCTAATGAAGAAAACCTTGTGATATGATCTAGCAATACTTAAGAGAATAGATCTACTCTTATTTTTAGCTTGACTGAAACCAGTTATTTTGCTGCTATTGCTATTAATTCTTAACTATTCAGCAGCTTGATGCCTACTCTTGTCATTTTATCAGGAGACTGCATGGGAATGTATAGACTCCTGCTGCAGACTTTTTGCACCTGTAATTGGCAATACTTGCTTCATAGAGACACAGAACTCCAGTTTTCCTCACTCTCAGATTAAGAATGTTATGCATCATTCATTTCAATTTGTTCTTCAAGTTGAGAAATCTACAATTTCTAGGAAAAAGAATCTTTTCAGATTCCTGACAGAATTTGAGCAATTTATGCAAAACAACTTCCAAATCTGTTTCTAATATCATGTAAAAAAGAATAACCGAGTCAAGACCTCTCCATTCAAGGTGCAGGTTGGTTTCTCTAGCCTTTTCTAGGCTGGCCGTTCAGAATACTATCAATATTAGCCAGTCCAAGAGACTGCTTTTCTTCTTCAGAAAAACAAACAAACAAACAAAAAATCAGCGTATCTAAACAAAAAGCAATGAAAACAAATAACCTTAAATAAAAAGGCTCTGCTGCATTTCACTCATTTACTAAAGTTCTTTTTTAAAAACAATAAAGCCTTGAAAGAATACACTTAACTGGTTTATTACTCATAATACTTCTGTAAAGGAAATATCAGTTTTCACATTTTATGAACTTGAAGTTGATAGTTTGAGTTTCTAACTAAAAATTACCCAAAAACTTAACATAGGCCTTTTTTCTTAAGAAAAGAAATATCTCCAAGGAAACTGTTCCTGCCTCCCAGCTGCTCTGTCACGATACTCCATCTTGACAACTGAAGCTTCTATCTGCTTGATGAAAAAGAGTTTAAAAGGAAAAGTCTATCCCTGGCCTTTCCGATTTTATGAAATTTGCTTAAACTCTTCCAAAGTTTGCCAAGTCTTTATAGTCCCACTCTCTGGAATTGGCATTTTAAGGAAGCTTAAACCTTCCATTAATGTATAGGGAAAAAAAAAACAAAACATTCTTACACGCAGAATTCCTGAAAAAAGTTTTGAAACCTAATCTAATGGGTGCAGAAAGAAGAATCCACTGCAATTTTAAATGTCTTGCGTTTTAGGGGTGTTTTTTTTTTGTTTTTTTTTTGTTTTTTTTGTTTAAATCATGTTCTTTTAAAATTATTTGAGCATTATTTTAAACAGAAGATAAGAGCATGAACAAATTGCATTCAGATCTTTTAATATCATTTGCACAACTGGCCATATGCACCATAGATGTCTGTAAGAGTGAACAGTATCAGGTGGTCCATAACCAAAAAATCAAGCCAAAAAAAGGAGAACCATATGTTCTTGTCTGCTTGCTTACCACCATCAGGAAAAGACAGATATTTGGATAATAACAGCTCAGCATTTCTGCTTAATCCCTGTCACAGACAGATCACAATGCATTAATTTGTGCCCAGTGGTGTGAAGCAGACACTTCACAATTTAGGACTGAGCGGTACGCTTATGCAGGGTGTTTTTATTATTATTTTAATGTGGGTACTCGATAATAGTAATTTGATGCAAAGTACTTGAAAAGTCAAGTCACTTAAAGCAAAAATTGTGATCATTTAGCAGAAGTTTAAAAAGGGGAACTAATTATCTAAATTGGCACAGGATGAGAAATCTATTGTGAAGACGGACATCATCACTCTGTGGCATACTTTATGGACTAGAAAACAACACTACACTTTGGAATTTTTTTAACAGTTCAGTACTTTAAATGAATTGTGTTCTTCATTTGAAAGTGTAGAAAATCATTCTGTTAGCTACTCAGACAGATCTGTAAACTGTATCCAGAAAGAGACTACCAGCTCCTAATCTCAAAGAAACTGTAAGAGTCAGAACTGGGTGAGCCTCACAGACAACATACACTGAGAAGATAAATTCTGGCAGTAGCACCAGAAAATGCATCTACAGAAATGACAGAAAACAGCAAAGAATTGTCTTAAACTGAAGTGTTGCCTTCATGTAGTATATGAACATAGGGAATCATGGCTAGCTTTTAGGAGTAGCCATTCAGAGACATGTGAAATCTGTTATGTTTCCTTGAAGGATGTGTAAGAGATTGATGAACTTTTAAAAAACATTACTTTCCTCACCTAAAGGAGTTACAATCTACTTCATGTTGATAGAAAGAACAAAAAATAGATGAAATTTTAAAAGACACTGCATCAATTTAGCATTCACAGTTACAGAAGAGTGGATGGAAGTTAAGCCTCATATCAAGCATGATTGGATTGAAAATAGAGCTGAAGATTATTTAACAAGGTGGCAATTACATGGCACCAGAAGATCCCCTCCAAGTGGAACAGAATGTAACATACGCTCTTTTTCATAGCACTCATTAGCATCTTTGAAAAGACCACTTCAGAATTAATGCAGAAATGGAAAGGAAAACAAAGTTACATGTACAACTGGCATCCAGTGTTTCTAAACATTCAATTAAGTTCAACTAATAGCCTTAGTGAACTGAGATTCTTTCCTCAACTCAGATCTCACTGAGTCACACTCAGAAGTATCTTCAAAATACATACACCTCAATTTGCAATTGCCTATTCAGATCGTTTTATTTCCAGAATCATACAATTACCACATTCCAAAATACAAGTTTTTGCGCTCTATTCATAGATGTTATGCCTCTGTAACACCTAAAAAACAGTTTAATAAATTTACTGTCAACAATTTGCAGGCCGGTTCAGCCCATTTCCATGACAAATGGGTTGGGGGGACCCATGGACCCATGCCACAAGAAAGTAAAAAGGAGGAAAGGAGGGCAAGGAGATGGGCCTAAAAACAAAACAGCAGCAATGATCTGAGGAGGAAAGCTGATTTACTAAGTAAGCTATTGGGGTCCATCTTGTTTAATATCTTTATTGATGACCTAGATGAAGGGATTGAGTGTGTCATCAGTAAGTTTGCAGATGACACCAAGTTGGGAGGATGTGTTGATCTGCCTGAGGGTAGGGAGGCCTTTCAGAGGGATCCAGATAGGCTGGACAGCTGGGCTGAGGTCAATGGGATGAGGATCAATAAGGCCAAGTGCCGGGTCCTGCACTTTGGCCACAATAAACCCATGCAATGTGATAGGCTTGGGGCAGAATAGAGGAAAAGGACCTGGGGGTGTTTGTTGATGCTCGGCTTAATATGAGCCAGCAGTGTGCCCAGGTGAACAAGAAGGCCAATGGCATCCTGGCTTGCATTAGAAATAGTGTGGCCAGCAGGAGCAGGGAGGTGATCATCCCCCTGTACATGGCTCTGGCGTGGCCTCACCTTGAGTACTGTGTTCAGTTTTGGGCCCCTCACGGCAGGAAAGACACTGAGGCCCTGGAACGTGACCAGAGAAGGGCAACAAAACTGGTGAGGGGTCTGGAGCACAAGTCTTATTATGAGCAGCTGAAGGAGCTGGGGTTGTTTAGTCTGGAGAAGAAGAGGCTCAGGGAGACCTCATCACAGTCTACAGCCTCCTCAAGGGAGACTGTGGTGAGGGTTGGGGTGGCCTCTTCTGCCAGATAACTAATGACAGGGCAAGAGGCAATGTCCACAAGTTGCACCAGGGAAGATTTAGATTGGATATGAGGAAAACTTTTTTCTCTGAAAGAGTGGTCAGATGCTGGAATGGCCTGCCTAGGGCAGTGGTGGAGTCAACGTCCCTAGGAACTGATTAAGCAGTGTCTAGATGAAATGCTAAGGGATATGATTTAGCAGCTTAGTGGGTAGGGATGTGATAGGTGGTAGGTTGGGCAAGATGATCTTGTAGGTCCTTTCCAACCTAGTGTTTTTATGTTTCTATAACACAATATAATACAATACAATTGGAATTGAAGCTAATACATAAAACAAGAGAGAGAGAGTGTCCAAACACCAAAGGCCTTTCTCTGATGCTGAAGGCAAGATGGCTAGGAGCACACATGCTGCTGGGATGATCCAGAAGGGAAAAGAGAGGTATCTCATGACTTGCCAGCAGTTTTATCTTTTCCTCTGTATGGAAAACAGAAAAACGCAAAGTAATGCAAAGTCCTCTGGGGTATGGAGTTCTTCTTCTAATCTGAGACAGGTACACCTGGAGCTACTGATGATCCACAGAACTGGAGCATTAACTCTTTAACCCCCCAGTATGCTACATGATGTTATGATGTGGAATACTGATAGCAAAAATCATAAAACCATCACATTTACAAAGAGTATTACCTGTCTTCCAGCTTAGAAGTAACTCGCTGAAGGATCTGCGTGGCCTGCTTGTGGTACTCCAGCTGGGCTTGTACAAGAGCAGAAAGCTGGCTCACCTGTTCAATCTGATGATTGACATGAAAACATATCTTAGGTCACATCACCACACATCAGCAATAAAAAACAAAGAACACTATCACACTGAAACTGCAAAGGCTACTTTGCTTTTTCCTATAAAAATTCTTGTTCATGAATGGTTTTATATCAGCCTTTATGCATTCCTGTGTCTGGTTATGACCTGATCAGGAATTGTGACTGAAGCTCTTCTCTGTTGATCATCTCCAGGGTCTATCTGCATGAAAAATAGCCTACAGATCTCCTTCATTCCAAAAATAGTTTCATTCAGAAAGTCAAAACAAGACTAACATTAAAGCATAAAACACCTTCTCCACTGCAACCTCCATTGGTGTCTATGAATGGCACAAAACGATATAGATCACAGGCATGTTTCTTTTATATTCTGGGCTGTGGAGTATATCAAAACAGGAAGATGCAATTCACCTTTGGATGTAGGTTATCTGTAGTGGAGACAAACAGCATTCTACTTCATAAAGAACAAATCAGCAAAAACTCTTGTGAGGGCAGCACCTCTCCAACAAAGAAAGGCCAAAGGAGTTGAGGTTGTTCAGTGTACAGAAGGCCCAAGAGAAACCTCATTGTGGTATTTCAGTAAAGGGAGCTTACAAGAACGATGTAGAGAGACTTTTTACAGTTTGACAGTGATTGGACGAAGGGGAACACTTTTAAGCTTAGGTTCAGATTAGATACCAGGAAAAAAAAGTTCACTATGGAAGTGGTAAGGCATTGGAACAGGTTACCCCATCCCTGAAGACATTCACATTCAGACTGGATGGGGTCCTATGCAGTATGATGTGGTGGGTGGCAACTCTGCCCATGGCAGGGGAATTGGAACTCGATAATCTTCAAGGTCCTTCCAGCCGAAGACTTTTCTATAATTCTACTATTCTACTATTCCATGAATGTAGTTCCCAGAAGTCATATAGGTCATATAGAGCTGTTTGTTAATACAATGATTAAAACTAAAAATTCATTAAACTGGTTTCATTTTGCAAATGTGTATGTTTTTTTAATGTCTCCTTTAAAGCACTCTGATAACAAAACGAGTTACGTGTGAATTTAAACTTAAAATAAATCCAGCCATTAACTTAAACTGAAATACCTGAATTGAGATTCAATTGACTAGATATCCCATGCAACAAACTTCAGCTACGATGTGTCATTATTTTTTGTTTCCTCCAGATGAGGTAGATTTTTCTTCTCATTAGATTTTACAGTTACATTACTTACAAAGAGTGAATTAAAAACCTAAAAGATGTGAAATCCTAAACCAGTCTCTAAGCAAAAAAAATAGGTTTCAGAAACAGGTTTCTGTAGTCATACTAACTTCGGCTTTCCTATTTGTTACTGCATATGATAAGGACAGAGACTGTGACAGTCACGCTTTTATCGTCTCTGATCTTTACCAGCCCTCTCAGCAGCATACATACTTGAGCAAAAGCCTCAGATTAAAGTCCATAACCGCAACTAAGTAAAAATCATTATTTAAATTTATGTCATTCTAAAAAGGAAGATATTTTGTCTTTCTAAGTAGTATGGTTCTGTTAGAAAGCACAATGGTGTTACAGGGGATTTATGTTATTTATCTCTTACTTATCAAATACCTGTTAAATTAGTCTTGTGTGTGCATACTGTATGTTAATAATAGCTTCTGAGCCTCTCACTGAGTGTAATGAGGTAGGAAGTACTTTCTCATTTGAAAGTTATAGGAGTCTATGGTATCACGGATTTGGAAGTTCAACTGCTTTAGATTGCCTTCGCTACTGAATCAGCATCTTTCTGTTCTAAGATTTAGCTCAGAGCACAAACAAGGGGTATCTCACATCCATTTCCAGAAGGTTGAACATGCTTGATTCAGCAATTTCTTTTGATTCATCAAATTTCTCCAGAGCTTGGCGAAGCTCTTCATCAGGGAGCTTGCCCTGCCTTTTCTTTTTGTAATCAAAATCCAGACGTCGACCCTCCATTTTCTTTAGATGATGCTGAAAAACAAAAAGGCAAAAGAATAAGTAAGAATAAAGGGTGTTTCCCAGCTCCCCCTGCCTTTCTCCACAATGGGCTATCTGTAATGTAATCAAATTTACCATATATATTTACAAATATGTGTTGTTGCTCTAGGTCATTCTTTCCTGAGACAGGAAAAGCAGAACAATGATGTGGTTTTACTTCTCTTTTAAAATGTATTGCTGTTTAAATATGAAAGACGTTCAGCACTACAACAGGCCACAAACAATGAATTAATACTATTGATATTTGTGTTAAAGATATGAGAGTTTCTGACATTTCACAGAATCATAGAATCATTTAACTCTTTTTGGCTTTTGTAACACTTCTCATGAGCAAGGCAACACAGACAAGACTTCTAATCACTTTCATCAGATTGTTGAAGTATCTTAATGCTGTCTTTTATTAAAGATTTTCTGCTTTATTAATTGACAGATCACTCCTGTCATTCCATTTAGAGGTTGCCATGCCAAGCTGGCCAAAAGTTAATACTGCTAGTCAGAACACTTAAGGTATTTACTTTTCCTCAGAAAAATCAATGTCATCTATTATGATTACTCTATCAGTTTTGTAAATTGTATCAGACTGCCTGAGACATCTTTGTTCCTGGTATATTTAAACATGTGAAAGCATCAATGATCTTGGAAGAATGGTTATTTATACCATTAAACATCTGCTAAATTAGGAAGCACTTTTACTTCCACTATTATGAAATCAGAATGTGTCCATACAAGTATCTGTCCACAAAGATTTTTTGTTGTATAGATGCCGAATTATCCTTGGACAATGAACAACACAATTCATGCATTTGTGCTCCAAAGTCCTGGGAATGCTTTGGGCACAAATTTCATACAGACAAAAGAGTGGTGCCAGTCTAGAGGAAACTATCAAAATGCTTATGCTTATTGTACACTAGAAAACTGAAAGCGAGCATCTCTTCATCAAATTGGTAAGTGAAACGTATTTTCAAATGGTACAATTACAGTGCTGTGTTAATGCCTACCTAAGTTTGGTGATGCTATACTCAAAAAAAAATTATAATTTTGATCTTTCCATTCTAAACAGAGAGACAGCCATGAAAAGTAAAATTAAAACCAAAGTGGACTAAGTCAGATCATCTGTGAAGCTAAGAGCTCTTGTTAAACTACACAACTAACAGATTTGTACATATATACATATACTCTGTACAGCTGTCATTATGAAAATGCCACAGTACCTGTATTTCTCTCAGATCCTTGTCATGGAGATTCTGAAGTGGGTCAATGAAGTTTTGTTTAACTTCCATGTCTAAAGAGTCTTTGACCTCAGAGAGCTCCTTCATTGCTTCCCCCACATCTGCAAGCGCAGGTCCTGAAAAAAGATATCCACTTTATCTTAAAATAACTTAGTACTAATGCACAAAACTGACTCATGGATTCAGTTAGCATTCCATTTTCACCTTCAAGTTTAGGAAGGAAACAGAGTATGACGCAACATGTGAAAGGGTAACAAGTACTTTACACTTTTACAGCCCCCAGAACTTATGCTTTGTAACACAGCTGAACTTGAGAATTCACACTGCATACAGACTGTCTCCAAACACCTTTCCTTGCTTTGCTGAAGGAAACACTGGAAAATAATTATTCTTATTTTCTCCAGTATGGTCTCAGCACTAGATTTCATTTAAAATAGTATTAACGCAAATCTCAGTTTTCCCATTTGTATCAGTTAAAATGTTGACAGTTTCAAATGTAAGAACAAGTGTTTTATTTCTATTTGATAAAATATTCTTTTGATGAAACTGTCAAGTTCACGTATAACATAGACAAATTAACAAAAGTCAGTAAGAATTAGCAGTCTGAGGTGCACAAAAATTACTCCAGTTTTTCTCCTCAGCATGAAAATATAAGAAAGAAGCTAAAAAATACTCTCCTGATTTGAGATGTAAGTTGGTGGAAGGAAGTCTACTTTCTAAGAATGCTAAGGGTCTGAAAACTTACAAATGCAAGGAATCAGGAAGAGCTCTGTCTCCCAAGCAGGGGATGGATGCCAGGGCTACACAGTAAAACTGAAGGGCCTACCAGATTTGGACGAAGTGACAAATAGCTACAATAGCTGTGATTGGTTAAGAGTGTAAAAAGAATTCCTATATCTATTCTGCTGTGTGCTAATTTAATCACTGGGAAATGTAGAGCAATTTGCACAAACTAAATTCTATTAGTTCTTCATTTTCTCTATAAGAATATATTTAAAAATAAATACGTAAGAGGCAACCAATTAAAAAAAAAAGTTATCTTTAGTACAAATAAGCCTACATCTGCCAAGATAGTCAGTTCCCAGTCAACAAGCAAGTAAATGCCTTTTCTATTGTAGATGTCTTTAAGCCAGAAACAACATACTATGCAGATTCAAATCTGAAATAGAATTTTCAGGATTTTATTTGAGTGTTCTAAGTGCTGATAGATAAAAGAGGCAACAGAGAAGCCTGCAAAATTGTACTGGAAATTCTACTTCTACTTAGATCCCCCACTGCTGATGAACACAATATAGAATCTTGGTATAATATGTCTGACTCAAGCAGCCATAAACTCATCTGAAGCTTGAAGGAGGGCAAGGGCTTTACAGATAAGACAGAATTGGTAACTACTGCCTTAATATATTTAAGATGGCCAGGAAAAATGCCCAAAATAATAGGAATTAAGGCTTTTAACAACGTCTTTTAAAATAATCCATTAGCCTTAATGCTTCACTTGTAATGAAGACAGTAACATGAGTTATAATTTTTTGTCTGAGGACAAAAGATACATGTCACAACAAAAGTAATGCCTCCTATTTATTTTCATGGAAACTACAATAGATAACAACACTATTTATTACTGTCAGCTACAAAACATTATCTTTCAAAACAGGCACCACCATTAGCTATGCATTTTTGTCAGTGATGTACAAGCTTGTGCTGTTTGGAACGTGGCTTGTCTTTCACATCGCTGTCACCACTGCTGAAACACACCATCCACTGCCTCACTGTGCTCACATCCACTGTTTGGTCTCCACAGACATTCAACGTCAAGGAACATCAGTGGATGCCATTTTTTTCACATGGAGGAACTCAATTCCACCCCTTTGCTTCAGGTGCACTTCCATGTCTGGCAATATTTTGTCAGACTGTTTCTCTGATGCCATCTGTCACACAGTGACAACACAGAATACTGATAGAAAGGTTTAGCCCCTACTGCCATACCACCAACATCCAGCTCTGATGTTGTGGGCCAACATAACAAAACAGGAAGCATTATTCTCACAGCAGCCCTTGTAATTCACAGACAGTAATACAATTTCTGAACACATACATCTTCCATTAAAACATACTGCTGTAGCATAATCTATGGAAGAGACTAAAGCCTATATGGATATTGTTTCCAAGTGGAAACGATTTGATTTTTATCTGTAAGAAAATATCTTTAGTCCAAATCCACAGAAAATACTGGATTCACATAAAGTCAGCAGACTTAGATCAACCTCAAAGGAGAAGTTTGATGGAACTGAACATGTATTTCTTGCAGAATTTCTTCCTTAATAAAACTGTAAGACTTCCTTGATGAAAATTACATTATATTTTGTTATCATTTTTATTTTGATTTAAAGAAAAGATAAGTAATCAAATTACCAAAGTTACATTCTTCTCCAAGTTCTCGGCCAAATTTCAGCATTGCATCCGCCAGCAGGGCTTCAGCCTGAGGGTAACCTGGTCCCTTTTCCTGGCCTCGAATTTTTGACATAGTGTTGATCATGCTGAGTTTAGCTCTGGAAGCTGAAACAGGAAAGTGACAAAGGTTAAACAATATTTTAGGTCCACAGACAGAAATGCTCTAGTTCACCTGAAATGTTACTGCATATGTAAATCTTTACTTACCTTCACTCTTAATTTATTTGAGTTTCCTACAATGTGTTTGAAAGATATTATCCAAATTTAGCATCAAGCATTGTTTCTCAGGACTGACCTCTTAGAGCAAGGAAACAAAATATTGTCAGTCACTGACTATTTCTTTTGCTAGTGGTCCACAGAGATTCAGTCCAGAACTATAAGTTCAAAGACTCCCTTGAAACAGCAGACAGAAGAACGCCAAGGAACACTGCCAAGATGGCATGTTTGATGTGCTACAACTTAGGAAGAAGAATTTTCAAGCTGTCCCAAAATGCTTCATCTTGAAATCCCTGTCTAGCAGACAGGTACTTGACTGAGCTAATCTTCCTCTCAAGGACAAGTCCAGACTAGGCACATCCAAGAATAAACTTTTGAATGCCCCTGGTGTTTATGTTGTGCAGTTTTTCATCTGTAGAGTATGAAATAAAAACCCTCTCCCTAGATATGATGCCCCAAATTGTGTGATATATATACATATATTAATGAGGATTTGGATAAACTCTCACGTCAGTATCTTTTTGAATGTACAAAGACAACACAAATATAAATAATTTGCCTGTAGATATGCTTTCTTGCACATACAGAATGTGAATAGCCTGCAGAGACTGAATTCAGTTGAATTTTATTACAATTTTTTTTCCAGCTAATAGCGTGCTTTTCTATTAACACTGTTCTATTTACTACAGAAGGGCACCTTTAAATGCCTCTACCTTTCTACTTGAAAAGAGGGGTCCATGGTCCCCTGCCCTCATTCTCCACCGAAAATGTCAATGGCTTATTGGCTAGTTCAGCCCAGTTCTCTGAATAATGGGGCAGGGAACCCACAGACCCCCCAAGGAAACATGAAGGGGGAAAAAGAAAAGGCAACAGCTCAGACAAGTTATAGTTTCTACTGACAAAGAGTCAAATAGCTAATATAATTGTTAAGAACTTGGCCTTACACACATTCCTGCAACAAAGCAAACCATTAGCAGGGTACAGTCAAAGAAGTGTTTTGCTCTTAATTTGTTTTTGAAGTGTGATTATTAAGAGATGGCTCTTGCTGCAGAATATATTTCACTCTGTGGTGTAGACATACAGATATAGACATGGTCTATGCACAGAGACAGCAAAAACAGACAAATGTCATGGTACTTATTTTGGCTGGGAAACACCTAGGAAGGGTTAGTACATTTTTAAGAGATAGTAACTGTTTTTGTAAGCTGTCTCAGTACACTTCACTGCAATCAGATCATGCTTTCCTGTGTTTGAATTTCTTTATGCCTTCTGTTGCCACCCACTACAAAATTATTAGCAGACTGACTGTTCACTATAAGAAAATGAATACTAATGAAGTGTGTGGCCTTTAAAAATGGCATAGAAAGGATAGTGGTATTGGGGAAATTCAGAAGCATAGAAGCGACTAGGGCATAAACAAAATCAGTCGGCCAGGAAATGGAGGAATGGACGCGGTATGCTGAAATAAAACAGAAACAAATGTGAATACTTTCAGAAATTAAAGCAAAAGCATAAGAGGAATTGTCAAAAAAGGATGAGGCTATGTCTCAGACAGGCTACTAAGAGTAGAACGAGAAAGGTACAGAAAAGAGTTAAGCAGATAGTACAAAACAAGCAAACAAACAAACAAAAAAAACCACAGAAAACGAGGAAAGGGGGAGAAGAGAAAGGTAAAAATAAAATCATATTTCAATTATTCATTTAATCATTAATATCAAATCTGTTTCTATGCTTAACTTAATTGGAGAGCTCAAGTCCCAGATAATCTAGTTTTAGTAGGAAATCTCAGAATACATCCACCAGCAGCTTTACTTCTCCTCTTTTAAAGTCGATTCCATTAGCTTCCACGGGAGCTAAGTCACTGCTCAATCAATCTAAAAATCCCTTCCTAACACAGTTCAGTTGTATTGCTTTACTTCACTAGTGCCACGCGCTTTCTCTTCTAATTTATGTCTCAGTCTCAGTGAGGACAGGCAGAGATCTACAAAACAACACATGGAAATGGCTTGGTTTGTTTGTTTTTTGTTTTGTTTTGTTTTTTCCCCCAAATGCACACCTTATCCTTTGCACTGACTTTCCTGGCATCTCTACTGATTTCTCTTAATATCAAGTGTTTACTGACACACTGTAAAACACAAGAATGTTTTATACTCAATTTTTATATTCTCAATAACTGATTGTTTCCTTTCAAGTTATAACCATGCACATCTGCATGGAAACTACATGATTTTCCCAATGAGACTTCATCATGTTCAATTTTAGCCATGTTCAGATAGCCTTCCTTTTTTTTTTTTTTTTTCTGTGCCGTAACTGGGAAGTCTACAGTGCTAACTTCATCATTCACAATAACTTCAGCCCAATATTCCTTTCAATAAATCCACTTTTGTCATTAAAATGCCTATTTTCTTTTCCCGATTCCTTTTTATTTTTTTTCTTTTCCTTCCAGCATCGGTCCATTAAGTGTTTAGTGAAGCTGAGCCACGCTGCACACTTCCTGTTTTGATACCTCAAAATACCATGAAGACAACTGATCTCTCACAGAGCTGTACCTTATTAATCAAGCACACTGTTGTTTTCAGAGTACATTCCAATTCTCAAGGAGTGCGTGCCACACTCCAAACCCTCTTCATCCAACGAGAAACAGGTAAACTTCTAAACAAAATCTTCTATCAGGTATTGCTGTGGTTGTTTTTTTTCACTAATTTTCACCCCACTCTCCAAAGTAATGTTTCTATTTCTTATTAAAATGAGAAAGCAACAGGAAATACAGGAAATATGCTGTTTTGACGTCACAAATAACATTTCAGTAAACAGTAACATAGCTGTACAGAGAATTTTTAAAGATACTTTTTTTTAATTGAATGTCATTGTTCCATTTAATTCTTGGGGAACATTTTTGTAATTTTGCTGTTGGCATAAACAATTCTAAGGTGAGAGCTGAAAGAAGCAGTCCTTCTTTCGTCTTATTCTGCTACCTTTACTGAGCTGTGGAATGAAGAATGTGATCTCACTTGATATGCAAAAAGGTAAATCTTCTTCCCCCGTCAGAGTTTTAATTTTCTGATGTTGCTCACATATTCCACAAGCAGATGAAAAAATTGATAGTTATAATATAGGAACTGCTGTAGCAGCACAACATTACATGAGCCTTAGTTTTCTGAAATTGCACCCTGAGATACTTCCAAAGATTCTGCTCTCTGCTGTTGTCGCAAACTTCTTTTGTGATTCACAGAAAACACGATTACTCAGATGTATCAGGAAGGGAAGCACAAAACAGCCAAAGCTTAGTACTCAGTCTATATGATGTTGCACAACAGCAGCTTGACAGTAGTTAACAATTTTATCACTAACTGCATAATGTTTGTCAATCCCATTGCTTTTCCTGCAGAGAGCTTGATGGTGAGCAATGAAGCTGTAGACTTGAGTCATAAACTGTATTCCATCTGTTGATATAGAAACTGTTTTAGTCATCATTATTTTTTTTTTTAACAGTTCTCATAAATATTCTTCCTCCTTTTTTCAGCCCACTGACAGCATCGTCACACTGTCCTGCTTTCCAATGCAATAACACATAAATATCACAAAGTAAGCTATACCAGCAACAGTTCTTCATCCTACCACGCTGGTGATAAAATATCTCACAGTAGTTTGAATTTGTTTCCAGGTATATGGAATTAATTTTGTCTGCACCTCCACAAAGCTCCAAAATATCAATGATAGGTACATGGCCAAGTTTTGCTTTCAGGCTGATCTTTCAGTTGCATAATTTCATTGATTCTGTTGGTGAAGCAGGCATTGACATTAACTCCTTACAATTCTAGATTATATGTATATGTTCTCAAATTTACTGGTTCATTAGAACAAAACAGATCCAGACCACCTTCCTTGCGAGAATCCTCTGGCCAGACAGCAACATGTAGCTCTCCATCAGCCCTCTCAAAAAGCCTTTCTTTTATCTCCTCATGAAAACCATCCATTTATTTCTATTTCAAAGGTTCACGTTAGGGATCTCTGATTAGGACTGCAGACACATCCTTTTTCACCTCTTCACCGTGAACAGCACTTTTGCATCCCCCCATTTGTAGTAACTCTTATGAGGACTGGAAATTGCTAGAGGACCAGGAGAAGGGTTTTTCTTTTGATCCTGTGCCTAGCAGGAACCACAAAATCTCCTTCAGAACTCTGTCGTTCTTCCCAGGAACTGAACAGTCTGCCCAGATCCAGTTCCCCAGCCTTTTCCTTCTCCCAGTGCAGATACAAAGGGCTCATGCCCCACATGGTGGGACAGTCCCTGACTGAGGCCGTGCTCTGCCTTCCTTGTGAAGGCAGACACCTCCAGCCCCAGGGAGCCCCCACCCCTGCTGACATACAGTTGCTGGTGAAATGGGTACGTTCTGAGCATTAAAAGGGAAAACATGATGAAATGCAGTCTCTCTAAGAGCAGTTTTAGAAGAGAAAGCATTTTTTTTCCCTTTACTAAAACAAGCTGGCAGCACCCAAAAAAACTTTACAAACATCCCAGAAAAAATTGGCAGTCCTCCTGCGTTTTGAGTACAGCACCTGCAGTACAGATAAGCTTCCTAATGAAGCTCTCTGAGAGCAGAGAGACATTCGCTCTAAAAGTACATCTACCTGGCCAAGGCAGCTTGTGCCCCACACTGGGCACCGAAAATGTCAACTATTTATGGACTGGTTCCGCCCAGTTCTGTGATGATTGGAGTGGGGCACCCCAGGAAAGGGGAAGCTGGAAAGGGAAAAGGGAGATGGGTGTAGAAATAAAATAGCGTCAACAATCTGAGGAGAAAAGCTATTTACTAAATAAGATAACAGAATGCAAATTAACATAATATAATCAGAATTGAAGCTAATAAATCAAATAAAATGAGTGCCTGAGGACTGATGGCCTTACGCTAAACGCTGAAGGAAAGATGGCGGCGAGCACCTACTGCTGGGTTGATCCAAAAGGGAAGAGACTGTGTCTCATGACACATAAATAGTTTTTATCTTTCCCCGGAAAATGGAGAAATGCAAAGCAACACAAAGTTTCCTGGGGTATGTAGTTCTCTTCTGAGACAGGTATACCCGAAGCTATCGATGACCCACGGAGCTGGAGCATTAACTCTTTAACTCCCCATGTACTACATGATGCTATGATGTGGAATACCAATAACAAAAATCATAAAACCATGGTATTTGAGAAAAAGCATATTTTCAAAAAGTGCTCCAAGTACTGTGAGGTTGCAGAATTACATTACCTGGATTGGGCTGAAGATACTCTATTGTCTTCGCCATTATTTCCATAACTGCCCTGCTGGTAACATCCACTTTCTAAAGGACAGAGAGTTAAACAAAAAGAAAGATGAAAAGAGATGTCAGACAAAAGAAGATGCTTTTGTCTCTTCTTTTTGTTCTTATGAATTCTTTAAAATATTCTCATCATTTTAATTTTGTGTTCGTGTGAACAGCTGTGGAGCAAATCCAGCCCTTGTTCCAGAATGGTGATAATACCTGAAAAATTATCAAAATATGAGCCCACCATTTCTGCTTGTAGCAGAGCCACTCTTTAAGTGAAGCCATTACTGCAGAGTATCTCGAGGTGATCTATCAGTAATTTGACACAATTCATTGTGCTATACTAATGTTTTTCATTAACCTGGAAAATGACCATAGTATGGAAAACTTTTTGATAGAAATGACATTGAGAACTATCTAAAGATAGATTAAAATAAAAACCAACCACTAAACAGAAAATGAGCTGTCTGCCCCTTTCAGAGAGAGTTCTGGTAAAACTGCAGTAGGTAAGACAAGGTATCCCTCAGTATCGAATTTCAAGACCATTAGCAGCTAGAAAGCATTGACTGTTTATTACCATGGGATCACCCCATAAAGAAATATTTCATATTTAGGACCTTAAATAAGGACAACTACATAGAACTGCATATGATTACTTTCTTCTACTGTAAAAGGAATTCTTGCTTTCTTAAGTAGTTTGCATCAGCCTTCTAAGTTGCTTGTAGGGAAATATACAACTACACTCTTTCAGAATTAGCCCTCAAAGAAACACTGTTTTGGTAGATTTGGGGCTCATCATAATCTCTCCTGTATTCTGCATTTGAGAAAACACACTGCTTTTCTCTGTGGGGTAGCTTGTGTCCTGCAGAGTGAACTTCTTTAATATAATGTCAAATTCCTACTTTAAAAAAGATCACCTGAGATAAGTTGTTTACAGCAAGCTGTGACTGACCTCCTTCCTGTTTGGATTTTTTTTATTGCTACTGCAATCTGCCAGGTCTTGCTCTGTGCTTTACACAAAGAAGCAGCAGAGGTTTGCCAGCCCTGGGTGAACAAGTAGCTGAACTGTCTGGTCCGCAGCCCAGTAAAGGCAAGAAGGCTGCAGAGGAGAGTGGGAGTGAGGGAACAGAAGGCCATGGACAAGCAGAAGGAATATGTCCACTGCCTACAGAGAAGCTGGCAAGGGATCTAGGACCAGTGGGGAGCTGGGGGGGCAGCCAAGGAGTTTAGTCTGTTCTGTTCTCAGTTCTTAGTGCTCTCATCTTCTGGGCTGCCAACGCGTACCTCCCACAAGCACCCTGTGGGATCTACCCCTGACTGCTGCACTGTCCTATTTCCAGTTCTAAAGCTAACACTAGTTTTCTGAATCTTCTTTAATGAATTCCAGGTTTGATGGCAAGGCCCATGCTTGCGGCACCTTCAAAAGGAAGCTGGGGCAAGGGGGAGAAATCACTTCTGTAATACTCTGCGATGAAGTACAAAAGATATGCCCTCCTCATTTGACTGTTATTCACAAGACATTTTTCCTCATTTTCCCATACAAATGCACAGATATTTATCTGTTTCTATTCTCTTTCTTTTGATCTGTTATCTATTAGATATAAACCACATAGTAGTAATTACTGTTACAAGATTTGTTCGCTACTCTCAAATATGAAGTTAGAAAAAAAAATAAAAAAATTGACTTTTTCAATGAACACATTCTCACCACTGCATAGAGCTGAGGCTCTCCTTCTCCCCATAAAGGCATTCAGTGCTACCACTGCCAGCTTCATTGAGCAGTCCACTGGGGGAAGTTAGCTCTTCCCAAGACACTTTGTCAGCAGAGGCTGCCTAAGGGTCTCTCTGCATCTGTGACTGAATATCCCAGCACAAATGTCAACCGTCTTCATCAGACAGCTCTTGCTCCTCCTGAGTGACGTTCAAGAAGCTGAGAACTAAAGTGGCACACTTTCCACTGAAATGACCATATTTACTCTGCCTACAGCATCCCTCTACAATGATTTAACTGATAGTAATTTGCAGCTGGCATCAGCTTCAATCTCTGAATGAAATATTGACAGTATAAAGAGTACCATATATTATGTACTCCTCCATCAAAAGATAAGAAGGGACAAGAAACAGAAACAGTCTTACTGAATAGGATCTGAGACATTCCAAACTATTCAATTTATTCAGGGTTAGAAGCTTTGAAATCTGTCTCTAGAAAGTAAAAATGAATAGTAATAATGACTGCATATTTCTGTACAAAGACTTACCCTTTCCATTTCTTTGAAGTCATCATCTAGCTTGGTTCCTTCTGCGCCTCCTACTTTTTCACTCACTTTCTGCAGTGAAAGAGAGACAGAAAGAGAGAAAGAGAGAAAGAGAGAAAGAGAGGGAAAGAGGGAAAGAGGGAAAGAGGGAAAGAGGGAAAGAAAGAAAGAAAGAAAGAAAGAAAGAAAGAAAGAAAGAAAGAAAGAAAGAAAGAAAGAAAGAAAGAAAGAAAGAAAGAAAGAAAGAAAGAAAGAAAGAAAGAAAGAAAGAAAGAAAGAAAGAAAGAAAGAGAAAGAAAGAAAGAAAGAAAGAAAGAAAGAAAGAAAGAAAGAAAGAAAGAAAGAAAGAAAGAAAGAAAGAAAGAAAGAAAGAAAGAAAGAAAAGCATTCAGCAATAACATAAATTCTGACCATCTTGTTTTCCTAAGGAAGTGTTCTTCCCCCATAAATTGGTATAACATTCAAACACATTTTTTCTGAAAAAAAAAAAAAAATTCAATCATACTTTAACAAAAGTAATCAGAAAACAAACAAACAAACGACTGCTGCATAAGTCTCAGAGACCCAATCCTTTGCTGGTATTAGAAGAGATACATACTATCACATCTTTGCACTATCACCCCCCTTTTTTATCTGTGCAATGGATGCCAGTATTCTGAACTTACCAGGCAACTAATCAACAATGACAGAGCTGTATTCAGCAGACAGAAACTATGATCTATGACCATTTGTGCTGGTGAAAAATGAAGTGACTTGACAGAATCGACTGGGGAAGGAATCAAGGCATAACAAACTTTCTCATCACAGCTGAAAAATGGCCACAGCTGCTTTGTTCAGTACATAAAAATGCAAAACCTAGAATAATAATCATGTATAAAGCCAAAGCCAAGCCCTGACTCCAGTCATCCACAAGCAACAGGCATCCATACCTTTGAACTCTTAGACAACATTTTGACCCAGGCTACAATCAAGCCTTCTCCATTTAAAATCAGGTTTATAAATAAAAGTGATTCATACAAACAGCAACAACAACAAAAACTATATTCACACCATGCAAGAATTTGAGGGTCATATGAGTTGTATAGTCTTTTCACTCTGGCAAAGACCCTGGGGGAATTTATCACAGTATTCCAGTACACCCAAGGACAGCTACAAAGAGGATGGACGAATTCTCTTTGCATGGAGCCGCACTGAGGAGAAGGAGTAATAGTACAAGTTGCACTGGGAGAAAATTCATGTAGATATTAGAAAGATATTTGTAATGAGAGAACAAATGATCACAGAACAAACCTCTCCAATGAGGTAGATTCCCCAAGATTGGAGATTTTCAAGACATGACCGGACAGTGCCTCCTTTCCTCATAAAAGATCAGACCTGATCACATTCTGAAAGTCCTTCCCACCACAGCCATTCTGTCTGATCCTCCGATTCTGTCATTCCATATACATAACTTAGCTGACAGACCAAAAACCAAAACATTGAACTTTGGTGTCATTTTCATTTTGCAAATATTCTGTATTGGTGCTTTTACTGTTTTCTTCTTTTCTTTCTTTTCTTCTTCTTTTTTTTTTTTTTTTTTTTTGTTCATTTGTTTCTTTTTTTTTTTTTTTTTAATTGTATAAAATGGTTATCTGAAAAAGAATTGGAAAATGAAACAACATTATCATTTCATTTCCCTGATTCAAGCTGGAAGACACTAAGGAGAGTTTCCCTCTAAAGTCAGTACAGGTGACAGTAAGCGGATTTGAATGATGGCTGCTAGAGAATACCAGTCAAAACAGATTTTAGCAACTGCTTCGTCAGTCAGAAGTATGTTAGTGGTGTAGCTCTACAAGTCAGACAGATGCACGTGACCCAGTGAACGTACTCCTCTTTCACTTGGCTGCTATTTGTCATATTAAATTTATCAGATATATTAGTTTCTGTTTTCTGCACATTTTCAGTTCTTTGTACTGAACATTCTTTAATTTTCTGAATCTTCTTTCAACCGTTGTAACGAAGTGTAACTACTGACTTCAGTAAAGTGACTTCTGCAACAGACAGGCAGGAATTAATGAAAAAATGCACTCCTTTGCTCTTTGTTTCAACCCATGCTAACATTGAAAGACAACCCACAACCTATCATTTAACTGACATTAATAAAATCTTGACATGATTAATTTCATCTTCACTATAGTTCACTCCTACAAAGCTGCAAGCACAGAATTACTTATTACTTATTGATGCAGACTATTATTATGTTTAGAATAGAAAATTACTATCAGTTCAGTTTGTTTTCTGCCAGCTCACTGCTAATTAGTACCCAAAACTGTACTAATTATCACTATGAAAAGCTCTAAAAAAAGAAAAGAAAAGAAAAGAAAAGGAAAAGAAAGAAAAGAGAAAAAGCAAGACTACAGTTACCCATTTTTCCTTATACAATTCAGATGACTCTCTGTGGTCTGTACTGCTGAACTTACTCTTCACAGAGATCAGTGAGGTACCACAAAAAACAAATATTGTAAACTCAGTACTGTTAGAAACAATTCTACTATGGACAATAGGTAGATTAAATATCTGAAAAGGTATTATTCATCTTCAGCGTCTGTGACAAACAGTAACAAAGGAAGTAAAAAACGACAGAAGTTTTCCTCACCAGCCCATGAATAAGCCTTCCTTAAACAGATAACCTACTACAGCTGAAATGGCAAAATCTGGACAGATGTTGCTATCTACCACAAGGCATTTAGGCCTCTGCAAACAACAGACTGCAAATATGCTAGTACTTGAAGATTCCAAGCAGATTTTGAATAGATGATATTCATCTCAAAGGATACAAAGTACTTGAAGGTAACTAAATTTCCAGCTGCTTTTTGGCATAGCTTCACTTCTCATAAATTAGGAGTTCTTCATAGCTGGTGAAGTTTACCATCCCCAATCATTCCCTGAAGATCCTATTTCACATCTGCAAACATTAGCAACTATTCTTTCTCTTCATATTCAGCTGAGAAATGCATGACACTTTACAGTGCAGCTCTATAGTCAGGTAGACTGTAGTCAGAGGTAGTTCACCCCTTTCTTCTCGACATTTTTGGCCACTTTGTCAATATCAGTCTCACAGCCCACATAGAAGTCACACATTTAAGGAGGCAAAGAAAAGAATCACACTGAGCACAGAAAACTTGTTCTTGAATTTCTGGATAAAATGTTGTTAAAGACAACAGGGATGAGTCACAGATAAGAGATGAGCCATGGAGCCCTTCTGTAGTTGGCTGACTCTTCTCTCAAGGTTATTTACATCACAGACTTTCAGAGAAGCACCTTCACCTCCATTATCCAGAGCAAAATCTAGTTTGGAAAGGTGTTATCAGACCATATGAAGAGAGCTAAATCACAATCCCATCTGAAAATGTAAAATACTGGTATTTTCTTGACAGATCAAAACACTCAGTAGTTAGAGACAAGAAATCAAACCAGTGATTGAAATTTAAGACCAAAAAAGCTAAAGAGTTCTTCACTCTTATGACAGAAGGAAGCAAACTCCTCAGAGGAAGACATTATGCTCTCATTTCAAGACCATCATCTAAGTTGATCTTGAAGGAGCTGTAGGTCTGAGAAAGGCAAGTGAAACATATCCATCTGAAACCACCTATATGTAATCCCATATTGACTAGAGATATTTCTCATCTTATCTGTATACATCGCCCTAATCAACTGTTTAAGCGTTTAATTACAGCTGTTGTTCTACAGATAAGAAATCACTGGTCAGGAAGTTACGGCAGCTTGTATCAACTGAGGATCTCCTTCTGCAAGAGTTTCAGAAGCAGTCAGAAACCTGTCACTGCAAGGCTTCATCTTTTGGAAGAACAGAAGCAAAAGTGTCTTCAGGATTATTAAGGATTTTCAAACAGGTACTAAAATGCTGTGATGATTTGTTAGCGTTGTAAATACAAGGAAGACACAGCTGACTTTCAAAAGTAGTGATAAACATATGTTTTAATTGAAAGAAGACTGTGTACACATGCTGAAGTTCTGCCAATGCTGTGGGCTTTTCAGAAGGAGAAAACATTTGAAGAAGTACATTTATAAAAAGCAGTCTCTTATCAAGATTTTTTTTTAATTTATTCTGTCGGTTCACATTCTGTTGAGTGCAAAGATATTGTAAGTTAATATTTCTGCCTGTTTGATTCTCACACAAGTTTGTACTTCAGAATTCATTACCACAGAAAACATGATACTTGAAATTCAAATTTATGGCAACAGTTCTGGTTCTCTGCACTCAATATGGGATACGCCTTGTGGCAAATTACACTCTCAGCCTTAGCCAGAAGCAAGAGAGGAGATATTCTGGTAATTTAAATTATAGTATAGACTAAACCAAAAATGCATCTAAAAAGAGCAAGTAAATCAGCTCTATTTGAGACTTCTCCCTTTCTAAATATCATTAAAATAGAAAAGAAACACCTTGTCCAGGTTAGCTCTCTCTAGTGAACTAGAGATACCTCATATTCAGAAACCCTGAGACACTATAGAAAATATCACTGCCAGTGCACAGCACCTGATTTTGTACCAGAAAGGAAATCAATCTGATTTCAACTGAGGGAGTGTAACCTTGCTTAAGTTCTTCAGAAACATCCATCTAGGTGAGGGAAGTCCCAGTTCACTAGCCAAAACCATTGTTCCTGGAAAGCTTCAGGAAACTCAACAGGTTTAACACTCATCTGTTGGAAAAATGGAGCATGAAACCCTATATTCTTGTTGAACACAAAAGATTTCACAGGAATGGAAAGCTTATCACCCTATCCCTTCCATTTAGTAGTTGTTGCACTTTATTCTATTTTTCTTTTGATTTGTAAAAGTATTGTATAAAACAGGGACTGTCAATAGGGGATAGCAAGAGAATATGTAAAAAAGCCACCTGAGTGGTAAAACAGAAACAGGATCCCAACTAAACATAAATTTAAGACTAACAAGGAAAATAAATCCTATTTACATCCCATTAGCAAATTTCTCAGCCCTGGCAGCCAAAAGAGCAGTCCACAATGCCAGCTGGAGTTCGTCAGCACAGGATCTGCTCTGCGCAAAACTGAAAAGCATGCTACAGCACAAGCTGTGAGGAGCCATGAAAACAATGTGAACGGCAAAAGGGCAAAAAAGAGATGTCCAAGAATCTCCAGGAAACTTCACTGTTTCTGTTGTTTGCACTGAGACTGACTGTGTCATTGAAGCTTTGCTTTCCCCCTAGTAAGATGAAGAAATACACTTGCCTACCACATGGCAGAATTGTGAGAATTAATTTGCACCTGCCACTGCTTGTCAGCATGAGTGTATCTAGCAGAAATGTTAGTGATGTAGTTAAGGTAAGCATCTGCCAGACAAGTCTGAGATTATCTCTTCCATTCCCCTTCTGCCATTTGACAGATATATTTAATCAGGAAATAATATACTGACTCCCCTGATAGCACTTTAGTGATTCTCTCCCCTCTGAGAGTCTTCTTTCATGGATCTGTTCCATCCAGCAGCACATCATCACAGCTGGGTACATTTACCCTTTCTTAAAATTTCCCTTGACTCTGATGATTTTAGATGCAGAATGACAACAGAAAGTACACTACTCAAATTATCAGGAAGTGAATTGAATTTGGGAACCTGAACAAGGAAAAAGAACGCTAAGACTGGGACACAAAAGCCTTGCCTTGGCCTCCCGCAAAGCAACTCCTAATTACTCTTTATATACATATAATAGTTTGGCCTTGCTGGTGCTCACAGCTGCTGGTAGTAGGGCCCATAGCCTTTTACAGAGGCAGGTTAGAACTGGGAAATCAGCAGTATCACATACAGAAGAGACAGTCCTTGGCAGTGCCACTGCTGAAGCTTGTCAAGTCACAAGGGAAGATCTTCCCAAGACAGGCTCTCCAGCAATAATCTGGAGCAATGGCAAAATGGCTGACTGAAACTCTTCCTTTGGAAGAAATCCAGAGAAACACCCATAGAGAATCTGTCCTATGTGCTTAATCTCATCATTCAGATTCAATCCCTAAACTGGACTTTCTTCATGTTCAGTTAAAGCTAAAGGGAAATGGGGATGTCTGGATCAGTGATTACTTTGTCCACCTTATGTAGCATTTTTCTTTCTGAATGCTGGCCATGACCACCCTGCAGAATTCTCCTGCTCCAGAGCTGTTTCTGCACTAGCAAACAATATGAAAGCGTGGCTGCATCTGTGCAAGTTTCTGCACTGACAGCAGTTACTGCAGAGCCTCTGCTGCATTGCCACTGCATTAGACTGAAGACTGTCCACTGGTGAGGGAAACAAAGCAGGATGAGAGCAGGGACAGGGCAGCTGAGAAAGCGCTTCAGAGTAGCAGCCAAGCTGTATCCCTGCATGTCCCTGCAAACAGGCACCCACTGCAAGAAAGCATGTAAGTAGTACCACAGTAAAGACAAAACTAAATCAGTAGTACACATTCTAGTGTCAGAAGTGTACTGACAGCTGAGACACTGCCATGCATCCAAGACAAGCACTAGAATCCATTTCACATATATTACTGAAGTTTTACGTTTGCCGTACACAGGTCTCAGAAGCACAGTTGCTGTGTCTGTGCACAGCCAGAAAGCTAGTCACAACCTCAGAATCTTTGCTGTTCAGAGTAGGCTCAGGAGCTGGCAAAGAGAAGCTGAGAAGCTGGCAAATGCTAGCAGAGAGCTGAGGATAGTAAGAACACTGTGTGCTTTTTTGTCTTTACCTCTCTGTCCCCAGCAGGACACCACTAGTGACAGCAGAGAAGAAACTGGCATAAAAAAGGTCGTTATGTCAGCTAGAATATACGCCAATCTTTCTTTTACTTTTTTTTTTCTTTTTCTTTTTGCAGTAAGCAGCAGGAACAGAGAGTCTACTCCCATATGGTATTTCCACTTCTGATGTCTACAGTGCTGTGATCTAGGACCTGTAACAGACCTGCAGGCAATAATGTGCTCATACACTTTTCACTCTTGTGCAAAGGGACCTGGACTCAGACCCACTATCCCCATGGCAGCAGTGGCGGCTCTGCCCTACACTGTATGGTCACAGAAAAAGCAGATCTCTGTGCTTCATTTCTCCGAGCAACAAAAAATATGATAGCGCTGCTTTTTCAAGGTAAGAGGTTCACTCAAAGTAGGTGGTGATAAAGAAATTCTGAGGTAAGGGTAAAAAGCAAAACAAGACTACAGTGAGTTTTTTGGATTCTGAAATTTACTGCATGCAGAGGTAAGCAATGCCAGCTTTCACATGGGCTCTTCCTGACCCATCATCCTCTGTTACCACAAATAAATAGTGGTTTTGTATTTGAGGACAATGTGAACTACAAAATTACACATTCATTCAATCTGTCATACTCCTTTCATGTCTCCATAGCAACTTTTATGAAATTATAAGGGGAAGATCACAGAATCACAGAATTGTTTGTGCTGGAAAAGACCTTTAAAGGTCATTTAGTCCACTCCTCTGGCAATGAACAGAAATACTTGCAGATAGATCAGGTTGCTCAGAGCTCTGTCCAGTCTGACCCTGATTGTCTCCAAGGTCAGGGCATCCACCACCTCTCTGGACAACCTGTTCCAATGCCTCACCACCTGCTTGCATTGTAAAAAACTTTTTCCACATGTCCAATCTAAATCTCTCCTCTTTTAGTTTAAAACCATTTCCCCTTGTCCTACCACAACAGACCTCACTAAAGAGTCTGTCCTCTTTCTTGTACCCCCCCTTCAGATACTGAGAGGCCTCCACCAGATCTCCAGTGCTCCTTATAAAATTCCCGTGTAGGCAGATTAAGAATTGCAGCTTCACATGTTGTTGATGCACTTTAAAGCAGAGGAGTTCTGAAGATTAAAACTACTACAAATGCATTAGATAGTAGGAAGAGTGAACAAGAGGCTAAGAGAAGCATACCATGTATCCATTAAGTAAGCTGCATTATCTGGAGCTCAGGTACATCATGTTTATGGATCACAATCTACATCCTCTCAGTTTCATACATTAACACATGCCTGCCCCATCTAAATAGCTTCTGACTGCAGAAGAAGTAATGACCAGTTCTTTCTCCCTGCTTCAGCTGGCAGATGCTTACCTCACTATATAGCAGACCTCAGATGTACAGGTGACAGGTGAATTAAACCAAGTCACCAGTCTGCTTGAGCACATCTTCTCCATTTCAGTACAAAACTGTGAATAAGTTTCCTACCTGAGAGGCAGAATTCACATTCTCTCCTTGTGAAGAACATAATTTGCAGTAAACTTCATCTTTGAAAAGTTGAGTAACTCACATGCAAGTATAAAATCTGCAAGGGTATGGTTTACATGACTCTAAGATCTCCACAGAACATGGATCCCAAATGCCCGATCAGAGGGTGGAAGCACCTCTCTTATGAAGGCTGAAAGAGCTGGGAGAGGAGAAAGGAGACCTCACTGCAGCCTTCCAGTCCCTTTCAGCCCAAGCCGTTCCATGATTCAATGAATTAAGTGCTACAGCTGCTCACAAGGAGCAGCACTGAAGTCCAGGCAGTTGAACAGATGCATCTTCACTAAGCAACAACAGAGCTGAGTCTGCGGCCTTTATTTGGAAATTCTAAGAGATACCAAAGAACAGAAAAAAACGTCCATAAGATCCCCCTGCAAACAGCTTATAGTATAGCAATAATTTCATTAACTGGCTCATCACCACTACAAGAAGCCAACATAAGACAACACAGCCCAGTATAATAAACTTTGCTTTACATGCATACTGCAATGTATAATATACAAATATATCTTTATTTATACATTTATTATATAATTAATATTATAACAATAATATAATATAATATAATAATATATAATATTATATATATAATTAACATTGTACATATAATAAATATGTACATAAATGAAAATAAATTACAGTCAATTTTTCCGTTTTTTATAGCCTGAAGTACTGTGCTATATCTACCTTAAGTTTCACAGAAAAGAAAGGGAGAAATGTTTCTCTGAAAAAGCAATTTCATTTGCTGCTCTTTGTCCGATTATAGTCCGTATAATTTTAAAATGATATAAAGGTAAACTCTTCCATGAGCAAGTTCAGCTTTATGAAGCTCTCAGATTTTACTGACTTTTCCTAAAAATGTTATGTAATCTTGTACTTGCAGTACAGGCTCATTTACAGTCCTTGAATTTTAAAAGCAGAATAGGAAGATGCAGAAGTAGAACTGCTCACATTTCTCACTTACTAACTCAGGGTGAAGATTTACGATGTAAACTTTTCTGACTCCCTTTCTGAGGGAGCTGATCCATTGTTAACTCTTTCCTGCTCAGTGTGGAAGTCCACTATCCAGAAAGAAAATATCTGCTCACTGCATTTTGAAGTCTCCATAAAAATTAAAGGGAAACTATCAGTGGTGAAATTCTGTCCTCCCTAAGTTACACTGCAGACATTTCTCATCACAAAGTTAAGCAATACCTTTTAAACAGCGTACTACAAAATAAAATCATTGGTATATGAAGGGAGCAATGTTCACAGATCAGAGTGCAGAAATATGTGTATGGGGAATATGCTTCTCAGTACTAAAAGCCCACCTGATCCTTTCAGCAGGTTCACGAAGGTGAAGAAGCATCCTAATTGAGTCCTAGAAAGAAAGCTGCATACACCTATAATGTACTGGCAAACAGACAGTTTAAACTTGCCTCATTGTGTTTAGAGAGAGAGACCACAGCTATGTTTCACAGGTGAAGGAAGTCATCCTAGTGTCCACAGATGCTGCCCTCCTATGCATCCACATCCATCCCACTGAAACCTGTTTTCTCCTGACTGGATCTATTTTGCTGTACATTGCTGCGATAAGGCATGCTGCACAATCCTTAACACATGCTCAGAGGCTTTCCAACTACTGTACAGTAATTGGAGGTTTCTGCCTGCCATCTGCAAAACAAAGCAGCTAGGTGATGTGGAAAGAGCTAGGCCAGAGAGAAAAAGAGGAGGTGTAGTTTTGAGCTGGAGTAACAAAAAACAGCTTCCACTCCACCAGACGTCATCCTAAGAGCTGCTCTACACTGTCACTGCCACTGAGAAGCCCATCTATTCTTTCTTCTGTCTTATTAAAAACATTTACACTGTTGTCATGTGCTGATCTGTTTTCTGCCAATTTTTATCCCAGAGACATCACATTTCAACAAAACGTATCGGTATTCTTTGTAGAATAGGTAGCATTTATCTTCCATTTGAAATAACTACTCAAATTCCAATTGAAATACAGGTGCTTTTAAGGACAATTGCCTTACACTGCAGATGAAAATAACACTTTTTCTTCCCTTTCTCTTTGCTATGTTTTCCATAATGTCGAGTCTTACAATTTATCTTGGATTTTAATATTTAAATATCTTGTCATTTGCATGGAGTTTTTAGTCATGTACTATTCTTTATGGGAATCTGCTAATTTAATATCTTAGAACATTTATACACAATCAATCAAAAATCAGTATATGGTGGTAAGTGCAAACAAGAAGTACAGAGCAGCTGAGATTTTCAAATATTTAAGTTCAAACATCAGAATGAACAATAAAAATATAGCATTAAAGTCTTCATGTAATTCTGTTAGTTAGCCTGATTATCTGATCTATCCACTTGCTCAGAATTACTGTCCTCTGTACAGACAAGTACTACAGAAACATCTTCACTATAACCATACCGTTTTATCTTTTGGGGATAGAGGAGATAAGTTGAGATCTGTATTGTTTCACATCCTTCAGTACTTGTCTGTAAAAAAAGAAACACAGCAGCAGAAGGAATGCTAAATACTTCACTGACTTCATCTGCATTACGATGCTTAGCAGTATAACTTAGTCTGAGAAAAGAAATAATTCCTGAAAAAGTCTAATCTCATATACGATCATTTCTTGCTTTAAAATAATGCATTTGAATTAGTTTCCAAAGGTGACATACAAATAGAAATCATACACAGAAGTAGTTGGTTAGAAGGATGCCAATATTCTGTGCTAGACTTGAGCTATGTTAATGCAACTTCAAATCCAGAGAAGATCCTAGATTAGCACGGACAAAAAGGTCAATGACAGGAATAAATTCCTGCCATTTGCTACCACCTATAGGTTATGGGGACACTGAGAACACAAATTTTTCACTGTTACCTGCTTATGTTGATATCTCATATTTATGTAGCTTTTAAAACTATTTCAAACTAACTAATGTTTGCAGAAAGCAAGTAAACAAGGAGGGCTTGTATTACAACCAATACAGCACCCCTATCAACAGCTTCAGACAACAGTTTTGCTCACATGTAGGTCTCAGTTATGCCACAGGCTTTACAGCTTTTTTCCAGCGAAGTATCATATTGACTGTGTGGCCTGTGCCAAGTAATTTAATCCACTTGTGCTTAGATTTCATCCCTCCCCACGCCACATCAGTAGCAGGGTGGATTAATCAGCTAGGATCACAGTTTCCACAACGGATTTTTTTTTTGCAAAGTACAAATGTTCTTAATGAGCTGGCAGCATAACTTGTTTCTTAGCAAACACACCATAGCTTCCAGAGCTGACTTTTATCCATAAGGACAGGTAGTAAAACTCCCACTGATCTTACTGATACAGGATCAAGCAAAACAGCAGAAGTAATAGGATTTAAAGCTAACAATTGCTACAGTCTGCTTATCAATAATTTCATTTTTAAATCAGTTTTAATGTCAAGATTCTTCCCATAAGCCACTGATCTTTCAAATACTTCTTTTGTGATTGTTGAGTCTCCTGCATTAACAAAAGATGACTGGAGTTGATAGCATTGTACTGCTCAGATTTCAGAAACACCAGCACAAAATGGAATATCAGTGTTAGACACATTCAGAAAAGTAAACTTCTACAGAAACTTTGACCCTGTAATGGTTTTGCACTTCATTAGTATTTAGCAGCTGTTGTTTGAATCTATATAAAACAATCAATAATGCAATAGCCTACGGTTAAAACCATTACCCCCTTTGTTTTAAGCACTATTTTAACTTATTAATAAGGACACATAAAAGCTTTGCCTACTTTAGGGAGTCTTTTCCAAAAACACCTCCTTTATGGCTGGAAGTACTCTGGCTCCAGCAGAACTTCAAATGCTATCAGTATATTTCCAGCAAGCCAAACAGAACTACTTCTAATCCTGCTCAAGTTTTGTCTTTGCAAAGCCAGGTGACCTCCCTACGCCTGGACTGACAATACAAATAGCAGTGGTGAAACTCAACCACGTTAACACTTCTCAGTCACTGATTATGATACAACAAAGGCATCTGAGACTTAGAGATGACTGCTGGAATTCAGATGGCATAAATAACACAGCAGAGTTGGAGCATGCTGAATTACTTCCCACCTTCATACCCAAGGAAGGTGTGAAAAAAGGAATGAGCGAAAACACATCTATATTTTAATTAATAAGATCTTAGATAAGTGAATGGAAACATTTTGATCCTGTATATTAAATGCAAATGTGGAAGCTCAGAAATTATTTCCACAAATTCCAGTGCTAGCAAGCACAATTAACAGCATGCCACCTGCTTCCTACATGATTCATCCTTAATTCTTAGCTCCACAAGATAAAGACATGATAGCATCCAAAAAAGAAAATCTGGTCCTTATCTTTAAGTATGACTTCAATTTGTATCTTAAGCTTCTACACTGCCTATAATAATCTACTGCTAAATTTGTCGTGTCACTGTCCATCATGAAGTCACATCCAAACACGAAATATATACGTATTCAGGTGAGATTTTAAATTGTATATGATTTTGGAAGCCTGTAGGCAAAAGTAAATGCATAAGTATTTTTCACTGTTTGGTAATGGCAATGCAAAACAAAATTCTAATGGTGGAAAAGTACCCAGAACTGAAGGTAGGGTGTATGGAGACTGAAAAATTGCACTGACTTTTGCAAGATCTCATTTTTCACACTTCATTTATGCAGGATATGTCACTCACTCTGAAGTTGCGTAGTCTGGTGGACAGTAAATAAGCTGCATTTTGAATATTCATGAATCTGCGAATAACATTTTCTGTGCCCCAGTTTTTAGCTGCTGCGTGAAATGATAATACCCAAAATAAGCCATTTTTATGTCTTCTCCTTAAAGTGTGCATAGGCTGTGATGGCATCCACAAATCAGTTGTGTCTTCTGGTTATTATCTGATTAACTCATATTTTACTCTATGCCAATGTAAGTATCAACAAATGGTTTACAAGAGCTCTTAACAGGTAAAACTCCTTAAATATAAAATCCTTCTCTGGAGATATTCAAGACCCGCCTGGACACCTACCTGTGTGACCTGGTGTAGGGAACCTGCTTTGGCAGTGGAGTTGGACTCGATGATCTCTTGAGGTCCCTTCCAACTCCTGTGATTCTACGATTCTATGATTTTCAAAAGGCAAAAGAATTCTTCATACATCTTAGGACATGCCATCACAGGATCACAGAATGGTTGAGCTTGGATGAGACCTCTGGAAATCACTTGTTCAAAGATCTCTTGCTCAATCAGAGCAGGTTGCCCAGGACAGTGTCCAAACAGCAAATCTGCCAACTTTAGCATATAAAAAAACTGTGTGGGTACATTTACTAGTGGTGCTCTCTTAAGACTTAGCATGCAGTTCTTATTCTTCAGGCCCACTGCTGATCTCTTGAATCCTCCTTGTTAGGGCTTTTTAAAGAGCCACATAGGAAAGCAAACTTTAGCAACGAGAGTCTGGAGGAGGCTGCCTTCCAGCACTGCAGAAATGTTCAATAAGACAGCTAGAGCTGCTAGTGCCAACGTAATGTTAATAACACAATGCAGTTTTAGTTGTTGCTGAGCAGTGTTTACACAGTCAGGGACATTTCAGCTTCTTACACTGTCCTACCAGTGAGGGGCAGGAGTGCACAAGGAGCTAGAAGTGGGCACAGCCAGGGGCAGTGGGCCCAAACTAACAAAAGGGATATTTCACAACAAGTGGGGTCATGCTCATCTATAAAAGTTGGGAGGAGAAGGAAGAAAGAAGCAGACATTCACTGTGAAAGTGTCTGTCTTGACAAGAAATTGTTATGAGGGATGGGGACTGCTTTCCCAGCAGTGGGTGAATATCTGCATGCTGATGAGAAGCACTGAATGTATTTTGAATGAATTTCATTCTTTGCTTTGCTTGCGAAGGCATTTTTTGCTTTACCTATTGAGCTGTCTTTATCATATTACATGAGTTCTCTCACTTCTATCTTTCCAACTCTTTCCCCCATCATACCTGGGGACAGTGAGCAAGTGAGCAAACGGCTGTGAAGGGCTCAGTTGCTTTCCAGACTTAAATCACGATGTGGGCAATAGGAAAACCAACACCCACAGCTGCTCTTTTTTCAGATGCAACAAATGCACAAGCCAATACCTTTCTCCAAGGGAAGAAAGTTTAGTACCATCTAAACTAAACCATTTCCTGCTTTTCATCAAGAACATGAGGCATTGTCTAGTGCTGGAGCTGTCAGAAAAACGGTTACAATTTCACATGGCGTCTTGACCACCCAACCACTTTCATTTTTATTTGACTGTCTGTGCATAAGTTCTACCACAGGCCACTCCAATGAAGTATTTTTTTGTTTCAGCATCAGTATAACTGGAGTCTTCCACTAAGATAACCCAGCAGCATGATCCATCCACTCTCATAATCACTAACCTATTTTAGTTAGCAGAAAGTGGGGAAATTAGAAGCCTTTGCTCCTGAACAGATTCCATTTCAACTTCAAGCTTATCTTACCACAGCACAGACAGTCTGAAGAATAGTGCAGCTTTAAATTAACAAGGAAATTGGAGAGAACTACCATGCTTAATGCAGAACAGCATTTTGCTCTTGTAATTTGCTCTTGTAATTGACACTGTCTTTATCTTTTGGAGTACCTGATGAAGTTGCTACTTCTTCTTTGACATATAGCATTCTTTTATGAATTTGCAAATTAGTGTTTCCCTTTCTTATACTGTAGGTACATCAGTGGAACAAAAACCAACAAAAATGACACTTTAAAATAAGGAAATTTTCAAAGGGTTAGTAAATCCTGAATATTTTATCAGTAACAGATTTTACAATCATCACAAACTTTGAAACTGGAAAAATAAACCTAAAACAGCAAACCTAAACCAAAACAATTAACAGCAAAACAATTGCTGACCTGACACAGGAAAGTGGAGAAAAAATACCTCCAGACAACTGCAGGACGGGCAGCAGGTGCACTAACTGTGTAAGCTGACAAAGCTACTAAAGCTCTGAAATGAGGCTGGTAATATTTCTACATCACTATTCTTTGCATAAAATGTAGTATCTCCCTTTTCCTCTACTTTTATCTTTCTTGACTATTTGAGTTGTAAGTCTGTCTGGGTAAAATTGGGGTTATTTGTATGCAGAGTATATGTACATCATTAAGATGGCTCAGTCGGTACCATGGGCTTGACATTCCCTAGGCACTAGTGCTGAGGAGATTTACCTACATTTTGAGATCCAAAATTAAATTGAACTTCTACCCTATCAAACTACCCACAGAAAAGTCTAAAACCTCACACATTCCTCATTACGTGAACTTTATAGCCTCATGCAAACTGCAAGCAAACCAATAAAATAGAAGGTATTACTACACATAGGACAGTCAAGCTCTGTTTAAACAGCTCAGATGACACAGTATGATGATCTCCCATTCTTTCTTAAGATCTCTTCTGTGTCATAGATTCTGATGATTCAGATGCTCTGTGTGAAAGTAGTCAGGAACACAAAAGATCAGCATGTTAAATTACTGCAGAAGAATTATAGTTTTGGGCATGGAAACGGTAATCAGAAATAGTAATTCTGACAATATGCTATAGAGTAACTTCAGAGATGCTATGTATTTCTCAGTTTGACAGATAATGTCACTTGGCCAAAAAGAATCTTTTCTTTGGCAGAATTTTAGTGGTTTCAGTATGACTTCAGAAATGATTTCTGCATGAATAGATAGCTATTCTGTTCAAAATCATGCAGAATAAATGACTCTGTAACTCACTCTGGGAAAATCTCTAACGGAAGAGACTAAAATGTGGATTTCTGACATCTCGAAGCCTTATCTCTTCGACAACAAAAATTGGGCTGGCCCAGTTAACATTTGTAGACAAGTGATATGGAGAAGGATCTCATACAACGTAGAGAAGGTCCATAGGGAGAGATCATACAGTTCACAGAAAAAAATATCAAAGGAATAGTATATATTTGAGCAAACTACTCACTGCTTTTCACATAAAAATTCCTCTGCTATGTCAAAACTGTTTTCAGCATCATATAAGTGAGCAGATTTTCTGTAATCCCTAGAAGATTTACAAGATAAGCAAATCATGCTTTCTAAATCTGATCAGTTTTTTTATTATAGAGTTTTGAGGGTTACTGTCCTTTTAACAGACTCTGTGGAAGACACCTTGCTCTGGAGATCAATGACAAGTTAGCTGGCCAACCCCATTTCCTCCAGGATATTGATAGGGCTGACAACTATTACAGTGCTCCTAACTACCTAAGGTAAGAATTAGGTAGCATCATAAATGCAGACAGTGTGACTCCTCTATTTGTGTAAACCATAAAACAACAGTCTCAGTTTCCCCTGCTGTGTCAGCAGTGAAACTTCTTTTATGTAACTTCTGCTTTAAAAAGACCAGAAATATAGCTACAGTAACTACGTGTGCAAGAGAAAAACATCCTCTTTTTTGCACAGCAAAAATACAAAGGAAAATTCTTTGTGGTCTGTGAATTTAATTATATAGCATTTCTTAATTTAATAACCCATTAAAATCTATTATCTATAGCTCCTGAAGAGGGAAATAATCAACCATGCTTGCTGAGGGAAAGGCATTCAGTTAGTTGCTATGACACAGTAAATCTTCCTTTCCTTTTGATGTAACCACAGGTTATAATCTATGTATTTCTACAGCACTGTAATGAGATGTTTGAATCATTTCATAGTAGCCTGCTGCACCTAATAAAAGGTTTTACTGCATCAGCGTTCACAAGGGATGAAATACGTGCCAATTATTCACAGCAGAACAATCATTTTCCTTTACCTTTGTCATTCATTCCAGCAGAGAAAATAGTCAAGAGTTTTCATACAGGTTTTGCTACTTTGCAGAGGTTTTAGACAAAATGCACAGGATTGCAAAGGTTTTAACCCAGGTGGTAGACACAAATGAATTAAGGAAGCAAAACCTCCACCAGTTCCTAAATATCCTGCTCGTGCTTAACTTTCAATTCTATATGCCTAATTACCTCAGGGAAATACTTAAATCAACAGAGGCACCAAAACTTGCTGATATTAAGCAAGTTGACAGGGCTGCAAAATTTGTGACTAAATGTTATAACAGTTCCACTCCAGTGAAAGAGATGATTAGTCCTTCCAAGCAGTAGTTGTGCTAGGTCCTCACAAGTTTGAATTTGATCCTCAAAAGACTGGGACTTGTGCTGATGTCATTTTCAGAGATAAGACTTGGATTCTCCAAGTCAAACGGGCTTTTCTACAGTGAGTGTAACTGTGCTTAAATTCTACTGAAATCTGTGCTTCAAATTTTGCATCAACGTATGTCCATTCCCCATGCTTCTTGTTGTGTGACCAGCCCTCATCTTAGGACTACTGGAATTTCTTTAATCTAAGAGTTGTTTAACTGAACAGACGAAACATTAGTATTTGTAAAACAAGAACGGTAAAGTCCTGGTTTTGTACATAGAATCACATTGTCATCAAGGTTGGAAAAGACCTCCAAGATCATCCAATCCAACTGTCCAACTATCACACCTATCACCAACATTTCCCCACTAAACCATGTCCCTCATGTCCCCTGCCTCCTCTCTGGGCAGCCTCATTCCAGCAGTTGGACACACCTTTGGAGATCACTCCTTTGGAGAAAGATCCTACCAGACCAGATGTGCTAGACAGTATCTGTCTAAAATTGGAATGGGATGCATCAGGATCAGAAGAAAGCTCAGGGAAGTTTAAGCAGAGAAGACAAACTGGAAAAATCTGAATGTAAAGACATAATTAGAGCAAATTTACTACTGTTTATTTATTAAGATAATGCAATAGTTGGATAGCTTTTTTTTCTGGGGAAGAAGAAAGTACAACTAACAGATACCACAGTGTCTTGCACTAACAGAAGTCTTTAAATTTTTAACTGAAATTTGTCTTTGAAATTCACAAACAATGTATTTGCAACCCAAAATCAATTTTTTTATGTATAAAATTGTGAGAAGAGGCCAAGACTTTACAGACTGAAATAAAATTTTGATCAGTGAAATAAATGCGTAAGATATGAAGGCAACAGCATTTTGGGCTAACACGTAGTAAAATATATCTGCACAGATGGATACTCTCTTGATAATAATTACACTGACCACTGTAGAAAACATACCAGAAATAAGCACTTAAGCTTCACTCTTCTCATAGTAGGGAGTCTAGTTGAACACTGTGAGCAGAAATGCAGCATACCATATCAAATACAGTTTTATACAACAAGAGATAGAATTCTTACTTGTTGCTTTCCTTTGGTTTGTACCTGCATGTAAAAACAAGCGTATGAATATACAGATGCAACTTTAGATAGTACACAAGTACAACCATTTTTCTATTTAAAAATGATCATTAAAGGGATAAAGAATAATGTTTTCACTGCTTTAAATTAACTTCTAATTGCTTTCTTCTATGATGAAAGCTACCATGATTTGAATGTAAGGTATTTCCTGACAGGTGAGCAGCTGTTGCATGCAAATAATGCAAAAACAGATCTAATTTCTTGTCTTCAGCCTCATTAAACCAACTTCTGCAGTAGGCCAATTTCAGTAGCAATGCCAGCGGCACAGGTTTCCTAAATTAGCTCAGCTCAAATTAAATATTTAAAGAAGAAGAGCTTTTAAGGCAGCAGGGTATCATTAAGCCACAACTGCCATGCAGAGCTACAGAAGTGTCATCTCAAAATACATGCAGAAAAGAAAATCTGCTGGCTTCAAGGCAGACAATTACCAAGATCCTTAGGTTAATATAAGGATTCAGAAACACAGTGCATTATCTTGCATTGACTGTGAATATGTATTTCCTCAAAAATCCAAAATTATGCACATTTAAAGCCATGTAAATTCACTTCTTCTGGGAAATAAGGATGTATTCTTTACTGTTGGAATCCATGCCAGTGATTTCACATACCAAAAACATTTCTGTGTTAGACCTAAATTAGAATTCTACATAGAGGAATTAGTGTTCGTCATGTAGAGGTGTGTTCAGTGTCTTTAATATCCATTACTGCAGAGAAATTGGCATTGGTAGTTGCTGGGGTTTTTTTGTTTATTTGTTTGTTTTCTAGCAACTCAAAGGTAAAATTCCTTTTCATTCAAAATTGGTTTTGCTTTTTATTTATTTTTTTATTTATTTATTGTATCCTTATTAAAAATTCTCTCTCAGGAAAGGAAAATAATATTTACCAAAATAGCGGTGTAAACAACAATCCACATGAAAACTTAGTTCTGCTTTCATTCCTTGGTATATTTTATTTGGCAAGCACTCTCAATGGCAGCTAGAGGCAGAAAATTCTCAGTTATGCTACCGCCTTTACATGACTTTTCTGCCCAGCGTTTGACTTTGGGGGACACTCTCTACAGTATCGTTCCTTAATCTGAGACAATCTAACTCTCACTTCTCACACAACTAGCTTTTATTACTAGCTTGTGCAGTCTGTTATCACGTCAGTCACTACTGGTTTAACTGACATGTTTTTGTGAACTAATCTACCCATTACTGAAGTAATTACTGCCCAAGCTCTTCATATTCCAGCTAGGAGGTTCAGGGTACTTTTAAGAGTTCTGAGTAAAATGGAAGATGCTAGATAGCAGGTAGTATAGCACTATTTGATATTCAGTTCTGTCCATGCCTAAAAAAACTCAGCTGTAGGTACCTCCTGGTTCTGGCCATGCTATGCCACTAGCCTGTAGTGACATAACAATCCATTGTCCAATGACTCTTGAATCGAACTCTCTCCCTAGTTTTTTCCTCCTTTTTTACTGCCCCCATTGCGCTTTGCAGCCACTTCATTTGTTTCCATTTCCTTTTCAGCTCCCAACATCTTCACTTTTCTGTAATTCAGAAGTATTTCTCCCACTCCCTTAAATGCCTTAGAAAGGTGAACTATCTGACAGCAATCCCAACTATTAAAATATTTTACTAACTAAACCCCTGGCGAACAATCTACATGCTGTAGGAGTACCACTAAAAAAGAGTTATTGTGAACAGTGATGATCAACAGGAAATAAAGCAAGATTCCTAGAGCATAAAAGATGTAACACACTGAAAGCCTCAGACTGTTTGGCTGCACAGTTTAATAATATTTAGACATTCACTGTGCCACATTAAGTTGCAGAGCCACAAGACAATACTTTTTGCCAACTGAGAACGCAAAAGTGAGAGAGCTTTCACAGAAAAGTAAGAAAAAATAAACATCCAAATGTATATAATCAGTGTTAAATCTGAAGCTTTTATACTTTCAACAGGAAACAAACCTATACTGTAACCAGCAACCTCAGTTAGCCATATTGTATAAAATCTATTTTGTATATAATCCATTGTATGTAGCAGCAGCATAGCATAACACTACAGTGGTTTGCTTCACACTAATCAGTTATCACAGAATCACAAAAGTTGGAAAAGACCACTAAGATCATCAAGTCCCATCATCAATCCATCAACAAACCTACTAGAATATGTCCGAGTGCCACATGGACACTTTTCTTGACTTTATCACTTCCCTGGGTAGACTGTTCGATGCCTAACTACTCTTTCTCAGAAGAAATTTTTCCTAATATCTAACTTGAACCTCTACTGGTGCAACTTGAGGCCATTACCTAATCTCATCCTATCACTGGTAACCCAGGAGAACAGGTGGACTCCCACCCCACTTTGATCTCCTTTCAGGTCACTGTACTCAGCAATGAGGTCTCCCCTGAGCTTCCTCCAGACTAGATAGTTCCTTCAGCTGCTCCCTGTAAGACTTATGCTTTAGTATCTTCACTGCTTCGTTGCCCTTCTCTGGACACACTCCAGGTCCTCAATATCTTTCTTGCAGTGAGGAGCCCAAACCAGAACACAGTACTGGATGTACAGTCACACAAGTGTCGAGTACAGGGGGATGATCACCTCCCTGCTCCTGCCGGCTACACTACTTCTGATACAAGCCAGGATGCCCTTGGCCCTCTTGGACACCTGGGCACACTCCTGGCACATGTGCACATAGAGGAAATTGTACTGTAACACAACAGTTAAAAATTGAATGCCTATTTCTCATCTCAGCCAGACACTTGCTTTCACTGCTTTTCACACATTATTCCACCCATCTCTCGCGGAAAAGGGAAATAATACTACTCCTTTGTAAAGCACGTATTTATTTTTAGTGCATTCTTCCTTGATGCAAGGATCACTGTTTACACTTTGAGAAACAAAAATATATTATGGAATCATACAGAATCACAGAATATTCTATGTGTATTCAGATTTTTTCCTAACTTTATCACTTAATGATAAAAGTTTCAAATTTAAAGCTTTTTCTTCTTTTTAAACAGGTTTTAGGTACTCTCCTCTCTACAGGTACAATATTACCAGGAAACTGATGGTATTACAGACTGTTCCTCAAAATCACTCTGTTAATTAAACTTTAAGTTACATAGGTAGGATATGCAGTCTGTAATTGCTGTTGTCATTTTAGCCAATTACTATCTACAGGGGTATCTATCTCTTAACTGTTTGTCAGTATTGAAGATGATGACACTGAAGACCTATTTTTCATAGAAACATAGAATCGTTATAGTTGGAAGAGACCTTTAAAGATCATATAGTCCAACTCTTCTGCACAGCTAAGTTGCTCAGAGCCTGGTCCAGCCTAGCCTTGAAAGTCTCCAGGGACAAGGCATCCACCATATTTCTGGCAACCTGTTTTAATGCCTCACGATCTTCCCTGTGAAAGACTTTGTCCTTACAGCCAACCTAAGCTCTATCCTTTTTAAACCTGAAGCCAATTCCCCTTGCCCTATCACCACAGACCCTGCTGAAGAGTCTGTCCCCTTCTTTCCTGTAGCTCCCCTTTAGATACTGAAAGGCCACTATCTTCTCCAGGCTGAACAGCCCCAGGTCTCTCAGCCTGTCCTCGTAGGAGAGGTGTTCCACCCCTTGGATCATTTTTGTGGCCCACTTTCTTACAGAATATCACCATTATGTTAAACTTTAAATTGTTACTTTACAGAAACTCAGTCAAGTTATGCTATTGTTTGCTGCAGGTATTAAATGGCATTTTAAAACTCACTACATTTGTCTGAAGACTTTTCAGGATGAACCATCTCCCAGCTTCATTTCACAAACTGCAGCATTTGTACCTGAACTGAGCTAATGTTTCACTCAAAAAATTATAAAATGTGTCCCTGAAAGGCAGCTGAGCTTCAGTGACATCAGCTATATGAACAGTGTTGCTACAACTCAGTGTTTCATAACCAGGACACAGCTTTCTGCTCATTACAGATGGCATGTTCTGGCTTTTTTTTTTTCTTTTAGACACTATAATGACTTATTTCAAGTTCATCACACTACTGACATCTATCACTACAAAACTGAACGACTTTTTAGAGTCTTCTAAGGATCATATGTAGTCTTCAGAAATTGGCTATTCAACTAAAATTAAAACCAGCAGTAGTTGCTTAAAGTTTCTTCTGTAACAGACACCTAGAAAGCACCTGCAATTCTGTGTATGAAAAGACTTTTCCCTGGGCACAGCTTCTTCATAGTTGAGGTGTTTGTATGCTCTACTTTCATTTCAGTGTTTAATGCCATATCTTGTTTAACTAACAAAGGAAAATGTGCTTGGTCTCAAGCTTACGTTTGGATATCACTCACTTAAATCATGAAATCATTATTCAAAGCTAACAATCTCTGTCTAGGAAAAGACCTAAGCTTAGATGGAGAGGCTGCTGCTTTTGGTTATAATCTACTGCTATCAATCACAGAGGATTGCAAACAAAGACTTCATATGATCTGATTAAGGCTCACACCGTCCTTGACATTGCAGTTGTGATCTGAAAGCTCAAAGGCTTAGAGATTTTCAGGTCACTGTTACTAATTGCTAAACTGCCAGGTATTATTATGCTCTTCCCACATGGGAGCCCTTAAAAAATTATAAGTAAAAAAAAAGTATGTGAGAGAGAAAGAAAAACCCACAACAAAACAAAACCAAAGCAAACCAAAGAGTGAGACAGAAAGAAAAAAGTAGGAAGTCATCTTGAAGGTGCAAGTGGTATAAAGCAGCCAGCAAGCTAAAGTCGGGAAGTCGGACAGATCAGACTGTCTGACAGAGACTGAAACAAAGCATGTATTCACTTGTGCAAGATTTACTGTTATTTCCTCACTTTCTCCTCTTTTCTCCACTATAGATTACAATTGCAATTTAGCTTCACTTTTGGAGAAAACAAAGCAGGTCAGAAAAGTTCACTGTAACTCATCTTTTCAGATGCTACACAACTCTGATAACTTATTATCTTTGTCAGTTCTGTAAGCAGTGTCCCGGGTCAGGTTCAAGGACAGTTCTACAATACTTCTGAAGACTATATTGTCATTCTACAAATTTCAAATTGTCAGTAGGGCTGCCAACAATAGTGCTACAAACAAATACAAGTTAAAACTTTACTTTTCCTAGCTTCTCAAATGGAAGACAAATACTGAAAAGCGCACATGAAAAACATGGAACAGAAGAACTGTAAGGGCAAGAAAAACAATTTTCAAAGGTGAAGGAAAAGGGCAAAGAAAAGCACCTAGTACCAAGCTAATGATGAAACTCAAAGTGAGGAAACAAAATGAGGAGAAATTGCTAGATGTAAGAACAAAACAACTTGGATGCTTAAGCAGAGTACAAGAGATGCAAGCAGAGAGTTTACAGTTATATAAATCCAACATGGAAAAGGATACTGCAAACAGCAGTGTAAGCATGAAGCTGGCTAGCCTGTATTCATCAGCTTCAGAAAAGCCAGAACAGATGGCTTGTGCAAGAGGGAGACAGGAACCATAACAAGTTAAAAATTACAGCCAACAACAGGTGATTTTCAGGTAAGGAGAGAATACAAGCAATGCCTCCAATAGATGAAGAGAATATGCATAACCATCCTTACAATGTGGTCTACATTTGCTTCAGAGACTCCAATTTTCATTTTGTGACTATAGTAAGGTTTCCAGAGAGGCACCATCTGTATTAAAATAACTCTATTACTTAAATATGAGATAAGGAAAGGATGTATTAAAAGAGGTCCAGAAACAAGGATTTTTGTTATAAAAAATCCCTAGGGTGCTCAGGGAGTAGAATCCTTTCACGTCAAGTGCAGTGAAATATTTTCTGGAAGAGTAAACACCATTTTTAACACGGACCCTAAAGGACCATGCTTTATCATCTCCTTATATGAATTCATTCCTTCTTTGATTCACTCACTGATAATTTTTGATAACCACCTACACCAAATTTGAGATAACTATTTTTCCTTAGTCTCACACAGATGCAAAAGGTGTGGGTTTTTTTATTGTTTTGTTTTGTTTTGTTTTATCTAAGCAGAAGCTAAAGCTACTAAACAAGGACTGCATCCCTAGTAAGTATTCAATATCCTTAGTGGATTCAACTTCTGTTCCTGCTTCTTTCTTTGTACTGGCTGGCTATGTAACAGGAAGAAAATAAGTGAATACTTTCAACACCGTTCTTTTTTTTTCTAATACCAATTCTAGGAGTCGTGTGAAGAGAAATTAGCAAACTGCTTGCACAGGAATTAAGTTCAAATACAACATCAGATAAGACATTCCTCCTGTGAACATGAAATTTATAGCAGCACTTGAAATCTGACATAGTATGAAGCATAATACATCCACTTCACTCCTCCACTGCCGTGAAAACGTTTGCAACATATATTTTTAACGCTGAAAAAGTCATTCAGGCAACAAAAATGAATCCAAAATTCTGCAAGATCTAGAACTGAAAGAGCACTTTAACATCTGCAGGTTCACCTTAATCTAAGGATATGGCAGTGGTCTTACCAACACACTTTACTTGATTTTGTTTCACGGACCTCCTGCAAGAAAAGTGATTTTGCTCATATTTGCCATTCTTGCACATAATGGATAGGGAGCCTCTAGATCACAGAAACAACCACATCCTTCAAAGAGGCACAGTGGTAATTGATAAAGTATGCAAGAGTTCTTTCAAAAAGTACAGGATATCTCCACTGTTTTGCAGATTAAATTCAGCAATTCAACTAGGAGGACAATGGCTTTTTCTCTTAAATCACCTTAGGTTTGCACCATGTCCAGTCCATCTCTTTTGATGGCATCTGATGACAAGTCACTGATTAAGTGTACTTCTTGCTAGCTCACAGGGGCTCCTCTAACCTCCACCATCATAACTATTATGCTTCCTTAATCCTTGGTGAAGTTTTTTGATTGTTGTGATCAGCAATTATCCAGATACAGCCTAAAAAATACGAGTTCAGTATTTGCTAACCTGAATATTTTTACCCAAACAGAGGTGAACAACATTTGTATGTAAAAAAAAAAAAAAAGTTTACACTAAAGTTAAAAGTCAGAAAACCTTCCTTAATTTATTCTTCGTGATTTACTTGAGATCTCATAGCTACACTACAGTTTTTGAGTATTTTCAATTTGGATCAACTTAAAAAAACTCTTAGATAATGTCAGCTTCCCCAAGCAGCTGACTGACATCCCACTACATAACTTCCAGGCCTCGCACACTCAATGGGCCTTACCACGTTCCATATCCAACACGCAAGATGGACTGCAAAATATGCCCAGCAGAAAATGCTTGCAAACTCTAGGCCACTTTGAAAATCTATGGGGTTTCAGTTCTGAAAATCAATGCTTAACTACACAAATACAGAAGACGGATGAAAAAGCGAGGGTCACACTAGCATTTCTTTTTCAGCTTGATAGATTAAAAGATGCTTTTGTAAGCAAATGATGCAGAGCCTATGCACATAATGTTTACCAGCACAAGAAGCTTGTTACCAACATTTCTCTCATCTTAGCATTCTGTACCAGTTCTTTACTACTTAGCAAGTCTTCTGTGGCATTTCAAAGCCAAACATGTTAGTGTCCAGAAGTTTTATATATAGATTCAAAGAAACAAAGAAACATCTAGGATGGAAAAGACATTCACGATTAACAAGTCCAGCCAATCTGAACACCAGGTCTCATCAACAAACAAGAGCTACATCCACATCTCTTAAATACCTTCAGGAATGGCAACTCAGTCACATCCCTGGGTAGACCAATCTAATGATGTTTCACCATCCTCTCCATGAAGAAATACATGTCAACAGTCCAATCTAAACCTCTTCTGATGTAACTTAAGGCCATTTCTCATATTCTATCAACTTGTCATCTGCTCCTCTTAACACCTGTCTCCTCGTCCCTTCATCAGCTTCACTGCTGTTCTCTGCACATGCTGGAGCATCTCAATGTCCTTCTTGTAGTGAGGGGCTCAAAGATACACACAACTAAAGGCTGCTTTTGTTTTCCTATATCCTATTAACTTTAATGGGAATTGTCTAATAGCAAAATTGCTTCCTATGTATCTCAAAATAATAGATTGGGGCTTTTATGCACAGATTTGCTATTCCCACAGAGAAAACCCTAAAAACCTACATAGGTGAATGAACAGTACAGGATTCTTCTTCTTGAATAATTAAAACATAATGTGTTAATGAAATAAAAGGAATGTGAAACTAATAGGCCTGAGTACTCCAGCTGCTGAAACAAAAGTAAATGGTACAGTTTTATACACTTTCTTAGCAAATGTTAGCTCACGTACCAATTAATTCAGTCAGGGACAATTCTGTCAACAGGTAGAAACATCAGAAGATCTACATAGAAAATATAAAAAAGAGAAAAATACATTCTGAATTCTGCAGTGTAAACAAAAGAACAAAATGTGCTTCCTGCCAACTCCAAATCACATGAACATCAAAGAAACCTAGAATCTAAAAGCAATATTGCTGAGGGGAAGAAAAAATAAATAATTAAAAAAAATAGCTAAGTTCATGAGCAAACAATTAAGTTTTATTAAAATGGTCTTCAGGAAACATAACTTGAGGTGATCCCATTGTCTAAATTTTAAATCACTATGTTGATGCTAATGAAATTATATCATTCTAGCAAATCAATGTTACCAATTGCAAATGGGCCACGTAATAATAATGCATTACCAGATTCAGTTTTTAATACAGCAGACAAAAACTTGCACAGAATTCTATCATTCTTCATGCATAATCCAGAGGATGTTATCAAATAGGTCCATTAGAAATGGCAACTTGTTTGTTTTTAGAATGAGATAACCCACCTCGTGGATTGCTTTTTTGCATCAAACAAATCCTCACAGTAGCCTAGATACACCCTAACTTGTAACAGTAGAAGCTTGAAAATAAGCTGCTCTCTCCTCTCATTTCAGACCTCTCACCATTTGTTCAAGGAAACACCCCTGTCAGTTCATAAGACCTTTTCTTTATAAAAACAGAATTTTGCTTCAGAAAACTATGAGAAAACTATGAAAACTATGCCAGAATCCTTCTGACAGATAATACCACATTCACAGAGGCTATATATTCTGCTTTGTTTTCTGGAAAAAGTAGGTGTTCGTTCACAGCCTCTCTAACTGCACCGAACAAAACACTTTAATCAATTGTGGAGTGCTTTCAAGCTGAGATTCCTGTTTAAGAGGAAAGTCCCGAGGCAGCAATTGAAGTTTTGCTATTTCTCAGCATTACTACTGTGATTCATTATTTCAAAGGCTCGGAGTGACTTCCATGAATTCCAGTTATACAGAATAGGGCTCATCAGTTTCTCACCAGGACCATCAAGTCAGCTCTGATCTTGTCTCACTCCTGCTGAAGTTCTGAATTAACTTCAGAATTTGATTGGTTTTTAAGATTATCAACTGTATATTTTCCAGATCTCACTTATGACTGTCTGGCTTAAAGGTCTTATATGGTGCAGGACAGTAGATCAGAACAGACACAATCTCATGGAGCCAAAATAGCTCAGGCTCTTTAACTCTGTGCATTGTGAAAAAAAGGAATTTGGATCACCAAGGTAAAAAATTAATACCTCAGGCCTGAGTCCATGATGCATCTCCTACAGGGCAGAACCCTGCAAATGGTTAAGAGGATAGACAGTAGCCATTATGAGTCTCAGAAGCAAATAGTTTCTAAGGACAGATGCTTCTGTATGATGGCAGGCAGAAACAGCAAGAAGGCAGCTAGCTTTAATGACTATTTTCCCTTAATTTTTAGGTAAATCACAATTTCAAAAAATTAAAGCCATTTACCAAGACAATTTTACCTGAATGTTACAGAAAATATGACACGATTTACTTGAGATTGTTACCTGTAGCACATTGCACATTTCTGTAATGATAGGTAGCTTTATCATTATCACTTTTGGTATGAGAAAAGTTTAGCAGTTTCTAAAAAGAAGTTATTACCTCATCACTGTTAGTCAATCTGGTTTTTATATTCATTTTATGGCTTTGCCATGAGCATTAAATGAGATGACAGAATTTGAAATAAATAAATAAATAAATAAAATACAGCCAAATTCTTCTAGAGGTATTAAACAAGATATTCCCAAGCAGCTGTAAATTGTAAAATTTATAAACTACATTCTGCTCTAAGAATTACAGGATATTTTGCATTACTGTGACAGATACATTCACAGAGGAGTATACTGACTTCCAGTAACAGTCAGTAACTATAGCTTAAATACGATTTTATTTCTTCTATTGTACCCTATTGTATTGATTCCTAAGCTATTCTGAAAAAAACAGAACTGCCAGTTGGTTTTTTTTTGTTGTTGTTGTTTTTTTTGTTGTTGTTGTTATTTATTTACTTCTTTATTTAATAAATTAGCTGGAAGCAATAATTCATAAAAGACTAAGCTATTTATTTCAAGGAAAAATTAAACCTTTAGCATCACAAAGCACAGACTCTTGATATATTCCTGTATTTTTCCTCTTTCTGTTTGCACTCCCTCAGTTCATGAAAAAAAATACTTTTATGCTGGTAAAGCTAGGATTGTGATTAAGAGATGCAATAAGGATAGTCTTTAACATTTGCCCTGGAATTGAAGAGTGAAATACTAGAATTTTATCAGAAGCATTTCAGAATAAAATGAAAATAAACAAAAATAACACAGAAACACACAACAGAATGCTAGCAGTCCTGGCAAAAATTTGAAGTGATCACTCATCATGAGCAGTATAGGACACCATGGATTTGCAGCTATATAGCAATGCCAAAGGAAAAGAAACGCTTAAGTCACATCTGCCACAATTCAAAAGAAAAATGTCATTGGTTTACCAGGCTGGTTTGGCCTGACAAAAACTCAAAGAGTAATATCATCATCTGTGACAATAACACAGCTTTAATATATTCAGTGCCCACCCTACACATGCCCACACATCATGTTCTAAAAACCCTTATTCAAAATTTTCTTCAAACGTAGATATTGTTAATCTGTCCTGCTGGTGTGAAGTCAAACGTACAGGAAAACATGATTACATACAAGTTCAGTAAAGAAATAAAGATTATTGCATAAATAAAATAAGAACTCTGTGTTGTAAAATGTACATATTAGTCAGTGTGGTGAAATTATTATTCATAACGCAGCACGTAACTGATCAATAATCTCTATCAGGAGGTTCTCCTGATGATTGGGAGTTCTCCCAGGGTCAGATTTCTCTCTTCTAATATTTTGCATGAATGAGATAAAGAAAGAAGAAAATTCTAATTGAGTGTGCTGCAGGATTTTTACCTCTGCTGCTCTTCCTTTCAAGAACACAGTTTGATTGGCACTAACATCTCTCAATGCAACTCCTCTGGTCCACCACTTTTCTTGGGGAAGGGGTGCTGGACCTGTGCTTATAGTCTAACACCAATGAACCTTGCTCCTCTCTAAGTCCTTGCCCCAACCCCTGAATTTCCCAGGTGCACTAACTGGCATGGTGCAGAGTGCTTTTTCACCCATTTCTGAGAAGCAGTGAAAGCAGTCAGCTGTCTTCCCACCCAGCAGCCCATGTCATCACAACTGGGCTCAGGAAGGGGAGTTTCTGCATATATGCTACCCAAACAGATGGAGAATGCCAGGTTCTCACACCAATTTCCTCCCAAAAGCAAATGTCATCAATTCCTTACACAAGGAAAGATATTTTTACATTAATCTTTATAATTAACAGATTAATTATAATCTAATTAATTCTTACAATTTAATTATAATCTTATCTAAAATTAACTAATTTTATCTATATTTATAAATTATTTCTAAACAGTTATTTATAATCTAAATTTATTTCTAAAATACTGCTTATATAATTTATACTTATAATAGTCCATTTCCAACCCTACAAGATGATAGAAAACATTTCTATTATTTTTATTTTTTTTACAGTTATTACAGTTTATGACATTCTTTTAATCTAGCATGTATAAACTGAGGGGTCATAATGCTTATAATCACTACGCTTGCAAACTTTAACTTCTGCTTAAAAATATTTTAAAATTCTCCCATATATCCCATATCCCATAGAGACAGGTCCTTTAGCGAGGTTTGACTCAGCCATTTCTGACTGCTGAAGGTGCTTGAAAGAACAATATCCACCTGAAAACAGAAAAGGTGAACCCCACGCACTTTTCAGACCCTTCAGAAAATGTGTCCTATTTTAATTCTGAAATACTGAAAGATGCACTCTGCAAGGTATCTGAACTATTCCAACTGACTTGAGCAGGATTAAAGAAAGAAAAAAAGAAATACAGCAGGAATTAGGCAGCCAAAGGTCATAATAGGATTAAAATACATTTTCATCTTCCAAATAAGGATTGAAAAAAAAAAAAAAGAAGGTATTTATTTGCACAATATTCACCTAGACTTTCAAATTCACTGGTTGAAATGCTAACAGTGATGGAAGAAAAGTCTTCCCATGATTCCTAGGTAGGATCGAAAATACAGAAGCTACCATATACTTTTAAATATAAGACCATCCACTGTACCCTAGCAACATCTTTACTTCTAAACATATGCAACGAATTCTTATTTCATATATGTAGTACTGCATATAAGAATTCGTTGCATTATAAATTTGTATCTGCAGCAAATCTACCAGTTTCTGACTTCATGTTATTTCCAAGCAGTCCCAACTTCAAGAAGCCAGAAACAGAAGGGACATATTAGGTGATTCATAATCCTCATTCTTAGGCTTAAATCAGCACTCACAAAATTGCCTTCATTTCAGCTGCAAAGTGTATGCCAAGTTCAGGAAATGATTAAGAGCAAAAAACAGGGGAACAAAAATATTAAAAAAAAAAAAAAAAAAACACCCACAAGGAAAAGGAGGAAAAGAAGAATGGAAGGCAGAGTATAAGTGACAGAAAAAAAAACTGAAAATAAGAACAAAATATGCTCCTTCCAGTAGTTTTTTCTTGTAGGAAAGAGGCAGTAGATCTTTACCTACTGTTCAGATAATTGATAGAAAAAACACAGCACATATTGTTTATTTCCTGAATTGCAGCTTTCTGCTTATTTGTTGCATAACCTGGAGAAAGTAAATCCATTAATGAAATCATAATTATTTTTATTATATAGCCACATTTCATCTAGCTACCTTCATATGCTCTCCAGTCACATACCGAAAGACCTTGTACTCCGCTCAGTGGAATGAAAGTTGTCATGACAACTGTTACTTCAGAAGTCTTGACTTTTTATGACTAACATTTTATGTTTTAAAATAATATTACAACAAAACACGAGACAAAAAAAAAAAAAAACAAACACTTCCCTAGGCGAGGTACTATGGAAGAACAGTTAAATAGCCCTTTTCTCTAAATCATTTTAAAATCACACTTTACAAAATCAAAGCAACTTCCTTGAATTGCTTCAGCATGCATTTAGCAAAAGCACTCTTCAATGTCTCTAAAAAGACAGTTTCCCAAACATGATGAAACTCAGAGTCCAATTTTAACAAAATTGAGAAATTGTCACAGTTTTAAAAGATTAAAAGCGCTGCACAGCAGCTGAGAGAGACCAGAGCAAGAAACTGTGAGTCGAACAGCTTTGCAGACAACAAGGTCAATGATGAAAGAAGGCAGGAGTTGCCCCAAGGCACTGGAGCTGAAGTTGCCACACAGCCCATGGAGAAACCCATGGTGGAGCAGGTCAACACATACACGCATGAAGGATGCCACACCACAGAGGCTGCAATCCATGGAGATCCCACACAGGAGCAAGCTGATCAAAACTGCAGCCCATGAACAGGAGTTCACACTACAGCACTCCGTTCTTGAAAGATTACACTCTGTGGAAAGGACACATGCTGGAGCAGTTCTTGAAGAAATGCAGTCCACAGCAGAAGGATTCATGCTTGAGCAGTTTGTGAAGGAGCGCATGCTATGGTAGGAACTCCCAGCTGGAGCAGAAGAAGAGTGAGAAGGAAGAAGCAACAGAGGTGAAGTGTTCTGTACTGACCCCAAATCCCATAACTCATCATTCCCTGTTGTTTTGAAGAGAAGGGACAGAAGAGTAAGAACTGAAGTTGTGTCTAGAAGAAATGTGAGTGAAAGAAGATAGTTTTGCCTTGCATTTATTTCCCACTGTCCCACTTTGTTAGATAATAATAAGCAATAAACTCCCCAGAGTGAATCTGCTTCACTTGTGTCAGTAACTGGTGAACAATGCCTTCAACCCACAAGATTTAAATCTTCTTTATTTTCCCCAAGTCTTGCAAAGGAGTGAGAATTAGAATTAGTGGGCACATGGCAATTGGACATGGTATGTAATGTAATAATAGATCAACTTAGTTACAATTATGCCAAAATGAAAGACACCTCTGCATAAGCAAGAATGTGTTCCAGAAACATTTCTGTTCTATGGACAGTTTTAAAAAATAATCTTAAAAAATATTAAACATAATTTGCACCAATTATCATAATTTTTACTCAACGTAGATGGTGCACAGAAGCCCATAACATAGAAACAGGATATGGTAGCTGTTAGACATCTGCAATAAAACTGTTATGTTTTTAATGAAGATACTGATGGCCAGACAAAATATCAGATAAAGAGGATGTACTCTTTAAGATGAAAATATATCAAGTGGGGTTAAGATTATTTAAAACGTGCTAGGTGCATTTTGTCCCTGCTGCATTTCTCTGGTGATAAAGCCAGATTCAGTCAGGGGGTCTCTCAAGCAGGGAAGACCACTTGTTGACTTTACAGGAAGTCCTATAGAACTGCCTAACTTCAGAGTTAAAAGGCTGAAGAATCAGCTACCTTTCTGAACATGCAGGGTGTAATCTGATGATGCAGTATGCTTCTTAAAAATGTTTGTGATGTTGCTTTTTAAGCAGAAGTTTGAAGCCATTTCCTGTCCTGTGATTTTAGATTAAGGTGAAATGTCCCAAAGCACAGAATTAGAGATATGTTAAATACATCACAGAATATCCAGAGTTGGAAGAGACCCACAAAAATAATCAAGTCCAACTCCTGGCTCCCCACAGCACTGCCAGAACACAGACCATATGTCTGAGAGTACCAATACTCCTTGAACTCCAGCAGCCTGGGGCTGCAACTGTTGCCCTGGGGAGGCATTCCAGTGCCTCAGCATCCTAACGTGAAGAACCTTTTCCTAACCTCCAACTTGACGCTCCCCTAAGGTAGCTCCATGCCATACCCTTGTATTACAGCACTGTCACCAGAGAGCAGAACTACTTTCATTATTACCATCTTACATCTCTTGAATGGTAATGTTTAAACATCTTCATGTTCAGGATGCAAAAATTACCAAGTAACACCAAAGGGCAAAATATTCAGTAACCATCCATTTTCATATTGATTAGCTGTAACGTGGGCTAATGCCCCTGATATTAATAGCAAAGGATAAATCTCAGGACTAACTTTATCTGACATTTCTGGCATTGAATGGAGGCAAAGGTTACAAAGCAAAGCTATTGCTGACCTTTTTTGTTCTGTATCATTTCAACAGCACCCTTGCCAAGTAAGGTCCACTAAGTTCCAGGAAAAAAAAAATATTGAAGAATGGGCATAAAAAGAAAAGACACCAACTCATCTCTGTATCATGGGAAATCTTACCGTGAACAAGAATGAAGTGACTGCTGTACTTCTGAAAGTCTCTCCCTGAGCTATAGTATGTAGGATTTTTCTCCTCAGTGTATATCCAAAAGTATGCATTTTTAGGAGTAGAAAAGACACCTCATTGTAATTGTAATCTAAAGAGATTACTTTCTGAGTTGCTTATGACAGCACAATAAGACTCTGATGTTCCTCTGCTTGAGGAGTCTGATATGTTCTAAGTAATATTTGAGTTCTGAGTAATTCTTCAAAGAACTGTCTTTCTCAGTGTTAATCCAAAAGGTAGACTGATATTAAAAGTAACAGACAGTTAAGAGCTAGGACAAAGTCCTTCTTAACAAAATCAGTGTACAAATAAATTCCTATGAGGGCTTGGTTTCTTAGAAATTCACTTGTCATCTGTTGAATATGGCAGCAAGAGGAAAAATGCTTTACATCTATTTGCTCCCAGCAAACAGAGAAGTTAATATACCATAGAATTTTTTATCTGCATGTACAAGCTGCTCCCAAAAAATGGCAGTGCTTCATAAAAAAGAACATGCATGTATCCACCCAAAAATCAAAAGTACATTACTGTTAAGTATTCAATACCAGTTTTCAAGATCTGCATCAGCCCCATCTCCTTTCAGATAAAAGTTCTTCAACCTTCAGAGACCTGTACTTTTTGAGCCACACTCTACAGCACTCCACAGCACTCTTTCTACATACAGGATTGTATTTTATGAGAAGGAACTGGTAAGAAACCATTACCCTGAATGACTAGTTGTCGTTTGCTGCCCAAAATAACCACTGATGTTAGAGAAGGGGCATGCAAAGTGAAGTTAAGCATTAACTATGTAAGAACATAAAAGATACAAAGTGAGGGACAGAACACGGTAAGGAGAGGACAGAAATTTTGGGCGCAGGCAGCTCACAGGAACAGTGATAGAGGAACTCAAACTTCCAGTCTTGGGGTTTGTCTTTACTGCAGTTACCCTTGGCATTTGCAATGTCATTTTTTTACTTCATTTGGCTCTATCTGCACTACAGTGCCCAGACTCACCCAGTGGACAGACTAGAAAGGTGCTGTATGAGGAACTAGGTCTTGTCCCAGATGTTCTACTGCAGCATTAAAATACTAGCTGACTTACAAAGATAAATTAGGTTCCTCAGGACTTAATAAGGCTTTGGCCTATGAAGTGTCAAAGGTGTGAATCATATAATCATGAGCAAAGCACTCAAAGCCAAACACATATCTTTATGATGCAGAATATAACCCAGCTGTGTAATACTATCATCTTTTGGGATGTACAAATGGAATACAGCCAGTCCACATGATAACTCAGCAACAGAGATCAATCCTTAAGATTCATGTGAAAGACTAGTCTTTTTGCTCACACTTTCTGAGCAGGACTGGAAAAATGGAAGGAAAAAAAAAGAATTAAAAGACAGTTTTAAATTTTTCTCACAACCTAACACTATTCCTCCTACTGATATTCAAAGAAATCTGTGCTGCTGTCAGTTAAGTCTCAAATTATTTCATTTCAGATGTTTTAAAAGGCAGTGCAAGCCTTATCTTAACTTTCGCCAAGTTTCTAGAATAAAATATAAATTTTACCTACGTATGTATCTACTGGCTTTGATTTACTTGCTCTACAGTATTTCCTAGCACACACGCAGAACAGGTTAGCAAACTGCCTTATTGTATTTAATATTTGTATGTTAATTACAGTGGTTGTTGAGCACTGCTGACACCAATGAAAGATGCATATTCCAAATGTATATATCCACACACCTTGTTTCAGCAGCACTGAGTTCCTGATTCCCAGAAGATATCTATTATACAGTTCCTTCAACTTCTGATAATAGAAAACACTAATCTTCTGCAGCCTTTTAGAGGTTTAGAAGTATCTTGTAACAGATATTAAGAGTTTGGGTTTAATTACCTACGAAATGTCTGAAGAGGCAACACAACTAACAAAAAAGTGCTTTTTCCAGTTGTAGTCAATCAGTACAATGACTACTCAATGTCAGCTCATACCTGTGAGGATTGCTGTAAAGCTGGTGGGGGGGTGAAGGTGGTAGGACTGACTGCATTTAGTCCATGAAATGTGCATTTTCTTTATATACACAGGATTTTCATTTAGGAATGCCTTAGGTGGAACAGCCTAGTTCTTTTCCTGACTGAAGGAAAATTTCACTCCAAAGCAAAACAGAGAAGCAGCTTGCATTCACTGCTGGAGGCAGGAAGGATGCTGAGCAGGGTCATCTAGCAACCTACAGCCCAGGCAAACTGCTGTCCTCCAAATTTAAACACAGCATCAGCTTCAAGGATGCTGACTAACATTCAGCTAAATTTTCATACAGTCAGCCATTTAAAATACATACTAAGATGTTTCCTAACTATCCTAGTATGCCATCTGCAGCCTGAAGGTCTGGAGCATTGTGTCTCACAGCTACACAGAGACATGAAACTTATATAATTTAGTTACCAGGCATGTCTTACTCTATTTGAAGAAAAGAATATCAGAATTCATTCCCTTCTCCTTGAAGGAATACTGATTGAACATTAAATTATCCAATCCTTAATTATTTTTTTCCTTTGTGTGTCCATATAGAAATACACCGCTGACCATAACAGTTAGCAATAATGGAAGCCAATGCTGTATACTTCTACAAAATAATGTACAAAGTAGTGAACTCCCATGTTCAGTACTGATAAAAAAAAATCAACATAATAAGGACTCAGTTCTTAATTGCATGGCACACACAAAACCTGTGCACTCCCTAAATGAAGTCTACAGAACAGACAGAGAAGGACTCTTCATCAAAATGTGTAGAGATAGGATAAGGGATAGTGCTTTTAGTTTAAAGGAGGGTAGCTTCAGATTAGATATCAGGAAAGAGTTATTCACTATGAGCATGGTAAGACACCTGGGGATGTTCAAGGACAGGCTGGATGAGGCTTTGGGCAACTTGGTCTATGGGGTGGTATTCCTGATCTTTAAGGTCCCTTACAAACCAAACCACTCTATGATGGCAAGACACAAACTATTCACCTACATTTAAAGGATAGGGTGAAATATACTTGTAAAACTTTCCCACTGACTGTCCAAATTTTTTTTTTTTTTCCTTTCCAATTTTCTTTTTCTCTGATTTTGAAAGTATACAAAAAAAAAAAAAAAAAAAATGCACATACTGGAAGAAAAATGAGTGTCTCTAATAAAGCACAACATTACAGCATAAAGTCCTCAATATTTTTCAGAAAATATAATTTTTACTTGAAAAACAGCAGATGCTAACTTTGTTTCTAAGGTCAGCTCCAAAAGAAACAGAATAGCTTACAAGTACCCCTGACTGCATGACATTAGCTACACACTACATTCTTTTGCACTATTCTGTGTGCACAGTGTTTTCTTTAGAGGATTCAGCCTCAAAAGAATCAAATGGAAACAACTTCTGGTTACAAGTGTTGATACTATTGTCATCTGAAGAAATTCAGATAATCTTTAGCTATGTAGTATGATGTCTTCATCAGAAGGTTAATTCTACAATCACAACATGTTGTCAGTATGTTTAACAAGCACATGGAGTATCTGTAAGGGGAACATTATTAATCTTTAATTTCTAACTGGCTGCTTTATTAATGAGTTTTCAGTGCCATCAAGTAGTTAATTTGAGACCCATCATTACAATTGCTAATAAGGGAGGGAAAACAAAAGAAAATGAACAGAGGTCCTTCTGTCACTTGTTGAGTAATTGTCTTTAGAATATTTTAAAATAAGAAATTGCTACCTAAGCTGTAATTAACAAAGAAAAAAATCAGAATTGGAGGTGATTTATTGCTCCTGTTTGTTATGGATGATACATGAATAATAAAATAAAAGTCAAGTGCTTTTTGCTAAACCAGATATGGAGACACCCAGATGTCAAGAGTCACTCACTGCTCTGGGTCTGTCATAGATCTGGAGTTCTACAAGTACATTTCCTTCCTGCAAGATATTTATGGGGGATTTTATTCCCCAAGTTATTAAATGTAATAGATGTGAAAACTAATGCAGAGTTTAATTAGCAGACTGATGTTCTTCACGCAAGCTGTTCACTTACAAGCAGCGTCTGTTTATCTGGAAGTAGAGCAATTGCATCTGGAGAATCTACTGGGGATTTTAACTAATACAGATATAAGTAGCTGTGACATAATCACTCTTCAGCTTTTTGTCCTTACATCTCTGTCTCATTCCTCCACAAATAGACTTTATCGTGCCTACAAGAGTTTTAAAATAAACTTCAGCTAGAGAGATTCTGACTGGTGTTAATTCCATGCCATTTAACTAAAACAGTGACAAGCGTGAAGGTGTCTATATGATTATGACAACAGTATTAAAATAGACAAGCTCAACTTTTAACACAACCAAGAATTAGTATGAAGGAATTAGCATTCTTTTCCTCTCTTTCTCTGAGTACTACCTTTTTAATCTAAAGGCAGAAACTTTATTAACTTTTTTTTTTTTTTTTTCTGTTAAGGGTTCACAAATCCAACCTGTATGTTGTGTTAATTCTGCTTTTTAGGTCTGTAGATGAAGCTCTAAGAGCAATGAACACATAAAGTTTTTCTCTGCCTATGCATCATAAGTAATGATATGATACATCCTTGCCTAGCAAAATATGCTTATTAGAACTGAATTTCTCCTTGCACAGATGGATCTGAGAAATCCTGTACCCAGAATCCTGAGGGGCATCTTCATGATCCATCTTCCACTGTAATCAACAGCAAAACAACCTTTGATTTCACTAATATAAGATGCACAGTGCAAATAAAGTGATATTTGCAAAGGAGAACCATCACAGAATTTGATCCATGTTGCTTAGCTCAGTGCCACAGTCTCCTCACCTCTGATGAAGAGACAAGTGTATTTGTGACTGCAGTGCAGGAGTGCATGAAAGGATTTGTTAATATTTGTTCAGTTGTATCTCCTCATCTTCTTTTTCTCTACAAAGCCCTTCTCATTCTCTACATGCTTTTCACCTTTTTGAAAGCAACTTTTACAGAAGTAATTACACACAATTTCTAGAAGAATTTCACATCCAAAGGTTTTCATGGAAGCAGTGGAAATTATAGGCAGCTTCTTAGCGTAAAGCAAGAAGTGGGTGAAGTTAAACTCAACAAATGCTACACCACAGACATTCCCCTCTGATAAAGATGAACAGCTGTTGAGTTCTGCTTTGTGAGCCCAAGCTAAATCATTATGATGAAGACCACAGGAACTTCTCGCTTGAAAGCATATGAAAAACAGACAGTATCCTTTTGGTCACTATACCTGGATACATCAATGCATATTATGTAAATTCTTGTCCTCCATTTCAGCAGGTGTTTCCAAAACTTATTTGACCCAATGACTCTAAATGCACAGAGTTAATTGTAACCAACTGACTCAGTAGGAATTTAAACACCTTGTGAGGAAGCCAAAACACTAGACTTTATTTATTTATTTATTTTAATTCACACTCCTTGTCTTACTGCAATTACTGCTAAAACACAGTTTGGTCTTACAGATGTCAGCAGGTTCTGGTGTGAGGCAAAATAAATAAATGTTCAGGATGTTTTGCTAAAAATGCAAGTGTGCCCATCAGCTCACCTGGAGACCATTTGTAGTTCCACTAACATACACGTGCACCACAGTGAGCTTGTTTATACTTCATGTTTCACCTTTCCTCCACACAGACAGAGTTCTGTTCCATTAGCAGTTTTCCAAGTCCTCAGAGAATGGTTAAGGGAAACGAATAGAGAAAAATGAGTTTCAGTGCTTTCCTATGGCTTCAGTTAGGCTCTTGTTACAATGTTAAATTTAAAACTCTTTGGAGAATCTTAGTTAGCTTTAAATAACATTTCAGTATAATAAAAATGATACAGAAGTAAAGTCTTTCAAGCAAAAGACATGACAAAGGTTGACTCCCTCACTTTCTCTGGATAGAAATCTTACAAATTCCATATGGTGACTCAAGGTAGGGGAAAATTATGTCTCACAGTCATGTTTCCAGTCACTCAAAAGATCATATTGCAGTTTTTTACATTGACTTTACAGATTAGGTATAGTATCCACATTTTGGTGACTGCAAGATTTTTAAGAAAAATAGGAGATGGGATACTGAATCTAAGAAGCCTCAAGAAGAAATCTCCCATTTTCCAAATGAGTGTCCTATGGCATAGTAAAAGAAGTGGTACAAATGAATCTACCACGAAAAGAAAGATGACCATCCCTGCAATGAGTACGAAATCAAATCTCACACTGGAAAACAGGAAGCACCAATCTCTTTATGGAAAGCAAAAAAATGAACATCAAATTCCTTAAGTACAGTCTTCCTGTAGGGTAAGCAAGGTACTCAGCTGCTCCATTGTCTAAAGGCTAAGATTCAGCTTGTTAACCATTAAAAAAAAAAAAAAAGAACTAAAGCCATAGGAAGGTTTTTAAAGTCTGTAAAAGTTTGGATGCATTCTGGGCTAGAGGCAAGGTAAACTGTATTTAGAATTTCAGAAATGAATTTCAGCTAAATCTGTTTTCATATCCAAGTGTAAAGACATATGGACTGTAAAGCATAAATTACTACAAGTTTCATTAGAGGAAGGAATATGCCTAATTTGTATATATTAGTTAAATTTGAAGCCTGCTATTGTTATGCAGGGTTTAGGATAAAAATAAATAAGCATCTCATAAAAGATGTAATTTGACTGTCTTCCAAAGTACAACTACACAATTGCAAAAACATTTCATAGCACTGAAATGTTGCACTTCCACAAGACTTGCTCACTGAGAAGTCATATTAAATACAGATGAAATTACACAGAGGAAAAAGAAGATGTATTAAATATTATTATTAATTAATAATCTGTTTTCAAAAATTAAAAACACTAACCACACATTGACAACTCTGACAGAGCAAAAAGAAAAAAATAGAAGTATGATACACTCACTAAAATACTTGACATCAGTTGCCAGGGAACTGTCACTGACAGTTCAGTCTGAAGGAAATAAAAGTCACAGAATTCTACCCCAAAAGCAGCAACGACTTGCTGTCCATGACAAGTGCATTCTGAATTCAAACAGACCAGGAATAATCAGAGGGCAAGTCAAGCTAGTGACTGAGACACACTTATGTTCTTATATCTTAATATCAGAATGTTTTTCCAGTGCTGCTGTATGTATTTCAGGCAAAACTAAACCTACATAATAGAGAACTCTGTAACTATCAACATTTTGTTAAATCCAACATTTTTACTCAAACTTGACCCTTAAGAGGTGGGCATGCGCCTTGCAAACCATTAAAAAGTATTCTTTGTCTTACCTTCATTTGTCCCTAAAAAGGACTAACATAACAACTTCTGTTCTTGGCTAAGAAGCCACTATAATATATCTTCAAGAAAGAAATTCAAACTGCAAAAAGTAGGGTATAATATGAAGAAGAATGTCAATACAGGTAGGCAAAGGTATGCATAATCAAAATGACTTATTCAGAGCACATGATTGCAAACTGCTTAATTTAGCAGCTGATAAGAAAATTTGATAATCTGCAGTGGAACAACGTTTTATTGTGTTTTTCAGTTTTTTATTTGCTTCATTGCATTAGCCAAACTACTGCAACCACCCAACCAAGAAACTTCAGATCACTTTCTCCATATCATATTCTTATTTTTATAGATAAAACATATAGTGTCTTAGAAATCCATTCTGTCTCAGTTCACAAAAAGCTCTGCATAAATAAGACATGTATCCTCTAGTAGAACTGAAATGTTTGATAAATCATAATACCGTAAGATAGAGTAGCCACTGAAAAAGATTTCGCAGTATGGAGCACAGAAATCTGATCTGAATAATCACAATGTACTAAATTTGTCCATAATTCAAAGCAAATTTTAGAAAAACCCTGGAAGGCAGATAGTCCAAATATCAGAGAAAAGAATGTATTGGAGGATACAAAATAATATTGCAACAAAAAAGTGCCTTTCTGCTGGTTTTCTGTTATACCTACACTGGTATTTCACAGCATCTCCATGCTACATTGTGTAAGTAGGTTATTCATTATTATTTCTTCCGGCCCTGGTTTTCTACGCAGACAGTGTTGATAGGCTCACCTTAATGGCACGGAAGAGATCAAAACAGCAGTGCAATTCCAAGATTTCTGATTAGCACACTACTCATTTGACGTGGTAAAACTAGAGAAAGGCTTATGGTTTTGTACTTGGACATAAAAGTCCAATTTACCTAACTATTAAATACAAACATTTGGCATTAATTTGGTTTCTTTGTCACATGTCCTTGTAAAGCAACAGAGATATGTAGCTTGTGTAGAATCTGCCCTATCTCTGAATTTCCACTCACAGGTTTGGGGCACTTTAAATAATCCTGTCATCAAAATAATAAATATTTAATTTCTAGAAAATATCCAACTTCCAATAAACACATTTTAAAGTGGTGGAATGCAGTTGACTGAAGGATGAAGATAATGAGATGACAATGATAATGACAGAAACTGACTACGTGGCTTTTTCTGGGAAATCTAAAACCACCATCCATACAATGACACTTTGCAAAGGAGAATATTCCCTTCAGAAAATTAATGTATAAAGGCTTGGAAGACCACAAAAGCAATTCAAACAAACACCTCTACTAAGGAAAAAAATAAAAATGAGTAAACAGTAAGTAAATAAAAAGGAAAGTAACTTTAATTTGCACATATCTCTTTGAATAAGTAGAAAAATATTTTAAACAGCTTTTTTAAGTCTTCAAAGCACATGAAATTATTCTAACCAGGACTTCTCTTTGATTCTGTGTTGGGTTTATGTAGCAAGGTTTTGGCAGCACTGGTGCTGCAGGGTTGGCCTCTGTGATCAGAGCCCAACACTGCCCAGCACTGCCCCATGTCAGATCAGAGCCAGCTCCTGCTGCTCCAAAAGAAGCCAACCACTACCAGAGAGATGAGACGCTGGGTACACTGCTGGGAGAGCAGGTCTGAGAAAAGAAAATAGTGCTTGGTAGCGGGACCTGGGTGATAGGAGTAAGAAACTGAGTGAACAGCATCCAAGGTGCAGGAGGAGGCAGGATGTGCTCCATGCCCAGAGCAGAAGCTCCATGCAGCCCAGGGAAGGGCCCGTGAAGAAGCAGGCTGTCCCCATGCAGCCCATAAGCACCATAAAGAGCAGATCTCCATGTGCAGCCATAGAGGAGCTCACAGTGCAGCTGTGGATGAGGCCTAAAGGAGCTACAGCCCATGGAAAGCACCCGCAGGAGAACCCCAAGCCAGAGTTGCTGCCCACATGAATCAGCCCATGATGGGGCAGGAGGGCTGGGGAGCTGCCATCTCCCCAGTGTGGACCAGTGCCTGAAGGGTGGGCCCTGTGGTATGGAATTACTTTCATAGAATCATAGGGGTTGGAAGGGACCTCTAGAGATCATTGAGTCCAACCCCTCTGCCAAAGCAGGTTCCCTACATCAGGTCGCACAGGTAGGTGTCCAGGTGTGTCTCGAATATCTCCAAAGAAGGAGATTCCACAACCCTCCTGGGCAGCCTGTTCCAGTGCTCTATCAACCTCACCGTAAAGAAGTTCTTGCGCACAAGAAGCTCAGAGCTGCAGTCTGTGGGAAGCCCATGCAGGATCAGTTTGGGAAGGATGGCATCCTGTGGAACTCATGTGAAGCAGGGGAAAAGTAGAGATGAAGCATTATGTACTGATTGCAGCTCCCATTCTTCTGTGCTGACTGGAGAGGAGAGAAGGTTCGAAGAGGGTATATGGAAAGGAAAGATTTTCTTGTTTGCTTGTAGTTCTCACTGCTCTGGTCTGTTATCAGTAGGCAATAAATTATATTAATCTCCCTACACAGCCTCTCTTGCCCACAATGGTAGCTGTCCTTATCAAAATCCTTAAGCTCTTTTTCACTTAATTTTATCCCCTACTTCCCTTTGATATAGGGAATAAGACAGTGTAGTGGACTTCGGTTGGCCGTCAGGATGAAATCATTTAATAGAAATCCTTCAGAATGGATGTTGACTGGTGTCCACCCATTTTGATACACAGAAAGCTACAACTGTGACAGAGACTCTACTAAGTCAGTTTTCTGGAAACTTTGCTTTCATTTATCCCCAGAGAATTCAAAATTTATTTATTTACATATTTCAGAAGTAAGAATCAGTTTTGGTATCACAGCTTTGCACACACTTAGATAAAGGTTCAGAAATATTGACCAGTAATTGTGCCACTTTACAACTGCTTCACAAACTCATGAATGTTTACTTTGAGAAAGTTTTGTCACCTTAGTCCATAAAAACCTAAAAAGCCCTAGGAGTAATAAAATAATACATCAAAATTAGAATGCAGCTGAATCAACTTCTGATTTCTGATTCAGATAATCAAACTACAAATGAATACTTCCAGTATGGTAAGGCGTGTATCAAGAGTTTTACAATATCCTGTTCACTGGAATGGATAATCTCCAGGAAGCTTCTGCCGAACACATGCTTATTCCAGAAACTGTAGCAGTTAAGTAACAGGCTAAGACAGCTGGGTTCAATTTAGGTTGCGGATTACTCATTCAGTCAAAAAGATAAATACTGTTAGGCCGCTGAAAGCCAGCACTGCTATTAATGAATTCAGTTGCCACATTCAGCTTTTCTCTATTTATCTATTTATATTATTTCTAAAACACTGTTTTTATTGAAAGAAAAGAAGGGGGGGGGGGGGGGATGGCAACAATTTTATCTTAGAAATAACTACTGTATTTAACACTCCAGACTAGTATAAATTGAAGAAATTATAAACACAGGTACTTGCAATTTTCAGCTTATCCAAAAACACTTCATACAATCATCTCCTGCATTTTAGTATATAGTTGATTAATTGACGTACAATTTTTGCAGAGGGGTGGAAAAATTTGGGTTGGGACTACTTCACAGATCATGGTAAAATTCCTTTTTCTTATTTAGATTGTAAATACATTATAGAAAATATTGCCATGAATCAAGCATGAATGTATTATCTCAGTCTACTTATTTTATTTTCCAACTGTCTAAATTTCAATTTCTATGTACACATTTTCTGTCAAAAATATCAGTTGGTTGTTTTACACTGACCTACATAAACAAAGGCAATACAAGATTATCTGTCCTATTTTCCATAGGATATCTGAATAAATATTTATTCTAAATACAACATCTAGGATTCTACACAATATGACTGACATGATATAGGCTCGAAGTCAAAATTTCTACCTATTCTATATCAATTTGTGGTTTTACCAATTGTTTTGTTTTTCAACTGGAATTTGGTAACTGATATTAATTTTTGCTGAAATACTTGAAGAGAGCTTATGGTGAAATGCATTTGTGAATTACACACGTGTCAAGCACAAAACCATGGTACTTTCCTTGCTTTTTCTAAAATATATTTTAGATGTAGGACTCATCCTTTCAAAGATAGCTCTTCAGAAACTCTTGACAATGCAGAGAGAGAAAAATGACCAAAACCACTGCAGAAGTATCATATTGCTTTCTTGTATGAAGTAGTTATTTGTATCAATGATTTTTCTTTGCAGGTTTGAAGCCAAATGACCATAACTTTCTCTATGGACTGAACTCCATGACATTTTGAGCTGCTTCTTTGATTTCACATCTCCACTCACTCATTATTCATCTCTTATTCACATAATCACTATCATTACTTATGGGATATCTTATCTGCAAACTATGCAACTTCATGCTCACACACTTAAGACTTATATTAACAGTATTAACAGCCCAATGCCTCCAGAAATCAAGTGCCTTAAGTAACCAACTCAAGAATATCCTATCGGTGCACCACTGTCACTTGCAAAGTTTCCACATACTCAAGGATGAACACAAGTATTTTCAGTGTTACTTGTTTTTTTGGATCTGAACCTGAGAATCAATTAAATTAGTGTGACAGTGATTTCTAGTCACTAGTTCTTATCATCCATGAGTAAGTTCTAGTGGCATTCTCTGGAAATGCAACATGTTTAACAGCCTCTCTCAATTTAGAACCCATCAACTCCTAGCTTTTTAAAATAAACAACAAAAAAGAAGTTTTATAAAGAAGGAAGTATATACACAATATAAAAAAGCAGTTACATTTATACCAGTGGAAGTCCACAGAAAAACCCTCAAATAACAGTAGTTCATACCTATTTTAATGTTGTGTTCCCACAATGCACTTGAGCAACATAACCATGAAAAGCTTGTCTGTCAAAATATGAAAACAATTTCTACTAGATCTGGAAGTTTCTGACATGTAACTCACCATCTATAAATAGTTACACTAGGGCTGCAGCCCTACCATTGTTATGGTAGGCTGCTCTGAAATTAATGTCTCCAATTTCTTCACTTTGGCCCGTTACATCAGAGGAGGATGAAGTTGGTATGGTAGCAGAGGCTGAACCTTCCCACTAGCACTTCATTACATGTTGTGGTAGTGACAGATGGCAGCAGAGGGGTACTGTGATAAACAGCATCCGACATGGAAGTGCATATAAAGCAAAGGTGTGGAACTGAATTCATCCATGAAGAAAAAAAGACACTAACTGATATTCATCAATGATTGTTGAACAGTTATTGAGACCAAACAGTAGATGTGATCGTGATGAGGAAGTGGATGGTGGGTTCCAGCAGTGGTGACAGTGACATGAAAGATAAGCAAAGTTATTACACCATGAAACAAAGAGCATCTCAACCAGATAATCTGCACGAATCAACTGATGGACGTGTTTACGCTGACATGTACTATTTTGTTGCTGAGAATTTGTTCTACCAAATAGTGTTATTGTGCTCACTGAATCTGTTGTAGTTTCACTGGAAATAAATATGAGGCATTACTTTTGGAACAACCTACATATTTCACTGTATAACCTCAGTAACTAAATTCAAGACAGTGGAAACTTTCATGTATGCAGTTATGTATATTTTGATAAAGAAGAAGATAACATCTTGTTTGTAGATCTTGTAAGAGTTGGCCTTAACATCCTTAATAAAAGGACACACAAAATGAAATGGCTGATTCTATAGAGATGGATAAATATGAGTCCTTAACAATAGCACCACAGCAACATGCATTCCATGTATTAGTAAATAACCAGACCAAGACAAATTGAGCCCCAACCCTGCATTCGTGAGACGTTATGTAACATACACATAAGCCATATATAGATTATCATAGCATGTGACTAAGTACAGCCTTTGTATTAGGCAGACAGAAAGAAGTATGTTATACTGCTTTATTAGCCAGTGATAAATCAATCTGGGAGGCCAGCGGGCAGTGCATTCCAAGAAGGGCTAGTAAACCATAATTTCTGTGAATAGATGACCTCAGATATGGGATCTGCCGCATTTGTCTCTCAGAACACTGTAATAATGGTGTTATGTAAGCACTGTAATACTCTTAAATAAATGGGAAAAGGCCAGGCACGGGGTAAAGCATGACAGTCTACCTTGTCCCCCTCCTCCCTCAGTGCTATAACTAAAATTAGCTAAGTGAGGGCCTGACCCCATGCTGTTCAGAAGAAGACCAGGAAGCAGCTCACAGCTGCCCATCCAGGGTTCACCTCAGATGCTCCTGCAGCACTGTTCTCTCATCAGGGACAGCAGTATCCCCAGTCACCAGCCCTGCCCAGCTGGATCATGCCCCAACATACACAGGCAAAGGAAGGGTCTCTGTGCCTGTCTACATTGCAGCTGCTTCTACTGCAAGTCAAAGAGAAATAAATGCACTCAGAACAGGAGCATCGAGCATGGATAGAGGCCTTTATAATTTTGTTACAACTTCTCAAACTGCAGGTATTGCACTGACATACTACTCTGCTCCCTATAAAGAGACTCATGTAAACTATCAATGCAGCTCTATGAAGAACAAATTTGACAGTTTGGCACAGTTGCTTTGAGTCCTGTCAGCAGAGAATGTGTTAATTTGTGCTCCTGACACAGCCCCAGCAGAACATTTGACTATTTAGAGATAAGGACAAGGACAAATCCTCTGCAGCAAAAACATGTTTTAAATACAGCTTGTCCAGTATTGATTGACTTCTGTCGACGGGATCTTTTCTGCTACCACTGTCCCTGGATTTGTCCCAATTTGAACCAACTGTCAATTAAGAGAATATTTTTCATAGGATTGGATACAAAGATTCATCTCTGATCCTCTAATGATGGGTCCTTTCTATCCTCTCTCTCTGCAGAATATAAACCAACTACAACCCCAGTTAGAGGCATTGGGATTCAAGATTAACCTGAACTCTCTTACACTTTTAGTCATGGATGTTCCTCATTTAGCTCCGAACTTTCAGTCGCAATAAGAGATCACCATTAAACAGGGGCAAGAGTCAAGTTCACTGACTGAAGCTATAACAGCCCTCATTTGTATCCGTATAAAAACAGAATTGATTTCTTTACAATGAAAAAGTGAACTTTTCAGAATATAGTCTCAAGTGAGAAGGATGTTCATTTATAGCCAGAAGCACAAGGAGAGGCAAAGCAATATTGCAGAGATCTCCATTTTCCTTTGGGTATTCCTGTAGGAACAGTCTTTACTGGACTTTAAATCACTGAGGACTTCTGCTTGCAAGTTATTAATAGTGAGAAATTGAAGAAATTGCCAGCTCGAGAAACTGCAGCTGTGTTCCCTGTATCCACAAAATGCCATGTCTGAACCGCACAGCTTTATTCATATTTTATTCCTGTGCACAGACATGAGGCTTAAATGGAAAATAATACTGAATAAATACACCGATGACATCACTGCTCTTCTTGAGCAGTCTCAATATATGCCATTATTCAAAGCACTAGCAGCTCTTTCATTCAGCACTGAGAATATGTAAAATGTTAAGAGAAATTTTTCATACAGTAAAAAGCTATTCACTTTGTGAGCCATTTTTGAGCTACTAGCAGATATTGAGATCCCCACGCTATGTACCTATGTTAGCAGGCTGTCAAATTACAATAGACTCCTCATTCCTTGAGATGCCCAGGGAATCTGGTATTGAAACAAACAATACTTCATTATTTCTAGCCACTCCACCCTCAGTCTAACTTCACCTGATCCTCCTGTTAATCAGTCTTCAGTTTTCCACACTGTTTTCAACAAAAGAAAGGATCCAGCCTGAAACGGTAGTGGAAGTTATTTCAATTTTCTGTGTCATTCAAGAGGTCAACTGATGATCCCAGATTACCCAGTTCCGAGAATGTACTGAAATCATCTGCTGACATCAAAGATGTTACGTTATGGTAATAAACAAAATGGGCTGATAGCTCAAAGTCTTTCAGAATCAAACCATAAACTTATGTTTAAATTATTCTATGATTATGCTGATCCAGGTGACCAACATTCTTGGAGGCCACCAGAAAAAACTTGCTCTAATAACTTGCACAGTGTGTGAGAATAAAGGACCTCTACAAGTGAGAAACTCTCACTCATCTCTCCCACTACTCCAACTCATCAACAGTTACAGTCCATTACCTCAACTGAAGTGATTTAGAATGATCTAGAATGTCAGAATATCATGATCGCATAGCTTGCCTTAAAGAACACCACGGACTTTCAGCAAAGAAATCATGAGATTTGCATCCCCATGCATTACTGTTTCTAGGCTGGCTTTAAAAAAGTTGCCACAACCGATGGGTGGTAGAGAGAAAATTGTGAACTCTTCCGTTTAAATTAATAACTACATGAAGAGGAATAGCATACAAAACACAGGCACTATTCCCTTTTTTAATTACAGCAGTTTTGCCTCCTTTCTAGCGAAGGGTAATGGTAACAGCTAAAAAACATTCCCACTGTGAAAACTCTGTCCAGTTTTTATCCTACCTATAGCAATACTCTTCCAAGCTTCCACATCTGCCTGTTGTGACATCTGAGACAAAATAAAAGCATAGGATAAACAATTTAAAATGTTTCAGTTTCAGTTTTGTTCCCCGTTTAGTCTGAGAAAGTAAGAATTAAACCCACAAGCACTTAGATGAAGCTCTTGTTTTCCCCATTGGAACAAGTGTTTGTCACCTTTGGAAACATGGATCGTTTTGTAAACTGACGGTGCTATTTTAAAAACCAAATAAACAAAAAACAAACTAAAAAAAAAAACACAGATCTGGTAAATAAAAACAAATAAGTGAATCCTTTCTTCTGAAAATGGTGACAGTTTTCTACTAGTTCAGCGGTATAAATTAGCAGTTAGCCTGTTTTGCTGCCAAACAATTCTGAGTACTTAGTTCATGAGAAATGTGTAATTCAAAAATATATATATATACTCTACAGAAGATACTACAAAAAGACTAAAGAACCGAACAGTGAACACCAAGTTGACAAAATGGTTACCATTAAATTTCATTGGACTTCACCATTAATCTTAAGTGATAATACTATTACCATGACTAGCTTATTTTAGCAAGGATAACATTACATGATTTTAGAGAAAAGCTGATATAATAAAATCCCCCACACCCAACCTGCTCTGCTGACCCAGCATAAGAAGGATGGAGCTGTTGGACTGGGTACAGAGGCAGGCCACAAACATCACTGGAGGGCTGGAATTTCTTTCCTAGAAGGAAAGGCTGAGAGAGTTGCAATTGTTCAGCTTGGGGAAGAGAAGACTCTAGGGAGACCACATAAAAGCCCTCCAGTATCTAAAGCACATCAGAGAGTGCAGTAATAGGACAACAAAAAAAAAGGTTTAAAACTAAAATAAAGTAGATTTAGATTAGATGTTAGGAGAAAATTCTTTACTCAGAGGTGGTCAGGCAAGGGCACAGGCTGCCCATTCAAGGCCAGGTCAGGTGGTGATCTAGACAGCCTGACCTGATGGGTGGCAGCACTACCTATGGCAGTGAGTTGGAACTGGAAGACCATTAAGGTCCCTTCCAAATCAATGCAATCTATGATTTCATATTGCTACTTCTGCAAACACTCTACTTTCACATATGCATTTGTCTTTATGCACCATGAAACTGGCTATAAAAATAGAATCAGATTTGTATTCTGTCAGCTTATTGCAATTTAATTAAGCTAGAACACACTTCTTGGTATAAACTTCTATTTTTTTTCTCTTAGTATGTGTTCTTAATTTCTGCAATTTTTCTTATTTCAATGCCTCTTCAAGATCAGTACCAAAAAATAACAAAGGAAAGAGGTAACAGAAATATAAGACTTTCTTCAGTCTCTGTTTTGCAGTAGACATATAAAATAAGTCTCAATGGAAAAGAGATGTAAACAGTGTTCCAGTGTAAGAAATATAAGAGAGGACAGCAGACAGAGTTCTCCATATTTATTTATTTTTCTTAGGCTGAAATTAAACAATGAGATGGGAATACAGGCAGCTCCCCTTTAAGGAGAGGTCACATAGGAGCAATATGCTCTGGGACACTGCAACATAACACACTCAATGCAGGGAACACCTGACTAAAAGCACTCCCCGCCAAAGCAGGCATCGCTGCTCCAGTGTCATTGGTCTCTTCACAAGTAAGAACAATGGAAAAAACAGAAGAAGACTCAGTTTTCAAATCAGCAGTGATGTGGGAATGCCTAGAAGAAATGTGACCTTGTAATGTCTCACAGACATGCACCATTAATGGCCTGATGTGAATTTCACATTCATTGCTTGGTTTTCTGCTGAATACCACTTTCTGTATTTCTTGAACTGCCAATGCTCAAAATAGTCTCATCTATAAAGCCAACAAAACAATGAATGTATATTTTACTGTCTCATTTGAAAACATTCTTGGCAAATGAAGTAAACTTTTTTCATGAACTGTGATAAAAGAACTCATTTAACCCTTAGTTTACTGATAATTCATCTGTTTGATATAGCAAGCATCTGAACAGAATCGTTCAGTTGGAAGGGATCTACAAAGACCATATAATCCAACTGCATGACTACTTTGAAGATAAACAAAAGTTGAAGCAAATTGATGAAGGCTTTATTCAAATGCCTTTTGAGCATTTCACTGACATACTACCTCCCCGGGAATGCTGGTTCAGTGCCTGTCCACCCTCATGGTAAGAAATTGTTACAATGCCCAGTGTGACCCTCCTCTGTTCCCATCCTGCCGCCAGCTCCCAGGAGCACAGCCCAGTACCTCCCTCCACTTTCCCTTCTCGGGGAGCTGCAGAGAGCAGTGAGGTCGCATCTCAGCCTCCCCTCCTCCAGACTGAGCAACCCTAGTGCAGACAGCACCCCCCCCTCACTAGACATGCCTTCCTGTCCTGGTACCAGTTTCAGTGCCATCCTCTGGATGCTTTCAGGAACCTTGACATTCTTACTTTGTTGAGATTGGAACCACATACAATGTTCCAGCTGAGGCTGCATCAACACTAAATAAAGCGAGAGGAGCTGCCTTTGTTCTTGAAGCAGTCTAAATGCTCTCAATACAGCAGTTAATGCAGCTTAACTGTGCTATGGCACTTTTATAAGAAAACACATGTGTCAGAGCCTGAGTTGTGTCAGAATATCAGCCACTGACACGTGATAAAGATTCTTACATGTGGACAAAATAAGACTAAAGTGCCAATGGTTGCTAGGGTCACACTGTCACAACTGAGAATTGACTACAAATACCCAGACCATGAAATCTGGACCAAGACTGAGACTTGCAGTGTCAAGAGAAGCCACCCACACATAAGTGGGAAGGCCATTTTCCTTCTCTATTTTTTTTTATTTGCGTGAGATTCATAGTGGCTTTAATGACTTTACAGTTTGTCACGGTGGTACTCATTAGTAGACTAATATTTGCATACTGGTATAGTAATCCTCATTCACATAGAGCCTTCTTTCCCACTATTACCAAAGAACACTCCACAGGCAAGGTCTGTGGCACACAAAGCACGTTTAGTGAAACACTGGATCCAGCCTTCCCTACTCTGTACAGAACTGGGTTACAATCCTGCTGTTTTTACAGAGCTACTCCACTGGGACCAAGATATCACATCCAGTATAATTGGGTTATCTCTGCGCTTGTATACTTGGTGAACCAATACATTAGAGAGAACTGGAGGATATGAGAGCTAAAGCATTAAGAATTTTCTTGACAGTCTTAAGAACTGATTAAAGAAGTTTTATGCTCTGCTGGCATAAAAAATAAATAGTTAGAAATTCAGTATACAATGGAAAAGATGTGTAAAGCTTAGCTAAAACACACATTATCCATCATTTTTTCCAACCAGTCCTGTCTGGATTTGGAAGAATATAATCCTGACAACAGCAATGGAAAGAAATGGCCATACACTATACGTATTCTATGGGGAAACATGCTTGATTGATTTTGAAAGTTCTGAGCTTTCAATTACTTTGAAATTTTGCAATTTTATTAAGTATTTTCCAAAAAGCTCCTTATTCTGGAAACAAATGATAGTTTGAAAAGAAGTGTTTCATAAAACTTTGAAGCAAGCATTTGGTGCCAGAACTTGTTAGAAGGTTAGCAAACATGAATACCCAAAGGTTCAGATAAAAAACAATGAAGTCCAAAACTATTTTTTTAAATTTCCATTTTTACTTCTCAGTACTGCAATAGCCCACATAATGACTTAAAATGTTCACAATTGTCCATGCTATATATGAAAATGCCGTTCCCATTAAACAGCCATAACTTGCAACTTAAATATGTGACATAAAATATTCACCACCACTTCAGAACCCACTTTCATCCTTTAATTTGCATCAGGATATTGCTCTTCTTAGATCTGCTCCAAAAAGCCTGCTAATATCCTTTCTGATGCTATTCACATTTTGTCCTGTTTGTGTTTGCAGCGGACACATGTACAACTAAAACATTTCCACAAAATAATCAAATACTGCATTACATCTCAGATATTTTGTGCTGGTCAGATGGGAGGCAATAACTTATAATTTTCCCTTACCTACCACTTCATTTAAAATGTTGCTCAAATTGCAGTCTGCAGATTGCCAGAGATGAAACGTAGTTGTCTAAAAATCTCCCGTGCTGCCATGTGAAAAATTGGAAACATATACAAAACTCCATACTCCCTTTATCTGAGTATAATGTGCTCATCCCCATGGTGAGGAGTGTTTGATACATAATCATAAACAGATCTGCAAACAGGGGATGTATTGCGGTAATCTCACTGCAAGTTCCACAAGGACAAGTAAAGCAGGGAAACTAAAAATGAAAAAGGCTTGCATGTCTACGGGGAGACACTAATTGGATTCCAGAATTTTAAATCCGTCTGCAAATGCGGAGACGTAAAGAGTGACTCACAAGCATTTCCACAGAGCATGCGGAGGTGAAGTTAGCTGGGAAGAAGAGGATACTATGTGTGCAGCAGAACTGGTATAAAAACATTTTTGTAGTGTAAAAAAAAAACAGGTGCTAGCAGTGTATTTATAAGGCTTTTAAGAGCTTCATATCTCCTAAGAGAGGACCAGGACCAGAACAGAGGAACAGTTAATTGCCAAATGCAACAACACCTGAAAAGCAGTGAATTGTCAAGGCATCTGACAGTAGGCAAAGCTGTGTTAGCCTCAGTGGGACAGCTACTCTTCATGATGTCACTGAAACAATCCAGTAGTAGAATCATGCAAGCCAGGTTAGCAGTGTATGAGGGAAGTGCCTGGGAAATTCTGTCAGTGATTTTTGCTCTTACATATATCGGTTAAGGTCTGCGTTATATGTAGGATGCCACTCAGATATGTCTTTCCCTGTAGTTATTTCCAGCATTAGACAGAGCGGACTGAGGGCAAAGCAGTCTCTCCATGGTGTTATCTAGACACATATCCTCCTGGGCCTCTGTTCTGTGCAGGTCACTTAAGCATTCCACTGAAAAAGTATAATACAATTTATCGTGGTTGAGGTCTGTGGACAATTCACAAGTGATTAGTTCACATTAAAGAGCCAAATATTACTTGCAATGATATCAGTGATGCCATTAAATCTTACGTACAGAAATTTATAATAGACCTGAAAACCACAAGCATGCTGAAGGAAGAAAGCTGTCATGAAGGCTATTTTCAGAGCTACAAATAAGCATTACTTCTGCAGTATAACAGTAAAGTAAGTCCACCACACATCTGGTATTCAATTTTAAAAAGCTTTACAGATGGAAAAAAAATAAAAAATCTAAAACTATTCGGGTTGCATGAAAGGACTTTCTGAAAATTTTTAAGTCCATACAGCCTTGGGAACTTTGGCATCTGCATGCCCTTGCCAAGTCTATAGAGATCACAGTGACTCCATAGACCCAGAGAGACACACAGTGAGATATATAAATACCTGCTGCAGTTACGCTACATCATCTTATTATAGGGATACCAATGACATAAATAGGCATCCAATGACACAAAGAAAAAGACATCAGAGCAGTTTTAATGGTTTCTTCACCCTGCTTATCATTTTCATGCTTCAGGGCATCCAGAGCTCTGGGAGACAGCAACATCAGTAACAAACTGAAGATAAACAAATGGGAAGTTATCTTATAGATCCATAAAAGCCATTAGCTGTGAACTTATTTTTACTGGAGCTCAATGCAAGCACAAAAGCCACAGGACTGTAACTTAATAAAAACCTGTCCCAGAAAAGGACAGATGTGAAAAAAACAGATCCAGAACAGCATAGCTCTTACACTGCATAGGGAACCAGGGTTGAAAATATCCCTTTTTAATAACGCTGAGAGAAACTAGTACAATGCTGTTGTTCTTTGGGGTTTTTTTATTTGTTTGTTTGTTTTTTCCTTTAACATCTTTGGCTGTTTTAAATACTTACGATGTGTCAAAGTACTAACTTTTTTTTCTCCTGAATTTCAGCTTTTTTCATTCTCATCATTATTTGTAGGCGGCCATTTAGATCTTTGTAAAAGATCTTCTGACTTTAACAGACATTTAACCTTCTTTAAATTCATAACACGTGACAAAAAAAAAAGAAAAGGTTCCCTTGAAACGTATGGTCCTACCACCCAACACTACATCGGTCCAGACTGCTCTCTTACAAATTGTCTTTCCATATCTTCCAGAATTCACAACTTCAGTTTGCAGATCAGAAGCAATAATGTACTTGTGGATAATAAGTACAGTAGCAGTGATAGGACTGCTGCACCTTGAACCATAATGGGGGGCAGTACACAAAGGTAAGAAAGTCCTATATTCCTTCCACAACTTAATTTCCCCAAGTGGTCATATTCCTTTTAATTGTGCAGAGAAAGATGGAGAAGTAATATACCTAGGAATGTCTATCTGCTTGATTGTAGCAAATACTATAAACTCAGCTCAACTTCCTAGGGCTTCTGTAAATCCCACAGCTAGCAGACACACCTAGAGTTCCTTGCAGGCATCTCCCATTGTCTTTTCAAAAAAAAACATACTCTGCCTTGCTAGTTGGTGCACAGCACTTGCACAGATAAAAAGAACATACCCTTTTTTCTCTATTTTTAAACCTGAAAATCACATCCATGCATCTCAGGTTCAAGTCTGCTCCAACAATATTCCCAGCAAATTAAGAAAGTCTGCAGAACAGAAGCAAATTCAGGGAGCATACTGTGGAAAAGCATTTAACCTCAATCTTTCAAGCAAACCTACAATTTAACAGGAGGTACACCAACTTGAATGAAGAGAGAATATTTATCTCTTCAATATATATTAACAGAGCTCTAAGTTCCTTGAAAGATTAAAAATAAATTTCTGAGAAGCTGTGTTTGTCACAATTCGTAAACCTTTTGCGAATGACTGGGAAATCATGGTCAGACAGCCCAGATTTAAAAAAGATGATGAATTACAATCAACTCACTTTCAACACAGAAAAAAATTACCTCTCTAAATGATATCTTCATCTAGACCCTCAACTTGCTGTAGAAATTAAATATGATGAGTTAAAAGAATGACATACAATTGGTTAGCTGCCACACAAAAGAAGGATGGAAGCAGTTCAAATTCATGTAATTCAGAACAGAGGAAGCATATTACTTGGTTCTAGGTATCCAGAAGGACTAAGCCTCTAAAAGCCAGAAGGCACTATACTCGCCACTCTTGGGACTTGGCGTCCAAGAACGTCATATACTCACCTAAAATACTCCCATTCCTACAAGGAACTTTGTCAATCTAGTGTAGATAAAAACCATCAGGTCTCCAGCCCCACTGAATAGAGCAAAACCTTACCTTACATCCCATGGAGAAAAGCAGGCATCACTCTGATAGAAAAACTGTATTTTTAAAACAACATATATAAAATCAGTAGGAAGAGACAGGAATGGCAATTTAGCAAATAAAAAATTATATCACAACTCTCTGCAGCCAGATTAGGGTTAGCAAGATAGTGTTCCACTGTACTTACAGGGCAAATGCACTGGTTGTATGAGTGCAATGGCTCCATACAGGGACAAACAAAATAAAACGTAACAGCAATAAAAATCAGGATACAGGCATTTGCCTTTAGGGTCCTATTTACAGTGGTCATCTTTCTTGGCATATCAAGAAGTCAGGAATTCATACAGCCTCCTAACCAGCCTGCAACTGCTCTTTCAGTGTCACAGGTCAAGCAGAGATGTGAGCTCTGATATCTACATTAGTTGGCGTAGTAAGTAAAGGACCTTTAATCACTCTTTTTCTGTGCACCTAGATAAAAGCTGGATAGTAGATAATCCTAGCAAACAACAAATATTAACACCCAGGCGCAGCCCAAGCTTTGCTGTGAGTTCCTCTGCCTCTTTTGTATTACCTTTATTGCATCAATATGCCAGAACTATGCCCTCCACTGAATGCTCTGGATTCTCTGCACCAATTATCCTGTTCTGCAGACCCATGCTTATTTCTCTGTATCACTTGACAATGTAGACATAGCCTTGGAATTTCAGACCAGCAGATACATCACTCAATATGAAAGAAAGCAAGAGGAAGAAGTATAATCATGCCTCAGTCAAAGTTCTGGCACATATTTTAAACTGGAACAGCTCCCAGAAGAGATAGGTTGACAGGAGACAAAATGGCTCAAAGGAATTATCATCAGGTCTTTAAAAATCTTGACATCTGCCTCAAAATTCTTAAGATTAGCTTTATTCTTAAAAGAACCAAAAATTTATAACTTGAAGACATGAATATTCAGAAGAGAGAGAACACAGCACTATTAATTATTAAATATCTCAATTCTGTGCTGTTCTCTTTATGTTTGGTTACATACACTGACAAAACATGATTCAAAGAATAGCTCTGTTAAAAGTCACCCTGAATGTTTGAAATATAGTACGACGTTTGAAAAATAATACAAATCAGCAGAATTCAGTCAGCTTTTTTTTTTTTTTTTTTCTTGCTGTTGAGTAAATGTATACAGCACAAATGTTAGTGTTCATCTCCTATTCTCCTAGCTAACTCCATAGTTCACTTCCACCAACTATTAGGAGACAAAAATTGTGGCAAAATGTTTCAGTTTTTAGTATGCATTGCTTGCTTCCAGGCCCTTTGACGTTACAAGATCATTTTCTGCTTTTGTGAATTGACCTACCTTTTAAATACCATGTTTAAGAACTGATCCATACTATGCTGTTTTATAATGTAGAGCAGTTGCAAAAGAGAACTATTTTTCTTTTCTTTTAATAATGAATAAGGTATAAGAACAAACACCAATCTTTCCAGTATTCAAAGCAAATACACTCTTTCAAAAAGGTCAAAGTTACTCCTCTGAAGTTCCAGCTCCTTGGTAACGCAGAGATGTCTGTAGAGGAAACCAGGTTCCACAAATCCTGCCAGAAGTATCAAAGGATGGCACTGAAAAAGAGGAGAAAGTAGCTCTTCTCTCCTTGGTGGTCACTTTGCAGCAGAGACTTGCACAAAAAGGATCATTTGGGAATAAAAAAAAGTTGCAGAACAGTGCACTGAAGAAAAGTTTCTCCTGTTTCTTCCTGCTGGAGCAGAAAGCAAAGCTGTTGTTGACTATAGTTTGATTTCTTTATTCTTTCCCTTTTTTCCCCCCACTCATACCTGGGCTTTTGTGTTGGGATGAGTTAGAACTATCTCCTATCTCTTTCCCTAAGGGCTTCCCAATAGCTGAGCACAGGGCAGCCAGAAATGGCTGCTACTCTCTATTCAATGTACAGAAGGCGATGACAGCCCAAGAAAGTGAAAATGGGGCAACAACACTTCAAAGCACTTCTGACTCTCAGCTGGGAATACAATGGAGCAAGTGCACATTATCCCACCAGGCTTATTGGTAACACTAAGTATCAACACCACATGCTTTACGTTTATAACCTCAAAATCACTGTGACTCTCTTAGAGCAACAGACCTACAGTGACTGCTTGCCTGACAGCACAGTATAGAACAGAAAACAAGTATCAGAGCCTCCCTTACGAACTCTTCTATAACAGCATAGTGCTAATAAGCTTCCTAAATCCCAAAAAGTAAAGATAAGGCCAGGTGCCACTTTCCATCCTTGCTGGCCTGTACCACCTTCTCCATCACATGCTCTCATAAACTCAAGGACTCAAGCAGGCTTTGCCTCTGGTTCAGTGATTGCATGGAGTTGTTTCTCATACTCCTGACCAGGTCTTCATTCTTTCACAAAAAGCTCATTTGATATGCATGGCTTCTCAGCTGCTTAACTTACCTTCCTAAATTTACTTTTATCGGAATAAAATGAATTAAGAATTTAAAGGAAGCACAGTTCTCAAGAATAATTATTTTACAAAGGTTTGAAAGAAATATCAGTAGGAAATCAAGGTCTACAGCAGTGAATATGCCTAAGTTCATGTAGATGAAAAAAATTCCCTGGACAGGAGTGTAGTTAATCTGCAAAGACATCTGAGAAAAATCTGGAACTGGACTAGTCTATTTTATTGAATCTTCATTAAATTTTCATCTCTCCCTTACTCCAGTGCACTGAGCATGCAGAGACAAAGCCTGAGTAAAGGATGAAAGAAAGCATAGGATGAAAGAAAACAAGGTTTAACAGCATTACTTCAGTATGTGTCCAGAGAACTTCGCGAATCTGCTTGAGCATACTGTCTCTTTTTCATCAAAGTTATTAAAAATTACACATACCTAATTTTAATTAAGCACTCTCATTCCCAAAATGAGATGTGTAAATCAGCAATTACCTTTACAGAGCCCAAAATTACAGCAAAGGATGTGAGAAATCACCAAATTTACTCTTATACGTTGGCAGATATTTTTAAATTTAAGACCACCAATATTCCATTTTGTTTTTAATCTGAGGACAAGACCAGTAGTCATTAATCAGAAATGGAACCCAAGCATGTCCAGCTGCATGCTTGGCCACCACACTGACAATGTGCATCAAGAAACACAGAAAGCGAGCTCCCAGTTGAAGCTTTCTAGACCAGTGATTGACAGGAATATGGGTAAGGAGTCTATAAAACTTAGTCATTTATGGTATGCATGGATCAGCACAGAACAGAAGGATAGCTCCTTTCCTAAAGATGCACCAGAAGTTTTACCCTGGGAGTCTGCACTAATGTTTTCTAACACTAAAATAGCATAGCCTCTCCCTCTTTGAGCGGGCTTATGAAGAAGCAAGGAAAAACTGAGACAGTCTTGTCCTGCCTCGCTCAAAGTTATTATAAATCAGATATTGTCTTTTGCCTTTACAGCTTATCCAGGTACTTTCATATCCTGGCTGTACCTCTGGCTCCAACACAGATGCTGTGGTATTTCACAGAGTCAAAGGAAAACACTAATGCAGAACAGTTTTGAATTCTACTAATAATTATTAGAATGCATAAATGATTTCAAGCAGACACTTTGTTCATCACAAACTAGCAGAGTTTTTGACAGCACCGAGGAAAACTTTCATGTGTTTAAGGACTGCCACCCTGTCTGGGGCAGCAAACAGCCCTGGGGAAGGAAGAAGCACATGGGGCTTACTTTCCAGTGACTGTTCAGTATTTTTTGTTACATGACTATCCACAGATCAGGGCTTTTCCGTATTCTTTTTGCTTTTCCATATTCTTTCTCCCCAGTGAAACAGGAAATTTGGAAATTATGGATTTATCATCTTAGAAACAGTGTCAGCTGTTCCATTTTTAGTCATGTTTGATTCACATGCACTGACAGACACTATAAAATCCATACTGGTCTTTTTAACCCACTAGTTTAATTAATTTCCTTTGTGTGTTTTTGGCCATCTTGTCTTTTGTGCTGGAACAACACATACCGTTGTAATGTAGAACTGATGAGGAACTGATGACTCTGGATATAGTGCTCTAACGAAGCAGAAAATACCAAACGGCAGCTTCATTCACAGCCTGCCATTTCTCCTAAGTCCAGTTAAGAGTTACCTACACAAATCTGAACAGATCTGCCTCTGCTCTGTTTTTGAAGCATTCTGTTGGGAACTCTAGCACTCTTTCATCCGCACTGATCTTCATTTCAATAATCTTACTCCCATCCATCTCTACAGATAAATAACAACTACAATACTCTGAAGAGAACACCAGAAGTTCTACAATCCATACCAATCACCACGAGGATTTTATTTACTTTTTTTGGCTCTCAAAATGCAGCTATTCTGAAACAAGTCAACCCAGACATCTGAGGAGAGATTTGACATTTTTGAAAATCACAGGTCTCAAATTACCCTATGTTGAATTATTTTGAATTAAGAAACTGCAAAACAAAGCAAGAACAGAAGTTATATGCCTTTCAGTATCAGGTATTTGCAGTTCTTGTTCTAGTCAGAGAATCCCATTCCTAGCATGCAGCGGTAACTAGGCAAAACAAATTGGTTAACAGCAAATAAGGAATAGATATTTTTCTGCATTAAAAAAGGTTAAAGATATACATTATTTTTTACAAAAGTATCCAAGCTTCTCACCACTTTCAGCAATTAAGTCTTCCTTTCCTCCAGAAATTCACATTTTCTCTGTCTCTACTTAAGAAATACCTGATGTATGGCATACCATACCTTCTGCCCACAACAACCATATTCTAACAGCAAAGGATCTGCCTTTGATGTAGTATGATATTTTTTATCCCTTTTGTGTAAGGATTTTCCCTCATGCTCAGATCTAAATAGTCCTATTTCTAAAACAAATAATAAATAATAGAGGTACCATAAAATCCAGCTACCCATCCCAAAAGACAAACTTTTGTTTGCTAATGCTAACACATAACCCTTCAATTAGACTCCAGTCTAATCAAGAAACGATGTGCATGCATGATTGTTCTGCATTTTATGTAGAACATATATCTACATTCAAACTTTGGTTCCTATAAAATAATTGCATATTGTTGAAAATTCCTTATGCTGCAGCTGTTTCAAAAGCTCTTACTCTGTTTCGTAACAATAGAAAATAAAATCAAATCTCTTCTGTTCCTGACCAAAGCGAGAAAAGGGATCAGAAAAATTAGGACCTGATTCTACATAATAAAACCTCCTTTTCCTACATCTAAAGCTATGCACTGCTTCTGTTCAGGCATCAAGGGTAGCATTCCTAAATTCTATTATATTCTATTCTGATTCCAATGGAAATAATGGGGCTTCATTTGTTGTCCTGATTCCATAGAGGGCCAGTTAAATAGAAAAGCTACTTTCTGGCAGAAGGAAATCCATCCATCCTAGACTTCTATTTGTAGAACTGCAGTGCTTTAAATCTAGTCCTTAGATTATGATGCCATAACTTTTCAAGACAGACAGTCTAAGTGACTCATCTGGTAGGACAAACACTACTTTTGACATTTATGTCTCATGAATTATTAACTGGTTTACTGCATCTAGATAGATTTTTCATGAAAAGGAACTCTTGGCACATTCTTGGAGGTTGAAAAATGCACAGACTAGAAAAGAAAGTGGCAAAAATTATCTAATTGGCTAATGCTGTTTGAAGGACCAGGTCATGTTAGTTTATCATAGTCATGAAAGATTAAATGAAGATGAGTTTTCAGGAGAATGGTCTTTCCAGGGTAGAACAAGCAAACATTCTCCCATTCCACCACCCTACATGTCATCTGCACCCAAATCCAACTCCTGGCTTCACATAGGACCACTCAAAGTACAAACCCTACATCTGAGAGCACTGAACCCCTTGAACACTGAGCCTGTTCCATTGCCTGACCACCACCCCAGTTAAAACCTTTCCCTAAAATTCAGCCTGACCCTCCCCTGATGCAGCTCATGCTGTTCCTCAGGTCCTGTTTCTGTCACCAGAGAGCAAAACTCAGGGCTGCCCTTTTTGCTGCCCTGATGAGAGGATGCCTTCTGACAGAAGGCCTCCCCTCAGTCTCCTCTTTTCTGAGAGCCTTCCTTTGAACACTCTCTAATGGTTTTATGTCTTTCTTATATTGCAGTATCCAGAAATATACACTGTGCTTGAAAGGAAGCTGAACGAAAGCAAAGCAGAGAGACAATCCCTTTCTCAATGAGTTGGCAGTTCCGAGTCTGATGGACCCCAGAAAAATCTTTCGGGGTGTGTTCTGCCATGAACCTATTTTGTTGTGCTGGCACTTCTCCCCACGGAAACAGAACAAAAATGATGCTCAGTACTGATATTTTAAAGAGGGAGAAAAATGACTTGTGTCCTTAGTGCTACTGAATTTGAACATTAACTACATTTGTTAGCATAAAAGAGAAAAATAAGCCATATTTCAATACATTCAGGTAAATTGTCTTCACATTTCAAGGACCTCTTGCAGCCAGCAGCAGAACTGTGCCATCATTGAACAAATAAATGACTCATAGAAACATCATTTCAAAAATGAAACTGCAAATCGTTAAACACAAAGAGGATGTCATTATTTTATTAGCGTGTGGTGCAAATACATCCTCTCTGCCACCACAGTAGGCAAAAAAGGTGGAGAAAGTCAGCATTTTTCTCTGTTTAGAGCTTCATTTTACAAGAAGTATGGTGTAATTTCTCAATCTGACAGTATGGAATAATCCTTTGGCCAGTTTAACAGAGCTGTCCTAATCCTGTTCCCTCCCAGCTCCTTGGACCCTTCACTGAAAATGGCCTTGGCTCTGTACAGCACTGCTTAGCAGAAACTATTAACAATGTTACCAACACTGTTTTCCTCCTAGAACCAAAACATAGCACTGTAACTGACACCCTGAAGGAAACAATTCCTCCCTGCTGAAACTCAGACAGCAGTGATCCCAGTACGTTTGCTGGGATCAAACAGCACCCCTTCTTTGGTGGATGAGTGAAGACATGGAAGGCAGGTGAGAGCAAACCATTGCCCCCTGCTGTCATTCATGCTATGCCACAACAACTGCTTCAGCCAGTCTCAGTCTAAGTAAGAGAACTATTTTTAAAATGCTATTTAATTATACAGATATGGCCTCCAGCATGGGCAGAAGGGCATCATCTGTATCACATACATTACAATGACAAATCAATGAATCATCCTGTCTCAGACTGCCACAGTAGTTTCCACTTACACAAAATAAAATAAAAAAAATCAAAAAAAAAAAAAAAAAAAAAAAAAACACAGAATTACACAGAACTTCAAGCAGTCACTTTTCTTCCATGAAGACCTACGAGGAAAAAGGAAAATCCTGTGAAAAACACAAACACAGTAGCTGTGAATTTCCACTGTTTTATCTCCTCTCCAGAACTAACTAACTAACTCACCAAATAAATAAATATTTTAACTCCTATTACTTCTGTGACAAGCTCCATGGATCCCTGTAAGATTTGCTCTGACCTCAAGTTAAAAGAAAGCTACTCTTTTCTCTCCAGTACTAAGTGCTGGATTATACAAGCAGTGGAAGGTGATACTGCAGTGGCAATGATCATCAAACAAATACGGTGCTTTAGCTCAGTGCTCTTTCCTCTGCATGAAGCCATACATTTTACAGATGGTCAGCAGCACCAGTGTCCATCAGCAGACAGTGAGAAGAAAATGAGAACTAGAGACAGAGAAGTTGCCAGAAGGTGACATAAAGCAAGATCCTTTGGTTCAAGGAAAAAAGGTGCTGGAAACAGGCTTTGGTTGCCTGAGAAGGAAGCCATGGGTCTGCTTAATTCCAGGCACTTACAACCAAACCCTGCCAATTCACAGTTCACATTTACAGACCTGAAACATCTCCCTGTGATCTGCAAACCAGATTTCCAGTGCTTTCCCTCTTGTCAAGCCTTTAAGGTCAAAGATTTCACCACAACACTTAGATCACAACAGCCAGTGCACAAGCTCCTTCAGCTTTCAGACTCCTTTAAAATATGCACAGTCACCCCAGCACCTCACTGAAGTGTTCACATAGCACTGCAGAATCTTCTGCAGAGTAACCTCTGCAAAGTCCATTTCTACTAAACTTGTACACACTGCTTCAATGCTTTTTATGGAATGCTATTAGCATGCTAGTCACAAGGGCACATTTAAATCTTAAAGACACTGTTGTGCATGGATGATCAACAACCCATTCTTCCTAATTCCTTGCTGCGTAATACTTCCAGTGGAGATGAAATCAAGATATAAAATAAAATTCTGATCCATATTAAGTTTTGAGCATAGCATCCACAGATATTCATTGTTTCTAAAGTTCAGTGGGAGCACTATTAATCAGTGCTCCAGCTTTATATATATGAACATGTATGCAGTTCCCATTTTTATATATCAGCTGAAAAGATGCAGTGATGGATGCTTAAAGAAAAGAAAAAAAAAAAGCCATTATCTTTTTTACATACTAAGCTGCACTTCTTCCTATTAGATTAGTACCAGAGTTAGAAACTGGAGCAGACTGTTTAAGCCATCAACAATTCAGAAGGGTTATACAATATCTAAGCAAAGGGTAATTTAGATTAAGGTCAATTTTTCACTCTTTCAATTATATAACATCAGTAGAAGGACATATGGGAATGATGCCAAATACAAATACTGTATCTGACAAGGAAGCTGAAGTGCACAAATAGTAGGAATTTCCCTATTTGCAGTTGGAAATATTCCCCTCCACAGATAAGTAAATAACTTTCTCAAAAATATTCTTAATTTTTGTATCAAAACTTCACTCATTTTCCTTGACTCACAAGTGCATCACTCCAGACTGAGAGAAAACAGTTTTTGTGGTACAACAAAAAAACCCCTAAGAGGTTTCAGCATCTAATTTGAGCGCCGTTCTTAGAGCCATGCCACCTCACAAGCATATTTTTTTCCTCTTTCTTCCATCTGCTCACATATTTCCACGTTGCAGAAGGTGAAGGCTTCTTAAGTTCAACATAAGCAACACAAAATGCAACAGCTCCACCGAGAAAAATACAGTATTGTCTAGCTTCTCAAACTTGCCCACCTACTTCTACGTATGTAGAAACTGAACAGAATTTCATGGATAATGTTGAGAGGAGACAAAGAAAGATAAACAGCAGACTCTACTGTGTGAGTCCAGTTTCAGTCAAAGTCAGTGGAAAATGACAGACGTGCCTCCCTTGCAAAGGCCTAGGATGGTAAGCATGAACAGCTCCTGCCAAACACAGAGGGACAGTGAGGTATGTATTACATAATATGGGGCCAGATGGGGATTTCGGAGAATAATGACGTTGATACTCCACTGTCCATAATCTCTATCAGTAAAAAATAAACGGTGTAACAACTGGGTAGCTGCAGTTGAAGAGTTCAACAAGAACAGAAAACATTATGTTTCAAGGAAGGCTGTTTTACCCTCTGCAGTGAAAATTATTTCCATACTTCACAAGTTTACATGGCTTCATGCACTAAGAAAGTTTGCTCCACTCATCCTAATAGCCAGACACCCTAACAGGACACATTCAATACATGTGCTCAGTGTTTTCAAATTCTGCCTCATCCCTAACGTGGTCATTTTGCAAATGAAAAATCGTGAATCAATGCAGATCCCCCTATGAACACCAGAACAGTTTTGCGATGTACAAATCATAGCAAAGCAGGACAAGAGATTCATTTGCTCCTCATGAAATAGTAAGATCAGTTTCACCAAGCACTTTACAGGCTGCCTTTTTAAAGAGGGAAGCATGGTACTTTCCACTAAAAGGCTGTAGTCTAGAAGCAGTTCCTCCAGCTTTTCCTTCTGGAAATAATCCCTTTTCCATACAAGAAAAAAAAAAAAAAAGAAAAAAGGAAAAAAATATATATACACAGGTAATTTCTGCCTTGGTGTAAAGACAAATCAGTTTGTATCATGAACAGCAGAATACAGTAGTGAAAAATAAATAATATTTTCGGCCTTTTTGATAAGTTCAGCCCATTTGGATGTACTATTTAGTGGCCAGTTTAATTTATTCACCACTTGCCAGGGAAATCTAGCATATCGTCACTCCCAACTTTTTTGTTTCTTTCTTTCCAAAACTTATGTGGTAAGCTGCTTTGCCAAAGGACGTGGACTACATGATTTCCAGAGATCCCTTCTAACACCTGCAGTTCTGTGATTCCCCATGAAATTACCCTAGTTTTGACTGTCCCTCACAAGTGCCATATTATGTTGTGGAACTGAAGCTCATGCTATTCTTAAACAACTCTCTTTAAATGTCCCACACAGTCAAATCTCTACTACCCAAAGCCATTCCAGCGGGGTTAAAACTGCCCACAAACCTGCAGGCCACAACAGCCTCTCCATGCTGGCATAGCACTAATGGCAGAAGAATTTGCACACCTAAAGGAGAAGTGACTATTTAGTAGCACATCCAGCTGCCCTTTTCTAAGAAGAAAAAAAACCACCAAAATTTAAAATTACTCTGAGTAATGCTCTTAGTTCAAGGATGTCCAACAGATTTTCAGCATCACAGTCAATATTCATATGCGGTTATTTTTCTTCCTTAGTTGTTCCGTGGGTAATAGACATAAATGTGCAAGCTTGTTTTATACTTCTATATTTGTCAGCCTAACATCTTGCAATTCTGAAGGAATCTCTCAGCTGCACACTCACTCTTAGCTTCACAAAATGAAGAATATTCATTCTAAAACTTATGATGTTGCACAAAGGTAAAACCATCAATATTTTTTCTCTAAAAGGCAGTAAGGGTGAACGCTCCATTCATTCTGTAAGGAGCAGTCGGTACAAAGAATTTAACAGACATTAAGTTCATCAACATGACTTCTGGTGAAAAAGTGGCATTATTTTATTCAAGTGAGCCTGACCTTTCACAAAAAAAAAAAAAAAAAAAAAAAAAAAATCACGTAGCAATAAGACAGTCTAGACATAGAAGTCATACTATCCTAAATTCTGCCAGGGGCTAATTGATGAAAGAAATACAGTTCTGTAACATTTAAATTGTGCCACAAAGCTTTGCGCTTGAAACTGAAATTGTATTCTGTAATAATAATACTGTGTACTCACAAGGCACTTGTAATATTAGTCGTTCTCCTATACACAATACTGGAGGAAGAAAGAAATTAAACCAAAGACTTCCAAATGCTTTCCTGGTTTAGAAGACACATCAGAAATAACTTGAAATTGTTACTGGTGTGACTTAGGACTCCAGTAAGACTGGGCATCATCTGTGAGTTCTTACTTGACTAAGAAAGCAAAAGATTTAGAGTCTTTAAAACTTCCTTTTCTTTTGATCCCATCTGGGAAGCTCCCATTCACCCTGGCAGTGCCAATCCATATTCCACCTGGGGATTAATCTGTAATCAGAAGGATTCTCCCTGGAGTAAGGGAAGCACAATCAAGGCCTGGATTTCTCACTCACGCTGAAAACAAGCCAATAAACAGATCTGTCTTGCAACCTACTTGTGAGTCATTCTCATACATGAATGTGTGTTCATGCCCTGCATACAAACACTCTGTGAAAGTCACGGCTGGGCCCAAAAATCCCTGGGTCATCTGATAGCAGGCTGCTAAATCTGGCATCAGAAATGAACTATTTTGGCTCCAGCCAGCTAAAACTCTCTCTTCCTTCTGCACGACAGTTCTGCTGACAGTCCATGTGAGCTTGTCATCTGAAGGACAGAACAGCACTCGCAGACCTTCTGCTCCATGCTCTCTCCAGAGGAGATGTGCACCCCTGATGCTGTGGAGGCAGGCTCATTAACTTAAAATAATAGTGAATTGAAGCACACCATTAGAAAGTGAACTTTAGATCGCGTACTTTTCAACCACGGTTGACACAGACACTGCAATTCTTACTTATTGGTATGAGAACTGAACGTAGCAGTGATGATTCCTGGGCTTGTAACAGCGCTGTAGGTAGCAGGAAGAGATAAAATGAAGTAGCAGCAGCAGATGGACACTGCAGCGCGGGCTCAGGCACCCTTAACCGCTCCTTACTGCGTCGGTCATGAGTGCAGCATGTTTCTGTGAATTCTGTTTTACCAATGATGCAGCATAATTTGGTATGAAAGGTGAGACACAATGTCACCCTGCTCCTGCATGGGCCCGTGGAGGACTTGGCACATCCCACCACACTAGTAGTAGGTGCGGTATAATTGCAAAGACAGCAAGAACTGAAGTTTGGACTAATTCTTGTGTATGAGATCGTTCTTTTAGGCACATTTCTCCCCAGTGCAACAATAGATGAGATGAAAGAGAAGAGATGGATGAGAAAGGGAAAAGCGTAGGTGTTGAAAAGCCTAATGGCTGCTGTATCTGAAAGTCTGCACCTAGGGGCTTCTTACAGCAACATACACTGCTACCTGAAGATGCAATGACAATCCGTGAAAATTGCTAGGAGTTCTGTTGCAAAGAAAATGATGGAGCCTCATGCAAGTCTTGGATTACAGTGTGTAAATTCGATTAAATTCCCTCAGCTTCCACGAAACCATTTTGGATTTATCCCAAAAGCATACCGAGTCCAAACCCAATTCATAGATTGTACCTTTTACAGGCTACAACATACAGACCCCGCATTACAAAGCAAACCGAAGCCGGGTGAAACATCCACCCCGACCTCCTTGCAGTAACGCACCATGCCTAAAGCAACAAGACCACATCTCATTATTCAGATTTTGTCCGTACCCCGAGTGGGTCGTGGGGGAAGGGGCGGGGGGGGGGGAAGCGGGGAAAATTGGGGGCGCGGGGAAGGGGGAAAGCCGTGCCGATGGAAAACCGGCACGCAGCCCGCAGAATGCGCCCGACGCCCACGCGGGCACCTGCAGCCAAGCCCTGCGGGATCGCCACTCGCGCATCGCTCCGCACCGTAGCGCGGCCGTGCAGCCCACGGGGCACTTTACGGACCGCGCACTCACGCCAGCCCGCGCGTGCTCACGCGCCGCGAACACGCGCGGACACACCACGGACGCCCGCGCGCACTCACACCGCGGGCACCGTGCACACGCGCAGCCCACGCGCGGCCGCGTGCGTGCCGGGTTAGCCCGACCGAGACCGGACTGCGCCACGCAGCCGCGGGCGGTACCTGGGTCGCTTTATGGAACTGCTTCTTGAGCCCGGCCACCGACATGGCGAGAGCGGCGCCGGAGAGCGCTGGGGTCCCGCCGCCGAGGAGCTGCCGCCGCTGCCCGCAGCCCCGCACGCCAGGCGCTGGGAGGTGTCAGGCGGCGGCCGCGCTGCTGGGCGCCCTGACGTCAGGGCGGGCCGCGCCGCCTCCCCGCGCAGCCCCGGCCGCCCCCGCTCCAACGCCGGCCTCGGCAGCGCTGAGCGGGGGCGCTGCGGTAACGGCGCGCCGCGCTGCGGGGGCCCGCTGGCATCCCCATCCGCTGCGCGCTGCCCCGTACCTTCCCCGGATGGGAGGCTGCCCTCAGCGGGACGGTGCTGGATGTGGATCCGTTGCGTGCCCTCGGTGTGAGGGCTCTTCTCCTCATGCAATGCCAGCGACACGCGGGCAGCCAAACCTACAGCCTTGACACACTGCTGGCATTCAGGATGTTGGCTTGAAGGTAAAGAGCCTCAAACCCAAATAAATGCCAGTAGTGTGTGCTTTAGCAATTTGGTCAGCTGTGCTATAAACACTACCAGGACGGTAATTAACAGTAATTACTGGGCTCCGCCAGGAAAAGGCTAAACAACGTGAGCAGTGTGATCCAAATGTAACGAACCTTCTCTGCAGTCTGGGCCAGCCACTGTGTGCGTGCTGCGTGCAAATCTCAGCTTCTCTGAGATGCACACAGTGCTCACATCAGCTGAAAGCAGCCGTGCTGCACTGGCATCTCCATCCCCACTAACATCCCACAGCAGCTAGGCAGCACAGTTCACAGAAGGCAGAATGAAAACGTTCTGAGAAATACATGGAAACATCTCTAATCTGCTTGACTTGACAAGATGTAGCACGCATGCTTGGTGCACCTAAAGCAAAACTGATACTGTGCAGGCCCACACACAGCCTCAACCCCTTTGGCCCAACGTAGAGGCACAGTTCTGCAAAAGCACTGCAGCAGGAGAAAGGACCATGAATGCAAGTCACATTGGTGCATTCAGAAGCATCACCAGCATTGTTCATCATGGAGAGTGACAAGCAAAGAATGTCTCTTTGCTCCTGGGGAGAAGAATGGGAGAGCTTAATGAACCTCCTCATGGGCACAATAGGAGGTGTTTGTTTCTGGTCTAGTCCTGCACCCACAGCGAAACACTTCCACTTGTTAATATTCATTTAGAGGATGAAATTTAACACCCTATGGAGATGACAGGTGAGGATTGGAAGGAAGTTTCTTGCACTAATCATAGAGTATCCTGAGTTGGAAGGGACCCACAAGGATCATCAAGTCCAACTCCTGGCCCCACACAGCACTGCCCAAAACTCAGACCATATGACTGAGAGTGTTGTCGAGACACATCTTGAAATCTGGAAGTTTGATGCCATGATCACTGCTCTGGGGAGTACTCTTCAAAAGATTACATTTCAATTTGTTAAATATTTTGCATGGAAATTATGTTGGGACTGATGAACTATGTGGTCTGCCGGATCCAGTTTGTATGTGGTGTGCAGAAATACACGCTATCTTCCTCTAGTTCATTGTACCCCTGCAGCTCCCACTGCAAGTATGCTGAGCATCTATACATCAGTCCAACTAGTAGCTGGAAGCCAAGATTGACTTTGTATTACTTGTCTTATTTATTGGTATTCTTGTGGGTGAATCTAATGCTTTTAATTGTGCTCATGCTTTGCATTGTAGTTTTAAAGACATCCATGTTTCTGAAAGCTGAAAGTACATTATTTCTTAAAACACAGTTGATGCATGTCAGTCTCAACAGACTTACAACTGCTTTGACTTAATTAAATGGTGACATTTGTCAAAGAAATCTTTGTTTACTGTCAGCTCTACCGTCTATCACATCACATGTGACTTTTCGAGAAATCTACGTCCATAATGCTTTGAGGACAGAGAGCTGAATTCTGTTTTTAATAGATTCCAAACAGCAATAACAAGTTGCTTGCTTGTAATGTATTATTTTGAAGTATTCATATTTCTTTATAAGATTACATTTATACAAAGAATGAATTAAGAAAATATCATCATTGCATATTCAATTCAAATGCAGTAAGTACTTTTACATGCAACTTTAATCTTGTATTCGTGCATGCTGTAATGACTTCAGATTTGACTCTTTTCTTATATAAGAAAAGCAAAACAGTTGATTTTGCAGATTTAGAACGACATGATACTTCTGGCATAATTTTTTGTGTGTGAGTGAGTTACAAGTTGATGTTAAGAGCAAAAACTAACTTGAATTTGTTGTGCAAGTATAATTGTGAGAAATACATGGAAAACATAACAGAAAAGGAGTTGGATTTTTTATTACATAAGAGCTGTTGTGTGACCTTGAAAATGCTGATAGTGTGGCAAAGATCATATAAGAAGCACATTTACTATGGAAATGATCATATCATACTAGAGGATTAGAATAACAAGTATTTTTTCTCTCACCAGTTGCCTATCCATGATTTTTTATAAGAAGGCAAAGAAAACAGGCAATGTAAATGAAATAATATAAAATCTAATAATAAAATAAAAGTTCTACTTGATGATCAAAGCAGCAATTACCTTGACATAGTCAATATGTTAAGCTCCTGCCTGATTTTCAGAACTCTTACAGATAGGCATCAAACTCACTGGGGCTGAACATTACTAATAAGTATACCTTGGCTTTTTCTAGCATAATGCATAGATTTTCTCCTCCCTTCACACACACACACCCCTCATTTAGAAGTAAGCCATCTAAACTGCATTTTTTCAGCAAAACATGGTGAGAAAATCCTTTGCAGACAGCTAGATAGTAACATTAATTCTTTATAAAATGCAGCAATTTTCAGCTCAGTGGAGTAGCAGTCTGAGGCCTCATGGCAGAACAAGGACTCCATTAATGTTTGAACATAACTACGGTTAATATTCTATTAACACATTCTAAGACTTGTTCGCACCACGATTTCAGTATGAAGTCCATGGCATGTCATTTGGGTGCAGAAAATCTAACACTTATTTTTCCTCAAAATCTTTATTTCATTCATTCTTTTACAGTGTTGTTTCTAGACTATTGTCTGGTCATTCCTACCACAACTCTCAGGTTCTTCCTCATGTTTTACTACAAGAAGTATAAATCTATTTTACACTGAGAGAATAAAAGTGAAACAAGTAGATCACATAAGGGATTTGGAGTTTGATCTAATTTCCATTGTCAGGACATCAAGATGCGTAGCAGAGTTCCGGAAGACTTCAGCCTCTAGAGGTACAGTAATCTAAGCATCTCTGGCAGTGATAGAAGGTGGAGTATACCCCTATGCTGCTCTCACAAGGCAAGACATTTTGAAGATGCAATCTACTGCACTGTCTCTAAAACCAGTATAAATTGAATCTGCTTTAGTGAAAAGAAAGAATTCCCCCATTGTCTCCTGAGTTTTCTTTGTAAATCTCTCATTCACAGTCTGAGCAAGTTGAATATATTTTAGAAACTGCCTGTTGCTGTTATACAAGGTGATATAATGACTTTCAGAATGAAACTGGCTATGTAAACAAAATAGAAAAATTCTAATAATAGTAGATTCTGAAGGATCAGATATATGTGTTTTTCTGATGCTGGCTTTATCTTAAAGTGTGGCGTTTGGTTTTGTTTGTTTTACTTGGCATCTTTTGTTGTTGGTAGTGTTGTTTTGTTTTTCTTACTCAAATGCATTTCCAACAACACAAAAGGATGTAAGGCATAATAAAATCCCTTTATAAGCTCCCTGCAAAAATAAAATACAACTCCAAAAATGAAATAAAATCATTAGGAAAATGTATTTGAGGCAAAGGATTCAAAAATGAATCCCTGGATAATGTGGCTATATATTATAGGTTCTTGCAGAACATTCACTGGAATCAAATCACACTATTCAACACCAGTTATAAACTAGTGCAGACTATCTGAAGAAACTTCTGACTCATCAGACTACAAGGCCTGAGAATCGTGATTAGACAGTTTTTCCAGGCTTTCTGCTCACTCTTCAAATTCCTTTTCTTTTGAGGATGCACAGATTGGTTAATATAGAAAAAAAAAAAAAAAATTCCAGACATGTGAAATGAGAGAGAATTAGAGAAATGCAAGATGGAATTGGGGAACACCCAAGGTACTTTGAGGGGAGTCACATTGTTAAGGTGAAAATACCTTCTACACTGTTGAATGTCTAGTAACTGTATTAAAAAAAACCTTTATCTTTGTGTCCATTTGTTCATACACTTATCCACAGGTTGAGAGACCATCCCAGCTGTGCCTATTTGATGTCCTGAGAAGACTTATCTGGTACCAGATTATTCATAAAGATCACAGACATTATGAATGATTCCCAGAGCTCCTTAATGCAGAAATGATATTGAGACATGAATGCAAATTTATGGCTTCATAAGCTTGGAACTAAACAATGTTTTAGTCTTCATACAGAAAGACTGCTTTTGAGATTTATGTCTAGATGTAATGGGTCAGAGATAGGACATCAGTGGCAATGAAGGATTAGATGATGTATTCAGTAGTTTAGCTGAAATAAAACCTTCTTGAGACATACTGATCTTCATGGGCTGCCTTGGATCTCTCTCTCTCTACTTCTCAAGTTTTGTTTGTTTGTTTTTTCAGAGTTTTTCTTTGGTTGATTGATTCACTTATTTTAAATTTATTTTAATTTCACATTTCAATGTACAGATTCTCTCTAGTAAAAATCTTGCCGAATTATCACCTAAGAATGCTATGTGCCTAGCCAAGTTTGAGCCAAAGACCTTGATCACAAATATATGCACTTTGAATACTCAAACCATATTTAAGCTGGAAAGAGACTTCTCCTCTGCACTACGCATACCACTCTGTTAAGGTGAATGGTTCTTACATTTACTGGGTTTAGTATTATAAAAAAATTTAGCACAAGGTTTGGATGCCCAAAGTTCCTCAACCTGTACTAATTAGTCTAACTGAACAAACTTACCCTTGGTGAGAAGATGAATCGCAATCACCAAGGTTGGAAAAGACCTACAAGATCATCCATTCCAACCACCCACCTATTACCAATAGCACTCCCTAAAACACATCCTAGCACTCCCTAAACCACATCCCTCAACACAACGTCCAAACGTTTCTTGAACAATTCCAGTGCCTGACCACTCTTTCAGAGAAGTAGTACTTCCCAGCATCCAGCCTGAATCTCCCCTAACACAGCTTGAATCCATTCCCTGTAGTCCTATCGCCAGTTACACGAGAGAAGAGGCCGCCCCCCAGCTCACTACAACCTCCCTTCATGTGGTTGTAGAGAGCAGTAACATCCCCCCTGAGCCTCCTCTTCTCCAGACTGAACAATCCCAGCTCCTTCAGCCATTCCTTATAAGACTTGTGCTCCAGAGCCCTCACCACCTTCGTTGCCCTTCTTTGAAGAAGGGAACAGGGTCCGGTCCAGTGCTTGGTATCAACCACACTGCTTTCATCTTATAGATTCTTCACTGTTATTTAAGTAACCAGCACACCTCTCTCATCTAAGATCATTAATATTCCATCTGTTTGTACCACAGGAGTGACTTTCATAATTCCACTGCAAAATTTTTGTTCTGCTTCTATGAACAAATTCAAGTCATAATAGATTTTGCACAGAAAAACACATCTCCAGTGGATATGAAGAAGTTATACAACGAAGGAGCTTGGTTTATATAATAGAATAGAAATCACAGTTTGTACTATTCACAAGGCTTAAACTACAGTGGAAAAAAATATTTTCTGCTTCTAGAAAAACAAAACAGGTGAGGAACAAATCTCTCATAGCCATTGACTACAATAACAAGAATCATTTCTTGTCATACACTTGTGGAACAAATATTACTCCCCTATTTCCTACAGCCTCTGTTTCTTCGCTACAGGGCTTAAAAATTCTACTCAGAAAAACAGTGTGATTCACCAAAACGTTGTCAGATAATCAAGAGGTATTTTCACATAACATTTTTCCATACGTTCAAGAGAGAAACACAACCTGAGCAGCTAGGATGAAACCTACAGAGTTCCTTTATGCCTCTTCTGAGCTTACTCTGCATTCTAGGTGAGACAGAGACTTATAAAGGCAGACAGCAGACTTCTACCACTGCACATTTTTTCAGAGAGACTCTGATATATAAGATTCATTAGCCTCAGAGAAGCAGTAATGTAGTACATGTGCTCAGTGCTCTTTAAATATTAATCTAAATACCCCAGTGGAAATATGTGTGGAAAGTCAATGAGAAAAGAATGAACACTGAACACTCTGCAAAATTCTCAAACTATCTTTTCCCAAGAAGCTCAAGAAAGCCTTGACCATTCCCTGACCTAATATTTAAATCTTGACATCATCTCTGGGATTTTCTGATGTATGTTCTCTTCAAACATGAGAATATCCTCATGTCAAAGTTTAATATCCAGTAACAGTGGGGTCTAACATCCGTTTCCACCTAAGATTCCAGAACTTTTTTTTCTTTCAAGTCTCTAACCACATCTTTTATAGTCTTTTATAGAATATAATCATAGAGTCATAATCATCTAGGATGGAAAAGACCTCTAACATCAAGTCCAACCATTAGCCCTTCCTACTGAATCACATCAGTAAGCCACATTCATTAATACCACAGCCATATATCTCTCGGCATATATTTCCAGGAAGGGGGACTCTGTCACTTCACTGGGCAACACATTTCAATGCTTGTCCTTAAAAAAAAAAAAAAAACAAAAAAAAAACAAAAAAAAAAAAAAAACCTGTCTATACCTCTCCCAGTGCAATTTGAGGTCTTTTCCTCACATCCTGTCACTTGTCACCTGAAAATAGAAACTAACACTCACTTCACTGCACCCTCCTTACACATACTTGTAGAGAACAAAGAGGTCACCCCTCACTCTCCTCCATAGTAAATAACCTCAATTCTTTCAGTCACTCCTCCTAACTCTTGTTTTCTAGTCACTTCACCAGCTTTCTTGCTCTTCTCTGTACAGTGTCAAGTAGCTCAACATACTTCATGTAGCAAGGGGCTAGAAATAGAACTCAGTAGACCAAGTATGGCCTTGCCAGTGCTGTATTAAAAAAGACAGTCTCTCCCCTAGTCCTACTGGCCATGCTATTTCTGATAAAAGCCAGGATGCCGTTGGCCTTCTTGGTCAACTGGGCACAATTTTGTCTCATGTTCAACCTATTTTTGACCAACATCTGTCACGCTTCAATATATATAAAGGAGGTAGATGAGGTTATTTGATTATGTGTATACCCAGCGTGAGATTAAGACACAGCAGGTCAAATGTTAGCCCAACCAGTTTATTACAAATACTAGTTGCTTAGGGATATGGGGAAGGGAAGGTGAGCGATAGAAAAAGACATGAAAAGCAAGGAGTCTTGGCAGCAAGCAAGAGAGATATAATCACCACCATGGATCCAGCGAGGTTTGAAGTAGATCCATTGACTTGTCTGGTCACCTCGGGGGATAGGAGATTGCAGCAAGCAGGCCAAGGGGTTCTTCCAAAGAGGTCTCCCCCTCAGGGAATTCTCTGCCAGTGGTTTTTTCTCTTCGGGAGTTCGCCATCAAAGATGTTTATTTGGGAGTTCTTCTCCAAGAGTTGTTCTTCTCCAGAAATTCTCCTCCAGACATTCTTCCTTCTCCTCCAGAAGGCCACTCTTCCCCTCCTCCAGAAGGCATAATTCTCCAGAAATTCTTCTCTTAAAATCTTTGGTTCAGTGAAGGCCTTTTATTCCCCATTTCTCAGTAGTTTTTTAATTTTCTCTTTGTTTGTGTGGCATGCCTGGCCCAGCAGATAAGCCAGCAGAGGATGCTGCCTTCATTGCCATGCAGGTGCATTGTTGCCTTTTTGTGGTGGTCAGCTTCTCTAAGCTGTATCCCCCCCCCCCCTCCCCCAGAAAAGACTATTTGCCCCTATTTCTGCTTATCTTTACAACCATAAGCAGAGACACCGCATCTAGATAACCAGCAGTTGTCAGTCAGAGTCTTGTCACCAGAAAAGGCCTTACAAAAAGCAAGCTTTGAGACAAAAGAAAGGAAAACAGTTTCCATCCTTCACAACACCCCTAAGTCCTTCTCTGCCAGACCAGCATCCAGCCACTCTTCCCCATGCCCGTAACACTGCATGGGGTTGTGCTGATCCAAGTGCAGCACCTTGCACTTGATCTTGTTGACAACCATACAACAGCACATGGCTCATCAATCCTGCCCCACCCAGACCCCTCTACAGAACCTTCCTACCCTCAAGGAGGTGAACGCTCCCACTCAGAATCATCTGAAAACTTGCTGAGGGGGGTACTCAATCCCCTCATCTACAGCACTGATAAAAATGTTGAAGAAAACTGACTCCAACATTAAGGAATAGCTGGTGACTCTGTGCCAGCTGTATTCAACACCATTCACTATGACTCTGAGCCTGGCCATGAAGCCAGTCAGAACTGTACGTCTGTCTGTAGGTCATATATAATGATCCTCATAATATTTTAATCACCACAAACTGTTCAAATGCTTTTTTTTTTTTAAGCTGTGGTTAACAAAGTCCAAAGATATAATATTTAGCAAATATAAAAGTATTTCTCCAGGTTTCCCAATGGAACAGTCTTCCTCAACTTTGTGTTAAAGTAGTGTCACACAGCTAAACACAATAAGTACAGATCAAACCTATGTGAAGATGCTGCACTGTTGGAGGCTGTGGAAATCTGTAAGATAGGAATAACTGGACATTCTCCATTAATACAAACATACCATACTTAAAACAAGAAAACGATATTGTTAACATTCAGGGATGTTCTTCTCATCTAAATCTAGGTCAAGTTAATCTTGGCTAGCCACCAAGTATCCATCATGCTGCCTGCTCACTCCCTCTCCTCAGCAGGATGGGGTAAAACAGATGATAAATAAGCTCACAGGTTGAGATGAGGACAGGAAGATCACTCACCAGTAATAAGGCTGATGACTGTGGTAATCATCATAAGCAAAACAGACTAAACTTGGAGAAGATTAATTTATTACCAGTTAAGAATAAATTAGTGAGAAGCAATCAAAAAAATAAATACATATTCCCTAACCCTACCATCCTTCTGAGGCTCAGTTCCCCTCTTGACTCTAAGAAGTGGCTGGGAAAATGGGGAGTAGGGTTTGTTGCATGTTTACAGCAGTTTGCCTCTGGTGCTCTTTCCTCCTCACACTCCTCTGCTCAAACATGTGGTCTCTCGCAGAGCCTACAGCCTTTCACAAAGCGGTGCAATGTGGTTCTTTCACAAGCTCTGCATTTCTTCAAGAGCTGCTCCAGCATAAGTCTATAACATGGGGTCCATCCTTCAGGACCAACCTGCTCCAGCATGGGTCCTCCACAAGCTGCAGGTTCCGTCCAAATACATCCCCTTGTTCTGGTGCAGGAGCACCTCCTGGTCTCTCCTCATAGAGGCCCTGCTACCAAAGCCTTGACACAAATCTGGTACAGATATATACAGAAGAGACATCTAGTCTCTATTAACTGTCTTTTTAAATCGACAAAATAAAATACATACTTTGAGGGCACAAGTTAACTGATTTAGCTACTCATTTTCAGATGGCAAGAACTGCCTTTAAGGTATAGCATTTCTCTCAATGGACTCTAAAAAATTAGAAGACAATCAAAATAAACGCAGATTTTTATTTATTTATTTAACAAAGTATTTGCCTAAAATTAAATGTAATTAATCTCATTCATTGTCTACATTCTTGAAGATACTGAAATCCAAGTGAACAGGGTTTTAAGCCACTTCAGCTGAATCTGTTAATCCATAATTCTGATGTTTGGTCAGGCTATAGAGTTGAAAACAATCACAAACAAAATAAAGACCATGAATTGAACTAATTCAATCAGTAAGAATTATTTCTTTAGTTCCTTCTTCAGAAGAGTAGTGACTTACCTTTGTCCTGCTTGGCAAGATAAATGGTTTAGGTACACCTTTCTATTTGTTATTTGATTCATCAGACTCCATTAGGGTCTCTGGAACTGCCTGAATTGCTGCTGCCCTGTGCAAGAAGAGGCAACTTCTGCAATGCTTTAAAATCTCTATTCTGGAAATAGACTTGGGATAATGTAGCTCTATACTGTCATCAGGCCATGCTTACTAATGTCATTTTAGATATGCTGTCAACATTTGTGCATATAAGACAAAATAGGCAAGCCAAGAGATGGAATGCCAAGAGTCTGAGCTGATAGTCAGAAATGAACAATTGAGAGAAGCACTTACAGTGTTCCCATTCAACATTCAGGACTTCAGGCAGTGCCAGACTATAAATATCTTCAGCTCAAGCTGCTTAAGGTCACTGAAGTAACATTAACAGTGAACAATCATTAATGCATTAAAATCTCATGTTGCTACCATTAGTGGACCTGCTTATAACAGAAATACCGTAGAGTAACTCTCACCAAGGAATTAATCCTTCAGTTGCATATTGTGATTCTGCACTTAATGGAAAAAAAAAAAAAAATAGAGCTAAAATTTTGCACCTTTGTTCTTATAGCTCTCAACAGGTTATTATTTTATGTCATTTTCAAAATCTTGTCATTGTGCTTCCTGAAGTTATTTATAGTGCCTAGCCCTTTCTCAAACTCTATTATTATCCTAAGGAGTCCTTACAAAAAGGCCAAATCCAGATCTTCTCTATTCCTATTCAGAGTGATGTCTCCATTATATTTCTAAAATTATACTACACTATATTAATCATCCGAGGAAAATTTCAAAGCAGTAACTGACAGTCAGGAGAGCCATCTTTTTTCTTTGTATTTCATACTGTTCACTGAAAAAAAACATTTTGTTACTTTCCTTTTGTTGTTACATGGTTATATTTTCCCAGGATATTTGACCTGGTGGCTTCCATGTCACATATTTGTCTTGGTTTCTCTGTCAGCATTTTCTTCCCAATGATGTTAGATTTAACTATATCCGCATGCAGTATTTGCCTTCTGATCTTCCCACTTCTTTTCCTTCAGCCACAGGGATTTGGTAGGAAGTTACATGCATGCACTGGGAAGGTGTTAAACTTACTCAAGACTGAGACAAAGGAAGCCAGAGAAGCTAATGCCAAAATCTTCCCAAAAACTTGGATAAAAACAATGGCCTGTGCTTGCAGGATCCTTCAGGGATGAAGCTGGGGGAATTAGCATCTCCAAATAACATTATCTTCATGTATATGTGTCTGGTTCCTTTCAGCTCACTAATAAGATATTTACATCCTTCCTTGAGTCAACTAATGGTTACCAACGTATTTTCCTGTATACAAAATATAAAAATCTTTGCACGTGGAGATTCTTCAGACTGAGATTTACAGGCTGACTTACTTGGTAGATGAAGGTAAGACTACTGAGAGATTTCGGCTTCTGCAAAACAGATGCACCAAAGACAAGAAATAGCACACTACCTGTTGAGAAGAGACATTATTTCCAGAAACAAGTCCAATCCAGGATGATTTTCAAAGCTGTCTCCATTGATGCCTGCAGCAATCACAGCCTGATGGATTTTCTAAAAAGAAAAATGAGAATGGTTTTCCAGCTTTGAATTTATTAAGATGTAGTTTTCAGTGAATAAGCACCTTTTTCATTTTTTATTTTTTTTTATCTAGAAACAAAGAGCAAGAGGACTTTTGGGTTTGGCTTCTCAAACAAATATATGGAGCACTCTTCTCCTTCATTTCTACTCCTGTACCTTTACAAAATTTGAGGTAGTGTGTTTGGATTTCAATTTAAAAACCCACTTTGAGTTCAAAGCAGTTTCAGCATCACTAGATAACCTCAAGGTGCTCTCTTTCTCTATATAGTGGCCTTTGCAATGGGGACTGTGACTGTTGATGAAGACAACAGCACTACAGTATCTTCCTTTAAGAAAAAGGAAAATGTTTTTTGAAATGAGACAATATAAACATGAAATAATAATAATAATAAATCCTTTCAGAGTGAAGGAACCTTTAGTATGTCCCATAGGTGTTTTGAACATAACAGCCTGATTATCTTTTTAAATTATTTTACACTGAGCATTCAATGTTCTTCTACCTTAAATGCCTACAGAACCTTGCAGAAAATGTGCTGCTTAACCCAAAGTTTCCAAATTTACTCCTCTGTGAATACTTCTGCCAGTATTTGAGAACTCAAAAGGTATTTCTGAAAGAAGGTATACTTGGAGGTTGCACCCCAGGAATCCCATAGTTCACCTGCTAATTTGCTTCCATTTCAGGACTGTGTGATAACTTCTGATTGAAACAATCTGTATACTCAATGTTTAAATTGTAGGCTGTGCTCCTATAGATCAGTGTTCTAACAGTGGGACTACCCTGTTTGCCCATAGTATTTTGTCTACAGTATACACAAACTACATCATCTTCTACATATTCTGATCAGTTCTTAGGTGTCTTCTCCAGCATAAGCACACTCAACAGATTGAAAGATATAGTTGCACATAGCAACCAACAGAGACTCCTCTGGCTTTTGTGTTCTCAAAGTGAAATCTTTATGCCATTACGATCAGCAAGGAATCTGGCATCTGACGTCAACAACTGACCCATATCTTCATTCCTTCAGTGTAGAGGAAACTGCATTTAGAAGCTCAACATTCCTTCTGGGTCTGGACAGGCTGCCTTGCTATGCAACAGCTATTGCAGGTGAAGACAAAGTAGGTCTCATGCAAGAAGTTTAGGCCACAAGCATAAAGTCAGTGCTGTTTCTTCCTCTTCCCCAAGTCCATGCTTTTCCTGCCTTTCCTCCCATTCCCACACTGTGACTGGCTGGATTCCTGCAGCTGCACTCCAAGCTGTGTCAGAAATCTGATATAGCTGAAAAAGCAACCAAAGTGAAGAAAAGTTTCATTTGATTTAATCCATAGTAGTAGCCCAAAGGTGCATGCAGCCAAATCAAGCATTAATGGAGAGACTGTAACTTTTAAAGGCAAGCAGCAGTTCTTTTGGTCTGGGGTAACAGTAAAAGCACAGCCAAAGCAATGCCTGATCAACACTTACTGCTACAACAGGGAAGAAACCTTGATGGGGAAGATGAAGCAGATGACGCTGCACTGTATATTGAAGTTACGCAGAGTGGTACTACATTAGGAAATAAATAATAAAATAAAAAAGGAAATCTTTGCTTTGTTAACAGAGAGACAGTAACTGGCTTTGAAGTCCATAATAAATTAAACATCCTTTAGCTTGCCTGTGCACTGGCAACTGAATTGTATGAAATCAAGAAAAGTGACACTTCATATAAAAAGTAAATGGAAAAAGACAGTTCTATTTTGAACAAACCGTAGAGTGAAAAAGTGGAGAAGAGCATGTGGCTAACCTCACCTAGAAAGAAAAGAGATTTGTAGGGCTGAACACCTGCTGAGAGAGCAGATCAGGAGCAGATTCAGGAACACTACAAAGGCAGGACAGGGAGAAGGGGGATACAGTGAATTCCTGGCAACATAATAAGACTTGTTCAAGGTCAGGAAGAAAGAACATTAAGAAGAAAGGTGAGAGTCCACAGCATTCTGTAACTGAACATCCGAAAACTGGAAGGAACAACACCAGGGGATTATAGCTGATGTGATTCATCCCCAGAAAGAAGATAAGTAGCACACTGCCACTCACTCCCTCCCTTCAGTGGGATGGGAAATAGAATTGGAAGGGTAAAAGTGAGAAAACTCATGGGCTGAGGTAAAGACAATTTAGTAGGTAAAGCAAAAGCTGTACTCACAAGCAAAGCAAAACAAGGAATTCATCTGATATTTCCTACTGGCAGGCAGATGTTCAGACACTTTCAGAAAGCAGAGCTTTTAACACATAGTGGTTACATAGAAAGATAAACACCATATCCATACATCCCCTCCACCCCAGTCCTTTCTACTTCATACAGCATTTACTGCTGAGAACATCACATGGTACCAAATATCACTTCAGCCAGCCTGAGTCAGCTTTCCTGGCCCTCTTCTCTAACAGCTCTTTGTAGATGCTCAATCTCAGCTGGCAGAGCAGTGTGAGGAGCTGAAAAGCCCTTGGCACGGTGTAAGCACTGCTCTACAGCACCTAAACTTCAGTGTTTTGTCAACACTGTTTTCACCACAAATTCAAAACACCAAGTCATATGAAGAAAATTAACTCTTACCCCAGACAAAACCACTACAGAACGTTAGGTAGTGTAATAGTAAGTGGACCAATGCAATGAGAAGGTATTAAAAAAGAAAGAATAAAATGGAATACTCGCCTGTCTCCAAGGAGAGGCAAAAAATAAAAATTAAAAAAAAATAACACAACCCCACAAAGGAGGGACCTCTAACTAGAGGCCCTTCCTCCATGGCAGTCAGCTTTTAAATGAAGTCTAAGATAGATGGAGCCTGGCTCCACCCCTTCCAATTGCCCAGGTGAATTGCCTTCACCTGTGCTCCCAGGGCTGACTGGGTCTTTTCTCAAGGTGGTCCATCAGTGGTTTTGGTTGTGACTCAGTAGTTGTCATACAGATGGGTAAAATATATATAAAATAAGAATAAGTGGAGATGTATATGATCAAGTCAGTAATTAAGATTCAAGAGAAACAGACAAGACACAAAAATCAGAATCTGCAAACTTCAGCAAAGTATGCTCACTGTACAAAGGTGACAACAGTCATGTTTTTCAGATGAAATTTTCTGGTAATGGAGTAAGTCTGGACAATTATGGCACATCTGTGTCAGATGCTGGAGGCAAAAAACTTTGTCTTAGCAATGCAGAAAGTGTTGTAGAGGAAGTGAACTAATTCCAGAGAGATAATGAGCTTATACATATTGAATAATTCAATTAGACTTTGAATAAATTTGGTTCTATGAGCTTTCTCTTTCAGACTCCGTTACTTTTAAAACAGGGTCTGGATCTACCCCATCTGTTGGTTAATCGCAAACAAGGTATCCTAAATAGCTGTTCTGTGGTCATAAACTGTTGCCCAAATTCAAACTCAGCATTATCTCATTCTCAGTGTGAAACATATCATTTACCTTGTGATTTAATTGTGATTATTTTGTGATTTAATTACCTTGTGGTTGTTTTTTTCCAGTTGTCTTGTAAATTAAAAATAATAATATAATTATTATTAATTGATAGCTACCAAGCTGATCAGATTAATTATGTTTACAAAATCTTCTCTAAGGACATTTTTTTAGTGATGGTATCTGCTATTTTTTCATAAAGCAGAATTAGGATAAATATGCTCACTGTACGAATCCTAAACATGGCTAATACTTAGAATACATCTAATATAAAATTTAAGTCACATAAGGTATCACATAGATTATATTTTTCTTCCATTTGGCTTAAGAACAATCTTAATATAAGTATATAAACTCAATATACAAACATAAATCATTTGTTACTGCAAATGAAGGCTACAAAATGAGGAACTCATTAGAAAGAGTCAAGGGTAGCAAGGTAGAACATACACATGTATATTTCATTAAGTAGATAAGAATGATACATAAAACAATGAGATGTCAAAAGCAATTTACTGTTACTCAGTGTTGAAATCTACTAAAACTTTCATGTGCCTTGATCAGGGTTATTTTTTGGGACTAGGTTTCTCTAGACTTGTTACAATTGATTTATTTTCCTCTCTATATTTTGATAAACTTCTGTGTAACCCCGCAAAAGTGCCACTGGATATTTTACAATAAGATGTTTGATTTTCTATCCACCCTCACTTTCCTTTAAACTGAGTCATTGATTACTTAGGGGACGTTGGCACCTGGTGAAAAGATGAGGCACTGTTCTTTTGCCTGTTGGAAAGTCACTGTGTTTTTAGCAGTATTCCAGGATTTAAGACTTCAACATAAAGACCACAAGAAGTAGATTCTTTCTAGTTTGTGTGTGTGTAAAATGTCACATATTAGTAACAAGCAGCATGCAGTAAAGCACAAACAAGACAATGAGTCACTGCTATTTGTTGCCAGCAGATTTCAGAGCAATATGGCTTAAAAATGAATAGCCATTATTTTTCTCTGCCACAGAGTCTCCCTAGAAGTTTGCAGGGATCAGAGAGGGAGGGGGTGGATCACTGATGTAAGACTTCATTACTGGGCAATGTAAATATTGTTAGAATCATGGTAACTTTGCTTCTTAGTTTGTTAATATATTTTTTTAACATTATAACTTGATTTTTTATTTTTTTTTTTAATAAGGATTGCTCGCAGAAGACATGGTCTAGCTATTAAAAAGTGCTTCTCACACTATTTCTTTGTGTCAATTTTCCTATTCTTGTCATAGTGGTTTCATAGACTTCAGGCTATAAGTGTACAAGTACAGAGTCATTAATCACCTCAGTTTACATTTCGGAAATGCTACTCGGTGGCACAGGCCACTGTGCAGCAAAACAAGATGATATAAAAAGACTGTCTTGGTTAAGAGAAACACAAATTCCACAGGGTGATATATCTGACTATGATCCATGATTTGCATATTGCAGTGCTGGGAAACAGAGTTCTGATTTTTCTGCCTGATTTGGTCAGTGAGTGATTGATGCCATATCTCCGGATAGACCTAGTGCTCCTGTCCCCAAATTTCAGTTCCTTGTATTCTTTGGGTATAAGACATGATAATAGATGGCTAATTTCTGTATATCAGCTGAGTTTAAGTATTAATTATCAGGAAGTCACTGACACCACTCTGGCTTCAAATGCTGCCACATTTTGCCACTCACTCTCAGTCATACAGTTCTGTAGGGAAGAACTCATAATCTCAATAGTTTGTGGACAAATGTGCTCTGGAAATCTGTTGGGGAATAGACTTCGCTTACACAGGCAGCTGGGAGACTTAATTCAGCTAATGACTGTGATAAAAAATAAAAGATGAAAATCTGACTAGGCTGCATTTACTTTTAAAGGAAATATTTCTTTTTTGAGCAGCTAAGTCTTCAGCTAAATATGAGATCATATTGCAAGTTAGCGAAAGGATCAAATGAACAGAACCATAGAATCATATAATTATTTGAGTTGGGAGGGGCCTTTAAAGGCCACCTAGGCCATCTCCTCTGCAACAAACACCTACAGCTTGATAAAAGACACCTACAGCTCAATCATGTTGCTCAAAGCCCCATCCAGCCTGACCTAGAATGTCTCCATGGATGTTAACCCACTACCTCCCTGGAAAACCTGTTCCAGTACCCCAGTACCCTTATAATAAAAAACATGTTTGTTGTATCCAATTTAAATCTCACCTCTTCTAGCATGAAACCATTTCTCCTTGTCCTGCCACAACTGCCTCTTCTAAAGAATCTGCCCCCTTTCAACAACAGCCTCTCTTCAAATACTGAAAGGCCACTATAAGATCATCTCAGAGCTTTCTCTTCTTCAGGCTAAACAGCCTCAGATCTCTCAGCCTGTGTGTTCTGTCCTCTCAACACACTCCAATAGGTCTATGTCTCTCCTGTCCTGAGGACTCCACATCTGGAAGCAGTACTACAAATAAGACCTCGTCAGTGCAGAATAGATGGGTAGGATCACCTCCCTAGCTCTGCTGGCCATACTTCTTTTTATACAACCCAGGATTTGGTTGGATTTCTAGGCTGTGAGAGCACATGGCTCATGACCAGCTTGCCATCCACCAGTACCCCCAGGTCCTTTTTGGCACTGCTGTGCTCGACTCTTCCATTCCCCAGCTTGTACTTGTAATGGAAGCTGCCCTGACCCAGACACTGCTCTTGGCTTTCTTGAGTCTCCTGGGGTCCTCCTGGACCCATTGCTGAAGCCTGACTAGGTCTCTATCAATGACATCCTGTCCCTTAGGGATGTCAACTTCACCACACAGCTTGGCATCATTGTCAAATTTGCTTAGGGTACACTTGAACCCACAGTCAGTGACACCGATGAAGATATTAAAGAACATAAACAGCATAAAGATGACATCCTCATGGTCAAGGGGGTTAAAAAAAAGAGCAACGTAGTGAATCATAGTTCGCAAAAAAAAAAAAAAAAAAAAAGAATCAAGACAATACTGTCTAGCAGAGTTCAGAAAAAAAAGAATAGGCTGAGGTCATGAGAAGGAATCCGGTCACCTCCTACATCTTTAGCAAACAAGCGGCAAATAGCCAGTTTCAACATGCAACTTAACTGACATAGTCTCAGACTTGTTCAGAATATAAAGTCTTCTCATTGCTCTGCATGAGACACGAATATCTAAACTCTAAATGTGGCAAATATACAAAGATAAGAAAACTTATATAAATAAGCCTGAACTGGATTGTCTTCTGTAGAATATACAACAGATGCAGATAGAAGAAGGCAGGAAGGAGGTATTTTCACTCATCTGGTATCTGATGCCTACATTGCATCGTCTTTCTTCATTCTTTAACAGAGCTATCAGTGTCTCAGGAGCAGTTGCTTACAGGACTTGCACTGTGCTCAAAGTTCAGGAGATACTCAGTTTTCTCCCTATTTAGGTTGTAGCACTATAAACCCCTCATGTTTGTAAATACTGACATCTTCTTCTTAGAGAGCAAATATTCAGCTTTCAAAAAAATTGCATGTACTGTTCTGTAGAGAAGGCAGGATCATACAAAATCAGACAGAAAGCTAGTCTGCACTATAGGATAGAGTTCTTTCCCTTCAAGTCTAGCTTATCAGATCATCGCTATGGCAAGTGTCTACAGAGTTTCTGTCATAATGCCAGGATTAATATTGAATTGGACCTCACCAATGACTTATAAATCCTCTTTGGGCAGCACCTTAAATACAGATGCTATTTTAGAGGAGGATAATACTAGGAAAAGCCTTATCCAGTTAATTCCGTGCAAAAAGAAGCCTTATAATGGAACTTAGACACTTCCTGTACCCTACTTGGATTCGTATTATGTACTAGTGCCATCCAGTGTTAGGCACAAGGTCATTTATGTACTAAATAAATAAATAAATAGATAGATAGATATAATCTCTGATTCTTGCATACTTCCCTGTTTACTTTTCCAAGTTCACACTACATAGACTTGAATATAAGCCCAATTACTATTCTAAAAGTCTGTTAGAAACAGTCAATTTTTCATTCGATTACAGATTTCAAACACTAAACAAAGAAAACGAAGAGAATCACAGCGATCTGACAAATTCTGTCCCCTAAAAAAATAAAACATTTTTGAATCCTAGTAATCTTAGTGGGTTCAGACAACTTGTTCCCTGTTAAGTGCTTGCTTGGAGGGAAGGTCTGTATTATCTGGAGGACATGGCTGTCTCAGTTCTAAAAGATCTAGAATGCATCCTGTAACCACTCTGTTTCATAAGAACAAAGGATGATATTTTATTGAGGCTTTTTTTTTTTTTAAATCACTAATTTTTTTCCAATTTAACTTACCTATTGAATAAGAGTCAACGGTATTTCATTGCACTCTCTTCTAATGATGATGATCATCAGTCAGTGCTGAACTAAAGTGATAGATTATTTTCATGACCAGTAGTAGTTCAGAGGCACACAATTTACAGGGCTTTTAATAAAGTATGCATTGCTTCTGAAATAATATATTAAGATAACAGCAGCTAGGCTAATGAGGCATGAACATCCTTTAACTTCACAACCACATAATCATACCAGTGAAAGCTTAGACAGAAACCAAATCAGGACTGGAGCAGAAACCAGGAAATCAGCCCAGAGCTAAGACACAACCAACCAAAGTGAGGCTGAGGAGCGGGAGTGAGAAATGTTCCCTGATCTCCAGGAAAAGCAAAGAAAATGCTGTGAGAGCCACGAATTGAGCTGCATTGACATGCTTCTCCAGTAACCTTTACTCAGCCCCATTGCTCCAGGTCAGCAACCCATGTGTGTTGAGACTTGGGCACTGCCCGGCCTGAGCCATGTCCCAGGCTATCTGTCCCCAGACCTGTTTCCTGTGGCAGCTGTACTGCTGTTGGGCTTTCCATGGCCCACCATGAATGTGATTTCACTTTGATGATGATGGCAGGCCTGGCAATAAAGTCTGCACTGATGGCTCAGTGGTATGAGCTGCAAGAGCCATCCCATCACATCTGGGATTGGGCACCAGAGCCTTGTTCTAACAATCCCACAGCCTCCTTTAGTTGTACGCATGGTAGAGCCCATTGGAATCAGAACAGTGGGTCCCTACTTTGCAGTGTCTTGGGATTTCAGCTTATTAAGCTGGGGTCTGCTCTGCCTAAAAGAGATCACAGGTTTTTCGGGTGAGCTCATGTCTAGCTTGTTCCAGCTGATGGCATCACTTGGTCTTTAGTGCTTGGAAATAAATTACTGTGGAAAAATTCCTGTCTTGAGCCATAGCCATGGTTTGTGGAGGACACAGCAATGCATATCCAAATCACTTAATTTTCTATACATACAGTATTCTGCTATTTTAGAGTAATAATAATTATATTTTTAATTTACAACTGCAAACCTTGTTTTTCCCACAGAGAAGCTGTAGATAATGCACCTGTTAACTATGGTTATTTATGATATACGGCAATACACAAAAGAGAATCTCTTGAAATAAACACTCCATTGTGAGTTCCCAGTGAGAAATAGTAGCTAATCAGGTACATTCATCCCTGCATATATAGCTAAAGAAATATAAATAGAATAGAGAAATAGCACTATCTCAGAAAGATAAGTATCTTCACTAGGATATTAAGACAACAGCCTCAGCAAGCTGGATCCTCTACTTTCTTTTCTGGCTGTGGAGATGTCTGGAGACAGTCTCTTTTCATATGCCATTCTATATCCAGGTCTAATCACACGAAGCTATCCAACGGTGATGCTCAAATTGAGGCTCACTGCCACATATTCTCTTGTTCTAATCTTCAGCCGATTACTAATTAAATATTAATTCAATTGTAAAGATGAAACAGAAAAAGCAAATAACTCAATTGAGTGAATGGCAGCCAGAATTAAATTTCATATCTTCTTAACTTCATAACCTCTCCGCATTCCTGAAGGAAAGAAACAAACCTTAGCATATATAACATCAGAACTGAACTGCTTTCAGCACAGTTATGGGAGCATTCCATACTGACTTGATCTTTCATTATACCCCAGGAAATTCCAGATCAGAATATCTCAAAAACAGACCCTTATTTTAGGTATGATAATACTGATAATAACAAAGCATAATCAAGCATGGAAGTAAATGGAGTTGAGGAACATAAAGATCCAGAGTATTGTCGTATTCTACTAGCACTACTACATCTAACTTCAGCACATCCAGAGAAAAACAGAAGTGTAAATAGCTCTCTCTGTCTTTTTTTAGATTGCAAAGATTGAGACATTGCTTGACAACAGTATAAGCACTCTGATCTGTTTTGAGTTTCTCCTTGAATTCCTCTCAGCTGTGACCACTTGGTCAAACAATATTAGCGCAACCTCATCATGAATGAATTTCTATAGCTCTATCTTGCACAACGGAATATAACATTATGTAGACAAAAGGGAAGTACTGAAGCGTGTGGGGAAAAATACCTTTTCTAATGACAAATCCTTGTGATAGAAACAGATGGGTACCATTTGTCATAAGAGATCTATATTTTGGGAGTCTCCTGCCTCTGATTGGTTTTTATCAAGGTAAATCAGGACTTGTGTGGGCTAGACAGATGGCACTAAAGAAACATAGAGTGATAAGTCATTATTGACAGATGCTGATTTTCATTTTGACATTTTAAAGTACAAAATAAAGATTTTTTAAATGATTAGAACATTTATACAACTTTGAAGCTCAGCACAAATCTCAGCACAATTCCAAAGTTTTCTTTATATAGATATAGAAATATATATATATATATGCACACACACACATGCATGCATATGTTCATATACATAAATGTCTTTTAGGAGCAACCCTCTTATAAATACACACAGACATACCTGTATGTATATATTTGTGTGTATTTATATGAGGTCTGCTCTGAAAATAATGCCTCTTATTTTATTATGTTGGCCCATGACATCAAAGGTGGATGTTGGTGGCATGGCAGTGGAGGCTGAATCTTCCCGCCAATACTTTGCTACACAGTGTTGATATCCTGTCACAGATAGCAGCAGAAGGGCAGTCTGATGCAATGGCATCTGGCATGGAAGTATATGAGGCAAAGGTGTGTCACTGAATTCCTCCATGCAGAAAAACTTTCACCCACTGACATTCATCAGTGCTTGCTGAATGATTATGGAGACCAGATAGCAGATGTGAGCACAGTGAAGCAATGGGAGGTGTGTTTCAATAATGGCAACCATGGCACAGAACCCAAGACACTTTCCAGAAAGCCACACACAGCTGTTACACCATGAAATAAATAGCATTTCCATCAGCTCATCCATATGAATTGATTAGTGGCGGTAACTATACTGACAAATAATGTTTTGTAGCTGAGAATTTGCTCTATTGGATATTATGGTGCTATTTGTCTGTCGTAGCTTTCACTGAAATAAATAGGAGGCATTACTATCAGAGCAATCTGCTTATAAAGACGTTGCTATGTAATAGAGTCTTGCCTTTGTAACACACTACATAATGGTTCTTAATAGCCAACATATCTCACACGTTTCAATATAAGCTATTACAGTCCAAGTGTCAGGTCTTTCTGACATAGTTCTTCAGAGTTTCAAGGGATACAACTTCCAGGCAGGGATGCACCGGCCAAGCCTCTCACGACTGCGCCCAGAAGTTAGCACCAGACTCATTTTTTGTGAAAGTTTGCCATCTAGAGGTCAAAACAGAAAGCATCACGGTGTAAAAGCACAGAAGCACAGATTAAGTGAATTTTCTGAATGCTTATAGGTAGAGTTAGTCTAAAGTACGATCGCTTTAATAACATTTTTATACTTAGATTTGTTAGCAACAGCGTCTCAAAAGAGTCAAGCTGACACTTTTCGAAACAGAATCAGTTCTGCATAGATTTGTAACGTAGCAGAATAATCTGCAACTGGCCCCTGTGAAAGAGAGTATTTTAACTATTCAGAAACCCTCACAAATTGAGCAAGCAGGAGAAAAATGAAATAAGAAGTAAAAATTAATTACAGAAACAGAATTTAACATGAGCAAAAGAGATATGTAAAAAATCAGTTTATTTCGAATGTCAGCATGGTTATTCTTACAAAAATATTTGAAACTAGATGAAAATGTTTATTTGAAAAACACTGATAATTCATTTTTCAATTTCATTATTATGTTAGATTTCTTGGAAATAAATACTTTTCTAAAATACCTTTATCAGATTGAGAAACATTAGCAAAGACACTTTGCAAGCTTTCCAGTGAATTCTCCAGAAAGAGTGCTAAATGTTTCTGCTCTATAATTTCATTGAAGATATGGGCAGTAGTAAGATATTTATTTGCTCTTATTCATCATAAAGTCTAATGCATGGTTTTACTTGTTTCTTTTTCCTCTGTTTCTCACTGAGGTACTAATGGTTTTAGGGTTTTATGTCAAGCAATAATCACTATCCTCCCATCCCAGCTCAGTCTCTCATCAGACATTTGCAGGGATAGATTAAATTGGCACCTCTCTGTGCAGCTAATTCTTCTTTGGATACATTCAGAAAATACTCCGTTTGTGACATGATCCAGAGAGGAACAGGGAAGGTAAATTGCAGTTCACCTGACAAGTATATTTCTGGTGCCTCATGGTCATTAAAGACTGATCCTGACAGCTACCTACACTGATTTGCTATAGCAACGTTCATTTTGCTGCACTGTGTACTGTATTTAACTTTGCATTTGACAATGAAACAGGAACTTTTAAATTTGAAGTGTGTGTAGAGCAGGGTAAAGTGATACTTATTAGTCACATGAAGAAAGTCTAGCTATAGCCCACAGTACCATGGAGTACCAACTTCCTTCTGAACATGCTATGCATACAACATTCTGTACAATACAGAGAAAAGAGCAGAGTGACACAATCCTGCATTTTTACTGTGAGGCTGCCTTTACTTCAGAGGTGTGAGGGTATTTCCTTCCTCTCCCTTAGAAGATGTCCCTCTTTTCCTGAGATCTGCAGCCTTCAGTTGTCCCCATTCATGGCCTCCTTAATTAGATGGATGAGCTTTCTTCAGCTTTTCACTGGTGATGGGAGAGAGCAGAGACAGGTGGTTAAACCTTTTCCATCACAACAATTAGTCCTGCTGAGTACCCCTGCAGGCAGTAGTGCCTACACAACATTGACCACAGGGAGGTGACAGAGATGGGGATAAAGGCTCGAGCAGAGGCCACTTTGGCGCCGTCCATGCTTCACTTTTCCCACCGGGGAGGCACAGCAGAGGCACAGAAAGGAAAACAAACAACGAATTCACAGGCTTTAGGCGGAGGCCTTGTCCAAGTGGGCTGGTCTGGCATTTCCATCACATGCGTAAGGCAGTGAATCATAATCTGAACCTTGCACACCACCTTGGAGACTAGAAGCCAATTTGGAAGTAAAGGACATGCTACTGACCCAATGAAATAATAGATGACATGAAGAGACATCAAAGGTATCAGAATCCAAGGGGGACTTCACTATGTTTGTGTGTTCCTAATTCAAAATGTGCTTTTTTGTCACATTTCCTTATTGTATTTCAGAGAGGACTAAGTAACAAGACTCTGATGCTGGGGGTACAGTTTTAAAAACTACTTACTGAAGTATACAATTTAAGATAATCACCTCTGAGTCAGAAGGAACAACTCAGTGTAGCAGGCAAAAAGTAGTAAGGGATTCCTGCTGCCTCTCATCACATGTTTGTCTTAGGGAGCACCAGTAAGAAGCAGGCTACCTGGGAGATCAAGGAAACAGACTTGGATGTTTTATGTTTTTGCTGGCATGGACAGCTTTCACGCACTGGCTTCTCTGAGTAGGCCAGCAAGGATGGCAGAGAGAAACTGTATATTCTTGTAATTTTAAATTTACAAAGTAAAAAAAGCAATGCTGTATGAAACGTGATGGATTTTGAAAGCTACATTACTAGATTAGCAAGCATGGAAACCTATGGCTGAGGCAAGAATCCAGGCCTCTGGTACAGCACTCTGATGTCTGTTCACCACAACAGGCCAAGGACTGCTGCTCAGCTAAACATTTTGATGCCGCAGTGGGGGATGCCATGCAATGCAGACTTAAGGTGGCTAATAACACAGGTTCTACTAATTTTTTTTTTGTTTGTTTCCAAGAATTCTGTCCAGTATTTAACCATGTGCTTCATCCGTATGAACTTAAGACTTCGAAGTTTGCCTCATAGTTAGTCTTCCAAGCTAACATCTGGTCCAGATGGGCAGACAGCCTATAATCATGCCACTGTGCCAACTAGACACTGTGCTGCTAGACACAGGGCTCAGGGAGGGAGGTTACAGCTTTGGGCTGTCCACTGATAGGAAGATAAGAGTCCAAGCAGGGTAATAGAGATAAAGTAGAAGAAGGTACTTGATCACAGACTTGATGCCTATGCAGGGCATATGGGACACTGGAGCAGAAGGCCAGGGAAGACACCATGGGTGCCCAGGGAAGGGAGAAACAAGAGATGTACTGAATGCCCAGCCACAGCTAGTGAGGATCAGGAAAACCTTGAGCAGGGAGCAGCAGAGGCAAGCTGCTCCCTAAAGTGCTTGTTTCTTCATTTGATTTCTCCAAACACATTGTTGTTATCATGTGACAGATGGCAGCAGAGGGGCGGACTGACACAACGGCATCTGACATGGAAGTATATGGGGCAAAGGTGTGTCACTGAATAACAGCATGCAGAAAATCTTGCACCCACTGGCATTCATCAATGCTTGCTGAATGTTTATGGAGAGCAGATGGTGGATGTAAGCACAGTGAGGTGATGGGAGGTGTATTTCAGCAGTGGCAGCAGAGACAGGGCATCACTTCCACTGGCGCAGATTTTGATGAGCACAGCATGCGGGCTCTTGTTCATCACTAGCAAAGATGCATAGCTAATGATGGTGACTATGTATTTTGTAGCTGAGAATTTGCTCTTTCAAACAGAATGACTGTGCTCTTTGTATCCGTTGCAGCTTTCACAGAAATAGGACACATTACTTTCCGAGCAACCCACATATCTGGAGAGAATCCCAGTCTACTAATATTTATCACCATCAACAAGGCAGAAAAAATAAAGTCTAAAGAGCTAGCAAGGAAAATCTTGTTAATAGCAAGTGTCTCTCATGAACCGATTACAACAGGACAGACATAGAGCAATCCTGTGTTCTGTTCAATGGTTACTTTGCAGTCACAGAAAAAGGTTGGTAATAAGCAATATTACTCTCCTATTGGACAGTGTATTCTGTAGGGCCAGTACCTGCTGATCACATGTATCTCCATCTGTCATAAATAACTTCTGTCTACAATAAGAATTTTTTAGTATTCATCTACAGCTGCCAGCTGTCTCCATCTTTTGTGGTGACATTTGGGGAATAGAGGGATCCAACTCACTAAGCATTCAGAGTAACACAAGACCTAATTCTATCAGAAATTCTGTGATACTTACTTGCTACTGTGCTTTAGAAGCACTGACCCTGCTTTGCTCTAATTGCTCTTCTTCCTCATCTAAATGTTTTTTTATGAGAACACTATACCGTTAACTCAAAGCTCCTAATTATTCCTCTTAGGTTGACTACATTCTTCATTTTTTATACATCTTGCCTCCTTAATCTTCTGTCCAAGATGAATGCTTTCTTACTGATGTCTTTGGTTCATATCATTCTAGCTACATTTTACTCACTGTTCACAACTCTCTGTAGCTTCTATGCCATGGCAAACTGATTTTTAAAGAAGTCTTTCCATTTAAATATTTCATTTAAATCAAAAACATTTGAAAGTTGAACGTTATGTCAGTATTTCACATCTATTAGTTTCAGAGAAAGTGCTGTACTTTTTTATCTGGTTTTGTTTCCATGCAAACACCCAGAGCTGGATTATCTCTACCGTATTCATCTTTAATAGAAGACTGTCAGGTTTACTTTTAATGATGACTCTGTAACTATCCTGGGAATGTTTCTACATTTCTCCCCAAACTTGCCGTATGCTTGGGGAAGGCTTTGGGAGTTCACTGAGTGCTAAGTGCACACCTAAGGAGTGAAATCTTATTTACACGAGTGATAATTGTGTACAGAATGATACTTCCCTCAAGTGGCTTTCAGTTACCTGTGCCACAGGAAATTTATCCAGACACTGAGTCCTGAAAATGATAGCAATACTACAGTACTAAATAAGTACATTGTTTTAGGCTTTAGGAGTAAGTCATGGTTTTATGATTTTTGGTACTGGTATTCCACATCATAACATCATGTATTGCATTAAGAGTTAAAGAGCTAATACTCCAGCTCCATAGATCATTGATAATTCCAGGTATACCTGCCTCAGAAGAGAAGAAGAACTACATTCCCCAGAGGACTTTGCGATGCTTTGTATTTTTACGTGTTTTCCGCTCAGAGGGAACAGATAAACGCCTTCAGCGTTAGCGTAAGGCCTTCGGTTTATCGGACACTCTCTCTTGCTCATTTTATTTGATTTATTAGCCTCAATTCCAATTATATTGTATTATATTGTGTTATTTTGCTTTCTGATATCTTATTTAGTAAATTATCTTTCCTCCTCAGATCATTGCCGCTGTTTTGTTTCTAGGCCCATCTCCCTTTTTCCCTTCCCCTTTCCTGGGGCGTGGGTCCGTGATTCCCCGCACCAATCGTCACGGAACCGGGCCGATCCAGCCCGGTAAACCGTTGATAGAGTAGTAGTATTTAACTGTTTGTTGTTGTTGTTTGTTTGTTTGTTTGTTTGAATTCAGAAAATCTAAGAGAGAAAATTTGCCTGAATTTAAAGATTTTTTCGTTTACTTACTGTTACCAAAATTATAGATTTCATCCTTGGGACTGGAAAGATGAATGGTGTATTTCTTAAATATCTTGGTATCCAGTAATATGATCCTAAAGAGTCAGGAATGCTAGTAGTTATTTTTATCTCTCTCACCTATTTATTCTTACTTTGAGTATGCTTCTTTCAAAGACCCCTTCTGAAAAAATGTGTTTGTTGACCTTCCACAATACTTCTGAGTCTCACACAGCACATGTGTGTACAACCACACAGCCTCCAGATCTGCCAGTGAAAAGTCTGGTAATGAGAGCAAGGCAATGCTGTTATTCCAATGAGACATAACGTCTCGGTTCATGGACTGTAACATTACTTGGTCTCCATTTCACGAGCTCTGAAATGTGTTACCTGCATAGAAACAATGGTGTTTAATTTCTGGAATATACAAATTAGTGGTTATTGCTATTTTAAATCTCCCACATGGATCATCAGTATAATAAATTTGCTCAACGAAACTGTCCAAGCACGCAGTAAAAATGCCCCAACTCAAACTGTGTGAACCACAAGAATGACCTCAAGCAAAATTGAAGAAATGCCAATTTATAATGTACCAAACTTCCTAATTTTACTGTAAAATAAATTTTACTTTTACAGTAAAATAGAATACTGAGATATGCTTCATTTTATTATTATTCTTCATTTGTTCTTCTCTAGGATAGCTGTATACATGTGATGTTAACAGTATCTGGTGAAGGTTTTGGTCTGCACTGCTGCTGCTTTTTAAGTTGTGGGTATATAGAACACTGTGTGTGATGGTGACTGTGGTCAGTGTGTGTATGTGAGCACAGCTGAATGCGCATATGTGCATGTGAGCAGACAACAGGCAACGAGCATAGACGTGTTCAAACTGAGAGATTAAGACAGTCATAGGCTGGAGGCAGATCAAGAGAAGAACCAGTGAGTTCCAACCAGGAAATCTGAATGGAAACAGTCACGGCTGTTAGTATACATTTACAGTAAAGACATTTGCTGGCTCTGTCTGTCTCTTTACAGCAAAGAGAAGCAGTAAAATTCTGTTTAGGATTTTTTTACCACGTGGCAAAGAATGGCATGAAAAATACAACCAGAATTGCTCATCTGATTTATATTTTGGAGTCAGTATATGAACAGAGTCTTGAAATTGATAGTTCTTTTAAAAAATTTACAACAAAAATAGTTTCATGAATAGGAGCAGTTCTGTATTTATTTCTGAACTCCATGTAACACTACACAGTGTTTAAATTAAAATGCTAATATTTCTAAGCAAATATTTCTGACCAAGTTTATAAAAGTAAACTGATAATTTGCACCTCCACTGCAGTCTTAATGGCAGAAGGTTTGGATAATGACAGAGGAAAAGCATGCCACTTCTTAAAAAATCTGGTCACAGGGCACAAAGATTATCAGGGATATAACATTTCAACCTGAATGAGATCATTCCCTTGTAATTATTATGAAAATATTTTTAATCATTCACATTTCTGATAGAAATGAATGGCATCACTAATGGGCTCACATTAGTGAATATGCATTAGGAACACTGGATTTATAAATCAAACTTTATTTCATTTCAGATATCAGCTACACGTTGTCTGAATAAAGGAGACAACAAAAGAGTAATGGAAAAGTTTCAAGAGTCGGTGTATGTTGTCAGTGATGTCCAAACAAAAGCTGACTATGACTAGAAAAACAGGGCTCTTACCTGCCAATAAACTGCCCTTGATCACTTACAAGAGGGGAGCATCCTAGCAGACTCAGTGTGTATTAAAAAAAATGACTTGAAAAAGAAGGAGTATCACACAGGTCACAGTGGCAGTCTCAATGGGCCCCTCAGGGATTTCTGCTAGTCTGAGTCTTGTCATCCTCTATGCAGCTTTCCTCTCTGCCTAGAAAATGTCGATTGGAAAATCTTTGAGGGGCCTCTGGTGGAAATTTTTTCATTCTTTCTGCATTGACAGGATGCCAAATCAATATTTACTTCCCACGAACAAGCTGTTCGAGGTCTCAGTAGAAAATATTGTAGAGAATGTGGGAAGACACGATAATAAACAGCTGTCTGGCTATGAGGAAAAAATGAATTGACTGGAAACAGGTCCATAGTAAAAGGTCATTGAAACCCATGAACTCCTCATGTGTCCATGTCAAATACTAACTTCAAAGGCACATAGTAACAAATCTCTTTTTCCTAAGAGGTATGAGAGGATGGATCTTTTCCATCCGTCTCAATAATTTAATTAATTAAGTTAATTTCCATCTCAACAATTTAATTAATGCAAGATGAAATTAATGTCAAGGTCTGTGCTGGAAACTGATAGGGATTTTCAAGTGATGCGCTACATCTGCATGCTCAGTACAGTACATTCATATTTTATTAATGTATGTCCAAAGCCTTGACACCTTAGGAATCTCAAACCTGACCTTTTAATTTAAATTCAGCAATTCTGTTCTTTATTTGTGCTGGATGCCACACCATGAAATTCCAATCTTTAAATAGAAATTCTCTTCCATAAGAATGAAAAATTACAGTATCTTCAGATCTAGCCCCTTTTTACTGTAGAGTCCTTAAAATAACTTACCTCATCCTCTTCTAATATCTCCTCAAGATCCACTGTTGAAACATTAAGGATAGACACTGCCAACTGAACAGATTCTTGCAAACGGCCTTTTTTACATGCCCCTGCTTCTTCCAGTTTTTTAGCCTGTTTGATTTTTATTCTCAGCTCTTGTATGCTATGGTGTATCTCTCTGGTTAAAGGCTGGAAGATGAAAGCAGAAAACACAGCAATTAAATACAAACAACTTGGGAAAAAAGTAGCATCATTTACACTAAACATTTTTATTTAGGAGCTAACTTCATTCTGTGTTATTGGTTAAATAAAACACTCTCTGCAATATGAAATAATATATTTAGAAAACAAAGTATGAAATAATACATTAAAGCACAAAACAGTCGTAAGTTCAGGTTCATATTTCACTGGTATGCTTTTAGCATATATTCATAATGCCTATGACAAAGCAGCTTCTGCAGAATCAATTAAAAATCATTTTCTGATTCAATCTACTACTCATTTCTACAGTACATACTGGTAAACCAGAAAAATTGTTGCAGCTTAAAAACATTCAGAAAAATGAAAGAATATTGATAAAGAAAACTGACTGGTAACAGGCAGCTGTTTGAAAGGCTTAAGTGATAAGACATATGCACAATTATCTGGAATGGAAAAAAATGGAATGAACAATCCTGATGTTACCTAGGAAAAGAGAGATGACTGCATACAAAAAGAAATGTAGTGTCAGGAGAATCCCAGTAGGGTGAGGCCACTCTCTTTATTTAAAACTAGAATAAAGGAAAAAGCATAAAGCATCCTTCTAAAGAGATTGCTTGAACATCAATGAGAGCTGAATGGGATTCAAACCAAATTTTGGGTTTTATTTTTTTTGTTCCACAGCACCATGCAAGTACTGAGCTTCAGTAATAGCCTCCAAAGCTGAACACGTACAAATTGCATAGCAATGAACTGATGTTCATGTTCTTCCCTATCCTCTTCCTACAATTCTCTGATTCAGTGAAATCACAAAGTACTAGCATAAATCATCAGTTATATCTGGAGTTGGTTTCTTTCAACATTCATGCAACCATGGAAGAAAGGTTTTGTCAAAGGCACAGTGAGATGATTTTATTTAAAAACTGTTGGGTGAGAGACAAGAGCAGTAACTCTATGTGAGAAGATCCTCCTAGTGTATTTAATGACTGAAGCTGAACAGTGATTGTCAACATAGACACAACAGAGCTGTTTAAAGTGAGAGAAAAATGACAGTATGTGGGGCTTTTCTTATCTCCACATATATTTTTTCTTATCTTTTTTACTCTTTCTCATTGTGTAGCTGACAAACTCCTAGAAATTATTTTGCTGCAGAAAACCTTCATCCCTAGAAAGCAACTGCAGAGTTATGAAGATTCTTTATTGGATTTTGAAGTTAAACGCTCTACAGCCTCCACTGTGCCAAAAATTTCTACTGCCTCTAGTGTATTCAAAATGTGGTCATTACAGAGCATTTGCTAATAACTTTCAAAGAAATTACAAGGTTCATTTGATTGCAATGCTTCTTTATTTGTCTTTCTCTTTTTAACATCTTGCTCTATTTTTCTAGAATTTAATTATTAAAAGCAAAATTATCCCACCATGAACCTGAGGAGGGAACATACAGTGAAATTTGTTTGATCTGTCTGATTCGAGTACAAGTCCTTCCTTCCACAGTATTTCTGACAGAATACCATGCATGCAGCCCTCTCTGCAACTGAACAGGAATGAAGGAGCATGAAATGTTTACAGGCAGTGAGCTAAGGCTACTTGGACAATGTCCACAGAAGTAAACAGACAAAGAAAGAACAAAGCCCTAGGTACAAAAGGTGACATTATTAATGAAAATTACAGATGTGTCATTATATGTATTTTTACCTTATGGACTTTAGATCGGATACTGAGAGATCAGCTATTTTTGGATAAGCCTTTTTCACATTGTCTTGTAGTAGTAATAATGTTTCAATATACATTTTTTATTGGATAAATGCCCTACCAAATATTAGCTTCTGACATCTTATTTGTCATGAACAAATATATCTTTGGACTGAATCGTTTACTTTTTACTTTTTTTAATTTATATGCCAAAACTGTATGTATAAACATACAGAAGTGTTTAATGTCAAAGCCACAGAGGGATCAACTGTGTTAGTAAGAACCACTTCCAATTTGAAACTGGAAAAAAAATGAAGAGTGATAGAACAAGGGAGAATGGCTTTAAAATAAAAGTGGGAAGATTTAGGTTAGATGTTAGGAAGAAAGGTGATGATCACCCAGAAGATGATGATTACTTGGCACAAGCTGCCCAGGGAAGCTGTGGATGCCCCATTCCTGGAGGCATTCAAGGCCAAGTTGGATGTGGCCCTGGGTAGCCTGAGCTGGTGGGTGGAAGCCCTGCCCATGGCAGGGAATTGGATGTTTAAGATGCCTTCCAACCTAGGCCATTCTGATTCTGTGACTCCAAAAGTTTATGTAGTATTTATTATGCCTACTGGGTTGCATAAAACTCTAAAAAAATCTCCCTTATGAGCTGCATTTTTACAACCCTAAATAATCATTTGTAAGATGTCATGGTTTTATGATTTTTTGGTACTGGTATTCCACATCATAACATCATGTATTGCATTAAGAGTTAAAGAGCTAATACTCCAGCTCCATAGATCATTGATAGTTCCAGGTATACCTGTCTCAGAAGAGAAGAAGCACTACATTCCCCAGAGGACTTTGCGGTGCTTTGTATTTTTACGTGTTTTCCGCTCAGAGGGAACAGATAAAAACTCTCAGCAGTCACGGGACACTCTCTTTTCCTTCAGGATCGACTCAGCAGTGGGTGCTCGCTGCCGTATCGCCTTCAGCGTTAGCGTAAGGCCTTCGGTTTATTGGACACTCTCTCTTGCTCATTTTATTTGATTTATTAGCCTCAATTCCAATTATATTGTATTATATTGTGTTATTTTGCTTTCTAATATCTTATTTAGTAAATTAGCTTTCCTCCTCAGATCGTTGCCGCTGTTTTGTTTCTAGGCCCATCTCCCTTTTCCCTTTTCCCTTTTTCCTTCCCCTTTCCTGGGGCGTGGGTCCGTTGGTCCCCCGCACCAATCATCACGGAACCGGGCCGATCCAGCCCGGTAAACCGTTGACATAAGATAACAGTCTTCAACTTTGATTTCAGCTATTAAACTCTTTTTTAGCAATATATTTCTGCTAGGTTTGAAATCTAGAAAGATGAAGGTGTTGCTTTTTTTTTTTGTTTTGTTTTGTTTTGTTTTGTTTTTGTTTAAAAGGTCATGTTTATGTAAAAGCTCAAGGAAGTTGTGGTAATATAATGATAGTGAGAACACACTTCTAATATCATCTTCATATCCCCAGAAGTTCTGATGCTACTTGGTCCTGAAATTGACACAAATGGACCAACGACCCCCTCATGTATAAAGAGCAAAAAAATTCCTAAAATCATTCTCATAATTGCTGTCTTAATTTATGCATTCTCTTGTTGCAGTTTGTAGTATAATCAAAGGTCACAAGACAGACAGAAGTCTGATGTTCTTTCTTTCACATATCAAACTGTGCTCATCTCAGTCCCTTAGTTTTCTTGCTATTTTTCTTCTTATTTTCTCCCCAGTTCTGTTGGGAGTGGAGAGTGAGCAAGTGGCTTTGTGCTGCTTAACTGATGTCCAGGATCAACCCCACTACAAAAGAATAGAACAGTATAATGCATGCAACAATTCTCATATATGTTGTATTTTATGTATAGTTCAGTATGAATGATTGTGCCTAAAAGGAAGGATGTGTAAGGATGTGACTCTAATATCATTACACCAAAATGAATGTATTTTCTGAATCAAGGTTAGTTTTCAAAAGAACAAAAAGTACTGTGAAGATGTAGCAGCTATCTGAGGAACAAAATCTAAATTTCTTAGAGAAATGGTGAGTTTAAAGAAATTCTCTAGCAACAGAAAAATTCTGGCTGGCTAAAAGTTAGCAGAGATCCCAGCACTTTGAGAACATTACCACTGCAAGTAGCTCATGGTTAAGAGGACAAAACAAAACGAATGAGTAAAGTGACACAAAGAAGAAGGTGAGTGCTGCTTCAGCAGCCAAAACAAGTAAAAAGTTTCTTCAACATATAATAAACATTGACAAGATGTGGAATGTATTAAAACCCAACAGCAAAAAAACACACACTCACAGGAATGTCACAGTGACAATATTCTTTAAGAATTAACAGAGCTTTAGAGTTTCAAAGGCTAATTCAATAAAGAGCTGAAATGGATAAATAAATCTACCAAAGCTACTGAAACATATCGTTTAAAAGGAACAATCTTATGTTGATTAGCCCTGACAACAGTACTCACAACATCAGAGAGACAGTGAAAGATGAAAGCACGCATAGCCTGGAAGAAATGTCTCTCACTTGATGATCCCTAAGAACTCCATTTTAAATAAGGACTAAGAAATTTCACTATATACATACAGAATAATTTAATATTTCAGCCACATCCTCAACAAAATTTTTACATTCATTAACTCAAGTCTGAACATACATGATCGTAAGAATCTTACAGACAGTACCTGAAAGATTAACTGAAGTCATTTAAGGTACTATCCTCATGACAACATCTGTCTCCAGTTTGCAGTCCAACTTTATAGCACAATCCTGTCTTCTTTGTGGCTCAGATCATATAATCAATTTCTCAGAGCTGGTAAGACAGAGGGATATATAGAAATATACTGTGCAAAATATTTTAAGCCATATCTGTTATCATCCTTCTCTATCACAGTCAAAGAAAGCAAAGGGAAATATTATCCTTTTAAAAGCTAAGCAGTAAAATCTAAAATCTTTGCATTTATTCTTCATTTTTCAATTTTCTACCCATTAAGACATCCACATAATATTCTGTTCCTGGGAAACTGTATACATCACTTCCCATATGCCTTCTGTAAACTACAAGAGTTCAGCCATTCACTTCATTCATTAAAATTCACAGAGCCTATTATTCTGTTTACAGTCTAATAGATATTCACTGTCACTATTCAGACCTCTGATTCAATTTGCCTAAATCCCATATGCAGAGTAATCTTGATGGAGAGTAGCTTAATTTATCACCAATTTCTTTGCAGAACCAAGAAAGGTTGGCATTTCATAATAAAAGCTGTGGTTCTCCTTGTTCTGTTTTTTTCTGTTTTCATCTTTTGTTTCTTCGTTTGTTTTTGTTTTGTTGTTGTGGTGTTTTTTTGTTGTCATTTTGTTTTGTTTTGTTTTGTTTTGTTTTCTAAAGCAGCATGCATAGAGAAAAAGAAGTGCCTGTTTTTTTGTAAGGGTGAGATTTTTCAGTTTTGCTTTGCATGTCAAGACTTTCTTAAAAGTGTGTATTTTGCAGATAAGACTAGTTCTTATCAAACTAGAATGCTTTCCTGCAACCTATGCTGTTCTTGCCTGGACACAGATTGGCAGACTCATTGTTTTCTCCAGATAATATGAAATAATCACCCTGGGAATACTTCTATAGGTAAAGCATTGACAGTTTGAGGAGTAATAAATGAATTATACTTACTTTTTCACTGCTAAAGGTTCCCAGTGAGGAACTTTTCTAGCAACTTGAAGCCATGTGAAAGGTGTCCACTTTCAAAGCAAAACTGACAGCGCTGATTTATGAAATTGATATTGTCTACTGTCATTTGCAAAATGTCCCAGTGACCCATTGTAGAAACATTTGGTCAGGCGACACTTCTAACTTGACAGTTTTCATGTACAATTTTGTTAACTATTCAAAGTAAACCAATTTCCATGTGCAGAGAATTGTAGCTCTATTTTAATGAAAATTTAGTCAGTTTCTTCCAATGATAAAATTTTATGGTTACCAGTAAATGCTTAGCATTTTTGAATGAAGAAACAAAATATCAAGGCTCAAACAGCACCTGTGTCTGATCTAGGTACCCCTGTAAAAACTACTTCTGCACACCCTATGACCACATTAGAACAATAATACCACCAGGGAAACAGAACCCACAGATTTTAAGAATATGGCCCTTGATGGAAATGTCCTATGAAGAATATTTCTTACTGTTGCACCATAACTAGAGAATTCTGTGAGTCTGCTGCAAGGAGTAACTTCTGTCAAAAGAACTGACTTTGTAGGTGGAGGTACAGTTGTAAGCAGTGTACTTGTACTGCTCTCTTGTTGGAAAGAGATGGATCAAAAAAACACAGAACATTTTCCAAATATTTGAACATCCCAAAGAAAAATGTGTATCATCTCTGTTTCCTTCCTTCCTTCCTTTCTCTTTCTGAGATAAAGAACAAATAGGATACCATCTATACATGACCATTCTCAGAAGAACATGTTTCCTGGCTATGCTCTCCCCCAGCACAAAACAGGAGAAAACCATCATGATAGTGAATAAGACAAATTTCCCAATAGGCAGGATTTTTTTAACAAGAAAGCAGTGAGTCATTAATTAGGTCCACTGTAACGGGATTCTAGTTTCACATGACATTTTCAACTGCAACCACGACTGAAAAAGGCTGCCTCACCATCTTTATTGTCATGTAAAGCTGCCACGCAAAACTGTCCCTGTTCTGCCCCATGTGGGGTGCACTAAAGCTGGTGCTCTGGGTTTTCAAAATGTTAACTTAAATAGGTGCCTTTTCGTAAGAGAGCTTACAGTTAACTCATGCAGTATTCATGCTATCTCAAGGGAGGGCATTTCACTGGGGCAGAAATAAGTAGTAAGAGTCATCCACAGGTAGAACTTTTTAACAGAATCATTAACAGTTGACTACTGCAGTTAACTAATAAGCATTAGTTAAATGTATATTAAACCATATCCCAGGATAGCAGTGAGAAAATATGCCATGGAGAAACTGATGCCAAAATAAAGCTAAACAGCAGAAGAGAGATTAATATAGACTGAGATATAAGGTAAGGTGACTGAACCAAGCAGAGGTAGAAGAAGGCCTCAGGTATGTATGGCTGCATGTGGCTGTAAAGGAGAAATGCAATTAGCTTAAGGCCTGCTCTGAGCAGCAGAAATGAGGGCAGATGTCTCAGGAGAATGAGAATTAGATTTCCAAGTAGGTCCACTAAGCTTGTCAAGGAAACTGCTGTAGGTCTTGATTTTGGCAGTCGATATTATCAGATGGTAATATTGGAGACCTTTCAAGAACAATGCCAGAACAGACTAGATGTGAACTGTGCTTCTGTGGGACTCCTCAATGGAGAACACACACCTCCCAGATCACAGAGGCATTATGGAAGTGAGAAATGCACTAAGCTGACTTTAAAGCATTTGTCTGCCATCACCTATGTATTGCAGCAGTAGTTGACTATAGGAGCCTTATCAGAATTTTGGATCATCTTCCTTAAAGTCAAAGAAGTTCTGAGATGCTCGTGCAGATGTCATCAATGCAGATTAACACTTTTTTGTTTGTTTGTTTGTTTGTTTTTGTTTTTAAATAGAGGGGTTTTGATAACGTCGAGTTGAATAGGACATACAATGTTTCTAAGTCTTACTGAGTCTTGCTCTTTCAGGAAGAACCTTTGGCAGCCAATATCTAGTAAAACTAAAAATGAGTTAAAATTAAAAAAAAAAAAAAAAAAAAGGCATGATAATAGAAGGAAAACAATTAGGGAAGGTTTTGGACTGTTTCAACTGTTTGGACTCTTTGAACTACTACAGTGCATCCTGTTTTCAGTGAGTAGCCAGCCAAGTAGACCAATGACAGATTTTTAACTTTTTTTTCCGGCAGCTGTTTTCTGCATGTGTAGTTGCAGTCACCACAAAGACAACGAAGAATATTTTGCTCTGATTGCTGTGCTGCACATTGCTCACAAGATCCACCTGAGGATCCCCTACTGCAATACACAATACAGAAAATATTGAGCAACGGTACACTGTAGAAACTGAATGGTAAAAAGAGAATTTATGGTACTGATAGATGCTGGATGGCATGAAAAGATGTGGCTTTACAAAAAGAATTTAAAATCCTCTCAGGGTGACTAGCAGATCTTTATAGATGGTTTGTATTCTTCAGTAAGAAAAATACATTTCACAAGGCCTAGACTACATCATACTTACGGCCTTACCTTCATTATTATTTATCTTAAAATTCACTGATAAATTTTATTTGGATTTGATATCTAACTGTGAAGTTGTTTTATAATCAAGATTAGCTCTGATTTTCACAGAATCCTGTAAACATCTAAATTTTATGAATTACTTTTCAATTCAACCACTGAGGCAATTTTTAATCTATTTAATATATTATTGACATTGCATATTGTAAATTTTTAATCCAAATATCTCAGAGTGCTAAGTCAGATATCTTAATAAGCAGTACATTACAATGAATGGTAATGTTTATCAAGTGACTTGCATTTCCTTCAAGGAAAGAAAGCAGGCTTATTCAATGTAAATTTTTTCACACAAAGCCATTCTAAGAAGTATAACTATACCTCTAAGGTTTAATAATTGAATTTCATATCAGATTTTCAGTTTTAGAATACTTTTTTTTTTAATTCTTATTCAAAATGAGGATTAGCAAGAAACAGATTCCTTAAACAGCCCTGTAACACTGCTAAGACATAACATTTCTCAGTTTAAAATACTTATTCTTACTATATTTGTTTACAGTTCTCCATGGATCATAACCAGTGGAGACTTGTTATGTTAGACTTGAGTATATTTCATCAACTTCATTTAACACCAGCCTACTACCTTTCAGGTACAGATCCAACAAAAATATGTCAAAGAATGACTTAGAACATATTTGATACAGCAACGGTCTGTTGGCAATTGCATCATACAAAATTTTTAGAAGCTATTACTAGATTTTATAATCTAGCAACTTTGGTCACATGCCGAAGTTCACTGGGATCCCAGCAGCAGGACTTGATTGCATATTACAAATATCTGACTAACTTAACCAAATATCTAATTTGAACAAGAGGTGTTCAACAAACTCCTGCTGGAAATGTCTCCCTCAGGTTTTGTGACTTTGCACATTGACACCAACGCATTCAAGATTCTGTCATTCTGAGTTAACAGTAACTCCAAAACCAAGCGTCCCTTAATTCAGAATGATAGCACTCCCCTTTCCTCTCTTTCCCAACTTACAAATGCCTCTTTTCACATCCTGTTAAATAGTAAAAGCCTTCCTGAGTGGAACAATTAGCACAAGAAGACAAATATATGCTGGAAATATTTAAGATTGTGTAATGATGCACAGTGTTTGTTTTAGCTGTTACATCTGATTTATCTTCATAAATCAAGTTTACTTATCTGCTTTTCTTGTAGAGACTCCATACATTTTAGTAAAGAAAACCCTTTATTTTCTCTTCACATTCTTTGTTAGAGAAGTCAGATTGCTTGCTATAGACTACATGAGACTTAAAAAAAGACTTGTTAAAAAAAAATCTACATGTTAATCAGGTTGCTGGTAGCCTTCTAATTACAAATTCTGTTTATGCAGCTTCCTCTACCAGTAGAATTAAGTTCAGTGTTTCATAATGCCAAAGCCTTTAGCTTCACTTTATTACACACACAACTGTTAATATTAGTATGATAATAATGCCTTCTATTTATTACGTTGGCCATTATTGCCCATTACATGTTGTTGCCACGTGACAGATGGCATTTGACATGAAACTGTGCCTGAAGCAATCGTGTGGAATTCAGTTCCTCCATAAGGAAAAAGCTGCACACACTGACATCCACTGGTGCATGCTGAACCTTTATGGAGACCAAACAGTGTAAGTGAGCTTTGTGAGCAGGTGGGTGCTGTGTTTGGGCAGTGGTGACAGCAGCAGTGGGGCACCTCCACTGCTGAAATTTTTTCAAGGCTGGCAAAAATGAATAGCTCATAGTGGTGGTGATGTTGACAAACAGTGCTTTGTAGCTGGGAATTTGCTGCATCAAATGGTGTTATTATGCTACTGTATTTGTAACAGATTCTATGGAAAAAAAACATGAGACATTACTTTAGCAGTGACCCATGTATATTCAGTCTTTTTCTCTTGTAGAGGCTGGCAGAATGCAGTGCACTCCTCTGCATTTTGTAATATAAGTATTCATAATTCTTGGAAGAGTTTCATCCTTTTGGCAAAAGGAAAAGCTTCTTTATTCTAATCCCTTTATGGGTCACGTACCTACAGTCCACTTCAATTTTGCCTCTGTATGATCCCTGCAGCATGGATTTGAAGAATCTGGCTCACATTTGTATTTAATTTGATGCCCCAAGGTATTGCAAATGTCTCCTGCCTGTGCTTTCCAGTGTGTATTAGCTACCACCGCTTCACATATCAGTCATTTCCTTCTTCAGAATAAAATTAAAAATAGAAGATACAAAACACATTACAGTGATTAGTACTTGAATTTTTCCCTAACTAACTGCTGTAAGCAGAAGGTACCATACACTCTTCTCTGAAGTTTCTCTATTGTTTTAGTAGCTGAACCTGCTTATTAGCAGTGTTGACATGACTTGTATGTAAAAAGAGCTGTACGACATTATGAGACTCAGTAAAGCTAGCAAAAGTAACTGAATCCAAGTGGTTGTTGAGACTACATTTGGACTCAGAAAAATCAAGTCACACTTGAAAAATGAAGATGACAGCAAGTAAAGATAAAAGGGTTGTACAAATAAGTTAAATGGGTTCAGAGAGGAACAGTTTAAGCTTGATTAAATTTGATCTTTATACAGAAAAAATTGAGGTACTGAGTCTAGAGAGAGAACCAGACATCAAGACAGGGGAAAGCTGACAGCAGTCTGGAAGGGGAGACCAGAAATAAGACCAACTAGACTTCAAAGGAAGAGCTGCTGTAGCAAGAAGCACTGCTACTTCTTACTGTGCCATCTTGATTTTCCTATGGGAATACATGAGCTAGTAAGAGGATTTAAGGACGACTTATTGAAGTACTACAAAATTGCACTGAGATACAAAGGTTTTCAACTATACATTTTATAGTGGTATACTGTGAATAAAATTTGATTTCAGAGAGCATTTTTTCATAAATATTTCACAGCTAACTAAACAAAATTGTCTACTAAGGAATTCTCTGTTCACCAATATTTCACTTATATGTAGCATCTTTATTTTCAAAAGATCTTTCTGCAGAGTAACAGTAGTCAGCAAAGAGAACTGTGGCCCTGTTGTGAATAACATAGGGTGTATTATTAGAACAAATATACATTAGGTTAATTCATGCTTTCCAAAATTAGCCAAAAATAACCATGTAACTATGGAAAGAAAACTGGTTTCTTTCTCCTCTAATATAATTCTGTATTAGATGAAAGCACATCTTTCCGCATGAAAAAGGCGTTTCAAAAACATACCTTGTGGGAAACGAGTTAACTCACACTAATCAACAGATATGAATTACGTTCTCCAATATACTGGTGAAATCTTTTCTGCAGATTTATTTACAATACTAACACACACTTATTTGTGGAAAAAAAAAAGTACACCATAAACAAAAGGTATGCAAATACAAATGATGTTATTCTATAGAAGTCCAGGGGAGTGACCTAGAGCCATCAACTCTTTCTTTCCCATTCATAGCTGACACCCAGCCAGTGTAAGACCTTCAAAGACTGTTCCAGGTCATAGAATGCAGTAAAGATCTGGTCTTTAGCCTTTTTACTTTCACCCACAACTACCTTTATTTATCTGAACATTTGAAAGAAACAAAATTCAAACCTTCACAAAAATCATGAACTCTTCTATTTTGTCCTTTGCGAGTAGTATATTCTTTTGAACAGTTTCCAAAGTCTGCCCTTTCTGTTTAGCCAATTCATGTAGTTGTTGAGATGCTGCAGTCTTGAGTTCAGACCTGGCACATTCAGTCTCAGTCACTTTGCTCTCTAGATCGGACAGCTTGTGAACCTGGTGTACATCACAGGGACACTATAATGACATGATAAAAGCTGACAAGCAGGCACGGTAGATCACAATCAAACAAACAAATCACCCACAAAATGATAAATAGCACAAAACACATAAAATATACTTTCATGAGGAAAAATTACTTCAGTTGCAGTCACCAAGTCCATGTTTCAGCACTTACATTTCAGTGAGCACATGAAAACAGTGAAACACTTCACTATGATTTTTTTTTTTTTTGTATTTCAGAAGTCTAAGATGATGATCTTTGCAACTTTTCATTTGAAAATGAGATACAAAAAAGTTCCACTGTAAACTCCACAAAAAGCTAATACAGCTTTTTCTCCAGCTCATCTTTAGCCTTCTGGTACTTATGCTTTCATTCTCTGGCTGGGTTTTTCTTAATAGCACCTCATTATTTTCATGGAGGGTACGAGAGTAGCTCTCTCTTGGGCTGAAGGTGCTTATTGACTTTAAGCAGAGGTAGTGCCAATGGTATAAAGCAAGCACCTGCATTCTAGGACTAAAAAAAAGCAAACTGATAAATTGTTTATTTCCATTTTGAAGTCATACGCCACATAACCTCAGAGATCACCAAATGTAATAATCTTTTCCAGGGATGAAAAACAGAAGTTCAACATACTGCTTGGATAATACAGAAAGATGCCAAGGCATATACGAACTCTCCTCCCTTTAGTGAAATTGTCCTAGAATTCTAGAATTATGCTGTAGAAAATAATCTAGTATAGAAATTAAGCTTTACCTATACAGATAGAATTACTTTAAGTGCTAAAAGCTAGTAAGTGTGAATCATTCATAATACTCCAGCACAATACAAATTAACATATTAAATCATTTAAATACTGCATCCAGGAGATGTACAGGGACCTCATTAGCATACGTCAGGTAAAATCATCCTTGCTTCAGGTCTACTGTTTTTAAAGAACTTCGGCTGTATAAAACAAAATCATGATACTCACAGCTTGTCCTTCTAATTCAGTGTTCTGAATACTTCATATTTTAATTACCTCTTATGATCAGACATTAAATTGTGTTAAATCCATCCATACTATCACCACATATTGATTTCATATAAGTTAAAGTGAAGGGAGTTATACATTTCAATTAACTGTATGCTGTTTGCTTAATCCAATATATTGATTTTGTATGCACAGCAGATTAAAATAACTTCTTCAACTACATTAGCTCTTGGTTTTCTTAAAACTATAGGTAGCAAGAAAGAAGTACCTTTCTCTCAAGACTTTCTAATGCTTTGTTACAGGCTTTCTTATTTTATTGGTTTACTTTTAGACAAGACCTTAAGTCTTCTCTCAGATGTATTTCATATTAAGGTCCCTCTCCACCTGAGAAATCCTAAAAGGGAAGAAGTCACGCTGCGTATCACTGTTAGAAAACATTGTGGACATGCAACTGTTTTAAACAACTGAAACATAAATGCAGTAGAGAAACTACCATTCCATAGTTCTTAATTTTATTTTATTTTTTGAATAGAAGTTGATTCAAATCTTCCAACTTACTTTATTCTTAACCTTAAAGAAATGTCAATAAACTGATTTTAAAATATATGATTTATTTTATAGTTTGCTTTTTGATGTTGTTTATGCTCCAACTTGCACTTGCATTAACTGAAGTCAAAATAATACTTTTTAGGCTATTACTAAAAAAGTCAAAGCTAAATGATTTAAACATTGATATTTGAAGGAGATATCTTCTGAAAATTATTTTGTGCAAAATTCTTCTATAAAAAAAACTAAGAAAGTCAAGGGGGAAATTTTCCTTTCATCCAACTCAGCTACGGCTGTAAATACAAGAAAAAAAAAGCTTTATTGCTGTATTTTAATACAAACAAAGTCAATTCTTAAAATCTGAAAAAGATTGAAATAACATCAGCACTTGTCAGAAATCATTCAACTAAAGAAACTCTCTTCTACCACCTTATGAAGGGCATACACAATTCAGTATACACATTTAATATAAACATAAGCAACACCCAAGTTCCATAAATCAGAAATCTGGATTTTTGAAAGCAAAAATGATAAGATATTCAGGAAAAAAATATTGTTAGTACCATGTCAGTATCATATTAAAAAGTCAGGAAACCAATAAATCTTATTTTTTTCCCATCTATTTCACATTAATGTTATTATTTTGGTGATTATATCTTGAACTTTATGAAAAAGCAGTATCTTCATAAAGGAAGCACTACCGGTAGTAATTCTATTTTAAAATTAAGATTAAACACTGTGGTAAAAGGTGTCAGTTTTATTTGGAAACCAAAAATGCACCGCACATGATTCAAACCATTTTAAGAGTTCTCTACAGTTGAAATGGAAAAATTAAGATAAGTATACTACATTCTTTCTACAAATAAAAAAATTACATTGGTTAGAGGAGTTAAGCTTTGGGACAGGCAAGAAATTCACAGATACACTAATAGGTTATATTTATAAAACAATATGGTTGAAGAACTGTATTACATCTGTTTAAGTAAGTGGGCAGAATAAAAGCCTCAGATGCATACTTCAAACCAATAAATGTGAATTTCAAAATGAATGGTAAGTGTTAAAATTCAAATAGAAAGAAATACAACTGTCCTTTTGAACTCTTATAAATGTAAGAATGGATAGATAATCTTTAAGCATCTAAACCTTGACATGCCTCCTAGCCCCTAGGCAAAGAATTACAGTATTTGAAAGTCAGTATTTAACGGTGCTGAGGAACTCATTAAGGCTTACATCAAGGATTAAAAATGTCCACTCTAGGGTCTGAGTTCTGATTTTAGGCATTCTTATGGCAACATAGAAAAGGCAGGCTAGCTAATCGCGTAACAGTTAAAACTACATGCAATTTGATCTTGAATTTCTTAAAAACAAAACAAATGACTAAAACACTGACATACACACACACAAATCCGTAACAGTCTGTGATGCTCAGTCACTGCTGTACTGACTGCACAGCTGCCGTTGGGTGGCACCAAACACAATGGATGGGAAAGGGAACATAGCCTGGAGCTCCTGAACCCGCTCTTCTTTTTCCTCGACTTCATTTTTCAGTGACTTAATGGTCGTTGATAGCTTAGTGATTTCAATATTCGAATTCTGTGTTGGAGAATACTAGAATAGAAATAAATCAAATTTAATATCTTCTCAGTCTACAACAAATTTGTTTGAAATCATGGTCTGTGCAAACTTCCACGTAAGACTGCACTGAACACTAATTGGAATTAGTTATATTGTATGAAAGGAGCATTTTTACTTTCTGGCAACACTTAAAAATATTTCCACTGGAAAATATTGCCAAAGCCAGTAGTCTACCCGTGATACAAAAATGTATGATTAATAGATATTCATCAAAACACTTGCAAGCTCAGTGCATCAACAGGACCAAATTTTCTCTTGCATAGCATAACAAGTTACCAGTGTAACAGAAAATAAATAAAATCTATTTTTTATTTGAATTGTAATCTTACAGGGTTCTACTCCACAAGAGCCTACAGAGAACTGTTCCCACAATCCCTTTCATCCCATCCATTTGGGAGCAATAAAAAATCCTACAGCAGCAGTTGTCACCTTTGTGTGTCTTAGAACTCAAAGTGAAAGACAAAACATTTCTAGTCAACCATTCAAACAAATATCCTGTCTTTCTGTAATGAAAAAGTAAAGTCTCAGTGTTTAGACATATGCAACGTGAAAGGGGAATTTTGCAATTTTTGCCTTTCTGCATTCTATATGATAGGAAAAAAAAAACAAAAAAACCAACAAACAAAAATGGAACAACAAAAATTCCCTCAACTCCTCCATAGAAACTCACACATAATCTACATAAGATTCCAAGTTTTAAATGCAGAATTATTAAATTACTTTGCAGAAACAAAAATAAAATAAAATAAAATAAAATAAAATAATAAAAAAATTAACTGGAGTAGCCATCTTAGCAATCTGAGTATAAGCTTTAAATGCCACGGCTGAAAATGGCAGCTCAAATACATTGCTTGCTGAGATTTCAAAACTCCAAGAGGTGTTGCCAAGAGATACATATCTGTGTTTTCATAAAATATATACATGCCTTTTTTCAGGTTCAGCCAATGTGCTAAACTGCTTTACTCACTGTGAATAAACAGTAAGTGAGCAGATCAGACATCTTATAAACTGATTCTTGAGGAGAATTTCTCTGCTCAGTGCAGACTGTAACACCTATTAACATTAATAGGAGTGTTGTACCTAACTCTGTGCACCACCAGTAGAATATATATTCATGTGCACAGTTAGAAGTAAAATATTGTTTTTAATAACTTCTATAGTCTGTTTGCTATTATTATTATGTGAGGTATTACTGTAAAATTGTTAAAACAATATATATAAAATTGGAATATCCTTGAGACCTGCTTGTTGGGGTTGAACTTCACTAGCATGAAGCACAGCATCCAGTTACATAGTTTACACACCAGATACGCACTTGAGTGCGTACAAGCTCAGAGACAAAGACATTTAGTTAGAGCATTTTGCTTCCAAACTCATCAACTACACCTCAAACACTTCTTATTGGTAAAGTAACAAAGTAACAAAAAATCAGTACATACAATACATACAATAAACACCTCATACTTAGCTCTGAAAAAAGAATTAACAAAATCAAGTACTTTGAGATTTTGAGCAGTAGCAAAAGCTTTTGCAGCTTGCACCTTCAGACATTCAGAGGAGTAACGTTGTACCTCCTTTAAGCAGGGTTAGCCTAGAACAACAGCAAACAACTTCTGTCAATTTCTTCTTCTAAAAAAGACTTCAAAAACATATCTTTTTTAAGAGATCTGGCCAAAATAAGGCTATCATCTGAGTAACCTGATATAAGCAGCTCATGGTACCCTCACAGTCAAAATACTCATCCAATTCAACCACCAGTGAAGATGTAGAATCATAGAATTATAGTATCCTGAGTTGGAAGGACACAAAAGGGTTGTTGAGTCCAAATCTTGGACATTCCATACATTTTGTCCTTGGCACTGTTGAGGTCCCACCTTGAGTACTTTGTTCAGTTTTTGGTACTTCAGTACAGAAAGGACATTGAGGTGCTGCAGCAGGTCCAAAGAAGGGCAACAAGAATGGTGAAGGGCTTGGAGAATATGCCCTATGAGGAGCAACTGAAGGGACTGGGGCTGTTTAGTCTAGGGAAGATAAAGCTGAGGGGATACCTTATTGCTCAATTCAGATACCTGAAAGGTGATTGCATTGAGAGAAAGTTTGGTCTCTTCTCACAGGTGACAGGACAAGGGGAAATGGCCTCAAGTTGTGCCAGGGGAGATTCAGGTTGGATGTAAGGAAAAACTTATTTACCAGAACGGTTGTTTAGCACTGGAATAAGCTCCCCAGGGAGGTGGTTGAATCACCACTCCTGAATGTGTTCAAAAACCATCTGGATATGGTGCTCAGGGATGTAATTTAGCAGTGGGTTGTTAGGGTAGTATGGTTAGACAGAGGTTGGACTTGATGGTCTTCAAGGTTTCTTCCAATCCAAGCAACTCTGTGATTCTATGATTCTACTATCCTGCAATTGGGATCAAAGACTATTTTAAATGCGGCTTTATTTGATTATTTATGTATTTTTTACATTTAGAATGCAAGACTTCTTTAAGATGGAATTAAGAGTCATGTTAATATTTTTTATATCAGATTTAAGGGTGTTTTCACTGCTGCAGAAACAAGCTAATATGTCAGAACGCTACTGCTCACATGAGCTAGCTCCAATAAACTAGTCCTTATAGTCAGAGTTCACATAATATGGCCTTTTCCACTAGCTGGTCCTTTGGCAAATGTCTTGCTAGTGCATGCTTTTTATTAGCAACAAGAAGCTGTACCACTTGTACTCAAATATTACATCTAACTCAAGTATTAAAAACAAAATGAAGAAGAAAAAGCCAACTTTAAGACACTGTGGTACATACACTTCCTACACCTAGAGGAAAGAAGGAAGTACTGTGTTCCAGACATGTTGAAAGAACAGCATGTTGAAAAAGCTCTCAGATGCATCAATACAGTCTAGAATCTACATCATTCACATAAACAGCCATTGGAGACTGAAAAAATCTGCAAGTTAATATTTTCCAACTAGCTAATCTAAAAAACCCACAAATATATAAAGAGCAATCTCTCTCTGAAGACAAGAATATTAGTGACCAATAAGTAATGTAACACTGTTACAGTACATGAGCTGCATATTCAACCAGAATTCATTTCTTCATTTTCACAGATAGCTGTTGATCAGCTCCTCCTTAAAACTGTATTAATTATACCTACCAATTCTTCAGGTTACGACAATACTTCTACTTAACATCAAAGATTATTTAAAACCTAAGTTGCTAGAGCTTGGCATATCACATATAAATGATATGCATACATGAGCGTGTGTGTGTGCGTGTGTGTGTGCACATATATATATATGTATATGTATTTATCTGTTTGATCCCGATATGGAACACTGTTCATGTGAATTATTCTCAGCACTGAATAATCCGTTCTGTCACCTTTAGTTTGCACTGCACCTGTTTCATCTCTAAATCAATGCTCTTTGAAGGAGCTGGTGCAACTTCACTCTTGCCAGCAGTTTGAGACAGATGCTCTCTTTGACTTCAGTTTTCCTTGTAAATCTTCCTTCTCCTGTTGCCATTTGGCCAGGTTCAAGGTCAACACCTGTTTTACAAACAGAAGGAACAATCACAGTTGCATCCTGAAAATACTTCTGCTGGATCATATCAGATGTTTTGATGTTCTTAGAATTCAAGAATAATGAAACAGTATATATTATATAAATTATACTGCAGTGTTGTTTGTTGAAGTCTCTTGTCCATGCAAAAAATGAAATCGGGCAGAAGAGGGAGACAAAATGACATCAAAAACAACAATTTTTCTTTTTAAATGTAAGCTGATTGAAGTTTGTCTGTTGCAATTTTTACCATCATAGGCAAAAAAAATTCATTTTAAAAAAAAACCTGTAATGGTAGTTACTGTTGAAACTTGTTTACCTAGAGTCTCTCTGAAATTCTGGAATTATTTCTATACTGATAAAGAAAGAGCAAGATTTCTCAGGCATCAAGGTGTATTAAATAAAGGTGATTAAATGTCAAACGTATTTAATGGTGACCACTGTACACTCGCTTAAATTGCTGTGTTGACAGCTACAATAAAACACACACCCTTCTCTTGTCTTTTGTTTTGATATTTGTAGGGCTTCTAAAGGTTAAAGCAAAGTGGACCAGCTGCACTAAATTACTTCTGGTTGGCTGGTCTTTACTCACATTGTGTTATTTCTTCCCTTTCACATATACACACCATAGCCAGGGAACCATACATTCTATAACCTTGACTCCAGGGCTGAGGTACTTACGTGGTAAAAGCCAAGCTAGAGCAGGACAGAATAACAGATGTTAGTTGTTAATTCCAATGAGTGGGTCTTACCACCCTGCACTGCAGCCAAAATGCTTCTCATTTAGCAACATAAATGCTAAGTCCAATTAGCAGATGAGGCTTGTTAGGGATTTAGTTGAAATAAATAACACGCAAACTAACTCTCAATCTTGTTGCACTTGATTCACCACTGACATCTAATCTTTGCAACAGTATATTTCATAGCACTCTTTATAGAGACAATCTTATAAATTAAAAAAAAAAAATCATTCAAATGATAGTGAATATTATCCTACAAAAAAAGGCAAAATAAATAATCTTCACGTTAGTGCTTAACTTTCACAAATCTGCAGTCAGCTGAAAGCTACTGATGGCCTAACAACTCTTTTTTCCTTAAGCTGTATCTTTTTGTAATATCATAGTTTAACATGAGGAACAATTATACAGAGTAGTCTTGGAAGTATCTCAGAATAGAAAAAAAATGCCTTTTAAGAAACTTGAGAAGATATTACAATTTGAAACGACTAAGTGTGTCCACGGCTAAAAGCTTGTACACCAATAAAACGTGGGTGAGAGAAAGTTAAAGGCAGTGTACTCCTTCCAAATATTTTACTATTTAACTTGAATTTAGATTTTGTACTGTTTGAGATTTTTGGGAAAAAAAAATTCATATGTGTGTTTATATATCCACACTTCCACACCAATCTTAGGAGAATCCCACGTATATCCAAATAAAAGAAACACCTCTTATAGACATCTTTGTTTATTTTCATTACAAATAACTTCAGAAATCATGCACATTTTGCATTAGCTTAAAAATTATCACCAACACAAGAAAATGCTTTCTACATATAAAGTTGAAATTCTGACGGTATTTCATACCCAAGTATATTTATTAAAGCCAATAGGCAGACTGTGAGTATCTGAGACAAGTACTGCTCTTAGTAAAAGGGTTATTTTTTCTGTCTGCTGTCATTACTGACCAAGACATAAAGAGAGTTCACGTATAGAATAATTGGCTGTTCCATAGTATGTTATGTTATTCTCTCAATTAATACAATATACTTAAAAGAAGGCAAAATGAAGGCAATTACTTCTTCAATAAGCAAAACAAGTAACAGTGCAGAAAGATCTGGTATAGAATAATAGATGCATTAGGTTAATTTGTCTAGTATTGCGAATATTTCTACATGCAGAATTTCAAGATTCAGTGTTTCTATGATAAATTATTCATAAAAAGAAAGGACAGGAAAGGGAAGGAGAAAGGGAAGGAGAAAGGAAACGTAACTGCAATCAGATCAAGGCTTTCATTCTTTTTTAAATGTTAGATATTTTTGTGTGTGTGTGTGTTACTATGCACATAAATCCTGAGTAACAGAGTAAAAAGGATTTGCACCAAGGGAAGAGGTCACTAGGATGAAAGGTAAAATCTTAAACACCAGCTTGACCAGATGTTTGTAAAGGAAGGCCACCACTGTTCCTCCAAGATGCAGCAGCCTTTGTCTGCTGCATCTCCTCCAGAGTGTTTTGGCTTAACAAATGTTTACATATCAATAATTTATTAACTCCCATCTATCTTAATCTCCTTGCTCCTGCTATATACATGAAACACTGTTATGCTATACACATAAGGATAAGGGATGAAATCTCAGTTTCTCAGTCCAGGCAGTGTAAAACAATTCAGCAACACTTTTACAATACACTCTCAGAAACACAGATACAGGGAAGACTCAATGGGTTCATGTAGGTAGCTCCTGGAAAAGCCTATTGCTCCCCTGTATTGCTACTCAGGGAGAAGCTTCAACTGCAGTCTACAGTAGACTCGCTCTCCTACTGCTGATATATGTTAGATATTTTTGTGTGTGTGTGTTACTATGCACATAAATCCTGAGTAACAGAGTAAAAAGGATTTGCACCAAGGGAAGAGGTCACTAGGATGAAAGGTAAAATCTTAAACACCAGCTTGACCAGATGTTTGTAAAGGAAGGCCACCACTGTTCCTCTCCTACTGCTGAGTATGTGACAACACTTCTGCCACTGCTGCAAATGAAATCACAGGTTAATATAGTATTAGCAGATTAAATAAAATGTATTTCTGTGCACTATTTACAGAAACGCAGAGCAGGATGTAAATCAGACTTTCTTGAAATCCTCATCAAGCAATGACAACCTTATACTACTCATTTTGTAATCCAACTATAACCAGTATAGATATCATTAGATATGTTAAGATCACACTTAATTCAAAATTCCTCATCCTAGAACCCTGGCTCACAAAAGCAGTACTATATATAAGAAGACTTCTTTAGTAGACTTGAATGCATTGAATTCATTTTTCTTTTCTCTAAAAAATCTTGCAACATTAGGCAATAAAATACAATTTCTATGCTGCAGAGCTCCTATAACAAGATACATTTTACAAGCCAACACTAAAAACAAAACACTCTTCTCTCACAGCTTTAGATCAGTCATGAAGAATATGTAAGATAAGCAGTACTTGTTGCAAACATTAACCATGAAATAACTTTTCAAAACTTATTTGCAGGTATTGAGGTACTCAATATCCAAGGCAAAATATATAGTCAGTCCCACTAACCTTAACCCCATTTCATTCTCTTGAATCATAACTTAGTTCTGCCTGATGAGTCACAGAAAACAAAGCTAAAATAAATAAAATGGTAGGCAGCTATTTGGAAGTATGAAAATAAATATGTGTGTTACACACTAGAAAGCCAATTGTGCTCCATACTTAATGTGATGATATGTAGAAGAGGCTAATAACTTCAAATAGCGGAAGTTTTTCTTCATCTGCATGCTGACTGCTTAGCATTCCAGACATACATAGAAAATACAAAACAGAAGTCTTTGTTGATTTAATACTCTATTTCTAAATTGAAACAATCATCCAAAAATGCAAAATATGTTTTAAAATGTAAATGCAATTTGCCACTTATTTTTCTGAAATTGTAGTAAAACATAATGCATCACTCAGTTATTAATTTTATTTCAGTCAAATGTAGTTATCAGCATCTGAGTCTGTTTCACAAAACGTCAAGTACATTAATGTAATATAGAGGACTTTTTGCCAGTGTTTTAAGTAGTTGTCAGGCTTCAGTAACCTTTAGAGACCACTGAGTATCCAATTGGCTAATTGGTCAATGGTAGATTAATCCTCTTTTTATTCTAGCAGCACTATTTCAACACCCTGTGCACTCTGTTAGAGTAGTATCTGAATGAAAAAATAATATTGTGCATGAATAATAAGCAGAATAGTTAAATTAACATTTCAAGTTTCACATGTCAAACCTTTTGTAAAAATTTGAAAAGGTTCATAAGAAGAAGCCATGTTTTCAGGATAATAGGTAAAATGAAATACACTTTCCCTTTATCGTGATTATGATAAACGTTATGACTCATTTGGGCAATTTTTTTCCACGTACATGAATGATTCAAAGACAATCTTGTAACTGTGCGTGACTACTATAATTCAAGGGTCCAGCTAGAAGAAGATCTACAGCTGACATTTCTTAGCATTTCCCTCATTTAATATGTTTGCTCCACTGGAATAAGAGCACAGAGGTCTCCTCTCATCATAGGACCACCTTTGAATCTCTGAAAAGAAAACTGTGCCCAGGCAGGTCAGTGCAGCCATCAAACAGCAATCTTCCAGTACTTCTGAATCTTATGAGACCTGTCATGGCTCATGATACCGTATGACTGTATGACTATACATTCCCCATCACTGAGAAACTGAAGAAGTTCCTGTCGCATTAGATATCAAAGATATCTGGAGCGATACAAAACAAACCTGTACACAACGCAAGCTATCGCAGCAGTCCATTGATTGCCTCATTATTGCCACTGTCAATACTGTCAGCTGTCATTGCCAGTGACAGACAGAACAAATTACATGGTGCAGCATTAGCAAGGACTAACATTTTTCTGTCTACTCTAATGGTAGGTGTAGGAGGTCCAGGCAGTTCAAACACACCAATGTGGCTTTAAAAGAACAAAAACTATTCCCTTCAGGCTAAAAGAGGGGTATTAGTATCTAACTTCTGCAGAGATCCCGAAGAATACTTACTGTGAGAAAGTGTTCATTATCTGCAACAACTAGGGTCCAAAACAGTCACAAGGAAACAATACTGTTGAAGAGCAAACAGGCAGATAACCCAGGTATATATATTTTTTTCCAAAGGCCATCTTAGTTGTAACACTTTCCTTTTCTGCTGCTGTTAAAGATGTCTTAGTTTCTTCCTCCTAGTCCTTTATACTCAGAAAGATGAAAAAATATCTAACGCATCCTGAAGTTTCATGCATATTCCTTGGGATAGTTAAAATAGAGACGGTGCTCTTCTGGTTCGCACTCTTGGCTATGTATATGTCTTTCAGTTGAAAGGAGGAGGAGCTGACACTAAGCATTTTCCATGACATGGAAACACTTACAAACTCATAAATCCATAAAGAAATGTAGACCAGCTCACAGAAGTGATAAAACAACGTGGCTGAAGTTACGAAAAATAACCTTGAAAGCAAGTAGTACAGCACTAGAAAAAAAAGATCAGCACAGTAATCAGCAGATATTAAGCTGCTACACTGCTTACAAAAATTCTGTTTCAACACGCTGTATGGGAACTGTTGAATCACGGCCTGAGGTGAGCACTGAGTCAGCTGGAGGAGCACAGGTGAAGGTAATTCACCTGTGTGACCAGAAGGGGTGGAGTCTGGCTCCACCTCTCCCAGACCCCATTTAAGGGCTGACCTCTAGGGAAGGACCTCTTGTTGGAGATCCCTCCTTGTGGAGTTATTAGCAAGCCTTGACTATCTGCAAAAAAGCGAGCCTCTCTTTATTTACTGGTTGTCTGTTTACCATCCAGATAATCCAAGCAAAATATACCATCCTTTTCATTATTTTCTGTGAATGCTATTCTTTTGGGTTATTCACCCTACACACACTTTGTTCAGATCTGTCATTACAACGCCTTGAGCCCCATGTCAGGCACAAGGACTGCTGCAGTTTAACCCAGAAGGTGGCTCAGCACCACACAAACATTTGCTTGCTCTCTCCTCCCAGTGGGATGGGGGAGAGCACTGAGGAAAAAAAAAGGTAGAACTTGCAGACTGAGATAAGAAATAATAATATTGATAATTATATGTGTATGTATCCAAAACAAGTGATGCACAGTGCAAATGCTCACCACTCACTGTCTGATATCCAGCCAGTCCCCAAGCAGCAGCTGCTCCTCTGCCACAAACTCCCTCAGCTAATAGATCAGCATGATACCACATGGTATGGAATATCCCTTTGGCCAGTTTAGGTCAGCTGTCTGTGTTCTGTCCCCTTTTGGCTCCTTGTACCCCCCGAGTCTTCTTACAATCAGGGCAGCACAAGAAGCTGGGATGTCCTTGGCTCTACTACTGCATCAGTACTCAGCAAAAAACAAACCATTCATGTATTTTTATCAGGTGTTTTTGTGTTGTTTTTTTTTTGCCTAAAGCCAAAACATAGCATCATAACAGACACTATGAAGAGAATCAACTCTGTCCCAGTTGAAACCAGGACATACTTCTCCATGGTTTCAATTAGACCTCTATAAAACATTTGTTTGTCTTTTCTTAAATTTATTATCCACATTCACATCCCTTCTGTTAAATGTGTTCTGTGCTTCATCACAAAATTACTGTTGTGCTCTATGAAGTACTTCTCCCATCAGATCTTCAAATAATGAACAGTTTTCTTTTTTCTAGTTGTTTTAACTTGACTTACCATTTAATCTCCTATTTGATAACTTGTACCATTCCAGAGAGCAGTTAGATTTTCAAGTCCTTCCCATAAGTCTTCTTCAGATGGTTTTCTGTCAGTTCCACATGCTTGGATTCTGGATATTCTCGTAAGCCCAACCAACAGGTTGGGCAGAGAATGAGTTGAGAGCAACCTCGAAAAGGACTTGGCAGTGTCACTTGATGAAAGACTCAATGAGTCAACAACATTGTTGTGGTTCTTGTGATTTTTGTTGCCAGTATTCCACATCAGAACATCATGTAAAACATTGGGAGTTAAAGAGTTAATGTTCTGGTGGACAGAGGAAGAGGGGTGGAGCTCCTGGACAGTTACCAGCAGCCTTCTTGCTCTGGATCTTGTGTTTTCTTTCTCGGTTTTGGCATGGAGAAAAGCACGTATGCTTTCCCTGCAGTCTGCCAGAGGAAGATCTCTTAATGTTGGATACTATTGTCTCTCTTATTTTGTTTGATATGTTGGTTTTAGTAAATTATTGTTCCCCCTCGGATAGTTTCCACTGTTTTTTTAGACCCATCCTCTATCTCTGTACACTTCTCCCTCTCCCCTCTCCTGGAGCATGGAGTTCCACTTCAAGGTGGGGCAGTTTTGTTTTGTTTCCCCCTCTCTCCTTTGTTTCCTCATTTATTTGTGTGTGTGTGTGTGTGTGTGTGTGTGTGTGTGTGTGTATGTGTCTGTCTGTCACAGACTCAGATGCAGAAATAACTCCGTGACACACTGACTGCTTCTGAACCAGACAAAGAAGTGTTTCCATCCACCCTTCCTTTTGTTCAGAGCAAGACCGGCTCCTTAGGCAGTTCACATTGCATAGGTGGATCTCTGTTTATTATGAATTAGAATAGCAGTTTACTGAAGCAACAGACTGCAGATTCCTTTGGATACATGCACTGTCTGCAGAAGTGTGGGATGGGTGTGTGCTTTAGTGTATTAAAATGAAAACAAAACGAGCAAAGTACACCCAGGGATGTGTTTTCAGCCAAAAAAAAAAAAAAAAAAAAATCAAGGAGAAGGAAACCTACTGGCTCAAACTAGTAACTATGCAGTTTATCAGTTCTGTAGAATCAGCAGGTTCCCATCTCTGCAGTGCCCTAGTGGCCAAGAAGGCCAATGGCATCCTGGGGTGCATTAAAAAGAGTGTGGCCAGCAGGTCGAGGGAGGTGATCATCCCACTGTATTCTGCCCTGTTCTGGCCTCACCTGGAGTACTGTGTCCAGTTCTGGGTGCCCTGGTACAAAAAAGACTAGGATTGCATGGAAAGACCCCAGCAGAGGTCCATAAAGATGATAAAGGGCACGGAACATCTCTCTGATGAGGAAACACTGTGATGCATGAATCTGTTCAGCCTTGAGCAAAGAACAGTGAGAGAGGATCTTATCCACATCTAAAAATATCTAAGGAGTGGGAGGCAGAAGGACGAGGAACTCTTCTCAGCAGTGTGTGGTGATAAGACAAGGGGAAATGGCCACAAACTGATGCATAGGAAGTTTGGCACAAATGTGCGTGTGAATTTCTTCACAGTGCAGTGACGGAGCACTGGCACAGGCTGCACAGAGAGGTGGTGGAGTCTCCTTCTCTGGAGACGTTCCAGACCCACCTGGACACCTACCTGTGCAACCTGGGCTAGGGAGCTGCTCTGGCAGGGGGCTGGACTCAGTGTATCTCTGGAGGTCCCTTTCAACCCCTGCAATTCTGCGATCCTGTGATTGTTCAGTGTGGAGGCGGCTCAGGGGAGAGATTCTCGCTCTCTATAACTGCCTGAAGGGAGGCTGCAGTGAGCCGGGGTTGGCCTCTTCTCTTGTGTAACTAGTGGTAGGACTAGGGGGAATGGCTTCAAGTTGTGTCGGGGGAAATTCAGACTGGATGTTAGGAAATACTTTTTCTCTGAAAGAGTGTTCGGGCACTGGAATGTGCTGCCCAGGGAGGTGGCGGAGTCACCAACCATGGAGGTATTCAAGGAACATTTAGACGTTGTGCTGAAGAGCATGTTTTAGAGAGAACTGTTGCTGATAGGTGGATGGTCGGACTGGATGTTTTGTCCAACCTTGGCGATTCTGTGATTCTTTTTACCTGGCTGGACTATAAGCTCTGTAATCACTTTTACCGGAAGGAGGTTTTGATTAGTACATACTATCAGAAGGAAAAATAAACTTCCTGATAGTCACTGTCAGAAGCAGGAAGAGAACCAAGAAGAGCAATAGCAATGTGACCCTCATAGTGGACACAGTGCTGCTTCTCCAGAGGGCTGCAGGCTGCTTTCCTTGTTCACCTCCCAGACTGTGACATCATCATGCAAGCCCTGTGCAGCAGGGTGGGCAAACCCCACAGACTGCACTGGAATAAAATGGCACCTGATGAAGATATACAGATTGCAGACTTGTAGCAATACCTGACACTTGACATTAAACAAATGAAAAAATGCAGGAGAGGGACTAAGTGTCCTGATCTGCCAGTTTGTCACACTACTTACCTGACTGTTGCAGAACCTTTTATTAAAGCCTCTGTTAGTAGACCTGTAGTTCTCAGCTGCAGAAGCAAAAATTGGCCTGATGTGTTGTGGTTTTATGTAAAGGATGTATCTCCCTCTGCTGACTGTAGAAGGTAAAATCACTCCGTGTTGAAACAATAAGAAGCACAGAGAGGAAAGTGCTGCAGAACAAAAATATGAAGAAAAACACTAAGCCTTAAAACAACATGGTGATAGGAAAAGAGGATTTTGTAGTTATTAAATACATATTTAGCCAACATTTGCATGGCTTACAGCTGACAATCACTACTCACATAAGCAAGAATTTTAAAGTTGATGGCAGAATCCAGCAATTCAGAATAACTATTGCAATTCAGACATTTGTGGTGTGGCTCATGGAGTCCCAGCCTGCAGTTTTGTCCACTCATTGCTGACTAAAACAAATTTTAAGCACCATCACCCTTCCTGGGGCATTCATTTCCAAGCATAAGAGCTGTCCATTTTTAAATATTGATCACTTGAAGGCTTTTTGCTGAAAGATATCATAGAGAAGAGCATTGCTTTCCAGAGATAAAGAGAAGTTCAACTTCTCTCTGAGTTTATCATGAGATAAACAAGTCTCCCAGCACAGATGGGAGGGGCAACGAAGAGAAGACCTGAATGAACTGATTCTCTGCATCCTCATTGCTGACAGCAAGAATTTTGAGTTAAACTGAATGGGAGCCCAATGATTAAGCACAGCATTGTTGCAGGAAAAATTAGGGTGGATATCTAAAGCAGCCTGCAAGTGATTTATAGTAAACAGGGACACAAGGCAGTACTAAGAGCTACCAGTGGGTTTGTGGTGCTAGAGATGAGCAAACATGACTTGGAGCTCAGATATTATGCTAACAAAATGAGATAAGTAGAGACTACAGGGGTAAAACTTGTATACCAATGCTTTGGCAGATGTTGAAAGGAGGAGACCAAGGCAAAGAATCAGTAAGACCAACAAAGCTGGAGCCCTGAAGCAGCAGTGGGAGGGAGCATCGAGGGTTTATTGCAGAATATTGTTGCTGCAGGAACAGGTGACCCACCTGCTGACTTACTGCTGTGAAAGAAGCTTGCTTCTTGCCAGGACCTTGTGCGCTGCAGAGAGACTGCTGCTGCTTATCTTCCCATGTGACACCAGTGACCTGCCCAGGAAGACCTGGAGCATGCCATATACTGCAAATGTGTTGTACAGCACCTTCACTTATGTACATGCACAGCGAATACAGCTGCCACCTTTCATTTCCTTGCAGTAGGTTCTAGCGGACACTCAGCGTAGGTCTCTGCTAGCAGTAGCAACAAAGCTTTATATTCCCTTTAATGAGGGATGTCCACCATTATTTCCAAAGCTGACATGCTATGCTATCTTGCATTAACAACGGGATATTGAAATTAAATCCAGCTGTATGCATTTTGCTTCCTTATAGAAAAAATATAGAGAGACATACATGACTGTATTACATGCATAGCTTATAACAGGTTTAATTTCAGAGCATTTGTTCTTAGCTGTCCTGCAACTGTCTCGCAACAGCCTCAGTGTCTTAGCCCTTGCTTTACTCACTATGCCACAGATCACAGATTCTACTCCATTTTCTTTTTTCAGGAAATAGTTACATGGCCTGTCAGTTTAATGGATAAGCATTGCTACAGGATTGAAGTTAATGAGATACAGTCTGTTAAATTTATGTCATGGCTTTTGAAAGTGTATTAGCCCTTAGACATAAAAACATGTTCTATTTAGGACCAACTCTGCAATTTTTTACACCCTTCAAGTACTGCAGAAGGGACCCAGCCAAGCATTCAGTGGAACTTGCAGCACCCCCCAAGCCGTGAAGGGCATTCCCAGGCCAAATGATGTCCTCACTTGATCTTCCCAAAAAACAATACCAGGGGGATGTTCAAGAAATAGAAGGTGTGGAATTTCATACTAACCAGTGAAAAATAATCCTGCTCAGAAAACTATTAGGTCTTCTTCATTTTAACTATCAATCAGAGAGTTCAGTTTTTAGTTACAGTCTGTGAATACAATTATAACTGCATTTCACTCTTTATGGACCTTTGTTCTTTCACTGGATCCAACAAAAAGCTTTCTCTTTCACTCACTTGTGGTCCTGGTCGCTCTGCTCTGGACCCTTTTTATTCCTTTTCAGCAAACAGGATTTTTCATCCTTCTGAAGGTGGCAGGTAAGTGCTAACTGGATACCATCATCCAGCCAAAATCTGTATCAAGAGTCAAACTTTGATCTACAAATTTGCATACAAGTACTGGCGCTCCCTTGCCTTGTCAGCCACACCATAAAAATCAGCTTATTAGTACATGGGAAAACGTTTAGAAAAATCATGATTAGTATTTCTCTATATTTGAGGTCAAAATAGAGATGTTATGTTCTTCAGTGTTGCATTCAGATATTCAGAAGAGGATCTGGTTTCCATCCTTGCTCTGGCAGCTGGCACCCCTGCTTTCACAAGGCACCACAGAGTACCCCGTGCCTGTTTCTTGTCTCATGGCCCTGAGACAGAAGCTCTGTGACATCTTACAATATTGCTAGTTCATGTGAGCTTTTGGTTACTTACTGATCAGGGGATTGATGGGGTAAAAACAAAAACAAAAACCCAGAAGCTCAGGGAAGAGACACTTTTTCTCTAACTACCCTGGGAAGCACTTTTAGCCAAAAAGCTCTCCCCGACCTAGGCTCAACTCACCTTGGTTGTGCAACACACCACACTTGGTTTTTCTGATGAAATAAATGTAGAATCTCCTTACAAGTGTTTCATGGTACACAAACTTCCCCTAGGAACCTGTGGAGTCAGGCACTGACACCTCCTTAAAGAGCTGACTTCCCCTCCCAGCTGCTCCATCAGTTCAGGGGTTGCCTTACAATATTCACCTGGCTTAGTGATCCAGTTTTGCGTACTGCCTGAAGGTCACAGGGACTAACAGCTACCACAACAGCTATAGGCAGGGGAATTCACAACCATCACAACCATAGTGGAAGGTCCCCAGTGGTTATGACTGATAGACCAAAGCTCTTCCAACTTGTTTCTTCTTCTATTCTATTCTATTTTTGACTAGATTAATTCCTCAGTTCTACCCACAAGTCTGCCATTTTCCATTGTCTTAACTAGATCAGGCTTTGTTCCAGACAGAGAGAATCATAATCATAGAACCACAGAATCATCAAGGTTGGAAAAAAACAACAATATCATCCAGTCCAGCTGTCAACCTATCACCAAGTAGTTCTCTCTATGCCATGTTCCTTGACACAATGCTCATTTTGGAGTTGAAGCTCTGAAAGAGCGGTGATGCATAGGAACAGGCTGCCCAGGGAGGTGGAGTCAACAGGGAGGAGGTGTTCAAGAGATGTGTAGATGTGGTACTAAGGGGCATGGTTTAGTGGGTATGATAGGCATGGGCTGACTGACAAGGTGATCTCTTAGGAGTCTTTTCCCTCCTTAATGATTCTGTGATTTGTACAGTTTTATGTCTCTTAGTGTAATTTTATTTTCTTATTCATTTATTTATTTCTGATAGGAAAGCCTATCACAGGAGCATGTAATGAAAGCTGGCCTGTCACTGAAACCTTCTTGCTAAGGACACCAGCTCTACTTCAGGGTTACATGCATCAGCTTGGAAACTCATTGTCATGCCATTCTGTTCGAGAAGGATAAATGCAGTGCATTAGGAGAATTAGAATTTGTAGTTTTACCTCGTTTTCCTGAAGAGTTTGTCAGCTAATACATACTATTTCTCCACTTGTGCTTGATCTCATTATGGCTACCTAAAAAGTTAAGCAAGCAGGCAGGTTAAGTGGGTACTGTATTAATACAACTATAATAATGGCAAATGGGAGAGCAGGTGACTTTCTTCTGGAGCTTTACTCAGTGGCTCTTTCTTACATACGGATTCCACTGAAGTTACCTTGAGAGGTAAGCTTGAAAGTTAGAAGACTTCATGGTTCGTGTATTTCTCTGATCGTTTGCAAAAACAAATTCTCTGACAGTGAAAAATACGTTCTCTTTTTCCACTAGCATGGTATAAAGCATACATGTATTTAGTGTACTAAGTGCTTGCCTATAGGGAGCAGAACTGATTCTCGTTTCCCTTAAGAAAGGCAGAGAACACTTTGTCCTATGCATTGTCAAAATGATAGCACCACTGAGCCAGAGGCTGCCACACTGTGTGGTGCAGTCAAGTTCAGCAGAGGCAGCTGTGCTCACACACTGCTCCCCTCACATGCTGGAGGAGCAGCACCTCTCAGCAGGCAGCCTCCTGCCAGTGCCAGCTGCTGGAAGTTGCTCATTTTGTGGCAGAGATCAACGTGAGAGGTGCTAGAAGCTGAACTAAATACACAGGTGTCCTGGTTTGCAGAGCTGACTAGCCTGGCAGGACTTCTCCGTGCTCCAGAAGGATTCTGTGGCTCAAGTCCTGATGGTGATACCAAATAAACAGCAAATCTTTTTTTTTTTTTTTTTTTTTTTTTTTCTTGCTGCTAGATTGTGATATAATTCTGCTTATAGCAGGAGGAGGGCTTGATTTACTCCTTATCTAATGAGATGCCTCTTCCCCCTTCTAACTACTCCTTGTGCCATACTTATTGCTGAATGGACAGTCATTATATGCTGTATGGCTTTTAGGGATGCATGTAATGTGAGGTTTTCACTCTACTGCTGCTCGTACATGTGCTCCAGGTGTATGATCGGATTGCCAGCCAACTTACTTGAATTGCTTGGAACTGCTGTGATATATTAAACATAATCCAATGGCTCGAATCATGAGGTCCACCTGCTGTATGTCAGAAATCCTGTTAAACAGGCAGATTTCTGTTTTTTGAAGCTCCACCTGCAGAGTTTGAGTCCCTTCTGCTTTATGCTGGCTCTGAGCACCACGAAGAGCAATGTGAAGAACAGGGAGGATTAATTCTGTTTTGCTCCCTGCTGTGCAGCAGCAGGGAGTGCCAAAGCATTGCATACACGATGGAAACGCAGCTGACGGCGCTTCCCAGTGCTAGAGGGAGTGCACAGCTGGCCTGCCACCTTTCTCTGCTGCTTCACTCCTCAGCTGGCCTAGCAGGAGGCTTCCATGAGCCAGGATGGGAAAACAGGAGCTGCGTGCAGCAGAAAAGCCGCTCCTTCTCCTGACTGTGAGAGTCTCCTCTTGGCTGGACAGTCAAAATAGGGGCAGCAGAACAGATTCTCATGGTGATGTGCTGTGACCAGGATCACTGAGCAGGCTGCTGAGGCTGTGCCCAGTGGGTTTTTTGGAATCTTTGGGGGTGGAGACCCTACAGCCTCCCTGGGAAACCTGCAGCAGTGTTCGACAGCACTCAACAAAGGTTTTCCTCAAATTTAGAAGGAATTTCCTGTACTTCGCTTTGGGTCCTGCTAGAAACTGCTGGCTCTGCTAGTTGCCACTGAGAAAGGTCTGGCTCTGTGATCACTCCCCTCACCTGGTGTATCACAAACCTCCTCCAGGTTGAACCTGCTGACGGCACGCCTGCTAATGCAGCCCTGATGCTCTGCCACTAGGGAGGGCCGATGGACTATGGCCATCTTGATGCCCACCAGGACCCCACCCAGGTCTCTTTCTGCCAGGCTTCTTCACATCCAGGTGCCCCCAGCACACCCTTGGCATGGGGCAGGATTCTACACCTCTGCCTGTTCATCTTATGAGGCTCCTTTTTGCTTCCTCAACCAACGCATTATGGGCAACTCTAAATGGCAGCAGACCTATCCTATGATTCAATATTCACACACTATCCTGAGTCCCATCCTGGTACTCTCACCACTGGCACTTTTTCAGTTCTGCCAAACTTCTCAGCTCCTTTTAGCAGCTGCTTTCCAATCACTCCATTGGTTAGCGTGCTAACCTTCAGCTCCTTCCCACCATCACAGACACCCCAAGACCAGTGTCAGATCTTTTCCTGCGTGCAGTCGCACACCTGTCCTTAACCTTCTTTCCTTCTGCTTGCTCCCCTTCAGCTCTGTAACTGACTCACGTCCAGCTTTCCCCATCACCTTGTGTTGCCACACGTCCCCTGTCTCCTGACTTCCAACGGTGCTCCAGTATAGCATTATACATAGGTATGCTTTATATATGGTTACAGGAATCAGGACAAAAGACAAAGGGCACAACCCAATGCGCTCTAAGTCCATGTGCTGCAGATAGTTCCTATCTTTGTCTCAGGCCTCCACCTCCTTCCGTGACATACAAAACCCAAGCAAGGCTTCTCAGTCCTGCTGTCAGACGAAATTCTGCCTTGAGCTGCCTTGGTGCTCCTTACTCATCCCTCTTGACCTGAGGTATCCCATCAGGACCAGCGGCAGAGCACGATGCAGCCCAGCAGCTACCTGAGCCTGACAAACTGTGAGTGAGGACCAGCAGGCCAGCAGAGCAACAGGAGGGCCACTTGCACGGCCAGCTGACAACTGCTCCATTTCCCCTGGTGTCATCTCAGTGCCAGAGGGCTGTGTGGAAGCTGGATCATCAGCTGTAACTGATCTTAGCTGTCCCTAACTTCAGTGAGCCTACCAGGAAATTGTATCCAGCAGCACAAATACCACGTGCATTTTCCTCTCCAAAGATCCATAACAACTTCACAACACTCCTCAAGATTACGTTTTGTTTATTCATGACATTTGAATTTTACAGCTTCATCTACTTAGGACTGATGTGAAAAATAATCTTCTGTGGTGTTCTTATAATGACTACAACAGTTAGAGTTGGTCTCTCTTCCCATACAGTTGCAACTCATTTAATAACAAACAGAACAAAAAGAGTCTAAGACACATCCGACATCATTAAAAAAAAATATATCAAGCAACACCGATTCATGTAGGAGGAAAATGAATCAAGCACTTATTTGTTAGAAATATCCCCTTAAAATAGCAAAAGAAAAATACATATTCTATGGGAAAGGTCAGGACATCTGTACTTATTTACACACTGGGAATGTACATCAGCAACCCACCAAAACATACCTGTGTGCACGCACACACACACACACACACACACACACACACACACACACACACAGAGGACAATTCAGAAAAAGCAATTTATTTTTTTTTTCCCTGGAGAATATTGTAGTTTCTTTTTACTATATTATATCTATCTTTACAACAGGAAGGAAAACTTATAAAACAGAAAAATCTGCTTTTAAGAGCTCCAACGTACTTGATTAAACCCTGAAAAACACTGCTTCTTTCATTATTAAAAAATACATTAAAAATGCTTCTGATCATTTTGGATCTAAATGTGTTTCACTACCAGGTTCTTACCACCAATGTGGCTTGCTTTGCCCTTAGAACTGTTTGTAGAATTACTAAAATGCCTTGAAAATCTTTCAGTACATATGAAGTCTGATCACTGACCACTTGTCTGTATTTGACCCTGTAGTGTTATCCCCTTCCTCAAACAATTTAAACATATAATAGCAAGAATATTCTTATTTTATATATAGTGCATCCTGCTTTGCAGTGCCAGCAGGTATTTGGAAAGCAAAAAACATGCAGGAGAGACAAAAAGCAAAAGAAAGGCTCAGTCTCTTGTGGGATGGCTTCAGGACATACAACTTGTTCAACCTAAGTATAAAGGTGCTGAAGGCCTTGTTCTGGATTTTGGAAAGAAAGCGACTGGAGTCCTTGGAGCTCAACTACATTTCTCTGGTGAAGAGGTGGCTGCCTTTGACTGGAAACAACTTGGAATCTTAATTCAAAAGAATGTTGAAGACCTGAGAGGCTATCACTAATAGTGGTCCTGATAGTTGCTCATCGTCCACCAAGGACACCATTCTCTGTGTCCTCTCCACACAGCCCTGGGGAATGTGCATGACTGCTGAGATGGTGTTTACCCCTTACGTTTCTCCATGTCTTCAGTAATTTTTCATAGGTCTGAGTTATGTTCATTATTTTTCCCCTGTCCTCCTGCCCTGTTCTTAACAAATATAGCAGAATTAACCACCATGTGCAGTAACGAGTTTTGCTGCAAAGCGCTTCAGCCCTTGGAAAAACTCATATTTCCACCTTCTCTCAGATTCAAAAGGAAATCATTTTACCGCTGCTAAAAAGCCTCCCTTTCTAGTCCCTGAACTCAATCCTTCACAAAACCCAGGGGAAGGTAACAAAAGATGTTCATGTTAGATTTGTCACTAAATCCAGCACTAACCTATGTTTACACAAAGCAGAAGTTTGTTATGAAATCCCCTATGACAGTGACAAATCAGTGAGAGCTATTAAGTCTTTAATCACTGAAGGCAAATTTGGTATCACAGGAGTCCTTCACACTGAAGTAAAGATGGGTGTGGCCTTTATCAACTGAAGCGATCCCACTTAGACTGCCTTGAAGCTCAGCATTAACATCTCTTACGACAGCTGTCAGACTCACAGGACTTATTTCTAAGTATGAAAAAAAAAAAAAAAAAAAGATCTCACTGAGAGGCAAATAAAAGAAATAAAGCAAAACGCAGTTCCAGAACCGTATGAAATGCTATTAGGACACATGCTGAAGAATGATTAGGAAGACACATAAATGGTAAGGTCAAGCAGAAAGATTTTCTCAGTAGGTGAAATGCATGCCTTTGCATACCATCACATTTAAAATACATTTCTCTTGACATATCCTGAGGAATCACATAAATCAGAACCTGTGATCAACACCCAAAACAAGAGTCATCTGGATGTGGCCCCGAGCAGATTGCTGATAAAGCTGGAATCCCTCAGATCTGGATCCAACAGGCTGCTGCCCCTTTCTCCTCCAGGGAAGAGTAACCTGACACATTCATGCAGCAATGCCATGTTCCAAACATTATTCATAACAAGATATCAAATACCAAGCACAGGAAAGGGAGAAATGGCCCATGGCACTAGTTCCACCTAGACCAGGGCAGGATACCTCTGCAGTGAAAGCAGTACTTGTTGAAGAGACAGCTGGCCAAGAGCCCAAACCTGCCATCTGTAGGAATTTTCTTTCACCATCTAGCAAGTTTCACAGAATCAGAGGATCGTGGGAATCACAGAATAGCTTGGGTTGGAAGGGACCTCAAAGATCATTTCGTTTCAAACCCCCTCCTGTGGGCAGGGTCCCAAGCCACTAGAGCAGGCTGCCCAGAGCCAGAACTAGTCTTGTCTTGTACGGGTCCAGGAATGGGGCATCCACAAACTCTCTGGGCAACCTGTTCCAGTGCATTACCACCCTCCAAGTGAAAAACTTTCCCCTAACATCCAATCTAAATCTCCTGACTTAGTTTAAAACCATTCCCCCTTGCCCTGTGACTATCAACCCGTGTACACAGTTGTTTCCCCTTCTGCTGATCTGCTCCCTTCAAGTGCTGGAAGGCCACAATGAGGTCTCCCCAGAGCCTTCTCTTCTTGAACCTAAACAAGCTCAGTACCCTCAGCCTTTCTTCAGTCTGGGTTTTGGTGTTTTCCACAGCAAACACAACTCAACATATTTGTGATGGCCTGGCATCACACTGCACTTAGCCTGGTACAGATATAAAGTGAAGAGGGTGCGAGAAGGTCTCTGTCCTGCCACCTATGAGCAGGTCTTGGGCCAGTGCCTGCCACAATACCAATGGGGCCAACAGAAGAGCTCAGTGCTCACAGAGAAGACACAAGCTGGAGCAAAACTCCACCTTCTTCCCATCAGAGCAAACCACCAATCCAAGTGCATCATGTGGTGGTTCAGCCCCTGGGTTGGGATGCCTTTTCGCGTTAAGACTTCTCAGGATTTTGGCCATGGGCAACACAGGTCGTCTAGGGGTTCCACATTGCATTTTCCCTCCTTTGCCTCATAATGTGTGCTAGAAAAGGAAACAAAGAAGTTTAGGAAACTGAAAGACCGTTCTAGAAAAATAAATGCACTCCAACAAAGAACTTTTGCAAACACACTGAGATTAATGCATTTATAGCGTTATTCAAAAGTAATTCAGAGTAAACGGGAACAAATTCTGCTGTATTTCCAGACATTGCTACAGTCGTTACACTCAAAACAGCATATGTAAGTAGCATAACAAACTGAGGGACAGATTACAGATATAAAAAACAGATAAACTATGTTTTCCAATGTATGTAATGGCACTTTGACTTTATGTTAATCTTTAAAATATAGCACTGCAGCACTGCTGAGCCAGAGGAACGGAAGATGGGAACTGGCAACAGTGAAGTTCAAGTACACTGTACAAACTACAGCTCCAGTTCCAGGGCTGTATGGCAATGACCTACGGGTTTTGGAGGAAGGTACAATAAACCCTTTCAGATGTAACCAAGGTTTTAATTCCACACATACCCATACAGTCTTCTTCTAAAGACGCATTTATCATCATCTCTAAAATGAAGCAGCTAAGCTCAGCAGTAGCTATGGCGACGTTTTCCACAAAATGGTGACATCCTGCACGAGTGCCAGCACCCCAGAAATGTTATACTGTGCAACCCACAAAGAGTTAACCTAACTGAAAAGACCAGTGAAAGAGGAAGGACACTTCAGCCTACTTCCCTGAAAGCAAAGGGTAAGGCTCCTTGTGTCATTCTAAAGATGCAAGAAAGTTTCCACCTAGCTATGCGGAATGTTCACAGACAAAAGACATTTCTCCCAGCAAGGACGGGATCACTAACATTTATAAGCTCTATTTTAAGCAAGCAAGCAAGTCAGAATATACCACAACATGAACTAGAAGAGGATTGTGGTTATTCTTAATTGCTGCTACACCTTTATTTCTAAAGTTCCAATCACTGAGTACTCCATGAGATTTCCTTCTGATAATGCCTCAGAAGAAGTAAGCATACCTAACTCACTTGCAGGGAAGGCAGCAATAGGGTTCAGCACTTAAACAGGAATAAGCAGTCTTTCACAATAACAAAAATGTGCAAATTCATCAGAAGGCACAGAAGATATAGGCATGTTCCACTTGATCCCCATTTATTCAGCCAAATCTCTCCCGTGATCTGGGAAGTATTGCTTTCCACTTCTTTTTTTTTTTTTTTTTTTTTTAAGAAAGCCTTTCATCAGGGTATTTTTGACACAGAAGACTGGATTTATTGCATTTACATCCCTCCAGGTTGTTTACCAATGTGTTAGTTAAGCTGAAATGAGAACTGGGGGGAAAAATTATTACTCCAGTGCAGAAACAAGGACACACTGCTAAAATGTGTTCAGCAAGAAAGACCTGCTCAGTCCCTCCTGGCCTGATTGTTACACTATTCATCTGTACTGCATCTCTCCCAATTACCAAAACTAAATTTCTTTTCCCCTGAAAAGATGAAACATTAGGGTGAATGAGAGCTGTCTAAGGGGATCAGAGGATGTCAAGTTACATGACACATCGGTGCATTTCACAGGGTATTTCAGGAAAATGCTGACAACATAGTTGCTTTTTTATGTAATGCAGAAACACTGGGCAGATTTGCTGTCAGTCACAGTAAGAATTTGAAGACAGGACACCAACATTGCAAAGCTGTGTCTGGATTCCACTTCTATAGCTGAGATCAGAAGTCACCCCTCTGTCACCCCATTAGGAATCACAGTGAAACACAAGCTGTTGCTCAGGTCAGCAAGGCCAGGCTGTACCATGCTCAGAGTAACCCGATGTCCCCGTAGATGTTCCTGTTCATTACAGGACAGTAGGACTACACAACCTCCCAGGGTCCCTTCCAACATAAATGATTCCACAATTCTATGATCAGCAAAAGAGTGGGTCTGCATTCCTGGAACACAAGGCTCTCTGGTATTTGGGAACACTGACCAAGCCTTGTGTGGCCTAGTGATGCATGGGAGATGTTCAGGGCTGTAAGTCTTCTGTCACTCCAGACTGACCTGATATTCTGCTTCACTTAGGAAACAAAGCATACTGAGAAACAAAAGAAAAAGAAAACAACACTGCCAGCTAGTAATAGTTTCATTTGAATGCAACGGATCTAGAGGTCAGCCCAGTGACCTGAATTTCAGTGAGCTTTAGCAGCGGGAACATGGTCAGTTGTTACTTGCGGTTGAAGAGGTTCTTATCCCTAATGAAGGAGCCAAGATTAATATGGAGTCGGTTCTTCTTTCCCTCAGTAATCCACGTTGCTCAGATGTGGTTCCTAGCAGCATATTCTGGGTTAAGAACACTGACAGTAATGGGAAACTTCTGTGAAAGTAACTGCAGTTCCCATCTTTTCTCTTTCCGTGGACTGAAAGTAGACTCATTCTGCAAGGGCTGCCATGTTCTGGAACTCTGCAGCAAAGAGGAAACAGGACTTCAGTTTTCTTCAGTGAGTGGCTCTTCAGTGACACAATCTGGTTGTCATCTCTTTCTGTAAAACAAGAAGGAGGGATTAAAATGCAAAGGGCATTTGTTTTAAAATATGCACACACCTCTTCCCAATTACCATTTCTGTATCTGTGCCAATTTACACAGCTTTATATGCCACCGTGTTTCTGCTCCTCTGTCACTTTCAAGGGCAATGAAGATAATTGGCAATTAGCATGCTGTGTTTTGTCACTTTTGACAGCTTTAATACTTTGCTAATTTCCTATCCATGCCATGTAGAAGGTGCTGCATCCCACACAAAGAAAAGGACTCTGAAGCAGGAAGCCTTTTAACTTCATGCAAGGAACAGGATTCCAACTCTTGTCATTGCAGCCAACAGGACACAGGGAAACGAAATCTTTACCCAATTATTTCTACCTTCCTGTGGACACAAAAGGCAAACATTCTCAGGACTCAACCAGATCTGTGAAATTTGACTCAAGGATGGGGTCTTGTAGCATTAAAACTGCATTTGGTACTGGGGGTTGAGACATGGGTAAATGAACCCAGGCAAAGGAAGAGTGTGATTATTCGCAAACTAGTGGGTTCTAAAATGGTTTGCTATATGAGTGCCTAAGTCGTTTCACCATCAGTAACCTGTAGCCACAGGTGTTTCATTGTCCAATTATCACTGACTATGAACTTAAAACGCTGTTCCAAACTTTGCTTTGTACAGAATTTATTTCAGAGTAACACAAATTCTCCCTGCACCTGCTCCTTTCTTTGCTCCAGCAACATTACCTCGTTGTAAAATTAGAGCAGTTGTTCCTGAAATCCACCGTCTTCTCCCCAATTCCTGTTTCCCCCACCTCATTATGACAGTACTGCAGTACAAGGCTCTGTGGTTTTCTCCATGCTTCTACTTTAAGAGCCTTCTGGTGCTACATTTGCTTGACTTGGCTTGGTTTGGACAACCTATAAAGTCAGAACACCCTTTGAACTTACAGATTTCTTCTGTATTGACCTAAACTGTTACGGGTAAATGAAGGACACAGAAATGTATGACCATGGTCACACATCATTTCTGCACATATGTGTATACATTTTTATTTGTTACAGGCAAGGAGCTGGAAATGTTCTGAAAAACAAACAATCAAACAAAAAAACAAAACAAAGGCTAGAACTTAGAACCGTAGTTTGGTATGCGTTTTGTGGAAGGGAAAGAAAATAAACAATAAATGGTTTGTGAAAGAGACTGTTATGAAGCTGTTACAATTATGAACCAGTTAGCCTCTGTCATAATGCCAGTGCAAGGGAAAGGAGGATGATGCACACTCTTTGTAGGTATTTTCTCCTGTAATGTTTTGCAGAACTGAACACACATAGCACTGCCCACGGGAAAAGCCCACAGCCCAGCATTCTGCAGTTTCTTCAGAACTCCAGAGTATTATTCTGTTTGCTGCATACAGACCTGCACTTTCTCCCATTTTTACATCACAGAGTTAACTCCAATAACGAAGGCAGATATGAGTGAAGCTTTCAAAGCCAAACACGTAAAGTGGAAAATAAAACTTTGGCCCAATATGTCCACAAGCCAGCTGCTAAGGAGAATTTAAGAGCTAACTTCTAAGTAACTTTAAGAGAAATCTTCTCTGTCAAGTTGTTAAAGTACTCCCTCATTTGTCCTGACAGGCCAGTCTGTATCACAAGTCCATCTGTTTCCTTAGTATATGTGATTTCACAGAAGGATACATTCCTTCCTCAGCAGTTTTCAGGAAGAATCAACATGATTTCCCAGAAGAAAGGAAAGCAGCAGCACAGAATCTTAAAAGGGTAATCTTTCTCTCTGATAGATGCCTAGTCCTCCCCTCTCACTGCTATGCTAACACGCTTGTCAAATACGTTCAGCACATAAATCTGTACCTAAGTGCTTTAATCGCTGCTCCCCAGTTCATCCTCAAATAAAGTGAAGAAATAATAGGAAAAATCCCTCTGACATCTTATAGAGTTAATGAGTAGCTGAATAAACTTTTTTAATGGGACAAACATGCATTTGGGTGGCTGACTTGCTTAAATATGTCCTGGTACCCAGGACACACCTTCAACTCCCACAGGTTGTTTTCTCTGTTACAGAATTACAGAATCACAGACCTGTAGGGGTTGGAAGGGACCTCTAGAGATCACTGAGTCCAGCCCCCTGCCAGAGCAGCTCCCTAGCCCAGGTTGCACAGGTAGGTGTCCAGGTGGGTCTGGAACGTCTCCAGAGAAGGAGACTCCACCACCTCTCTGTGCAGCCTGTGCCAGTGCTCCGTCACTGCACTGTGAAGAAGTTCCCACACACATTTGTGTGGAACTTCCTATGCATCAGTTTGTGTCCATTTCCCTCATCCTATCACCACACACTGCTGAGAAGAGTCCAGCCTTGTTCCTTTGCCTCGCCCTCCTTAGATATTTATATATGTGAATCAGATCCCCTCTGAGTCTTCTTTTTTTAAGGCTGAACAGACCCAGGTCTCTCAGCCTTTCCTCATCAAGGAGGTATTCCAGGCCCTTTATCACTTTGTAGCCCTATGCTGGACCCTTTCAAGGAGATCCCTGTCTTTTTTGGACCAGGGATCCCAGAACTGGACACAGTACTCCAGGTGAGGCCTCACCGATGAAGTAAATGTCTTTCTGTGCTTGGTTGTTTTGTTTGTTTGTTTTTTGGTTTTTTTTGTTACATTGACTTTGAATATGTTGCTTTTCACACTGAGTTCATAAAGACCGAATAGTAATGCTATCTTCAGTATAAAATTTTGCAGATTTTTTTTTCAGAACATGTTAGTTCATTACAATGAACTATAATTCTATTCTACATGATGTTATACATAAATCACTGTACACTAACATGTCTTTTTAAATGACAGAATATTTTCCCTTTATTTTTCCTTTAAAACAAACAAACAAACAAAACAAAACAACAACAGCAAAAAACTACCTACCAAGTTTACGTGGCACTGAATTTCTTCCTTTGGCCACTAGAAAAAAATCTGTTTCTTAGTTTTCTGGTAGGTCTGGGTTTAAAAAGATTAACCAAAGCCCAATCCAAAACTCAATACGTATTACCAGAAAGAGACACTTGAGAAGTACTGCTGAGATTGTGAAAACATACATCTTTATTTAGACGTGTGAGTAGCCAGTGAGAGTATGGGATTATGTCATCAAGTGCTACAGAAAATAACTGAAATATTTTGAATATCCAACCAAAATTCAAGTTGATTGGAGTTCAAGGAATACTAAGCTTTGCTGCTGCTGATTTTTTTAAAGCAGTCTTCTGTTTCTGAAGACTGACATAACTCCAGCAGTGGACCACCCCCTTGCACCAGTCCAGCAAGGACAGGTGACTTACTCTACATAAAGAAGAGCAAAATATGTCTAACAAGGGAAGATGGTATTTTAGTAACTAGTACTAGCAGCAGCAGCTCAACAGCTGAGATGCTAATGCAAGACAAACATATTTCGAAAACCCAGGAAGTGTGGTGGAGTTCCCAATATTTCAGTCACAGTTTTGGTGAAAAATCACCATTGCATTTTTCTGCTCTGCTTTTTTATCTTTGTTAATGTAGCAAAGCCAGCTACTCCCCTTGCTTACCAAAAAAGAACAAATAATATATTGTAATAATATACTTCACACTAGCTCAGCAGCAGCATTAATTAATTAAATAATTGTGAAAAGGATTTTTTTATTGTCATTCCTTTTGTACTACTGAAATGTCGCAGGAGTTCTAGAACACAAAATGAAAGAACTGTAAAACTATCTAAGGGATGCTATTTGTAGTTATTTTCTCCTCCAATGTTTTGCAGAGCTGAACACATTTGGAGGACTGAGCTCCTTCAAAGTTTCCTCTTCTCACTCTATTCTGCACTGCTAACCATAACTCTTTCAATCTGTTATTAATCATCTCTTTGAAGTACAAATGTGTTGTTGTTTATTACAAGCCATGAAATGTGGATTAGTTTGGAGAAGTCCTTTTTGTTCACCAGGCTATAATTTACATTCACTAGCTAAACTTTAAAACATGATTTATGTGGTGTATTCACCGAGCAAGAGAAACACATATGTACTCATAAAAGAGAGAATTGCACTGAAGTACAGAATGATATAGTGGTAACCCAAAACGCCAAAGAGAATCACCCCCAAACCTCTGGTGAATCAGTGGCACACAGAAAATTGTCGACAGGGAAGTCCTTTAGCTTCCCTGTTTTGGCACTGTACATTTGGCCTCAGTGCAAAGCAGCTGATGTGATAAAAATAGTCATTAAAAACACACATGCCAGAAACAATTAGTTTAAAAACTTGGGCACTGTGATGTATCTTATGACGTAGGCTTTTTTGAGCATCAAAGTTAAGAATTCTATTCATCAGCAACATTATGTCCTCGAGTTCTCATTGTAGAGGAAAAAAGAAGTTCTGCTGCATATTATCACCATATCATTTAACAACTGTATAAAAACTGAATTGGTAGCAAGGAATCACAGAATCACAGAATTGTAGGGGTTGGAAGGGAACTCCAGATATCACTGAGTCCAACCCCCCTGCCAGGTTGCACAGGTAATGCTTAGTTTCTTTATTCTGTTTTTTAAGGAAAAAAAAAAATACTGGTGGCTGGTTAGCAGCAGTGACAGACCTTGCCTGAATGGAAATTCTTACTTGAACAAACAACTGGAGGAAGGAAAAAAAGAAAGATAAACTAATGCCCACTTTAAAGCTGATTTAGTTAGCATTTATTTTTGGATAATACCCAGACAAATACTAAGTCCGTCTACCTCCCATGCACCTATACTTATGCATACTGGGCATTTGCTCTAAATCTGCTGACACACACTACTGTCAAAGACATTTTTGTACAAAGTGGTTTTTACACACAGAAGTTTCAATGACAGATTTTAGAGTAGGAATCTGTTCATGATAGATTAATCAGAGAATGAACAGTTATCCTTCTGAATAGCACCTATGGAGCAACACCTATGACTTAACCATAGAGTGAGTCCAATTATCCACCTATCACCAATAGCTCCCACTAAATCATGTCCCTCAACACGATGTCTAAACATTCCTTAAATACATTCAGGGTTGGTGACACCACCACGTCCATGAGCAACCCCAGCACCTGAGCACTCTTTCAGAGCAGTAATTCCTAACATCCATTCTGAATCTCCCCTGGCACAACCTGAAGCCATCCCCTTTAGTCCTGTAAGTAGTTAGATGAGAGAAGAGGCCAACCTCCAGCTCACTATGACCCTTCAAGTAGTTATAGAGAGCAAACTGAATAAGATTAAACCTTATGTGCTCCCTGTCTAAAGCTTATGCCACCTGCAGAACATACAGAACACATCAGAGCCTGGAAGGATGAAAATATTGCTATCTTGCTTTTGTAAGTGCTGTAAAGTGGGAATCTCCAAGGCTGGAAAAGACCTCCCAGACCATCCACTCCAACCACCTACTTACCATGAATATTTCCCCACTAAAACACATGTCCCTCAGTACAATATCTAGATATTTCTTGAACACCTCCAGAGACAGTGGCTCCACCATCTCCTTGGGCAACCCGTTCCTGCACTAAAGGTCAATACTTCAGCGGTAATGAGAAGCAATATAAAAACAGAACTGGGTAGCTATAAGGGAACACAGTGACTTTAATGAAATTAGTTCTCTGCTTTCAAGCTCAGACTGTCTTCTGCTGACAGGCAGATCATTTATATTTCTGAGTCTGAAATAGCTAATTTCACAGCGTATTGATTTACGGCTAACATTGCTGCTTTCATGAAGACTGATGTACAAACTGAGAAAAAGAACAGGAAAAGTTCAAATTCCAATTTTCACCATGAGTATAAAAAACTAGCTAAGCAGAAAAGTCAGTAATTTGAAAAGAAAAAAAAAAAAATAAGTGAATTAAGAAAGGTATACTGATGTTAAAGAATTTATGCTTGAAAAATTTTTCCAAAGCAGAAGTCTCATTTAATCAAACTGACTCATCCATCTTTCACCTGAGAGTACTTTTGCCAAGAAGCTGGTAGTTTACTATGTTTTGTTAGGCCTGATACTGCTGACTTTTCCTCTATATGGTAATGGAGCTAATGGATGGAGCTAATGCCAGATGGACTATGTTTACAGAATTTCTGCAATGTCTGTGACTTTTCTGGCAATGAACTGCCTAATGAATAAACATATTTTGTGATATAAACAAGGAGGCAGCAAAACTTCTAATTATTTGTGAAAAGATGTACTGTTTGTATTAAACTGGATGTCCAACAACAGCTACATGAGCCTCACACATGGCAATGACAGAGCTGGGGAGTGATACTTGAGCCCTGCTGTAAAGGTGGCAAAAGAGAAACTCTCAGCATTCACCTGTATACCACTTGCCCAGAGTACTTCTCATTAGTTCATCCTAAAACAATGTGCATGGAGAAACCCAACAGGAAATGCAGACTTCTTGAGGCAGTACCCTGCATCCTATGTGTTACCCTCAGCAGGTGGCTGGAGAAGCAGAAGCAGCTGCTGCAAGCGTTTCTACTGTGTGCCTTGTGATGACAACAGGTTGTGTGAAACTGCTCCAGAAACTGCCTGGACAAAACCATTGGTTTTGCCTGAGCTCGTGTTCAGCTCGTGTTCAGCGCCTGGGTCTTAGGATACAAGGAAGGAGTGACGAACTGAAAACAAAAGTGTCCCACATTCATGTCAGTGTAATCAGGGCGGCAATGTATTTCTGAATCAAAAAATACAGGAATGCAGAGTTATGATCATTATATAAACCTCACTGTGCAATTTCCTCTAGGTGTTTGAACTCTGAAATCTTACTGTCACTCAGACTAGAACTGACTTTTGTAATTAATATATGATACAGCTTGCTAAGGGAAAAACAAAGCAAAACAAAACAAAGCAAAAACCTACAAAAACAACAATCCCAGAACAGAATTTAGTAGTTACAGTGATATATTAAACACTCAACTCTTTACCTGCTAGACTGCCTGGACATATACTAGAAATATTCTGAAGATAATTTTCTATAAGAATAAAACAAACAAATGGAAATGCTTACTTTTAAGCAACTCCTAATACTAGATGAATGTATTATCAGAAGCCAATCACATCATGAGGTCAATGGAAGCTTTTACACTGAGAATTATAAAGGACAGAAGCCCTTACTAACTTTGTTATTCTCTAAACAAACTCCACCCTTACAGAGGCAATTACCAGCTTCTCCACTTGTATGCATGTGGCTCCACCGATTGCTAGGCACATCCAAAACTCAAACTATCTACTTGCCACCATGGCTGACTGTCTCTGCATCACAACAAAATCAGTATTTTATGAGTTATTGAAAACATGTTTAAAGAACACCCTTCCAAGGCTGTTTTCCTCTGTCCAAGATTAATTAATACTTTCTGTTCTCAAAACAAAATGCTGACAAAAAATAACTCCTGAAAGAAAAATCAAAGTTTTCAAGGGATGGGAATTATAAAAAATGACTTTCAGAGAATGAGTGAAGTAGATAGCCAAATTCTTCTGTCTTTCACACTGTCACTAAGAGGGGAACTTCACTGCAATCAATGGCTTCCAAAGTCATGTAGGCATCTGCTGGAATACAGCTAGTTTGCAATATTTCTGAATATTTCTGAAAGAGAACAAAAGGTACTCTTTTCTTAGTGAGAAGATACTATGTTGGTTAAAAAGGAAAATGTACAAAAAGGACATGCACTGTTATCTCTACCTATCTGGACAGCAGATGTAATTGATAATTCCTAGTAACTGTGAGAGAAGCAAGTTTAATCAAACCACACGAGCCCTTCCTTCACATTCGTCAGGGTGCCCCTAGCCCACCACTTCCCACTGTCATTTGATATGATATAAACTCCTGACCTACCTACAGCTCTACAACTGTGTATCCGAGTGAAGAAGCATACATATTTTTACCACCTAGGTTTTTTATTAGAATGCAAGCTTCACAGTGCATACTGAGCACACAAGCTCAGGATGCATTTGCAGGTCTACGACTTTGCTCAAACTTGCTGAGCAAGATCAAATACGTCTAGTGGTTGGCAACCCTGCCCATGGAAGGGCATTAGAACTAATGAATCATTAAGGTCCTTTCTAATCCAAGCCACTCCACAATTCTATGATCTCTGGTTTGTTGTTGTTTGTTTGTTTTTTATTTTGCCCTATCTCCTCTTCAGAAATACAGCTTTAAGTAAGGTTAATCAGTAATGTTCAGTAGTGAGGAAAAGTGCTAGGTCCACACTTCCCACAAGGAAAAATAAAAAATGCATCTTAGAAATCTTGTTCCTCAAAGGAATTACATCCACTTGGATCTTACTTGGATCTTTAAGACTGAAATCTCATCATGTTTTTGGGTGTCCTTTTCAATCTAATCTCTGAAAAGTACATGCAGACTTTGAAAACAAATAAGTGTAACTGCAACACACACAAACTGACACTGAGAAGTTGGAAGCAGACTTTGTTACATAACCTGTTATCACACTGTTATCTGACAAAATGCTCCACACTGAGATTTAGTCGCAAATCTACAAGGCCATTGAACTCAAAATGACTGGATGAGAAAAAAACTACAGCTGTCTCTGTCTCTCTCCTTGCAAGGAAACAAAACAACACAGTGGCTTAACGTCTGCCTTACACTAACTTTATGATTTTTCAGAAGCTCCTTTTGTTCCTTCCTATGTGACACATTACTGTAGCTGCACTGATTCTCAGGATTCATGCCATGATCAATGCCTGCTCCAGCTAAATCTGGGCACAGCAGCAAAAAGGCCCTGCAATCACCAGGCCAAACCTGGCCCCTGAAAAGACAGCCTGCACTCAGGAACAGAGAGGAATTCAGCTGCTTCAAAACAGCAGAGAAAAAGAAACTGGCCTGATACTGATACCCAGCTAGCAGACATGTTCAGAAGATAAACTGCTTCACGAGCAGGCTTCTACCTGCAGCAGCACTTCATTCTCACTAGGTAGTGTCTTTTTTTCTAAGATGAGAGTAACGGAAAGTGATGCATATCAGAGAAGGTACTCACCTCTTTTTATGGGAAAACTGGATTTACGATGATTTATACTGTACTGAGCTAAAGGAATCAGTAAGTACTTGGAAGGGATTGCATTGCCTTGTATGCAGGAACTTGTACTCCTTAAAAATAAGTAAGCTGATACGACCTATCTCACAAAAACATACTCAAATTTTATCTTTACTACAAACTGATCCATCTTTCACAACAGGGGATAGAGCATGTTCTCGGCATATACTGAGAACATTTTAACAGTGATGAGTTGTTCTCTGAAGCAGTTCTGAAGATGTTTAATGTACCCTGTGAGATAAGAGGAACAGCAGTCTGCATCTGCAGGTTACAGTTCAGACCAACAGTCTGCTAGCTCTGCATTAACCCTGCAGAGTGGTGAAATGTAATGGTGCAGTGCTTGAACATTAAGTGCAACTCGTAATACAACCACAAACCACATCAATAAACATCAAGGAACACGAGAGGCTTCTGTTCCTTCAGCTGTATTGCACATGCCAGTACCAAGGATCTGGCTTGATAATGAAAGGAAGGAGATGAACTAGGACAAAGTCGTACTTTTATTTCAACTCTTACTTGGCGGCATCAGAGCACTTCACAAACAGCAGTGAATTCAGGACTAAAATATCATATTCAACAGGGGAAAACTCATGAAGAGAGTTATTAGTTTACTTGCTGATAGACAAAAATAACCATAGAATACAAGCCTTCAGCCAACAGGTTGCATATAATAACTCACATTTCTAATCAGCAGGGTTTTGGTAGCAGGGGGTGATTGGGATGAGCTCTGCTGTGGGAGGCCATGCACAGCCCCTTGCTTTTAACAGGTGTACCTCCTGAGGGACTGTGGGCAAACCACGCTGGAGCAGGGACACCCTGATGGACTGTGTCCTGTGGTCAACACATGCTGTTATAGTGGAAAACAAGAAGCAGCAGTAATAAAGCAGCACACACACAACACTAGCCTCCTGCATAAGCCCTGACTTCATGAAAGGGACTGGCCATGGCTGAGTGTAGCGTGCAGCACAAGCATGGTGAGCTGAGACTCTGAAAAGAGGATCAAAAGCTTTTTACTCAATTTGAAAGCATTTCTGTCCTGAGTATATTTTTATTATTATTTTTATTATTTTGTCCTTTTACATCTCATTATCCTCATCAATAATCAAAAGTTCTTGTTAATTGATAATAAATGAAGCAAAATTCCCCAAATCAGGACTATTTTGCTCATGATGTGCTTATTACTTACAAACATGAGCAACAAAACCAAGAATATTACTTCACATGGCTGAACTGCCATTTGAACAGTAAGCTACCATGCTTCTACAGCTTCATTAAAAGCCTCACTTAATAGCAAGTTTAGATTAAGTATGGAACAAAAGTAACAGACATCACACAACTAGACTGCTTGAAAACAGCTCAGAAGGAAAATAAGGTGAACTGTGACAGCGGAGAATAAAATCAGTCACTTGCTTCCTGCAAGTACAAAACAGATGCTACATATTAAACTCAAACCTTAATGATAAACTTCCCAAGAGACATGCCATTGGGGTCTTCTGAGAGCTCTCATGCTGCACACTGCCTTTCTGCCTGTGAGCTGGGGGAAAGGGCAGGTGTGTTCTCAGATGTCTTATTTTCTCACAAATCAGCCAATTGGCCATACCTTGTCTCCCTCAGGACCACTTGCAGGATCTAAGTGTGCCGACTTCCATTTTTTTTCCACACAAAAAAGACTCTCCATGAAAGACTCAGGGGTCTGTCAAATTAACACAGCCTTGAAGATGGGAACAAGATAGGCAGCACTTTAATCTACAGGCTCTATGTTAACAAAAGCCATGAATGGGAGGGAGGAACCCTATTTGACTCATTTGCCTCATTTGATTCATAACTGTTATATCAGCTTGCAAATGCTGATAAAATCTATTTTAAACAATGGGTAAAAGTCATGCCAGCAGGCTAATATTACTATTTATTTACTGCCTACTTTGCCAGTTATTCTCCTTTTTGAAGATGTAGTGATAAATCAGTTGCCTTCCTGTTTATTAAAGCGTGTGGTAGTCTGTTTATTTGATCAGCTCTTGGCCCATTTTCTAATTAAGGAAGATAATGTGGGCTCATTTCCTGCCATGGTGAACCTGGCAGAGCATAGGTTGTCCTTGACTATGACAATAAAATACAAGATTATTTGTAATGTCTGCTTTTGTTTGTCAGCTCCTCTGTCTTCTCTCTGCCCAGCTGAAGACAAAAATACAGACATATGTTTCTTTTTTTTTCTTAATTCCCATGCTGCTGACAGCCACCCAAGTTGAGGACAAGGAGATTAAGAAGCAGGCAGGGCTTTGTCATCTTGCTGGTACTGTGCCCTGCATGCACATGGAACAGTTTTCTGGAAACTCCTGGAGTCCAGCAAAGTTCAAAGCATCCTGTGCTGAACCTGAGGGTAATTTTGTGAGGCAAGTAAATGCTGGAATGCAAGGGGAAAGCATACACCAATGCAGCACATTTCTAGACTGCTCTCGTGCTAGACCTGCATCACCTCCTGCTCCACTCTGGCCTCAGTCCTTCATCTGTCTGCTTAGCGCAGGAATTTTGCTAATTTCTTCTTGTGGCATCAAATTATTTTCTGTGCTCTCTGTGTTCCAGAAGAGGATAAAGAGGCAAAGATCTTGTAGCTGCCTTACAGTCTCCTCTCTTCCTACCTCTGAGATACCTCACCTCACATCTTGTTTGTGACACAGCTTCAGAGATCAACAGCTACAACAACTCCAGAATCTCTAGTCTGTCAAAGAAGTTCTCTTTTATGGAGCACCTACTCACCCTTACCACACATTTAGATGGTGTATTAAGTTATTCTATCTATAAAGGAATGACAGAAACATTACAGGTTACTTATATGTGCTATATACTCCATCTTTCAGTGGGACTTGTGAACTGCTGCAAACAAGACCATCATCTTTGTCTCTATTGACTGGCTCTGCTTAAATCATCATAAGCACACATGTCTACCATTCTGCAGCTCCAGCTCCCACAGAACCACCACTTCCAGAAATATTTAATACCAGCTATGCTGTACATCTCCATGCAATGTGCCTTTATATGGAACAACTGAAAGCCTGTGGATGTGGTCCTGTGCAGGTTGCTCTAGGAGACAGTGATTTCAGTGCAGAATGTCGGATGGTGCTGCATCTGCAAGTGTTAGTCAATCTCTGCTGCTCTTGTGTCTCTGAGGAAAAAAATATCCCAGTCATTCTAAATAAACTGTACAACACAGAACTTTCCAAATTTTGGCCAATAGAGAAGTGTTGCCCCTGCCTGTTTAAAAGTTGCCAAACAGTGAGGATACCTTTTGAATTTTCTTTCCTATCCTATTCCTTACATTTCTATTTTACTTGCATTTGCAGACAACAGCAAAAAGGTTTCCATATTGAAGATTTACTTCTGAAAACTGTAAGTTTCGCTTTGATCTACCTTCAGCCAAAAGGAAGTGTCTGGTTTTGTTACACTGTTAAATGTCTGAGTCTCTGTCTCACCTCATTTGTCTCACTTAGATCCAGATCGAACACACTCAATTTTTTCAAAAACACCTACTTAAAGATTTCTAAAAAATCCCACTTCACCTTTATATAGACCACTGTTCCCTTCACTTGCATGCAACTGATTGCTACAAGTATCATGCTGTTACTAAACAGTGAAAAACCACAGCATAAAATTATATATATAAGATATATAATAAAGGAAGAAGGAAAAGAAAAATGAACTTCTTAAAAATGACAGCATCTCCCACCTTGTATTCTTTCATACAAAATACACTGCATTTTTATCTTTTGATTATTGAGCACCTCACAAATGCTGCAGTAGATGGAAAAGGTCCCTGGACAGAAATCAAGTTCTTCACTTTAAATTGCCTTTGTTCAACCAATACAGAAAAGTCACAACAGCAAGTATGGGAAAGGCTCAGTGAAGGGTGGCTGAATATTTCCTACAGTTTCTTCCTAGACCTCACACTTACCAAAGGCTCTAGTTCTTTGCGGTCTATCAGGTTGAGCTCTGTCACGAAGTAATAAAAATGCTTGTAGCATGTATTGACGTGGGCCTCGGCCCCAATGAGGATGATACGGTCAAAATGATGAATGTAGACGTGAACAAACACCCGAAAAAGCCTGCAAAGTATCTTCTTGCAGATCTGAAGGAAGTTCTTTGGAAAAGGAACACCTGTGAATAGAGAAGGTAGAGTTGTCACACCAGCTTATCACCCTGCCAACACAATGACTTCAGAATAAAGAAGTTTGTAACTACAAAGCAGGTTATGACGTCTTTGGCCTCCCTTCCACTCCAAAAGGCTATGCAACATATATGAGTGCCAAATCTTTTGGCTTGCCTGGTCCACAGTGAGTGAAGAAGAATTGTTCAAAATGTCCTCTATGAAGATTAGTCCCAAAGTAAAAAAACTCCTTCTATCACTGCTGCCACTGCTGAAATGTACTACTCACTCCTCACTGCGTGCACATCCTCTGTTTGGTGTCCCATAAATGTTCACAAGCATCAGTGAATGTCAGTGGGTGCCATTTTTTCTGCCCAGAAGAATTCAGTTCTATCCCTTCGTTCCATATGCAACTCATGCCTGACAGCACTCTGTCAGAGTGTCTCCCTGCTGCCACCCATCACGCAGCAATAAAATGGAACTGAATTCTGATGAGATAGTTCTACCTCTACTGCCATAACACCAATATCCACCTCTGTGGGTCAACGTCATAAAACAGGAGGCAATACTTTCAGAGTAGCCCTCTTAAAATATATGATACAGCTGATGTACATATGTGACAAAACATTCTAACTTTCAATGTTTTTTTATTAAAAAAGGAGAACAACAAAGCAATAAAAGTAGTGAGATACTTGAGCTTGTTTTTGTGTAAGTAATGCATCAGGCTGGTTTGACAGAAGTAGCTGCAATTCTTAGTAAGGTCAGACTTAGCTCACTGTAGCAGCATAGGTAGCCAAGTACTTAATCATTTTAATAGATCAAGACTGCTAGGTACTTGTCCTTGTTCCCTTACTAGTTTAACGGAGAAACAGCTAGTGCTGGAATACTCAAAATGTGATTTTCACTTCATTGCACACTACCTCAATAACATCAATGGCTTTGCATTCTGAGGTGGCTGTTTCACATATTGCTATAGGCAGTTTATCCTAGATGAGCCCATCTTATTCAACAGTTTAACATTTTTACAACGTTAAATTTAATAATAACGAGAGACTGAAGGACAAATCCCTTTGTTCTTGCCTTCCTCGATGATGTTTACCACTCTGACTGCTGTTTAACAGAAAAGCTCATGAAGGCAACCCAGAACAACCATTCCAAAACACCTTGGAAGTTAAGACTACTATGCAGTCGGAGACTCCAAAGCAGCAGTACAAGGAACATTTGTAAGTAGACTACCAGGCAACCACAATGTAACATAGTGCCTTAAAAAAATCCTGTCGTTAAAAGCTCATCTTGTATGGCACTGTGTATCATGGAGCTGCAACAAAAACCTAAGGTATTCACCTACTTCTTTGACTGTGCTCTAGACAGTGACTTCAGCACCATCCTCGTAACTCTACTTGCTCCTTCATTTTGTTGCACTGTCCTGATTTTTCATTTACACGTTATAGTTTTTTCCAGATTTGAACTACATAACTGTACGTACAACTACTTTGAAAACAAGAAACACACAAAACCTCACTGCTAACCAGTCCAACAGCCCATGGAAGCATGGCTCATGGTCTCAACAAGAAGAAAATGTTCATTATTTGCAGAAAGGAGATGGAGATATTAAATTAACATTATCTCAAGCTTGAGGGCACTGTACTTTCTGGTCCTTAACAGGCATGCCCCAAAATAGAGAACAATTAGTTTCTTCTTCCATTGGCTGAAAAAAAATTGTTAACAAAGACCATTACTGTAATGAAGAAACACGTATTTTTATATATCTAACTAAAACAAGCCTGATAACCACTAGCTGGCAAAGGTGTGGCAAATCCTTCTTTGCAGCACACATTCACACTGAACAGCCACAAGCAGCAGGTGCAAAGGGCATAGCATAGTTTCAGCTGCAGGTGAGGGCTTCCACCTGACAGCTTTCTAGGTCTGCAGAAACTCAATTTGAGGACATGCAAACAAGTCACAGAAATAACCAATGCAGAACAGCCTGGGGCACATAAACCTGTCATGCATAATTTGTCACTGAAGCACTTTCCCAGCTTTGCAAACCTCTAGCTCACTTACTTGGGCTCTTAAATGAACAGTGAGAGATGGCTGCTATCACAGATCTGCTGCTCTTTATATTCAGATCTGGACAAGAAGGATGGCAGAAATGCAGTCTCAAAGAAAAAAATACCTAACAAAACAGAAGAGATTCCAAACACAGTTACAGAATGAATTTAAAGGGATGTCATCAAAATCTGAAAAATCAGAGTGAACTGGTTCCAGATTTATACTATGAGGTCAGTATTTGCCCTAATGTCTTCTTCCCACTGCAACTGTTACCATTACAAATAAATCCGGCATAGAATGCAATCATTAACAGTGACCCCTGGGTAGTAACTAGCTCAGATTTAGATGCTCAGCCTGTTGAAGACTTTAGTCAAGCCTTATCCTTCCAAGCTCTTTTTAACATGCAGTCCAAGTTTAATAACTCCTTTCCTGGAAATCTGAAAAAGGAAAAAAAAAAAACACCCGAGTATTTATTTAAACTAGCTACTAGCTAGCTGCTACTTGCTGAAAAAAGTACTTCTGTGCACACAAACTGCCTGCAGGCTGGGACTCACTGCTGCTGTATGAAAAGAATGTAATGGAAGGATTCCCTTGGTTAACCTGGAGTTCCAAACCCCAGAGGTCCTAATTATGTCCTAGGTAAGTGTCACATTGCTCTCAAACATACCAGTCACACCATGCAAGCTCCTTTACTTCAGGGCTGCATGTGCAACAGAAACAGTTCAGTAGGGGAATGATCCGTATAGCATAGACAGCACCTAATGGTAGCCTCCTGCAGCACAGCAGCACTGGCACATACCAGAACAGCAGTGAACAGCCACCACTTCCTTCTTGCTCACACCTCCCTACATGTCCTATGCTCTTCTGCTTCATCCAACAACACTAGCTTCTACACCTGGATCAAAAAATGCAGCAGCTCAGGTCTGTGAAAGAGCGGTTAGAAAGCTGCATGGCAGAAAAGGACCTGGAGGTGTTAGTCAACAACTGAAGTAACCTGAGTGAGCAGCATGCCCAGGAAGCCAAGAAGGTCTATTGCATCCTGGCCTACATCAGATGTAATGTGCCCAGAAGGATGAGGGAGGTGATCATCCCTCTGTTCTTGCACATGGTGACACCACAACTCTAATACTGTGTTCAGTTCTGGGCCCCTCGCTACAAGAAGGATTTGAGTTGGTGAAATACATTCAGTGACAAGCAAAGAAGCTGATGAAGGGACTACAAAACAAGAGTTACGAGGGGTGACTGAGGGAACAGGGGTTAGTTAGTCTGGAGAAAAAGCGGCTAAGAGACCTCACCACCTTCTACAACCATCTGAAAGGAGGTTGCAGTGAGGAGGAGTTGGTGTCTTTTCTTATGTGGCAAGAGGTAGGACACAAACAAATAGCCTCAAGTTGCACTAGGGCTGGATAAGACTGGGTATCAGGGATTATTTCTTCACAGAGAGGCTGGTCAGGCCCAGGGAAGTAGTGGAGTCCCCATCCCTTCATATACCCAACAGACAAATGGATGTGTTTCGTAAGGACAAGGTTTAGCACTGAACTTGCAGTGTTAGGTGGGTGGATGGACCTGATGACCTCACAGGTCTTTCTAACCTAAATCCTTCAGTGATTCTATGATTGTCTTTACTTGCTAGAAAAGGCTACAACTAACTCTGGCAGGACACTGTAAAACTTCCAAAACCCAATTCACCAAGTTTCAGTACTTCATTTTCCATTGGAAAACAGTGAGACTTTCCCCTTCTTTTAAAATCAGTCTTACTTTCACAGCTCTCCAGTGACTTAATTCCATAAGTTATCTTTCTTAATTTGCTACCAGCTGATTTTCTCCTGTAGTTGGATGCACTTCTAGATCTAATTTCTTATCACAAACCTGTCAGTGAACACAATACTGATGCTGATGACCTATGATCTTATTTCTTTGAGTACTTCACATACGTGGTAACAGGCAATGCTGAGGTCCACCTCTCATGAAACTCACTTTACAAAAGCAGTGTGATTACTACTATTTGGTACCTCTTGCTCCCTCAGTGTTCTCTTTCTTCTTCCTGTCCCCAGTACAAAAATTTGCAAAAGATGCCCTCAGCTACTGCTGGAAACTTCACTGCAAAACACCTGTCCAAGCAGATGTTTAATGTTACCCCAGCATGTTACTTAAGGAAATGTCTGTCTCAAGTGCCAATGAAAAAACACTGGTTTTGCAGAACTTTGTTCCTCACCGAAATAAGCTGGCAGCAGCAAAGGTAGTGATAAACTAGACTACCATGCTCCTACATCATCCTGATTCTGCCCCACTTTCTGCTCTCACATGAGACAGAACAGAACTAAGGAAAATATACTAAAGATCACGTGATGTCATTTATTTTTTTAAGTGGTGCTGCCACTAATTAAAGGTATTTATGTTCAAGGGGAAGAGAATAAATATCAGAGGATACTTTGAGGTGTTACACTGCTTAAACATCCATAAACAAATGGATGAAGGCACTAAATTCTGCCACTTGTTAATAGAGAAGACACTTCTTAGCTGCATGCAAATACCTAGCAACACCTGAACAGGTGGAGGACACCTGAAGTGACTCTCCCTCACGAGAAGGACCTGAATCCTTGGCCTGAATAAGCCAGGCCCCTTGTACTTTAGGCAAGATGACAGTGGCTTGCTCCTGCCTATAACCTGACCTCTTCTGAACCTGACTTGTCACTTTATACTTTTGATTCCACTGCTGCAGAGGTGCAGAGGAGAAGCGCAGCACTGGAGAGCAGAATGTTCTTCTGCTGCCTGTACCAAGCAAGGGCAGCCTTGCCCCAGCAAAAATAAGGCCAATAAACCCATTAGGATAGATTTGTAGGTCTACAAGGTGATAAGGAAATTTAGTGCCTTAAAATGCAGCAGAATCATGTTTGTGTGACTCTGGAACTCATCAAACACATTCATCCATTCTGGAAGATCAACCTTCACCATAGAAACAAAATGAGATTTGCTGGAACTCTGTATTTACACAGCTTTATATGGCATTAACACATTGACAGGCTTGGAAATCTGAATAATATATAGCTCTCTCTGCCTTAGCAGTGCAATGTTACAAGTCAGCAATAGGCAGCCACTTCTGGAACAGAAAATGCAAAAAAATGTATCAGAGAATCACAAAACTGTACGGGTTGGAAGGGACCTCTAGAGATCAGAGAGTCCAACCCCCTGCCAAAGCAGCTCCCTAGCCCAGGTTGCACAGGTAGGTGTCCAGGTGGGTCTGGAATGTCTCCAGAGAAGGAGACACCACCACCTCTCTGTGCAGCCTGTGCCAGTGCTCTGTCACTGCACTGTGAAGTAGTTCCCACACACATTTGTGCAGAACTTCCTATGCCTCAGTTTGTGGCCATTTCCCTTCATCCTATCACCACACAGTGCTGAGAAGAGTTCAGCCTTGTCTCTTTGCCTCCCGCTTCTTAGATACAAACAGATGTGGATCAGATCCCTCTGAGTCTTCTTTTTTTTGAGGCTGAACAGACCCAGGTCTCTCAGCCCTTCCTCATCAGAGGTCCTTCAGGCTCTTTATCGTCTTTGTGGCCCTCCACTGGACACTTTCAAGGAGATCCCTGATTTTATTTGTACCAGGGAGCCCAGAACTGGACACAATACTCCAGGTGAGGCCTGAACAGGGCAGAGTAGAGGGGGAGAATCACCTCCCTCAGCCTGCTGGCTACACTCTTTCTAATGCACCCCAGGATCCCATTGGCATTCTTGGCCAGCAGGGCACACTGCTGGCTCATGGTCAGCCTGTCATCCACCAGGACACCCAGGTCCCTCTACTCAGAGCTCCTCTCCAGCAGGTCATCCCCCAGCCTGTACTGATGCATGTGGTTATTCCTCCCTAGCTGCAAGACTGTACGCTTGCTCTTGTTAAACCTCATAAGGTTCCTCTCTGCCCAACTCTCCAGCCTGTCCAGGTCAGTCATTCCTCCCAGCTTTCTATCACCATGTAGGCTCACTTTGCATTATAACAGATGACAGCTTAGGGGGGAACAGAGAGACTGGTAATCTGCTGAGTCAATGCAAGAAAAAAGAATGTACTTAAACCAGAGTCTGACTAAGGCATTGGATAAAACCTTGCCTCCTCAGCTGGCACACACTTGCTAACAGCTTTGTCTCTCGAGCACTCACTGCAGCCTGACAGTTTCTTGGTAATGACTCGGCATCCCATGCTGAGTACAGCACTGCCAGTTATTTTCATTACTTGCTTCTGGCATTTTCAGAAAGTAAACATCCTCCTCCCCCATTTATTTTATAAGAACATTCAAAATAACATGCTGTTCTAAGGGCCCCTCTTAGGCTCACTGCTGCAGTAAGAAGCAACTTGAAACATTAGAAGTAAGCAGCCTGGTCTTGGGAGATTGATACAGAGAACCAGACAAAACAGCCGAGGACACTTTACATTTTGACCCTAACTGAAAAACAAAACCCACAGTACAACATTAACTAGAAATTCAAAGATCTGAAAGGTTGGCATAGTTAGTATCACAAAAGCAATGTCTGTTCTCCAGGTTGCGCCTGTGCTTAATCCCGTTCAGAGAGCTGTGCTTAATCCCATTCAGAGAGCCACTTAATCCCATTCAGAGAGCCACTACGAGAAACACTCAGTACTAACAGCTCTTCCAGTGCATGCCATGTTCTGACCCTCTGACATCTGCTCTGACTTAGGAATCCATTATGTGTATATAGATAGCTGTTCAGAAAGATTTATAAGTTTTAGAGAAGTTATTTTTCTGCTCCAGTAAAACAGAGCTCTCCCATATGCAGCTCTCCCATGAGACTGGGAAAGACAAGTAACCAGCAGCACGTAATGGAAGCTTAATGGAAGTAAGAGTTAAGCTCCAGAAGCACAGTTGAAATCAGGAAAGGAGCCCAGGGACACTGCTGGAGTTACCCTTGCCTTGGAGCAGTACTGCCTCCAGCCAAGCCCAGCATCTAGGAGAGACACATAAAAGCTGACAAGCAAGAGCCTCTCAGGGCTTCCTGAACTGCTTTCAACTAAACTGTGCCTTTATAACATTGCATCTGGGGATAACCAACAGGTGCTTTTTACTGGTTTGCAATTACAGCTGTTAAAAGAGTTGTAAACTCCAATGGATCCACCAGTGGGAGAATAAGGAGTCAACCCCTCCCAGCACACTGAAGCATCCTCAAACATCATGGTGCTAAGCCAGAGTACCTCTTCAGTCTGCAGCTGCAGCCGAAGGAACTTTGTCCCAGCTGCCACTGATCCTTTTTCCGTCTCAGCCAGGAGTATTTTGATTGCATGTGTCCCGATAAGACTAACTCTACTCTTAAAGCACAGGCCAACGACCCCTGGATTTACAAAGTAGTCAAAACCTACTACTGCCCATACAAAGAAGCCCAAAGGTTGTAAATATATAAGAGCCTAAGGGTGTATCTGGTACCTGGAAATCAAGAGAAGATTTACAACTCATGACCCTGAAAATGGGCCTGGAAAGTCAGTGGAGTATCCTACTCCTTACAAAGCATCATCACAAAGCTAAGCAGCACAATATTATTGTAATGCCACTAGCAAAGCATAGCTACAGCATCAGTTTCAAAAGTAGCATTCACTTGAGCTTAACAAAATGTTTTTGCAAGATGAATGCAGTAGTCAAAGTTTTTAATGAAAATAGGTCCCTAAAAATCAAATGCTCTACAGGAATGAGAACTCTTCTAACATAACAAATGAAAGGAATATTTTAAAAGGTATCTGGCCAAAAGTGTATCCACTTCCTGTACTACCAAATTCAACTGTGAAAGCAAAGCACTCTTAATTTACCACAGTAAAAATTCCTCTTTAAAAGATCTTTCACAGGGTTAACACACTCTACTTCTTTCCCTGACTCATCCTTCTTCATCCAACTGCCACTCATCACTGCCTGGACTAATAAAGATTTTTGACAACCCTGAACATTACCTTCAGTAGAAACACCTCAGACTCAATTAGTTATGGGCAGTATCAGAACAGGAGTAATCAACAGAACTTGTATTTGTTAGGTACAGAGTATTTCTATGCTGGAATGGTTTCACCTGCTCTTTCTGGAGTCTTGTAAAATGCCTGTAAACATTTTCTGCTGTTCCATTTAATGCCAACCGAGTGTCACAGAACTGAATGGAAAATAAAGCAAGGATTGCTTTTGCTTCATTTCTCTTCCTCAAAGCTATTTATTTCATGTAAAAGAAAACGAGTCAATAGACCTTTATTTTCATAACTGAAAATCCTGAAGAAGAGCAAAATCAAAACCAGGAAGTATATTTAAGGTATCTGCTTTCCATATAAATTACATTTTTGTGTATGTGCAAGCAGTGTTTATCTCCATTCCACTTCCCAGACACACAATAAATACTGCTCACACTTCTGCCTTTCCTGTCACCTCACATCTAAAACTGAAATGCTGTTCAGACCTCCCCACTGCTCTTATTATGAAGTAATAAGTAGTATTTATTGTTTTTTTTGTTCTTTCTAACACAATTTTAGAAATCTACAGGAAAAGTAAATGTACTTATCATAGAATCATAGAATGTTTTGGGTTGGAAGGATCACCAAAAGGATCGATTCCCTTGCTATATGCAGGGACACCACCCTCTAGACCAGGTTGCTCAAAGCCTGGCCTTGAGTGCTCCTAGGGACGGGCATCCACAGCCTCTCTGGGCATCCTGCTAAAGTTTTCAACACCCTCATAAAGAATTTCTTCCTAATAGCTATTCTAAATCTACTCTCTTTCAGTTTAAAGCCATTTCCCCTCGTCCTGTCACTATCTGCCCTTACAAAAAGTCCTTCCTCAACCTTCCTGTAAGTTCCCATCAGGTAATGGAAAGCCTCTATGAACTGCCCGAGAGCCTTCTCCCCCCCAGAGCCCCAGCTTTTTCAGACTGTCCTTGCAGAGGAGCTACTCCAGCCATCTGATAATCTTCATGACCCTTCTCTGGACCTGCTCCGACAGCTCTAAGTCCTTCTTGTGTTGAGGCCCCAGAAATGGACACAGTACTCCAGGTGGGTTCTCAGAGAAGAGTAGAAAGGCAGAATCACATCCCTTCACCTACTGGTCTCACTTATCTTAATGCAACCCAGAATATGGTTGGCCTTCTGGGCAGCAAGCACACAATGCTGGCTCATGTCGAGTCTTTTAGCAACTGACACCCCCAAATCCTTCTCCTAAAAGCTCTCAATCCATTCTCTGCAACTCTACTTAGGCTAGCACGAGTGACTGCTACAGTTCAGAGGTGCAGCAAATCACATTTTTCAGTTTACTGCTAAGAGACTGATTTATCTGTGTGTTTAACATTAATCATCTGAGGACGAGACATTCATTCCTCCTTATGTTTCATGTCTTAATGTCTTTACGTCGGTGTATTTTTCTCTCTCTGTTTAATTAGGTTTACATGATCTCTGCCACTGTTGATGAGGTGTTTAACATCAATCACCTGTTAGGCTTATGGAGATTTATATGGCCATGCTGCAACTAACACAGCCGGAAAGCAGACCAAGATCTCGAACTGATAAAATCGGGTGTAAAACCTGACAAGTGTTGGCAGCCTTATTTATCTGGATATCTAAAACTTTCTGTCTGTAAAGAAAGACCATACGGAGTATGGAATGCATCTTTGCCAGCAGTGGCACAACAGCAAGAAAAAGGGGAGAAAGCATCAAAAATGGGGAAGCGACAACCACCGTGCTGTCAGCAACAGCAACACGTGTTTTTTTGCGGTCTTTCTTTTGACTTTATTTCCATGGTGCATTTTTTTGTACAGTGATAAAGAGGGACAACTGGGGCTGGTGTGTGTCTCGGCAGCTGCCTGGCCCTGGTCTCCTGGGCTCCACCACAGTTCTATTCCTGCCGGCGGGGTGGCCTCTTCTTTGTCGATGCTGAGGCCTGGGAGTCTCTGGCCTTCCTCTTCTGTGCCCGCCGGGTTCCCTGAGCTCGGCTGGTGCCAGAGGGCCCTGCCCCAGGCACTTCTGGCTCCTGGGAAGGAGCCTCTGCCTGCTCCAAGGTGGAATGTGAGTGGCTGGGACTCCCATGAAGCTCCTCCCCTGCCCTGCCCAGCATTTCGTTCCTGTTGGAGGGTGCTGGGCCAGAGACAGGAGCCTCCTCACGTGGGGCAGCTCTGGGCTCTGATGTAGAGTTGGCCTCCTCTGCCCCAGCAGCAGGGACGATGTTGAGGCCCAGCAAGCGGTGAGCCTCCCTGCTGCACCTCTGGACGGCAAAGGCGATGAATTGCCGAATGAAGCTCCCCGCGTGGCCCGGCAGGTCGTGGTCCAGGCTTTCCCTCAGGGTCTCCTCCTCCAAGCCAACGAGGCGCAGGGCTGAGATGGTACTGTTGGCCAGCCTGCGTGCACGTGGCTCCTCGGTGCCCAGGATACGGAAGAGCTTCCGTTGCAGCCAGGAGCGCAGAGGCTGCAGCAGGGCCGGGTGCTCCCTGAAGACCGAAGCCCAGGTGGCAGGGGAGAGCCCGCCCAGAGAACGCCTGGGCACTGCAGGCCATGGCCGGGCTGCCTGGGGGCCTGCAGGGCTCTCTGTGGCGATGGGTGCCACTGGAGCTGGTCTGAGGACCAGCTCCTTATAACTGTTGTCCGCTTGCACAGAGTGCACGATGGACTGCACACTCTGCTTGCAAAGCGGACACTGGGGCCTGGTGCTAGTCCACCGCTGGATGCAGTGGAAGCAGAACTGGTGGCAGCACGGCATGGTGTGTGCCGCGCTGTCCCAGTTCTCCAGGCATATGGGGCAGCGGGTGTCTAAATCTGCCTCCATGCTTCCACCAGTTGCGGTGGGCTAGGGGGAGCGGGAGATGGCAACGCGCTCCCCAGCGCTGACACTACAGCAGCAGGTGTGACGCTGGAAGAGGACAAGAGACATCAGTCACATGGCAGCCTGGGAAGGATCCCTTGTGATGTCCCCAGCCGCCAGTCTTCATACCACCTACCTATGCTGCTGCACGTGCCTCTCTAGGATGCCTGCTCTGTGCAGGGTTGAGGTAAAGAACCAGTAGCTGTGAAACGGCTGCTGAGAGCTGCAAGAGCAGCACTCAGAGCACGTTCCAGTACCAAAGCTCGCTCTGTCCACACTCCAGTCCTCGCACGCTCGCTCGGTTGGAGGTCAGGCGCAAACTGCTGGGCTGAGCCACTCCACCCACGTTAAGGCAGCGCGGGCTATGGAGTCACAATCTCTTGCCTGGTGATGCCACAAACCATCGCTTGGCCGAGCTGCTGGGCGTCACCTTCATTCGACCTTCACTTGGAGACATCACTGACCATTCCACAGCGATGTCACAGTCCATTGCTGGATCATTACCATGAACCGTCCTCACCTGCAGCACATGCTCCAGCACAAGCTTCTGGGCTTTTCCCACTGCCACTGGGCTCTCCATTCCCCACATCTCTTGTGCTTAGCACCAGTGTTTCACACCAGTATCCAGGGCCTTGGCCACATCTTCCCACAGGCCCCAGCATCTCACTCTGAGCATGGCACGCAGCCCCAGGCAGGTACAACAAAGAAGGTTTGTTCAATAAAAGGTGACGCATCTCTCTGGTAGTTGGACTTGATGATCTTAAGAGGTCTTTTTTTGCCATGGAAGAAACAGGTGGCTCCATTTGGCCATAACAGAATGATACCTTGGTATGCTGTATATCAATGTTTACGACTCAGAAATTCACTCCTTAATTGCTCTATCAAGTCATACTTTCTACTTACAGGATAGTTGGGAATCCATTCATTTCCAGAAATACTGCTTTTTGTATAAGTGAAAAATGAGTTTATATAAAAAAATAATGCAATACATGTATTTATGGATATATTGTGCATTCTAATTGATGTTAGAAATTGCAATTTTTTCCAAGTTTACTTGGAATCTGTGCATGCACCCATCCCAGAATTGCTGAATGGATGACTTTATATAAGTACCTACACACTGAAACTATTAATATATCTCCCAAAATAAACTTCAAAGTTTGAGCCTTCTCAATTCTGCAGAGGAGCTTGAAATCTAAAGACAGGATAAGGATAATAAATTTGCTTAAAAACCTCTCTGTTACTGTTATTAAGACAGAAAGCTCAAACAAAAAATGGCTTTTAATTTGTGTGTGAGCTCTCATACATGGCACTGAACCCCGCTTGTTTAGAATTTGCTGTAGATCATCCTTTACAAAATACTTTGCCATGGTTTCACATATTGCTCCTTGAGACACTCAGTAAGTCACAATAAGTCCCGAAAAAACTGTGCCACTGTTACCGAGCGCGTCACTTAACAGTCGGGCTACATAAATAAGAGAAAGCTCTCCCTGTGTGCAGATCATGAAGCAGCACATATATTTTGTCACCCTTCCACTTCCTTCTCAGCAGGAAATTTAGTGCTAGAATAAAAGCTGCATCGATCCCTGAATCTGAGATGTTTGTGGCATCTTGCCAATTCAGAAATCCCTTTATAGCACAGAGGTTTTTGCTATGGACTACTAAGTACAAAAAGCAGCTGTAGCATCTCTGCTGAACTTTCTCATGCAAAAAGGTGAGCTTGTAGCAGCTCTAAAAATATTAAATAAAGAAATCCAAGTGCAAAATATGTTGCCACAGTGGTTTGCATAGAAATCAACCTCTTGGATCCACTTTAATTATTGTTTCCATTTAAATTTAAGCTGTAACAACTGAGATCTCTCAATTGAAAGTTTCTCTTTAATTTTTGTGACAGCCCTCTGTGTGACAGAGATGAGTAATTTCTGCCATTCTGATCTGTAATCATTTTAGAAACCCCATAGTCTGGGGGGAAGAGGAGGAGATAATGCAAGCTCCAAAGGTAAACTCCCTAAACTGTTCTCTGGGTTTCTGATTTCAGTAACGCATCACACTCTGGCTGTCAGAAAGCTCTGGGAACTAGTAAAATAAGAACTGCCTAACACAAAGACAGTTGATGGTAAGATTCCTGACTATTCTATGCCTTTGGTTTATGATATTATCTGAAGGAGGGCGGATGTAAGCTCAGGCCTAATATTCAGCACAGAAAGTAGGGCTTTGTGGAATCATGGTGATGTCCCAGCTTTTTTGCTCTTCGTCCTTTGCTTTGCTTCATTTACCCTCTTCTCACATTAACTCCAAGGTATTTCTCCCTGCAGGTGGCAGATTGAAAAGCTCTCCTGAGTTCTGCCAGGCCCAAATGTCTGGCCTTTCTCCCACTCTGGCCATCATTTATAAAAGTAAACTCTGCAGAGACACACTGTCTGTCAGTTAACTGTTTGATATAGTTTTGACACCTTACAAATTTCTCCATTAGCTTCATGTTCATTAGCTTGTGCATTATTTTAAGCCTCGAGTTTCGCATTTTTATTTATCCGAACCTGATATACTATGATGAGAAAACTGTGAACATCTCAGTATGACAAAGGACAGAATAAAACTAATCAACATTTACTTCACTAAGCAGTTCTGGGTGTGGTCGGCACACTCTGAACGTGAGGACTGGCAAAACTGTAAATGATACCATAAATCGATCCATATCTGTCTCTCTCCTGAAGTTAGACAGAATCAGCAGTGCACGCTGAAATTGCCCGGAGGTTTAGCTGCTTCCACTAGAAACACAATGTTTCCAATTTCTGTGTGACCCATGTGGACAAACGCACCTTGATCAGAACTAGGAAGAAAAAACGAAGCTGCTTCATCACAAAAAAGAAAAGTAGCTCACCATAAAAAAGCAAGCCCAGGGAGGATCAGAAAGATTATTCTGTGTTGTGACTTTCTGAACGAAGCTTTTACAATGTCTCTCTCCCATTCGGATACTGCATAAAATGCCAGAGGATGGCTCTTCCTCCAGCAGTGACAGAATTAGTATGCACGGAAGCACAGGATGATTACAGCCAAAATTCCCTATTGCTCCTGGGATGTGTCCAAGCACCAAAAAGGAACAACCACCCCGAGCCCCAACAAACAAACACATTTTTTACATTCTGCTTCCTTGAAAATCTAAAATTTTTCACACAGACACAAACAACGCTGATCAGACAACAACAACAACAAAAGCTGTTGTGTTAACATAGTGGTGCTCAAAGTACCACTATGTTAAGAACTTCAAAGATCTATTACATGGGCAAAGGTAGCAGAGATTTTCAGATTACCATCCACCACTGTCTGTCTTCCCAAAAGTACGAACTCGGGCAGATCCAGCTCCCATGCTGGAGGAGTGGCCAGCTGCTGCTCTCCATTCCTGCGCTGCACCCCTCTACTCAGCAAGCTCCAGTCATATGGAGATGCACCTAAGCCAGCTCCTCTGCTCCCCGATCAGAGGTGTTTCCATACCTTTGCTCCATACTGGTCTCAGAAATTTCCCAACAAGACCTTCTCTGTGATGAAGAGACCACAGCTACAAAATGCAGGTATTTACGCAGCAGCAGAATTACAGTTTCTGTTTGGCCGACGCTGCGTGGTTCTTCTTAATCGGAATGGTAAGAATCACCCAGACACAAACATTTCGCACAGAAACTAGGCTTTTTTCCTGAACGCCTCACTTCACACTTAACCTGCATCAACATATATCTGCTTTTTTACTGCAGTTATTGTCCCCTGGGATCTGCAGCTCTTCTAAATCAGCCTGTCCTGCTGCTTTGAATGCCTTCCTATCACCAGCAAAGATCTGTCACCTCACTGCTCACGTTCTTCTTGCCTCTCACTTATGACCGCACGAAGGAATCCACTAAGGATTTTCTAAACAGCCCCTCCCACTTTACAGCTCAAAGAAAATCTTTTACAGCCTTCCAGCTCCTTCTCAGTCTTTCAGTACGGAAGATAATGCCTTAAATTAGAATGACCGAACTTCCAGGCACATTTAGGCACAGCTGGACTGGCTGGCTCTGACTATAATGCATCATTACCATAAGCTGTTCTGTGCCCAGTAATGTGACTCTCTAATTTCGACCTTCTGTATTTTTTTCCCACTAGAAGATTCACAGACTGCCCGTTTCCCTTTACAACGTGCTGCCTCCTGTGCGCTCCAAGCATCCAGAAGGCAAGAACTTTTCAAAGAATCTCAGAAGTCTGCCATTTATGCACTTATGTGCTGAAATTATTAATTTCAAAGAATTTCGGCAGCGGTAAATACTGCACTGGGATTTTAAAAGTTTCCCCATGGTCTGATTTTTTTTTCCCCTTAGGGATCATCAAAACTAGAAGTCAGTGTCACAAAGTTTTGTGCTTCTGCATTACTTTAAATACTTTTAGAGCAGGAAGACAATTCAAAATCTGATCGTGAACATCGGATGACGTTCAAAAATACATGAAATATAAACTGGATCCTTTGTGGCTGTCTATCTCTCGGGATAACCGTGTGAGCTACAAGACAATGTGTGCAGCTCAAATGTGGTACGCAGATGCAGAGTTTAATAGGTATCTTTAAGTATCATTAGATGATTTTACAGCTGTTGCTTGTCTCTGGCCAGCAAAGGGAAGTAGGCCATTACAGATGTTATGCTAAAAAAGAAACCATCTGCCAAAGCCAGCAGAGGCTGGTTGGGTGAATTAGCAGCTGGAGTCTACAGCTGAGAGGACCTACCCTGCTTTTTTCTGTCTGTCGCCAGACATGAGAAATTCACAATAGAAAGTCTGAAAAGAAAGGACTGGCCATTTTGGTTAGCAGTGTGTATTGGAAGTTCACACAGAAGATAAACTGAATGTTTTGGGTTCCTACTCTGACAAACAAGTCAAAATGTCAGTCCAAAGAGAACCGGACAGGTGGTAGAAGTGCACACACTTTTAAACTTCTGTCTGGCCTAGATCGAGATCACATGAAAGTAGGTGTTACAAAAGGAAATGCCAGGGACACACAGCAGCCACACAGAGACAAAATATAAACATGAGAACAGTATTACTCCCCGCTGTTTTATTCAATGAGAAAATATTATGAAAACAAAAATATGTTTTTAAATCAATTGTCATTATATTCGGTGAAATGAAAAAAAAAAAAAAGGCAAATTAATCTGTGTGAGTTTGATCTTCAATATGCTTCAATATACAGTACTTCTTGTAATTAGTCACACTACCGTGAAGGCAGTTCTCATTTTTAATTCATTGCGGCTTGATGCGTGATTTTATTCACAGACTGTGTTTCCATTCTGCTTTTTTCTGTTTGTCTATACGACGTGTGTCTCTCATCCAAGAATACCAGGAGCCAGAGAGCATGTAACTAGCTGCATGATGGGAGGTTTTCTACATGTCAGCACTGATTGCTACACCTTGTGTTATCACTCACAAGAGACATCTGCCTGTCTCCCAGCATAGCTTCCAGCACTGCTATCAGCTACAGCTTTGGATGGCGTTTGAAAGAGAGGGATTGCCATCCATCATTTCAGACACGGCACATTTCAGCAGCATATTTCTTTCTTTCAAGCCGGTTTCTATCTATGGTTGCATCAAAATGTTGAGAAAATTCCAAATGAAAGGCAGTTATGATCACATTGAGGAATTTAAGACTTGTTCTAAGTGACCTCATTGAATCTCGCTGGTATCTGCTGGAGCTCAAGCAACCTGAGGCACTTAGACTGGCAACCTGGTAATGGAAAAGCCAACAAAGAGAAATGCTCTGCTGGATGTGGTACTCCCAAAGGAGGAGGAGATGGTGGGGAACAGGAAAGTCACACAGAAGTCTTGGATGCAGTAACCTCATGACGGTGGAGTTCAGAATCCTAACAAGAAACAGCAGATGAGAAAGCCAAAGTTCCCCAAGAGTAGATATAATAGAGCTGATATTAGCAAGGCATGTGAAGAGCAACACGAGTGAATTTCTCACATCCGTCAGCGACACAGTTAAGGCTCAGGAAAACAAAGGTCTATCTGTGAACAGGGCAGGGAAACTGGTGAGAAAGGACAGAGAAAAGATCCAGGTGCTCAGTAACTTCTTTGACTCTGTTCTTACCATTGAAACCATCCTTCAGGATTGCATGCTACTGAGAGCAGAGAGCAAACCTGGAAGAAAGAAGACTTACGCTGGTGGAGGAGTACCTGATCAGGGAGCACTCAAATAAGCCGGGCGTATGTAACTCCATGAGGCCTAACGGGTTACACCTGTAAGCACTGAGGGAGATAGCTGATGATGTCACGAGGCTACCCGTGACGACCCTTCAAAAGACATGGTGACTTGCAAAGGATCCTGATGACTGGTTGATAACCAGTTCTATTTTCAAAAACAGCAACAAAGAAGATGTGGGGAACCAGGCTAGGCAGACTCCGTCATTTCTTGAGAAGGTGATGGACAAAATTGTTATAGGAAGTATTTTCAAACGCATGAAGGACAAAAAGATGACTGGGAGAACTCAGCAGTGTCAACAAGAGGAAATTACCTTCTTCAAGCTGACTTACAGTCTTTACAATGAGTTGACTAGCTTGATGGATAAGGCAGAAGCAGTAAACATAGCTCACCTTGACTTTAGTGAAGTCTTTGACACTTGAATCCCATAATGTCACCGCAGACAAGCTGGTGGAATATTCATTAGGTATGTGGAGAGCCAGGTGGACTGAAAACTACTGAATGGCTGGGCCCAAAGGATTGAGATCAGTGACAGAAAAAGCCTCAAACGCTTCTCCTCAAAGCTCTCAATCCATTCTCTGCAACTCTACTTAGGCTAGCACGAGTGACTGCTACAGTTCAGAGGCGCAGCAAATCACATTCTTCAGTTTACTGCTAAGAGACTGATTTATCTGTGTGTTTAACATTAATCATCTGAGGACGAGACATTCATTCCTCCTTATGTTTCATGTCTTAATGTCTTTACGTCGGTGTATTTTTCTCTCTCTGTTTAATTAGGTTTACATGATCTCTGCCACTGTTGATGAGGTGTTTAACATCAATCACCTGTTAGGCTTATGGAGATTTATATGGCCATGCTGCAACTAACACAGCCGGAAAGCAGACCAAGATCTCGAACTGATAAAATCGGGTATAAAACCTGACAAGTGTTGGCAGCCTTATTTATCTGGGTATCGAAAACTTTCTGTCCGTAAAGAAAGACCATACGGAGTACGGAATGCATCTTTGCCAGCAGTGGCACGACAGCAAGAAAAAGGGGAGAAAGCATCAAAGATGGGGAAGCGACAACCACCGTGCTGTCAGCAATACCAACACGTGTTTTTTTGCGGTCTTTCTTTTGACTTTATTTCCATGGTGCATTATTTTGTACAGTGATAAAGAGGGGCAACTGGGGCTGGTGTGTGTCTCGGCAGCTGCCTGGCCCTGGTCTCCTGGGCTCCACCACAGTTCTATTCCTGCCGGCGGGGTGGCCTCTTCTTTGTCGATGCTGAGGCCTGGGAGTCTCTGGCCTTCCTCTTCTGTGCCCGCCGGGTTCCCTGAGCTCGGCTGGTGCCAGAGGGCCCTGCCCCAGGCACTTCTGGCTCCTGGGAAGGAGCCTCTGCCTGCTCCAAGGTGGAATGTGAGTGGCTGGGACTCCCATGACGCTCCTCCCCTGCCCTGCCCAGCATTTCGTTCCTGTTGGAGGGTGCTGGGCCAGAGACAGGAGCCTCCTCACGTGGGGCAGCTCTGGGCTCTGATGTAGAGTTGGCCTCCTCTGCCCCAGCAGCAGGGACGATGTTGAGGCCCAGCAAGCGGTGAGCCTCCCTGCTGCACCTCTGGACGGCAAAGGCGATGAATTGCCGAATGAAGCTCCCCGCGTGGCCCGGCAGGTCGTGGTCCAGGCTTTCCCTCAGGGTCTCCTCCTCCAAGCCAACGAGGCGCAGGGCTGAGATGGTACTGTTGGCCAGCCTGCGTGCACGTGGCTCCTCGGTGCCCAGGATACGGAAGAGCTTCCGTTGCAGCCAGGAGCGCAGAGGCTGCAGCAGGGCCGGGTGCTCCCTGAAGACCGAAGCCCAGGTGGCAGGGGAGAGCCCGCCCAGAGAACGCCTGGGCACTGCAGGCCATGGCCGGGCTGCCTGGGGGCCTGCAGGGCTCTCTGTGGCGATGGGTGCCACTGGAGCTGGTCTGAGGACCAGCTCCTTATAACTGTTGTCCGCTTGCACAGAGTGCACGATGGACTGCACACTCTGCTTGCAAAGCGGACACTGGGGCCTGGTGCTAGTCCACCGCTGGATGCAGTGGAAGCAGAACTGGTGGCAGCACGGCATGGTGTGTGCCGCGCTGTCCCAGTTCTCCAGGCATATGGGGCAGCGGGTGTCTAAATCTGCCTCCATGCTTCCACCAGTTGCGGTGGGCTAGGGGGAGCGGGAGATGGCAACGCGCTCCCCAGCGCTGACACTACAGCAGCAGGTGTGACGCTGGAAGAGGACAAGAGACATCAGTCACATGGCAGCCTGGGAAGGATCCCTTGTGATGTCCCCAGCCGCCAGTCTTCATACCACCTACCTATGCTGCTGCACGTGCCTCTCTAGGATGCCTGCTCTGTGCAGGGTTGAGGTAAAGAACCAGTAGCTGTGAAACGGCTGCTGAGAGCTGCAAGAGCAGCACTCAGAGCACGTTCCAGTACCAAAGCTCGCTCTGTCCACACTCCAGTCCTCGCACGCTCGCTCGGTTGGAGGTCAGGCGCAAACTGCTGGGCTGAGCCACTCCACCCACGTTAAGGCAGCGCGGGCTATGGAGTCACAATCTCTTGCCTGGTGATGCCACAAACCATCGCTTGGCCGAGCTGCTGGGCGTCACCTTCATTCGACCTTCACTTGGAGACATCACTGACCATTCCACAGCGATGTCACAGTCCATTGCTGGATCATTACCATGAACCGTCCTCACCTGCAGCACATGCTCCAGCACAAGCTTCTGGGCTTTTCCCACTGCCACTGGGCTCTCCATTCCCCACATCTCTTGTGCTTAGCACCAGTGTTTCACACCAGTATCCAGGGCCTTGGCCACATCTTCCCACAGGCCCCAGCATCTCACTCTGAGCATGGCACGCAGCCCCAGGCAGGTACAACAAAGAAGGTTTGTTCAATAAAAGGTGACGCATCTCTCTGGTAGTTGGACTTGATGATCTTAAGAGGTCTTTTTTTGCCATGGAAGAAACAGGTGACTCAATTTGGCCATAAGAGAATGATACCTTGGTATGCTGTATATCAGTGTTTACGACTCAGAAATTCACTCCTTAATTGCTCTATCAAGTCATACTTTCTACTTACAGGATAGTTGGGAATCCATTCATTTCCAGAAATACTGCTTTTTGTATAAGTGAAAAATGAGTTTATATAAAAAAATAATGCAATACATGTATTTATGGATATATTGTGCATTCTAATTGATGTTAGAAATTGAAATTTTTTCCAAGTTTACTTGGAATCTGTGCATGCACCCATCCCAAAACTGCTGAATGGATGACTTTATATAAGTACATACACACTGAAACTATTAATATATCTCCCAAAATAAACTTCAAAGTTTGAGCCTTCTCAATTCTGCAGAGGAGCTTGAAATCTAAAGACAGGATAAGGATAATAAATTTGCCTAAAAACCTCTCTGTTACTGTTATTAAGACAGAAAGCTCAAAGAAAAAACGTGAGGACTGGCAAAACTGTAAATGATACCATAAATCGATCCATATCTGTCTCTCTCCTGAAGTTAGACAGAATCAGCAGTGCACGCTGAATTTGCCCGGAGGTTTAGCTGCTTCCACTAGAAACACAATGTTTCCAATTTCTGTGTGACCCATGTGGACAAATGCACCTTGATCAGAACTAGGAAGAAAAAACGAAGCTGCTTCATCACGAAAAAGAAAAGTAGCTCACCATAAAAAAGCAAGCCCAGGGAGGATCAGAAAGATTATTCTGTGTTGTGACTTTCTGAACGAAGCTTTTACAATGTCTCTCTCCCATTCGGATACTGCATAAAATGCCAGAGGATGGCTCTTCCTCCAGCAGTGACAGAATTAGTATGCACGGAAGCACAGGATGATTACAGCCAAAATTCCCTATTGCTCCTGGGATGTGTCCAAGCACCAAAAAGGAACAACCACCCCGAGCCCCAACAAACAAACACATTTTTTACATTCTGCTTCCTTGAAAATCTAAAATTTTTCACACAGACACAAACAACGCTGATCAGACAACAACAACAACAAAAGCTGTTGTATTAACATAGTGGTGCTCAAAGTACCACTATGTTAAGAACTTCAAAGATCTATTACATGGGCAAAGGTAGCAGAGATTTTCAGATTACCATCCACCACTGTCTGTCTTCCCAAAAGTACGAACTCGGGCAGATCCAGCTCCCATGCTGGAGGAGTGGCCAGCTGCTGCTCTCCATTCCTGCGCTGCACCCCTCTACTCAGCAAGCTCCAGTCATATGGAGATGCACCTAAGCCAGCTCCTCTGCTCCCCGATCAGAGGTGTTTCCATACCTTTGCTCCATACTGGTCTCAGAAATTTCCCAACAAGACCTTCTCTGTGATGAAGAGACCACAGCTACAAAATGCAGGTATTTACGCAGCAGCAGAATTACAGTTTCTGTTTGGCCGACGCTGCGTGGTTCTTCTTAATCGGAATGGTAAGAATCACCCAGACACAAACATTTCGCACAGAAACTAGGCTTTTTTCCTGAACGCCTCACTTCACACTTAACCTGCATCAACATATATCTGCTTTTTTACTGCAGTTATTGTCCCCTGGGATCTGCAGCTCTTCTAAATCAGCCTGTCCTGCTGCTTTGAATGCCTTCCTATCACCAGCAAAGATCTGTCACCTCACTGCTCACGTTCTTCTTGCCTCTCACTTATGACCGCACGAAGGAATCCACTAAGGATTTTCTAAACAGCCCCTCCCACTTTACAGCTCAAAGAAAATCTTTTACAGCCTTCCAGCTCCTTCTCAGTCTTTCAGTACGGAAGATAATGCCTTAAATTAGAATGACCGAACTTCCAGGCACATTTAGGCACAGCTGGACTGGCTGGCTCTGACTATAATGCATCATTACCATAAGCTGTTCTGTGCCCAGTAATGTGACTCTCTAATTTCGACCTTCTGTATTTTTTTCCCACTAGAAGATTCACAGACTGCCCGTTTCCCTTTACAACGTGCTGCCTCCTGTGCGCTCCAAGCATCCAGAAGGCAAGAACTTTTCAAAGAATCTCAGAAGTCTGCCATTTATGCACTTATGTGCTGAAATTATTAATTTCAAAGAATTTCGGCAGCGGTAAATACTGCACTGGGATTTTAAAAGTTTCCCCATGGTCTGATTTTTTTTTCCCCTTAGGGATCATCAAAACTAGAAGTCAGTGTCACAAAGTTTTGTGCTTCTGCATTACTTTAAATACTTTTAGAGCAGGAAGACAATTCAAAATCTGATCGTGAACATCGGATGACGTTCAAAAATACATGAAATATAAACTGGATCCTTTGTGGCTGTCTATCTCTCGGGATAACCGTGTGAGCTACAAGACAATGTGTGCAGCTCAAATGTGGTACGCAGATGCAGAGTTTAATAGGTATCTTTAAGTATCATTAGATGATTTTACAGCTGTTGCTTGTCTCTGGCCAGCAAAGGGAAGTAGGCCATTACAGATGTTATGCTAAAAAAGAAACCATCTGCCAAAGCCAGCAGAGGCTGGTTGGGTGAATTAGCAGCTGGAGTCTACAGCTGAGAGGACCTACCCTGCTTTTTTCTGTCTGTCGCCAGACATGAGAAATTCACAATAGAAAGTCTGAAAAGAAAGGACTGGCCATTTTGGTTAGCAGTGTGTATTGGAAGTTCACACAGAAGATAAACTGAATGTTTTGGGTTCCTACTCTGACAAACAAGTCAAAATGTCAGTCCAAAGAGAACCGGACAGGTGGTAGAAGTGCACACACTTTTAAACTTCTGTCTGGCCTAGATCGAGATCACATGAAAGTAGGTGTTACAAAAGGAAATGCCAGGGACACACAGCAGCCACACAGAGACAAAATATAAACATGAGAACAGTATTACTCCCCGCTGTTTTATTCAATGAGAAAATATTATGAAAACAAAAATATGTTTTTAAATCAATTGTCATTATATTCGGTGAAATGAAAAAAAAAAAAAAGGCAAATTAATCTGTGTGAGTTTGATCTTCAATATGCTTCAATATACAGTACTTCTTGTAATTAGTCACACTACCGTGAAGGCAGTTCTCATTTTTAATTCATTGCGGCTTGATGCGTGATTTTATTCACAGACTGTGTTTCCGTTCTGCTTTTTTCTGTTTGTCTATACGACGTGTGTCTCTCATCCAAGAATACCAGGAGCCAGAGAGCATGTAACTAGCTGCATGATGGGAGGTTTTCTACATGTCAGCACTGATTGCTACACCTTGTGTTATCACTCACAAGAGACATCTGCCTGTCTCCCAGCATAGCTTCCAGCACTGCTATCAGCTACAGCTTTGGATGGCGTTTGAAAGAGAGGGATTGCCATCCATCATTTCAGACACGGCACATTTCAGCAGCATATTTCTTTCTTTCAAGCCGGTTTCTATCTATGGTTGCATCAAAATGTTGAGAAAATTCCAAATGAAAGGCAGTTATGATCACATTGAGGAATTTAAGACTTGTTCTAAGTGACCTCATTGAATCTCTCTGGTATCTGCTGGAGCTCAAGCAACCTGAGGCACTTAGACTGGCAACCTGGTAATGGAAAAGCCAACAAAGAGAAATGCTCTGCTGGATGTGGTACTCCCAAAGGAGGAGGAGATGATGGGGAACAGGAAAGTCACACAGAAGTCTTGGATGCAGTAACCTCATGACGGTGGAGTTCAGAATCCTAACAAGAAACAGCAGATGAGAAAGCCAAAGTTCCCCAAGAGTAGATATAATAGAGCTGATATTAGCAAGGCATGTGAAGAGCAACACGAGTGAATTTCTCACATCCGTCAGCGACACAGTTAAGGCTCAGGAAAACAAAGGTCTATCTGTGAACAGGGCAGGGAAACTGGTGAGAAAGGACAGAGAAAAGATCCAGGTGCTCAGTAACTTCTTTGACTCTGTTCTTACCATTGAAACCATCCTTCAGGATTGCATGCTACTGAGAGCAGAGAGCAAACCTGGAAGAAAGAAGACTTACGCTGGTGGAGGAGTACCTGATCAGGGAGCACTCAAATAAGCCGGGCGTATGTAACTCCATGAGGCCTAACGGGTTACACCTGTAAGCACTGAGGGAGATAGCTGATGATGTCACGAGGCTACCCGTGACGACCCTTCAAAGACATGGTGACTTGCAAAGGATCCTGATGACTGGTTGATAACCAGTTCTATTTTCAAAAACAGCAACAAAGAAGATGTGGGGAACCAGGCTAGGCAGACTCCGTCATTTCTTGAGAAGGTGATGGACAAAATTGTTATAGGAAGTATTTTCAAACGCATGAAGGACAAAAAGATGACTGGGAGAACTCAGCAGTGTCAACAAGAGGAAATTACCTTCTTCAAGCTGACTTACAGTCTTTACAATGAGTTGACTAGCTTGATGGATAAGGCAGAAGCAGTAAACATAGCTCACCTTGACTTTAGTGAAGTCTTTGACACTTGAATCCCATAATGTCACCGCAGACAAGCTGGTGGAATATTCATTAGGTATGTGGAGAGCCAGGTGGACTGAAAACTACTGAATGGCTGGGCCCAAAGGATTGAGATCAGTGACAGAAAAAGCCTCAAACGCTTCTCCTCAAAGCTCTCAATCCATTCTCTGCAACTCTACTTAGGCTAGCACGAGTGACTGCTACAGTTCAGAGGCGCAGCAAATCACATTCTTCAGTTTACTGCTAAGAGACTGATTTATCTGTGTGTTTAACATTAATCATCTGAGGACGAGACATTCATTCCTCCTTATGTTTCATGTCTTAATGTCTTTACGTCGGTGTATTTTTCTCTCTCTGTTTAATTAGGTTTACATGATCTCTGCCACTGTTGATGAGGTGTTTAACATCAATCACCTGTTAGGCTTATGGAGATTTATATGGCCATGCTGCAACTAACACAGCCGGAAAGCAGACCAAGATCTCGAACTGATAAAATCGGGTATAAAACCTGACAAGTGTTGGCAGCCTTATTTATCTGGGTATCGAAAACTTTCTGTCCGTAAAGAAAGACCATACGGAGTACGGAATGCATCTTTGCCAGCAGTGGCACGACAGCAAGAAAAAGGGGAGAAAGCATCAAAGATGGGGAAGCGACAACCACCGTGCTGTCAGCAATACCAACACGTGTTTTTTTGCGGTCTTTCTTTTGACTTTATTTCCATGGTGCATTATTTTGTACAGTGATAAAGAGGGGCAACTGGGGCTGGTGTGTGTCTCGGCAGCTGCCTGGGCCTGGTCTCCTGGGCTCCACCACAGTTCTATTCCTGCCGGCGGGGTGGCCTCTTCTTTGTCGATGCTGAGGCCTGGGAGTCTCTGGCCTTCCTCTTCTGTGCCCGCCGGGTTCCCTGAGCTCGGCTGGTGCCAGAGGGCCCTGCCCCAGGCACTTCTGGCTCCTGGGAAGGAGCCTCTGCCTGCTCCAAGGTGGAATGTGAGTGGCTGGGACTCCCATGAAGCTCCTCCCCTGCCCTGCCCAGCATTTCGTTCCTGTTGGAGGGTGCTGGGCCAGAGACAGGAGCCTCCTCACGTGGGGCAGCTCTGGGCTCTGATGCAGAGTTGGCCTCCTCTGCACCAGCAGCAGGGACGATGTTGAGGCCCAGCAAGCGGTGAGCCTCCCTGCTGCACCTCTGGACGGCAAAGGCGATGAATTGCCGAATGAAGCTCCCCGCGTGGCCCGGCAGGTCGTGGTCCAGGCTTTCCCTCAGGGTCTCCTCCTCCAAGCCAACGAGGCGCAGGGCTGAGATGGTACTGTTGGCCAGCCTGCGTGCACGTGGCTCCTCGGTGCCCAGGATACGGAAGAGCTTCCGTTGCAGCCAGGAGCGCAGAGGCTGCAGCAGGGCCGGGTGCTCCCTGAAGACCGAAGCCCAGGTGGCAGGGGAGAGCCCGCCCAGAGAACGCCTGGGCACTGCAGGCCATGGCCGGGCTGCCTGGGGGCCTGCAGGGCTCTCTGTGGCGATGGGTGCCACTGGAGCTGGTCTGAGGACCAGCTCCTTATAACTGTTGTCCGCTTGCACAGAGTGCACGATGGACTGCACACTCTGCTTGCAAAGCGGACACTGGGGCCTGGTGCTAGTCCACCGCTGGATGCAGTGGAAGCAGAACTGGTGGCAGCACGGCATGGTGTGTGCCGCGCTGTCCCAGTTCTCCAGGCATATGGGGCAGCGGGTGTCTAAATCTGCCTCCATGCTTCCACCAGTTGCGGTGGGCTAGGGGGAGCGGGAGATGGCAACGCGCTCCCCAGCGCTGACACTACAGCAGCAGGTGTGACGCTGGAAGAGGACAAGAGACATCAGTCACATGGCAGCCTGGGAAGGATCCCTTGTGATGTCCCCAGCCGCCAGTCTTCATACCACCTACCTATGCTGCTGCACGTGCCTCTCTAGGATGCCTGCTCTGTGCAGGGTTGAGGTAAAGAACCAGTAGCTGTGAAACGGCTGCTGAGAGCTGCAAGAGCAGCACTCAGAGCACGTTCCAGTACCAAAGCTCGCTCTGTCCACACTCCAGTCCTCGCACGCTCGCTCGGTTGGAGGTCAGGCGCAAACTGCTGGGCTGAGCCACTCCACCCACGTTAAGGCAGCGCGGGCTATGGAGTCACAATCTCTTGCCTGGTGATGCCACAAACCATCGCTTGGCCGAGCTGCTGGGCGTCACCTTCATTCGACCTTCACTTGGAGACATCACTGACCATTCCACAGCGATGTCACAGTCCATTGCTGGATCATTACCATGAACCGTCCTCACCTGCAGCACATGCTCCAGCACAAGCTTCTGGGCTTTTCCCACTGCCACTGGGCTCTCCATTCCCCACATCTCTTGTGCTTAGCACCAGTGTTTCACACCAGTATCCAGGGCCTTGGCCACATCTTCCCACAGGCCCCAGCATCTCACTCTGAGCATGGCACGCAGCCCCAGGCAGGTACAACAAAGAAGGTTTGTTCAATAAAAGGTGACGCATCTCTCTGGTAGTTGGACTTGATGATCTTAAGAGGTCTTTTTTTGCCATGGAAGAAACAGGTGACTCAATTTGGCCATAAGAGAATGATACCTTGGTATGCTGTATATCAGTGTTTACGACTCAGAAATTCACTCCTTAATTGCTCTATCAAGTCATACTTTCTACTTACAGGATAGTTGGGAATCCATTCATTTCCAGAAATACTGCTTTTTGTATAAGTGAAAAATGAGTTTATATAAAAAAATAATGCAATACATGTATTTATGGATATATTGTGCATTCTAATTGATGTTAGAAATTGAAATTTTTTCCAAGTTTACTTGGAATCTGTGCATGCACCCATCCCAAAACTGCTGAATGGATGACTTTATATAAGTACATACACAATGAAACTATTAATATATCTCCCAAAATAAACTTCAAAGTTTGAGCCTTCTCAATTCTGCAGAGGAGCTTGAAATCTAAAGACAGGATAAGGATAATAAATTTGCCTAAAAACCTCTCTGTTACTGTTATTAAGACAGAAAGCTCAAAGAAAAAACGTGAGGACTGGCAAAACTGTAAATGATACCATAAATCGATCCATATCTGTCTCTCTCCTGAAGTTAGACAGAATCAGCAGTGCACGCTGAATTTGCCCGGAGGTTTAGCTGCTTCCACTAGAAACACAATGTTTCCAATTTCTGTGTGACCCATGTGGACAAATGCACCTTGATCAGAACTAGGAAGAAAAAACGAAGCTGCTTCATCACGAAAAAGAAAAGTAGCTCACCATAAAAAAGCAAGCCCAGGGAGGATCAGAAAGATTATTCTGTGTTGTGACTTTCTGAACGAAGCTTTTACAATGTCTCTCTCCCATTGGGATACTGCATAAAATGCCAGAGGATGGCTCTTCCTCCAGCAGTGACAGAATTAGTATGCACGGAAGCACAGGATAATTACAGCCAAAATTCCCTATTGCTCCTGGGATGTGTCCAAGCACCAAAAAGGAACAACCACCCCGAGCCCCAACAAACAAACACATTTTTTACATTCTGCTTCCTTGAAAATCTAAAATTTTTCACACAGACACAAACAACGCTGATCAGACAACAACAACAACAAAAGCTGTTGTATTAACATAGTGGTGCTCAAAGTACCACTATGTTAAGAACTTCAAAGATCTATTACATGGCCAAAGGTAGCAGAGATTTTCAGATTACCATCCACCACTGTCTGTCTTCCCAAAAGTACGAACTCGGGCAGATCCAGCTCCCATGCTGGAGGAGTGGCCAGCTGCTGCTCTCCATTCCTGCGCTGCACCCCTCTACTCAGCAAGCTCCAGTCATATGGAGATGCACCTAAGCCAGCTCCTCTGCTCCCCGATCAGAGGTGTTTCCATACCTTTGCTCCATACTGGTCTCAGAAATTTCCCAACAAGACCTTCTCTGTGATGAAGAGACCACAGCTACAAAATGCAGGTATTTACGCAGCAGCAGAATTACAGTTTCTGTTTGGCCGACGCTGCGTGGTTCTTCTTAATCGGAATGGTAAGAATCACCCAGACACAAACATTTCGCACAGAAACTAGGCTTTTTTCCTGAACGCCTCACTTCACACTTAACCTGCATCAACATATATCTGCTTTTTTACTGCAGTTATTGTCCCCTGGGATCTGCAGCTCTTCTAAATCAGCCTGTCCTGCTGCTTTGAATGCCTTCCTATCACCAGCAAAGATCTGTCACCTCACTGCTCACGTTCTTCTTGCCTCTCACTTATGACCGCACGAAGGAATCCACTAAGGATTTTCTAAACAGCCCCTCCCACTTTACAGCTCAAAGAAAATCTTTTACAGCCTTCCAGCTCCTTCTCAGTCTTTCAGTACGGAAGATAATGCCTTAAATTAGAATGACCGAACTTCCAGGCACATTTAGGCACAGCTGGACTGGCTGGCTCTGACTATAATGCATCATTACCATAAGCTGTTCTGTGCCCAGTAATGTGACTCTCTAATTTCGACCTTCTGTATTTTTTTCCCACTAGAAGATTCACAGACTGCCTGTTTCCCTTTACAATGTGCTGCCTCCTGTGCACTCCAAGCATCCAGAAGGCAAGAACTTTTCAAAGAATCTCAGAAGTCTGCCATTTATGCACTTATGTGCTGAAATTATTAATTTCTAAGAATTTCGGCAGCGGTAAATACTGCACTGGGATTTTAAAAGTTTCTCCATGGTCTGATTTTTTTTCCCCTTAGGGATCATCAAAACTAGAAGTCAGTGTCACAAAGTTTTGTGCTTCTGCATTACTTTAAATACTTTTAGAGCAGGAAGACAATTCAAAATCTGATCGTGAACATCGGATGACGTTCAAAAATACATGAAATATAAACTGGATCCTTTGTGGCTGTCTGTCTCTCGGGATAACCGTGTGAGCTACAAGACAATGCGTGCAGCTCAAATGTGGTACGCAGATGCAGAGTTTAATAGGTATCTTTAAGTACCATTAGATGATTTTACAGCTGTTGCTTGTCTCTGGCCAGCAAAGGGAAGTAGGCCATTACAGATGTTATGCTAAAAAAGAAACCATCTGCCAAAGCCAGCAGAGGCTGGTTGGGTGAATTAGCAGCTGGAGTCTACAGCTGAGAGGACCTACCCTGCTTTTTTCTGTCTGTCGCCAGACATGAGTAATTCACAATAGAAAGTCTGAAAAGAAAGGACTGGCCATTTTGGTTAGCAGTTTGTATTGGAAGTTCACACAGAAGATAAACTGAATGTTTTGGGTTCCTACTCTGACAAACAAGTCAAAATGTCAGTCCAAAGAGAACCGGACAGGTGGTAGAAGTGCACACACTTTTAAACTTCTGTCTGGCCTAGATCGAGATCACATGAAAGTAAGTGTTACAAAAGGAAATGCCAGGGACACACAGCAGCCACACAGAGACAAAATATAAACATGAGAACAATATTACTCCCCGCTGTTTTATTCAAGGAGAAAATATTATGAAAACAAAAATATGTTTTTAAATCAATTGTCATTATATTCGGTGAAAAAAAAAAAAAAGGCAAATTAATCTGTGTGAGTTTGATCTTCAATATGCTTCAATATACAGTACTTCTTGTAATTAGTCACACTACTGTGAAGGCAGTTCTCATTTTTAATTCATTGCGGCTTGATGCGTGATTTTATTCACAGACTGTGTTTCCGTTCTGCTTTTTTCTGTTTGTCTATACGACGTGTGTCTCTCATCCAAGAATACCAGGAGCCAGAGAGCATGTAACTAGCTGCATGATGGGAGGTTTTCTACATGTCAGCACTGATTGCTACACCTTGTGTTATCACTCACAAGAGACATCTGCCTGTCTCCCAGCATAGCTTCCAGCACTGCTATCAGCTACAGCTTTGGATGGCGTTTGAAAGAGAGGGATTGCCATCCATCATTTCAGACACGGCACATTTCAGCAGCATATTTCTTTCAAGCCGGTTTCTATCTATGGTTGCATCAAAATGTTGAGAAAATTCCAAATGAAAGGCAGTTATGATCACATTGAGGAATTTAAGACTTGTTCTAAGTGACCTCATTGAATCTCTCTGGTATCTGCTGGAGCTCAAGCAACCTGAGGCACTTAGACTGGCAACCTGGTAATGGAAAAGCCAACAAAGAGAAATGCTCTGCTGGATGTGGTACTCCCAAAGGAGGAGGAGATGATGGGGAACAGGAAAGTCACACAGAAGTCTTGGATGCAGTAACCTCATGACGGTGGAGTTCAGAATCCTAACAAGAAACAGCAGATGAGGAAGCCAAAGTTCCCCAAGAGTAGATATAATAGAGCTGATATTAGCAAGGCATGTGAAGAGCAACACGAGTGAATTTCTCACATCCATCAGCGACACAGTTAAGGCTCAGGAAAACAAAGGTCTATCTGTGAACAGGGCAGGGAAACTGGTGAGAAAGGACAGAGAAAAGATCCAGGTGCTCAGTAACTTCTCTGACTCTGTTCTTACCATTGAAACCGTCCTTCAGGATTGCATGCTACTGAGAGCAGAGAGCAAACCTGGAAGAAAGAAGACTTACGCTGGTGGAGGAGTACCTGATCAGGGAGCACTCAAATAAGCCGGGCGTATGTAACTCCATGAGGCCTAACGGGTTACACCTGTAAGCACTGAGGGAGATAGCTGATGATGTCACGAGGCTACCCGTGACTACCCGTCAAAAGACATGGTGACTTGCAAAGGATCCTGATGACTGGTTGATAACCAGTTCTATTTTCAAAAACAGCAATAAAGAAGATGTGGGGAACCAGGCTAGGCAGACTCCGTCATTTCTTGAGAAGGTGATGGACAAAATTGTTATAGGAAGTATTTTCAAACGCATGAAGGACAAAAAGATGACTGGGAGAACTCAGCAGTGTCAACAAGAGGAAATTACCTTCTTCAAGCTGACTTACAGTCTTTACAATGAGTTGACTAGCTTGATGGATAAGGCAGAAGCAGTAAACATAGCTCACCTTGACTTTAGTGAAGTCTTTGACACTTGAATCCCATAATGTCACCGCAGACAAGCTGGTGGAATATTCATTAGGTATGTGGAGAGCCAGGTGGACTGAAAACTACTGAATGGCTGGGCCCAAAGGATTGAGATCAGTGACAGAAAAAGCCTCAAACGCTTCTCCTCAAAGCTCTCAATCCATTCTCTGCAACTCTACTTAGGCTAGCACGAGTGACTGCTACAGTTCAGAGGCGCAGCAAATCACATTTTTCAGTTTACTGCTAAGAGACTGATTTATCTGTGTGTTTAACATTAATCATCTGAGGACGAGACATTCATTCCTCCTTATGTTTCATGTCTTAATGTCTTTACGTCGGTGTATTTTTCTCTCTCTGTTTAATTAGGTTTACATGATCTCTGCCACTGTTGATGAGGTGTTTAACATCAATCACCTGTTAGGCTTATGGAGATTTATATGGCCATGCTGCAACTAACACAGCCGGAAAGCAGACCAAGATCTCGAACTGATAAAATCGGGTATAAAACCTGACAAGTGTTGGCAGCCTTATTTATCTGGATATCTAAAACTTTCTGTCCGTAAAGAAAGACCATACAGAGTACGGAATGCATCTTTGCCAGCGGTGGCACGACAGCAGGAAAAAGGGGAGAAAGCATCAAAGATGGGGAAGCGACAACCACCGTGCTGTCAGCAACAGCAACACGTGTTTTTTTGCGGTCTTTCTTTTGACTTTATTTCCATGGTGCATTTTTTTGTACAGTCATAAAGAGGGACAACTGGGGCTGGTGTGTGTCTCGGCAGCTGCCTGGCCCTGGTCTCCTGGGCTCCACCACAGTTCTATTCCTGCCGGCGGGGTGGCCTCTTCTTTGTCGATGCTGAGGCCTGGGAGTCTCTGGCCTTCCGCTTCTGGGCCCGCCGGGTTCCCTCAGCTCGGCTGGTGCCAGAGGGCCCTGCCCCAGGCATTTCTGGCTCCTGGGAAGGAGCCTCTGCCTGCTCCAAGGTGGAATGTGAGTGGCTGGGACTCCCATGAAGCTCCTCCCCTGCCCTGCCCAGCATTTCGTTCCTGTTGGAGGGTGCTGGGCCAGAGACAGGAGCCTCCTCACGTGGGGCAGCTCTGGGCTCTGATGTAGAGTTGGCCTCCTCTGCCCCAGCAGCAGGGACGATGTTGAGGCCCAGCAAGCGGTGAGCCTCCCTGCTGCACCTCTGGACGGCAAAGGCGATGAATTGCCGAATGAAGCTCCCCGCGTGGCCCGGCAGGTCGTGGTCCAGGCTTTCCCTCAGGGTCTCCTCCTCCAAGCCAACGAGGCGCAGGGCTGAGATGGTACTGTTGGCCAGCCTGCGTGCACGTGGCTCCTCGGTGCCCAGGATACGGAAGAGCTTCCGTTGCAGCCAGGAGCGCAGAGGCTGCAGCAGGGCCGGGTGCTCCCTGAAGACCGAAGCCCAGGTGGCAGGGGAGAGCCCGCCCAGAGAACGCCTGGGCACTGCAGGCCATGGCCGGGCTGCCTGGGGGCCTGCAGGGCTCTCTGTGGCGATGGGTGCCACTGGAGCTGGTCTGAGGACCAGCTCCTTATAACTGTTGTCCGCTTGCACAGAGTGCACGATGGACTGCACACTCTGCTTGCAAAGCGGACACTGGGGCCTGGTGCTAGTCCACCGCTGGATGCAGTGGAAGCAGAACTGGTGGCAGCACGGCATGGTGTGTGCCGCGCTGTCCCAGTTCTCCAGGCATATGGGGCAGCGGGTGTCTAAATCTGCCTCCATGCTTCCACCAGTTGCGGTGGGCTAGGGGGAGCGGGAGATGGCAACGCGCTCCCCAGCGCTGACACTACAGCAGCAGGTGTGACGCTGGAAGAGGACAAGAGACATCAGTCACATGGCAGCCTGGGAAGGATCCCTTGTGATGTCCCCAGCCGCCAGTCTTCATACCACCTACCTATGCTGCTGCACGTGCCTCTCTAGGATGCCTGCTCTGTGCAGGGTTGAGGTAAAGAACCAGTAGCTGTGAAACGGCTGCTGAGAGCTGCAAGAGCAGCACTCAGAGCACGTTCCAGTACCAAAGCTCGCTCTGTCCACACTCCAGTCCTCGCACGCTCGCTCGGTTGGAGGTCAGGCGCAAACTGCTGGGCTGAGCCACTCCACCCACGTTAAGGCAGCGCGGGCTATGGAGTCACAATCTCTTGCCTGGTGATGCCACAAACCATCGCTTGGCCGAGCTGCTGGGCGTCACCTTCATTCGACCTTCACTTGGAGACATCACTGACCATTCCACAGCGATGTCACAGTCCATTGCTGGATCATTACCATGAACCGTCCTCACCTGCAGCACATGCTCCAGCACAAGCTTCTGGGCTTTTCCCACTGCCACTGGGCTCTCCATTCCCCACATCTCTTGTGCTTAGCACCAGTGTTTCACACCAGTATCCAGGGCCTTGGCCACATCTTCCCACAGGCCCCAGCATCTCACTCTGAGCATGGCACGCAGCCCCAGGCAGGTACAACAAAGAAGGTTTGTTCAATAAAAGGCGACGCATCTCTCTGGTAGTTGGACTTGATGATCTTAAGAGGTCTTTTTTTGCCATGGAAGAAACAGGTGACTCAATTTGGCCATAACAGAATGGTACCTTGGTATGCTTTATATCAATGTTTAGGACTCAGAAATTCACTCCTTAATTGCTCTATCAAGTCATACTTTCTACTTACAGGATAGTTGGGAGTCCATTCATTTCCAGAAATACTGCTTTTTGTATAAGTGAAAAATGAGTTAATATAAAAAAATAATGCAATACATGTATTTATGGATATATTGTGCATTCTAATTGATGTTAGAAATTGAAATTTTTTCCAAGTTTACTTGGAATCTGTGCATGCACCTATCCCAAAACTGCTGAATTGATGACTTTATATAAGTACATACACACTGAAACTATTAATATATCTCCCAAAATAAACTTCAAAGTTTGAGCCTTCTCAATTCTGCAGAGGAGCTTGAAATCTAAAGACAGGATAAGGATAATAAATTTGCTTAAAAACCTCTCTGTTACTGTTATTAAGACAGAAAGCTCAAACAAAAAATGGCTTTTAATTTGTGTGTGAGCTCTCATACATGGCACCGATCCCCGCTTGTTTAGAATTTGCTGTAGATCATCCTTTACAAAATACTTTGCCATGGTTTCACATATTGCTCCTTGAGACACTCAGTAAGTCACAATAAGTCCCGAAAAACTGTGCCACTGTTACCGAGCGCGTCACTTAACAGTCGGGCTACATAAATAAGAGAAAGCTCTCCCTGTGTGCAGATCATGAAGCAGCACATATATTTTGTCACCCTTCCACTTCCTTCTCAGCAGGAAATTTAGTGCTAGAATAAAAGCTGCATCAATCCCTGAATCTGAGATGTTTGCGGCATCTTGCCAATTCCAAAAATCCCTTTACAGCACAGAGGTTTTTGCTATGGACTACTAAGTACAAAAAGCAGCTGTAGCATCTCTGCTGAACTTTCTCATGCAAAAAGGTGAGCTTGTAGCAGCTCTAAAAATATTAAATAAAGAAATCCAAGTGCAAAACATGTTGCCACAGTGGTTTGCATAGAAATCAACCTCTTGGATCCACTTTAATTATTGTTTCCATTTAAATTTAAGCTGTAACAACTGAGATCTCTCAATTGAAAGTTTCTCTTTAATTTTTGTGACAGCCCTCTGTGTGACAGAGATGAGTAATTTCTGCCATTCTGATCTGTAATCATTTTAGAAACCCCATAGTCTGGGGGGAAGAGGAGGAGATAATGCAAGCTCCAAAGGTAAACTCCCTAAACTGTTCTCTGGGTTTCTGATTTCAGTAACGCATCACACTCTGGCTGTCAGAAAGCTCTGGGAACTAGTAAAATAAGAACTGCCTAACACAAAGACAGTTGATGGTAAGATTCCTGACTATTCTATGCCTTTGGTTTATGATATTATCTGAAGGAGGGCGGATGTAAGCTCAGGCCTAATATTCAGCACAGAAAGTAGGGCTTTGTGGAATCATGGTGATGTCCCAGCTTTTTTGCTCTTCGTCCTTTGCTTTGCTTCATTTACCCTCTTCTCACATTAACTCCAAGGTATTTCTCCCTGCAGGTGGCAGATTGAAAAGCTCTCCTGAGTTCTGCCAGGCCCAAATGTCTGGCCTTTCTCCCACTCTGGCCATCATTTATAAAAGTAAACTCTGCAGAGACACACTGTCTGTCAGTTAACTGTTTGATTTAGTTTTGACACCTTACAAATTTCTCCATTAGCTTCATGTTCATTAGCTTGTGCATTATTTTAAGCCTCGAGTTTGGCATTTTTATTTACCCGAACCTGATATACTATGATGAGAAAACTGTGAACATCTCAGTATGACAAAGGACAGAATAAAACTAATCAACATTTACTTCACTAAGCAGTTCTGGGTGTAGTCGGCACACTCTGAACGTGAGGACTGGCAAAACTGTAAATGATACCATAAATCGATCCATATCTGTCTCTCTCCTGAAGTTAGACAGAATCAGCAGTGCACGCTGAATTTGCCCGGAGGTTTAGCTGCTTCCACTAGAAACACAATGTTTCCAATTTCTGTGTGACCCATGTGGACAAATGCACCTTGATCAGAACTAGGAAGAAAAAACGAAGCTGCTTCATCACAAAAAAGAAAAGTAGCTCACCATAAAAAAGCAAGCCCAGGGAGGATCAGAAAGATTATTCTGTGTTGTGACTTTCTGAATGAAGCTTTTACAATGTCTCTCTCCCATTGGGATACTGCATAAAATGCCAGAGGATGGCTCTTCCTCCAGCAGTGACAGAATTAGTATGCACGGAAGCACAGGATGATTATAGCCAAAATTCCCTATTGCTCCTGGGATGTGTCCAAGCACCAAAAAGGAACAACCACCCCGAGCCCCAACAAACAAACACATTTTTTACTTCTGCTTCCTTGAAAATCTAAAATTTTTCACACAGACACAAACAACGCTGATCAGACAACAGCAACAACAAAAGCTGTTGTATTAACATAGTGGTGCTCAAAGTACCACTATGTTAAGAACTTCAAAGATCTATTACATGGCCAAAGGTAGCAGAGATTTTCAGATTACCATCCACCACCGTCTGTCTTCCCAAAAGTACGAACTCGGGCAGATCCAGCTCCCATGCTGGAGGAGTGGCCAGCTGCTGCTCTCCATTCCTGCGCTGCACCCCTCTACTCAGCAAGCTCCAGTCATATGGAGATGCACCTAAGCCAGCTCCTCTGCTCCCCGATCAGAGGTGTTTCCATACCTTTGCTCCATACTGGTCTCAGAAATTTCCCAACAAGACCTTCTCTGTGATGAAGAGACCACAGCTACAAAATGCTTCCAGCACTGCTATCAGCTACAGCTTTGGATGGGATTTGAAAGAGAGGGATTGCCATCCATCATTTCAGACACGGCACATTTCAGCAGCATATTTCTTTCAAGTCAGTTTCTATCTATGGTTGCATCAAAATGTTGAGAAAATTCCAAATGAAAGGCAGTTATGATCACATTGAGGAATTTAAGACTTGTTCTAAGTGACCTCATTGAATCTCGCTGGTATCTGCTGGAAGGAAAGTCAAGCAGAGCTCAAGCAACCTGAGGCACTTAGACTGGCAACCTGGTAATGGAAAAGCCAACAAAGAGAAATGCTCTGCTGGATGTGGTACTCCCAAAGGAGGAGGAGATGATGGGGAACAGGAAAGTCACACAGAAGTCTTGGATGCAGTAACCTCATGACGGTGGAGTTCAGAATCCTAACAAGAAACAGCAGATGAGGAAGCCAAAGTTCCCCAAGAGTAGATATAATAGAGCTGATATTAGCAAGGCATGTGAAGAGCAACACGAGTGAATTTCTCACATCCATCAGCGACACAGTTAAGGCTCAGGAAAACAAAGGTCTATCTGTGAACAGGGCAGGGAAACTGGTGAGAAAGGACAGAGAAAAGATCCAGGTGCTCAGTAACTTCTCTGACTCTGTTCTTACCATTGAAACCGTCCTTCAGGATTGCATGCTACTGAGAGCAGAGAGCAAACCTGGAAGAAAGAAGACTTACGCTGGTGGAGGAGTACCTGATCAGGGAGCACTCAAATAAGCCGGGCGTATGTAACTCCATGAGGCCTAACGGGTTACACCTGTAAGCACTGAGGGAGATAGCTGATGATGTCACGAGGCTACCCGTGACTACCCGTCAAAAGACATGGTGACTTGCAAAGGATCCTGATGACTGGTTGATAACCAGTTCTATTTTCAAAAACAGCAATAAAGAAGATGTGGGGAACCAGGCTAGGCAGACTCCGTCATTTCTTGAGAAGGTGATGGACAAAATTGTTATAGGAAGTATTTTCAAACGCATGAAGGACAAAAAGATGACTGGGAGAACTCAGCAGTGTCAACAAGAGGAAATTACCTTCTTCAAGCTGACTTACAGTCTTTACAATGAGTTGACTAGCTTGATGGATAAGGCAGAAGCAGTAAACATAGCTCACCTTGACTTTAGTGAAGTCTTTGACACTTGAATCCCATAATGTCACCGCAGACAAGCTGGTGGAATATTCATTAGGTATGTGGAGAGCGAGGTGGACTGAAAACTACTGAATGGCTGGGCCCAAAGGATTGAGATCAGTGACAGAAAAAGCCTCAAACGCTTCTCCTCAAAGCTCTCAATCCATTCTCTGCAACTCTACTTAGGCTAGCACGAGTGACTGCTACAGTTCAGAGGCGCAGCAAATCACATTCTTCAGTTTACTGCTAAGAGACTGATTTATCTGTGTGTTTAACATTAATCATCTGAGGACGAGACATTCATTCCTCCTTATGTTTCATGTCTTAATGTCTTTACGTCGGTGTATCTTTCTCTCTCTGTTTAATTAGGTTTACATGATCTCTGCCACTGTTGATGAGGTGTTTAACATCAATCACCTGTTAGGCTTATGGAGATTTATATGGCCATGCTGCAACTAACACAGCCGGAAAGCAGACCAAGATCTCGAACTGATAAAATCGGGTATAAAACCTGACAAGTGTTGGCAGCCTTATTTATCTGGGTATCGAAAACTTTCTGTCCGTAAAGAAAGACCATACAGAGTACGGAATGCATCTTTGCCAGCGGTGGCACGACAGCAGGAAAAAGGGGAGAAAGCATCAAAGATGGGGAAGCGACAACCACCGTGCTGTCAGCAATACCAACACGTGTTTTTTTGCGGTCTTTCTTTTGACTTTATTTCCATGGTGCATTATTTTGTACAGTGATAAAGAGGGGCAACTGGGGCTGGTGTGTGTCTCGGCAGCTGCCTGGCCCTGGTCTCCTGGGCTCCACCACAGTTCTATTCCTGCCGGCGGGGTGGCCTCTTCTTTGTCGATGCTGAGGCCTGGGAGTCTCTGGCCTTCCGCTTCTGGGCCCGCCGGGTTCCCTCAGCTCGGCTGGTGCCAGAGGGCCCTGCCCCAGGCATTTCTGGCTCCTGGGAAGGAGCCTCTGCCTGCTCCAAGGTGGAATGTGAGTGGCTGGGACTCCCATGAAGCTCCTCCCCTGCCCTGCCCAGCATTTCGTTCCTGTTGGAGGGTGCTGGGCCAGAGACAGGAGCCTCCTCACGTGGGGCAGCTCTGGGCTCTGATGTAGAGTTGGCCTCCTCTGCCCCAGCAGCAGGGACGATGTTGAGGCCCAGCAAGCGCTGAGCCTCCCTGCTGCACCTCTGGACGGCAAAGGCGATGAATTGCCGAATGAAGCTCCCCGCGTGGCCCGGCAGGTCGTGGTCCAGGCTTTCCCTCAGGGTCTCCTCCTCCAAGCCAACGAGGCGCAGGGCTGAGATGGTACTGTTGGCCAGCCTGCGTGCACGTGGCTCCTCGGTGCCCAGGATACGGAAGAGCTTCCGTTGCAGCCAGGAGCGCAGAGGCTGCAGCAGGGCCGGGTGCTCCCTGAAGACCGAAGCCCAGGTGGCAGGGGAGAGCCCGCCCAGAGAACGCCTGGGCACTGCAGGCCATGGCCGGGCTGCCTGGGGGCCTGCAGGGCTCTCTGTGGCGATGGGTGCCACTGGAGCTGGTCTGAGGACCAGCTCCTTATAACTGTTGTCCGCTTGCACAGAGTGCACGATGGACTGCACACTCTGCTTGCAAAGCGGACACTGGGGCCTGGTGCTAGTCCACCGCTGGATGCAGTGGAAGCAGAACTGGTGGCAGCACGGCATGGTGTGTGCCGCGCTGTCCCAGTTCTCCAGGCATATGGGGCAGCGGGTGTCTAAATCTGCCTCCATGCTTCCACCAGTTGCGGTGGGCTAGGGGGAGCGGGAGATGGCAACGCGCTCCCCAGCGCTGACACTACAGCAGCAGGTGTGACGCTGGAAGAGGACAAGAGACATCAGTCACATGGCAGCCTGGGAAGGATCCCTTGTGATGTCCCCAGCCGCCAGTCTTCATACCACCTACCTATGCTGCTGCACGTGCCTCTCTAGGATGCCTGCTCTGTGCAGGGTTGAGGTAAAGAACCAGTAGCTGTGAAACGGCTGCTGAGAGCTGCAAGAGCAGCACTCAGAGCACGTTCCAGTACCAAAGCTCGCTCTGTCCACACTCCAGTCCTCGCACGCTCGCTCGGTTGGAGGTCAGGCGCAAACTGCTGGGCTGAGCCACTCCACCCACGTTAAGGCAGCGCGGGCTATGGAGTCACAATCTCTTGCCTGGTGATGCCACAAACCATCGCTTGGCCGAGCTGCTGGGCGTCACCTTCATTCGACCTTCACTTGGAGACATCACTGACCATTCCACAGCGATGTCACAGTCCATTGCTGGATCATTACCATGAACCGTCCTCACCTGCAGCACATGCTCCAGCACAAGCTTCTGGGCTTTTCCCACTGCCACTGGGCTCTCCATTCCCCACATCTCTTGTGCTTAGCACCAGTGTTTCACACCAGTATCCAGGGCCTTGGCCACATCTTCCCACAGGCCCCAGCATCTCACTCTGAGCATGGCACGCAGCCCCAGGCAGGTACAACAAAGAAGGTTTGTTCAATAAAAGGCGACGCATCTCTCTGGTAGTTGGACTTGATGATCTTAAGAGGTCTTTTTTTGCCATGGAAGAAACAGGTGACTCAATTTGGCCATAACAGAATGGTACCTTGGTATGCTTTATATCAATGTTTAGGACTCAGAAATTCACTCCTTAATTGCTCTATCAAGTCATACTTTCTACTTACAGGATAGTTGGGAGTCCATTCATTTCCAGAAATACTGCTTTTTGTATAAGTGAAAAATGAGTTAATATAAAAAAATAATGCAATACATGTATTTATGGATATATTGTGCATTCTAATTGATGTTAGAAATTGCAATTTTTTCCAAGTTTACTTGGAATCTGTGCATGCACCTATCCCAAAACTGCTGAATTGATGACTTTATATAAGTACATACACACTGAAACTATTAATATATCTCCCAAAATAAACTTCAAAGTTTGAGCCTTCTCAATTCTGCAGAGGAGCTTGAAATCTAAAGACAGGATAAGGATAATAAATTTGCTTAAAAACCTCTCTGTTACTGTTATTAAGACAGAAAGCTCAAACAAAAAATGGCTTTTAATTTGTGTGTGAGCTCTCATACATGGCACCGATCCCCGCTTGTTTAGAATTTGCTGTAGATCATCCTTTACAAAATACTTTGCCATGGTTTCACATATTGCTCCTTGAGACACTCAGTAAGTCACAATAAGTCCCGAAAAACTGTGCCACTGTTACCGAGCGCGTCACTTAACAGTCGGGCTACATAAATAAGAGAAAGCTCTCCCTGTGTGCAGATCATGAAGCAGCACATATATTTTGTCACCCTTCCACTTCCTTCTCAGCAGGAAATTTAGTGCTAGAATAAAAGCTGCATCAATCCCTGAATCTGAGATGTTTGCGGCATCTTGCCAATTCCAAAAATCCCTTTACAGCACAGAGGTTTTTGCTATGGACTACTAAGTACAAAAAGCAGCTGTAGCATCTCTGCTGAACTTTCTCATGCAAAAAGGTGAGCTTGTAGCAGCTCTAAAAATATTAAATAAAGAAATCCAAGTGCAAAACATGTTGCCACAGTGGTTTGCATAGAAATCAACCTCTTGGATCCACTTTAATTATTGTTTCCATTTAAATTTAAGCTGTAACAACTGAGATCTCTCAATTGAAAGTTTCTCTTTAATTTTTGTGACAGCCCTCTGTGTGACAGAGATGAGTAATTTCTGCCATTCTGATCTGTAATCATTTTAGAAACCCCATAGTCTGGGGGGAAGAGGAGGAGATAATGCAAGCTCCAAAGGTAAACTCCCTAAACTGTTCTCTGGGTTTCTGATTTCAGTAACGCATTACACTCTGGCTGTCAGAAAGCTCTGGGAACTAGTAAAATAAGAACTGCCTAACACAAAGACAGTTGATGGTAAGATTCCTGACTATTCTATGCCTTTGGTTTATGATATTATCTGAAGGAGGGCGGATGTAAGCTCAGGCCTAATATTCAGCACAGAAAGTAGGGCTTTGTGGAATCATGGTGATGTCCCAGCTTTTTTGCTCTTCGTCCTTTGCTTTGCTTCATTTACCCTCTTCTCACATTAACTCCAAGGTATTTCTCCCTGCAGGTGGCAGATTGAAAAGCTCTCCTGAGTTCTGCCAGGCCCAAATGTCTGGCCTTTCTCCCACTCTGGCCATCATTTATAAAAGTAAACTCTGCAGAGACACACTGTCTGTCAGTTAACTGTTTGATTTAGTTTTGACACCTTACAAATTTCTCCATTAGCTTCATGTTCATTAGCTTGTGCATTATTTTAAGCCTCGAGTTTGGCATTTTTATTTACCCGAACCTGATATACTATGATGAGAAAACTGTGAACATCTCAGTATGACAAAGGACAGAATAAAACTAATCAACATTTACTTCTCTAAGCAATTCTGGGTGTAGTCGGCACACTCTGAACGTGAGGACTGGCAAAACTGTAAATGATACCATAAATCGATCCATATCTGTCTCTCTCCTGAAGTTAGACAGAATCAGCAGTGCACGCTGAATTTGCCCGGAGGTTTAGCTGCTTCCACTAGAAACACAATGTTTCCAATTTCTGTGTGACCCATGTGGACAAATGCACCTTGATCAGAACTAGGAAGAAAAAACGAAGCTGCTTCATCACAAAAAAGAAAAGTAGCTCACCATAAAAAAGCAAGCCCAGGGAGGATCAGAAAGATTATTCTGTGTTGTGACTTTCTGAACGAAGCTTTTACAATGTCTCTCTCCCATTGGGATACTGCATAAAATGCCAGAGGATGGCTCTTCCTCCAGCAGTGACAGAATTAGTATGCACGGAAGCACAGGATGATTATAGCCAAAATTCCCTATTGCTCCTGGGATGTGTCCAAGCACCAAAAAGGAACAACCACCCCGAGCCCCAACAAACAAACACATTTTTTACATTCTGCTTCCTTGAAAATCTAAAATTTTTCACACAAACAACGCTGATCAGACAACAACAACAACAAAAGCTGTTGTATTAACATAGTGGTGCTCAAAGTACCACTATGTTAAGAACTTCAAAGATCTATTACATGGCCAAAGGTAGCAGAGATTTTCAGATTACCATCCACCACTGTCTGTCTTCCCAAAAGTACGAACTCGGGCAGATCCAGCTCCCATGCTGGAGGAGTGGCCAGCTGCTGCTCTCCATTCCTGCGCTGCACCCCTCTACTCAGCAAGCTCCAGTCATATGGAGATGCACCTAAGCCAGCTCCTCTGCTCCCCGATCAGAGGTGTTTCCATACCTTTGCTCCATACTGGTCTCAGAAATTTCCCAACAAGACCTTCTCTGTGATGAAGAGACCACAGCTACAAAATGCAGGTATTTACGCAGCAGCAGAATTACAGTTTCTGTTTGGCCGACGCTGCGTGGTTCTTCTTAATCGGAATGGTAAGAATCACCCAGACACAAACATTTCGCACAGAAACTAGGCTTTTTTTCCTGAACGCCTCACTTCACACTTAACCTGCATCAACATATATCTGCTTTTTTACTGCAGTTATTGTCCCCTGGGATCTGCAGCTCTTCTAAATCAGCCTGTCCTGCTACTCTGAATGCCTTCCTATCACCAGCAAAGATCTGTCACCTCACTTCTCACGTTCTTCTTGCCTCTCACTTATGACCGCACGAAGGAATCCACTAAAGATTTTCTAAACAGCTCCTCCCACTTTACAGCTCAAAGAAAATCTTTTACAGCCTTCCAGCTCCTTCTCAGTCTTTCAGTACGGAAGATAATGCCTTAAATTAGAATGACCGAACTTCCAGGCACATTTAGGCACAGCTGGACTGGCTGGCTCTGACTATAGTGCATCATTACCATAAGCTGTTCTGTGCCCAGTAATGTGACTCTCTAATTTCGACCTTCTGTATTTTTTTCCCACTAGAAGATTCACAGACTGCCCGTTTCCCTTTACAACGTGCTGCCTCCTGTGCGCTCCAAGCATCCAGAAGGCAAGAACTTTTCAAAGAATCTCAGAAGTCTGCCATTTATGCACTTATGTGCTGAAATTATTAATTTCTAAGAATTTCGGCAGCGGTAAATACTGCACTGGGATTTTAAAAGTTTCTCCATGGTCTGATTTTTTTTCCCCTTAGGGATCATCAAAACTAGAAGTCAGTGTCACAAAGTTTTGTGCTTCTGCATTACTTTAAATACTTTTAGAGCAGGAAGACAATTCAAAATCTGATCGTGAACATCGGATGACGTTCAAAAATACATGAAATATAAACTGGATCCTTTGTGGCTGTCTGTCTCTCGGGATAACCGTGTGAGCTACAAGACAATGCGTGCAGCTCAAATGTGGTACGCAGATGCAGAGTTTAATAGGTATCTTTAAGTACCATTAGATGATTTTACAGCTGTTGCTTGTCTCTGGCCAGCAAAGGGAAGTAGGCCATTACAGATGTTATGCTAAAAAAGAAACCATCTGCCAAAGCCAGCAGAGGCTGGTTGGGTGAATTAGCAGCTGGAGTCTACAGCTGAGAGGACCTACCCTGCTTTTTTCTGTCTGTCGCCAGACATGAGAAATTCACAATAGAAAGTCTGAAAAGAAAGGACTGGCCATTTTGGTTAGCAGTGTGTATTGGAAGTTCACACAGAAGATAAACTGAATGTTTTGGGTTCCTACTCTGACAAACAAGTCAAAATGTCAGTCCAAAGAGAACCGGACAGGTGGTAGAAGTGCACACACTTTTAAACTTCTGTCTGGCCTAGATCGAGATCACATGAAAGTAGGTGTTACAAAAGGAAATGCCAGGGACACACAGCAGCCACACAGAGACAAAATATAAACATGAGAACAATATTACTCCCCGCTGTTTTATTCAAGGAGAAAATATTATGAAAACAAAAATATGTTTTTAAATCAACTGTCATTATATTCGGTGAAATGAAAAAAAAAAAAAGGCAAATTAATCTGTGTGAGTTTGATCTTCAATATGCTTCAATATACAGTACTTCTTGTAATTAGTCACACTACCGTGAAGGCAGTTCTCATTTTTAATTCATTGCGGCTTGATGTGTGATTTTATTCACAGACTGTGTTTCCGTTCTGCTTTTTTCTGTTTGTCTATACGACGTGTGTCTCTCATCCAAGAATACCAGGAGCCAGAGAGCATGTAACTAGCTGCATGATGGGAGGTTTTCTACATGTCAGCACTGATTGCTACACCTTGTGTTATCACTCACAAGAGACATCTGCCTGTCTCCCAGCATAGCTTCCAGCACTGCTATCAGCTACAGCTTTGGATGGCGTTTGAAAGAGAGGGATTGCCATCCATCATTTCAGACACGGCACATTTCAGCAGCATATTTCTTTCTTTTAAACCAGTTTCTATCTATGGTTGCATCAAAATGTTGAGAAAATTCCAAATGAAAGGCAGTTATGATCACATTGAGGAATTTAAGACTTGTTCTAAGTGACCTCATTGAATCTCTCTGGTATCTGCTGGAGCTCAAGCAACCTGAGGCACTTAGACTGGCAACCTGGTAATGGAAAAGCCAACAAAGAGAAATGCTCTGCTGGATGTGGTACTCCCAAAGGAGGAGGAGATGATGGGGAACAGGAAAGTCACACAGAAGTCTTGGATGCAATAACCTCATGACGGTGGAGTTCAGAATCCTAACAGGAAACAGCAGATGAGAAAGCCAAAGTTCCCCAAGAGTAGATATAATAGAGCTGATATTAGCAAGGCATGTGAAGAGCAACACGAGTGAATTTCTCACATCCGTCAGCGACACAGTTAAGGCTCAGGAAAACAAAGGTCTATCTGTGAACAGGGCAGGGAAACTGGTGAGAAAGGACAGAGAAAAGATCCAGGTGCTCAGTAACTTCTTTGACTCTGTTCTTACCATTGAAACCGTCCTTCAGGATTGCATGCTACTGAGAGCAGAGAGCAAACCTGGAAGAAAGAAGACTTACGCTGGTGGAGGAGTACCTGATCAGGGAGCACTCAAATAAGCCGGGCGTATGTAACTCCATGAGGCCTAACGGGTTACACCTGTAAGCACTGAGGGAGATAGCTGATGATGTCACGAGGCTACCCGTGACGACCCTTCAAAAGACATGGTGACTTGCAAAGGATCCTGATGACTGGTTGATAACCAGTTCTATTTTCAAAAACAGCAACAAAGAAGATGTGGGGAACCAGGCTAGGCAGACTCCGTCATTTCTTGAGAAGGTGATGGACAAAATTGTTATAGGAAGTATTTTCAAACGCATGAAGGACAAAAAGATGACTGGGAGAACTCAGCAGTGTCAACAAGAGGAAATTACCTTCTTCAAGCTGACTTACAGTCTTTACAATGAGTTGACTAGCTTGATGGATAAGGCAGAAGCAGTAAACATAGCTCACCTTGACTTTAGTGAAGTCTTTGACACTTGAATCCCATAATGTCACCGCAGACAAGCTGGTGGAATATTCATTAGGTATGTGGAGAGCGAGGTGGACTGAAAACTACTGAATGGCTGGGCCCAAAGGATTGAGATCAGTGACAGAAAAAGCCTCAAACGCTTCTCCTCAAAGCTCTCAATCCATTCTCTGCAACTCTACTTAGGCTAGCACGAGTGACTGCTACAGTTCAGAGGCGCAGCAAATCACATTCTTCAGTTTACTGCTAAGAGACTGATTTATCTGTGTGTTTAACATTAATCATCTGAGGACGAGACATTCATTCCTCCTTATGTTTCATGTCTTAATGTCTTTACGTCGGTGTATCTTTCTCTCTCTGTTTAATTAGGTTTACATGATCTCTGCCACTGTTGATGAGGTGTTTAACATCAATCACCTGTTAGGCTTATGGAGATTTATATGGCCATGCTGCAACTAACACAGCCGGAAAGCAGACCAAGATCTCGAACTGATAAAATCGGGTATAAAACCTGACAAGTGTTGGCAGCCTTATTTATCTGGGTATCGAAAACTTTCTGTCCGTAAAGAAAGACCATACGGAGTACGGAATGCATCTTTGCCAGCGGTGGCACGACAGCAAGAAAAAGGGGAGAAAGCATCAAAGATGGGGAAGCGACAACCACCGTGCTGTCAGCAATACCAACACGTGTTTTTTTGCGGTCTTTCTTTTGACTTTATTTCCATGGTGCATTATTTTGTACAGTGATAAAGAGGGGCAACTGGGGCTGGTGTGTGTCTCGGCAGCTGCCTGGCCCTGGTCTCCTGGGCTCCACCACAGTTCTATTCCTGCCGGCGGGGTGGCCTCTTCTTTGTCGATGCTGAGGCCTGGGAGTCTCTGGCCTTCCGCTTCTGGGCCCGCCGGGTTCCCTCAGCTCGGCTGGTGCCAGAGGGCCCTGCCCCAGGCATTTCTGGCTCCTGGGAAGGAGCCTCTGCCTGCTCCAAGGTGGAATGTGAGTGGCTGGGACTCCCATGAAGCTCCTCCCCTGCCCTGCCCAGCATTTCGTTCCTGTTGGAGGGTGCTGGGCCAGAGACAGGAGCCTCCTCACGTGGGGCAGCTCTGGGCTCTGATGTAGAGTTGGCCTCCTCTGCCCCAGCAGCAGGGACGATGTTGAGGCCCAGCAAGCGGTGAGCCTCCCTGCTGCACCTCTGGACGGCAAAGGCGATGAATTGCCGAATGAAGCTCCCCGCGTGGCCCGGCAGGTCGTGGTCCAGGCTTTCCCTCAGGGTCTCCTCCTCCAAGCCAACGAGGCGCAGGGCTGAGATGGTACTGTTGGCCAGCCTGCGTGCACGTGGCTCCTCGGTGCCCAGGATACGGAAGAGCTTCCGTTGCAGCCAGGAGCGCAGAGGCTGCAGCAGGGCCGGGTGCTCCCTGAAGACCGAAGCCCAGGTGGCAGGGGAGAGCCCGCCCAGAGAACGCCTGGGCACTGCAGGCCATGGCCGGGCTGCCTGGGGGCCTGCAGGGCTCTCTGTGGCGATGGGTGCCACTGGAGCTGGTCTGAGGACCAGCTCCTTATAACTGTTGTCCGCTTGCACAGAGTGCACGATGGACTGCACACTCTGCTTGCAAAGCGGACACTGGGGCCTGGTGCTAGTCCACCGCTGGATGCAGTGGAAGCAGAACTGGTGGCAGCACGGCATGGTGTGTGCCGCGCTGTCCCAGTTCTCCAGGCATATGGGGCAGCGGGTGTCTAAATCTGCCTCCATGCTTCCACCAGTTGCGGTGGGCTAGGGGGAGCGGGAGATGGCAACGCGCTCCCCAGCGCTGACACTACAGCAGCAGGTGTGACGCTGGAAGAGGACAAGAGACATCAGTCACATGGCAGCCTGGGAAGGATCCCTTGTGATGTCCCCAGCCGCCAGTCTTCATACCACCTACCTATGCTGCTGCACGTGCCTCTCTAGGATGTCCCGGCTGCCTGCTCCGTGCAGGGTCGGGGTAAAGAACCAGTGGCTGTGAAACGGCTGCTGAGAGCTGCAAGAGCAGCACTCAGAGCACGTTCCAGTACCAAAGCTCGCTCTGTCCACACTCCAGTCCTCGCACGCTCGCTCGGTTGGAGGTCAGGCGCAAACTGCTGGGCTGAGCCACTCCACCCACGTTAAGGCAGCGCGGGCTATGGAGTCACAATCTCTTGCCTGGTGATGCCACAAACCATCGCTTGGCCGAGCTGCTGGGCGTCACCTTCATTCCACCTTCACTTGGAGACATCACTGACCATTCCACAGCGATGTCACAGTCCATTGCTGGATCATTACCATGAACCGTCCTCACCTGCAGCACATGCTCCAGCACAAGCTTCTGGGCTTTTCCCACTGCCACTGGGCTCTCCATTCCCCACATCTCTTGTGCTTAGCACCAGTGTTTCACACCAGTATCCAGGGCCTTGGCCACATCTTCCCACAGGCCCCAGCATCTCACTCTGAGCATGGCACGCAGCCCCAGGCAGGTACAACAAAGAAGGTTTGTTCAATAAAAGGTGACGCATCTCTCTGGTAGTTGGACTTGATGATCTTAAGAGGTCTTTTTTTGCCATGGAAGAAACAGGTGGCTCCATTTGGCCATAACAGAATGATACCTTGGTATGCTGTATATCAATGTTTAGGACTCAGAAATTCACTCCTTAATTGCTCTATCAAGTCATACTTTCTACTTACAGGATAGTTGGGAATCCATTCATTTCCAGAAATACTGCTTTTTGTATAAGTGAAAAATGAGTTTATATAAAAAAATAATGCAATACATGTATTTATGGATATATTGTGCATTCTAATTGATGTTAGAAATTGCAATTTTTTCCAAGTTTACTTGGAATCTGTGCATGCACCCATCCCAGAATTGCTGAATGGATGACTTTATTTAAGTACCTACACACTGAAACTATTAATATATCTCCCAAAATAAACTTCAAAGTTTGAGCCTTCTCAATTCTGCAGAGGAGCTTGAAATCTAAAGACAGGATAAGGATAATAAATTTGCTTAAAAAACTCTCTGTTACTGTTATTAAGACAGAAAGCTCAAACAAAAAATGGCTTTTAATTTGTGTGTGAGCTCTCATACATGGCACCGACCCCCGCTTGTTTAGAATTTGCTGTAGATCATCCTTTACAAAATACTTTGCCATGGTTTCACATATTGCTCCTTGAGACACTCAGTAAGTCACAATAAGTCCCGAAAAAACTGTGCCACTGTTACCGAGTGCGTCACTTAACAGTCGGGCTACATAAATAAGAGAAAGCTCTCCCTGTGTGCAGATCATGAAGCAGCACATATATTTTGTCACCCTTCCACTTCCTTCTCAGCAGGAAATTTAGTGCTAGAATAAAAGCTGCATCGATCCCTGAATCTGAGATGTTTGTGGCATCTTGCCAATTCAAAAATCCCTTTATAGCACAGAGGTTTTTGCTATGGACTACTGAGTACAAAAAGCAGCTGTAGCATCTCTGCTGAACTTTCTCATGCAAAAAGGTGAGCTTGTAGCAGCTCTAAAAATATTAAATAAAGAAATCCAAGTGCCAAACATGTTGCCACAGTGGTTTGCATAGAAATCAACCTCTTGGATCCACTTTAATTATTGTTTCCATTTAAATTTAAGCTGTAACAACTGAGATCTCTCAATTGAAAGTTTCTCTTTAATTTTTGTGACAGCCCTCTGTGTGACAGAGATGAGTAATTTCTGCCATTCTGATCTGTAATCATTTTAGAAACCCCATAGTCTGGGGGGAAGAGGAGGAGATAATGCAAGCTCCAAAGGTAAACTCCCTAAACTGTTCTCTGGGTTTCTGATTTCAGTAACGCATCACACTCTGGCTGTCAGAAAGCTCTGGGAACTAGTAAAATAAGAACTGCCTAACACAAAGACAGTTGATGGTAAGATTCCTGACTATTCTATGCCTTTGGTTTATGATATTATCTGAAGGAGGGCGGATGTAAGCTCAGGCCTAATATTCAGCACAGAAAGTAGGGCTTTGTGGAATCATGGTGATGTCCCAGCTTTTTTGCTCTTCGTCCTTTGCTTTGCTTCATTTACCCTCTTCTCACATTAACTCCAAGGTATTTCTCCCTGCAGGTGGCAGATTGAAAAGCTCTCCTGAGTTCTGCCAGGCCCAAATGTCTGGCCTTTCTCCCACTCTGGCCATCATTTATAAAAGTAAACTCTGCAGAGACACACTGTCTGTCAGTTAACTGTTTGATTTAGTTTTGACACCTTACAAATTTCTCCATTAGCTTCATGTTCATTAGCTTGTGCATTATTTTAAGCCTCGAGTTTGGCATTTTTATTTACCCGAACCTGATATACTATGATGAGAAAACTGTGAACATCTCAGTATGACAAAGGACAGAATAAAACTAATCAACATTTACTTCTCTAAGCAATTCTGGGTGTAGTCGGCACACTCTGAACGTGAGGACTGGCAAAACTGTAAATGATACCATAAATCGATCCATATCTGTCTCTCTCCTGAAGTTAGACAGAATCAGCAGTGCACGCTGAATTTGCCCGGAGGTTTAGCTGCTTCCACTAGAAACACAATGTTTCCAATTTCTGTGTGACCCATGTGGACAAATGCACCTTGATCAGAACTAGGAAGAAAAAACGAAGCTGCTTCATCACAAAAAAGAAAAGTAGCTCACCATAAAAAAGCAAGCCCAGGGAGGATCAGAAAGATTATTCTGTGTTGTGACTTTCTGAACGAAGCTTTTACAATGTCTCTCTCCCATTGGGATACTGCATAAAATGCCAGAGGATGGCTCTTCCTCCAGCAGTGACAGAATTAGTATGCACGGAAGCACAGGATGATTATAGCCAAAATTCCCTAGTGCTCCTGGGATGTGTCCAAGCACCAAAAAGGAACAACCACCCCGAGCCCCAACAAACAAACACATTTTTTACATTCTGCTTCCTTGAAAATCTAAAATTTTTCACACAGACAACGCTGATCAGACAACAACAACAACAAAAGCTGTTGTATTAACATAGTGGTGCTCAAAGTACCACTATGTTAAGAACTTCAAAGATCTATTACATGGCCAAAGGTAGCAGAGATTTTCAGATTACCATCCACCACTGTCTGTCTTCCCAAAATTAAGGACTCGGGCAGATCCAGCTCCCATGCTGGAGGAGTGGCCAGCTGCTGCTCTGCATTCCTGCGCTGCACCCCTCTACTCAGCAAGCTCCAGTCATATGGAGATGCACCTAAGCCAGCTCCTCTGCTCCCCGATCAGAGGTGTTTCCATACCTTTGCTCCATACTGGTCTCAGAAATTTCCCAACAAGACCTTCTCTGTGATGAAGAGACCACAGCTACAAAATGCTTCCAGCACTGCTATCAGCTACAGCTTTGGATGGGATTTGAAAGAGAGGGATTGCCATCCATCATTTCAGACACGGCACATTTCAGCAGCATATTTCTTTCAAGTCAGTTTCTATCTATGGTTGCATCAAAATGTTGAGAAAATTCCAAATGAAAGGCAGTTATGATCACATTGAGGAATTTAAGACTTGTTCTAAGTGACCTCATTGAATCTCGCTGGTATCTGCTGGAAGGAAAATCAAGCAGAGCTCAAGCAACCTGAGGCACTTAGACTGGCAACCTGGTAATGGAAAAGCCAACAAAGAGAAATGCTCTGCTGGATGTGGTACTCCCAAAGGAGGAGGAGATGATGGGGAACAGGAAAGTCACACAGAAGTCTTGGATGCAGTAACCTCATGACGGTGGAGTTCAGAATCCTAACAAGAAACAGCAGATGAGGAAGCCAAAGTTCCCCAAGAGTAGATATAATAGAGCTGATATTAGCAAGGCATGTGAAGAGCAACACGAGTGAATTTCTCACATCCGTCAGCGACACAGTTAAGGCTCAGGAAAACAAAGGTCTATCTGTGAACAGGGCAGGGAAACTGGTGAGAAAGGACAGAGAAAAGATCCAGGTGCTCAGTAACTTCTTTGACTCTGTTCTTACCATTGAAACCATCCTTCAGGATTGCATGCTACTGAGAGCAGAGAGCAAACCTGGAAGAAAGAAGACTTACGCTGGTGGAGGAGTACCTGATCAGGGAGCACTCAAATAAGCCGGGCGTATGTAACTCCATGAGGCCTAACGGGTTACACCTGTAAGCACTGAGGGAGATAGCTGATGATGTCACGAGGCTACCCGTGACGACCCTTCAAAAGACATGGTGACTTGCAAAGGATCCTGATGACTGGTTGATAACCAGTTCTATTTTCAAAAACAGCAACAAAGAAGATGTGGGGAACCAGGCTAGGCAGACTCGGTCATTTCTTGAGAAGGTGATGGACAAAATTGTTATAGGAAGTATTTTCAAACGCATGAAGGACAAAAAGATGACTGGGAGAACTCAGCAGTGTCAACAAGAGGAAATTACCTTCTTCAAGCTGACTTACAGTCTTTACAATGAGTTGACTAGCTTGATGGATAAGGCAGAAGCAGTAAACATAGCTCACCTTGACTTTAGTGAAGTCTTTGACACTTGAATCCCATAATGTCACCGCAGACAAGCTGGTGGAATATTCATTAGGTATGTGGAGAGCGAGGTGGACTGAAAACTACTGAATGGCTGGGCCCAAAGGATTGAGATCAGTGACAGAAAAAGCCTCAAACGCTTCTCCTCAAAGCTCTCAATCCATTCTCTGCAACTCTACTTAGGCTAGCACGAGTGACTGCTACAGTTCAGAGGCGCAGCAAATCACATTCTTCAGTTTACTGCTAAGAGACTGATTTATCTGTGTGTTTAACATTAATCATCTGAGGACGAGACATTCATTCCTCCTTATGTTTCATGTCTTAATGTCTTTACGTCGGTGTATTTTTCTCTCTCTGTTTAATTAGGTTTACATGATCTCTGCCACTGTTGATGAGGTGTTTAACATCAATCACCTGTTAGGCTTATGGAGATTTATATGGCCATGCTGCAACTAACACAGCCGGAAAGCAGACCAAGATCTCGAACTGATAAAATCGGGTATAAAACCTGACAAGTGTTGGCAGCCTTATTTATCTGGGTATCGAAAACTTTCTGTCCGTAAAGAAAGACCATACGGAGTACGGAATGCATCTTTGCCAGCAGTGGCATGACAGCAGGAAAAAGGGGAGAAAGCATCAAAGATGGGGAAGCGACAACCACCGTGCTGTCAGCAATACCAACACGTGTTTTTTTGCGGTCTTTCTTTTGACTTTATTTCCATGGTGCATTATTTTGTACAGTGATAAAGAGGGGCAACTGGGGCTGGTGTGTGTCTCGGCAGCTGCCTGGCCCTGGTCTCCTGGGCTCCACCACAGTTCTATTCCTGCTGGCGGGGTGGCCTCTTCTTTGTCGATGCTGAGGCCTGGGAGTCTCTGGCCTTCCGCTTCTGGGCCCGCCGGGTTCCCTCAGCTCGGCTGGTGCCAGAGGGCCCTGCCCCAGGCATTTCTGGCTCCTGGGAAGGAGCCTCTGCCTGCTCCAAGGTGGAATGTGAGTGGCTGGGACTCCCATGAAGCTCCTCCCCTGCCCTGCCCAGCATTTCGTTCCTGTTGGAGGGTGCTGGGCCAGAGACAGGAGCCTCCTCACGTGGGGCAGCTCTGGGCTCTGATGTAGAGTTGGCCTCCTCTGCCCCAGCAGCAGGGACGATGTTGAGGCCCAGCAAGCGGTGAGCCTCCCTGCTGCACCTCTGGACGGCAAAGGCGATGAATTGCCGAATGAAGCTCCCCGCGTGGCCCGGCAGGTCGTGGTCCAGGCTTTCCCTCAGGGTCTCCTCCTCCAAGCCAACGAGGCGCAGGGCTGAGATGGTACTGTTGGCCAGCCTGCGTGCACGTGGCTCCTCGGTGCCCAGGATACGGAAGAGCTTCCGTTGCAGCCAGGAGCGCAGAGGCTGCAGCAGGGCCGGGTGCTCCCTGAAGACCGAAGCCCAGGTGGCAGGGGAGAGCCCGCCCAGAGAACGCCTGGGCACTGCAGGCCATGGCCGGGCTGCCTGGGGGCCTGCAGGGCTCTCTGTGGCGATGGGTGCCACTGGAGCTGGTCTGAGGACCAGCTCCTTATAACTGTTGTCCGCTTGCACAGAGTGCACGATGGACTGCACACTCTGCTTGCAAAGCGGACACTGGGGCCTGGTGCTAGTCCACCGCTGGATGCAGTGGAAGCAGAACTGGTGGCAGCACGGCATGGTGTGTGCCGCGCTGTCCCAGTTCTCCAGGCATATGGGGCAGCGGGTGTCTAAATCTGCCTCCATGCTTCCACCAGTTGCGGTGGGCTAGGGGGAGCGGGAGATGGCAACGCGCTCCCCAGCGCTGACACTACAGCAGCAGGTGTGACGCTGGAAGAGGACAAGAGACATCAGTCACATGGCAGCCTGGGAAGGATCCCTTGTGATGTCCCCAGCCGCCAGTCTTCATACCACCTACCTATGCTGCTGCACGTGCCTCTCTAGGATGTCCCGGCTGCCTGCTCCGTGCAGGGTCGGGGTAAAGAACCAGTGGCTGTGAAACGGCTGCTGAGAGCTGCAAGAGCAGCACTCAGAGCACGTTCCAGTACCAAAGCTCGCTCTGTCCACACTCCAGTCCTCGCACGCTCGCTCGGTTGGAGGTCAGGCGCAAACTGCTGGGCTGAGCCACTCCACCCACGTTAAGGCAGCGCGGGCTATGGAGTCACAATCTCTTGCCTGGTGATGCCACAAACCATCGCTTGGCCGAGCTGCTGGGCGTCACCTTCATTCCACCTTCACTTGGAGACATCACTGACCATTCCACAGCGATGTCACAGTCCATTGCTGGATCATTACCATGAACCGTCCTCACCTGCAGCACATGCTCCAGCACAAGCTTCTGGGCTTTTCCCGCTGCCACTGGGCTCTCCATTCCCCACATCTCTTGTGCTTAGCACCAGTGTTTCACACCAGTATCCAGGGCCTTGGCCACATCTTCGCAAGGCCCCAGCATCTCACTCTGAGCATGGCACGCAGCCCCAGGCAGGTACAACAAAGAAGGTTTGTTCAATAAAAGGTGACGCATCTCTCTGGTAGTTGGACTTGATGATCTTAAGAGGTCTTTTTTTGCCATGGAAGAAACAGGTGGCTCCATTTGGTCAATGGATTGAGATCAGTGACAGAAAGAGCAGCCTGAGGCAAAGTGTATCTCAGGGCTCAACACGGATGTCCATACTATCAAAATTATTCACTAATGATGTGGATATTGGAGCAGTGTGCCACAGGTTTGCAGATAATCCAAAAATGTTCTAAAGCTGGAAGGAATGGCTGATAAACCAGACAGTGTGCTACTGGGCCAAGTGCTCTCAACAGGCTGGAGGCTAGTGTCATTACGTTCGCCATGGGTTAATGTACTAGTTCATCCTCTCTCACAGGATGAACTAGTACATTCCTGGGGCTGTGTGGCTAGAAAGTAGCTTTCCTGAGAAGGACCTTGGTGGACAAGAAACTGATCATGAACCAGCAAAGTGCTCTCATGGCAAAAGAAGCCAACAGAATCCTGGACTGCTATAGGACAAGCACTGGTTGAAGGTCAAAGAAGGTGATCCCTCCCTCTCCTAAGCAGCAGTGTGGCAACTGCTTGAGTGCTGTGTCCAGTTCTGGGAATCTCCAATACAAGACAGGGACTTCACTGGATTGACCCCAGAACAGTGCCATAAGGATGTTAAAAGAAGCATCTCTTATATACGAGAAGAGGCTGAGGTGGAACTCTTCAGCCTGGAGAAGGCTTCAAAGGATCTCATCTATGTACATAAATACTGATGGGAAGGAATGAAAAGATGAGAGTGCCATTTCTGCTCCACAGTGCCCACTGACAGGACAGGAGACAGTGGGCACAAATTGTAATGCACACAATTCTACCTGAACATAAGAAAACACTTATTTGCTGTGAGGGTGATCAAACACTGCAACTTAAGAAGACGGGGAGTCTCTACCTCCAGGAGTTGTTCGAAACCCAAATGGACATGGTCCTGGACAACTTGTTCTGCATGAGCACCCTTCACTGGGAAGACTGGATCAGATCATCTCAAAGGTCCCTTTCAGTCTAAATAAACCTATGATTCAGTCATTCTGTCAAAAAAGTTCAGCAAAGTCTGTGTACCTGAGGAAAAGCAGAATGAGTCCCAACACTGGATAGTTTGTTCTTATTGCTGCAAGAAGAGTGAAAAGAAGTACTAATAAGTACTAAAGTTTATAAATGCTTATTTAGTAACCTGGGGCAGGTAACAGTTTATCACAGCACACAACATGTTTTAAGACTGAAAAGAAGCTGTTCAATTTAAAAATGGAAAATTCCAAAAAACAATTTACTAGTAAAAATGGGAAAAAAAATTATCAGAGGGAATAAATCTTTAATCAGACCTCTAATGCCGTGTGTGGCCTACAGTTATACATCTCTACTTGTACTATGCTGAAAGTAAGGCAGAGTTCATCTTCTGTTTCTATTACAGATTAGGTTTTGTGGGTTTGAGTGTAGGACACAGCTTTAATGTTTTGCATGGTCTCTGGCTGCCCAACACAGAACACCTGACGGAGAACAGTTTGTCCCATACTGTATCACATTAAAATATGTTCTGTACATTACAGTAGTACTGGCTTATCTCTGCGGATATACATGTGTTGGAGAACTATTCCCAGACTTCTAGCACACCTGTGGTTTAGTACAGAATAGAGTGCAGATAGGAAAAAGAATGGGCCTGTGCATTTCAGCCTCCACAATCTGCACTACTTCCAGTTACAGAAAACCTTAGCTTAATTTTCCTAGCTTTGCAATATAAAACCATTTTTTCCTTCTACAAGTTTTATGGGAGTCTCAGATTTAAGGTTTAGAAATCTCACTGGAATTTAAAGACATTTCTTCAAGCCTGACTCTATTCTCTTCGTATTTATATATACGCATTGCAAAACCCAACCTGATGATTAAAAAAAAAAAATTATAGAAAATTACAATATCAACAAAACAAAAAGATTCTAGTAAAACGGAAATACATATTGTGAATTATAAATTAAATGCTCACTTGAAGAAAATATTACCCAAAAGATCAAGGAAGACATTGTGGCCATCAGCATTTATGATAAGAATGGAAAGATTTTTTAATGCTATTGAAACAAGAGCTGTTATGTGTCTTAGTAGGTGAGCCTTCATAATAGGAGACATGCTGGGATAAGCTCAGGCAGATAACAAAAGAGATAACAAGCACATTTTTCATTTCAGCTGAAGGCTACATCCCATGAATGTTTTTTAATGCTTTGAATATTTACACAATCGCTTGTTTTACTGTTAAGTTCCTCAGCTCCTGTGCAAGCACCTGCAGCTTCCAAGGGATGTCCTCAGCACTCTCCAATCCGATATGCAAAGCTAAACTTTATCACAACTGTGGCAGTAGAAGTCCCTAAGAGAAAACCTGATCCCTCTGTGTCAACAACCCTCAAGTCCTTTTTTTTCTTTTTTCCATAAAGCAGGTATATTACTGCACCATTCTTTCACACACACTGTTAACTGATAACATCAGTGCAAAGTGAAATATAAGCACTGATTCTCCTCACAAAATTTTTGCCTTTTGAGTGTGACAGCTATTGTAATGTAAGGAGTTTTAAAAACATGCTCAGCCAAAGACGATCTATGAAGCACTAAAAGGTGTATCTAGGTGTAGATTCCTTATTTTCACTTCAAAGGATAACAAAAGGATGCATCTTTCTTTGTACCCGAAATCTTCCAACCACTCTGTTCTTAAGCTGTAAAATTTTGGTTGTAAAAATTTTGGTTGGCTGTAAAAGTTTGGTTTCATACCTGCAGAAAGCCCAAACTATCAGAAAATTGAAATGAGCAGATCATCAAATGAGCATGAAGATAACAAAGTAGGACTGATGTTTGTGAGATGCGGATTCTCGGAAGAATTCCCCAGATCAAAGTGTATTCTAACACCTTCAAGGGAATCTCTAAAATGCACGTAGTTGGAGATTGGGTAAACAGCACCCTTCACTTTTCCTATATTCATTTCCCAAAGATACCCAAAGACAGACCAGGTAGCATGGATTCTTTCCATACATTTGTACAACCATTCTTCTGCAAATTATGTGCTCATAATCTATCAATATGGAAAAATGTATTTCAAAATCTGTCATCTTGTATCCTTTGCTCCGTTAAAATATCTAGGGGAATCAAAATTGAAAGCTTTCCCCTTGAATGGGAAAACTAAAAATGTATGGTATTGGTGTCTGAAGACTGCAGTTTTTATTCTCTTTATTCCAAATTCATACACAAAAAGCTAACACTTTAGGAACAGACAGAGAATATTCTTAGAATCACTGACACCTGTCTCTGGATTCATGAAAGCACCACCACCATATAATAGAAGAAAGATCTCTTATGAAGACTACTTTGATTACCTGAGCTTTAGTCTCTTACTTGACAAATGAAATAGCAAAATTTAACTTGTTTAACAGACCTCTTCAAAATTATAATATTACTATTTTTAATTAAAAAAAAAATAATCCAAAACCTAAAAACAACAACAACAAAAGGGAGTCATGCTATGCAACTAATTTTACAGCAAAAATTCTAAAAGCTGCATTCTAAACAGATATATTGCTTTAATGTCCAGATATCCATGGGGACTTTTCTAAAAGGTCTGATCTCATCCAGCACATGGTTTGGAAGTGTCTCTGTTGTTGAATATTATAGCTCCAAGTTTTCAGGATTTATCTGTTATAGGGCTGAGCTCTTTCTATTGTGGCTCATTAAAGCTGACAGTGTATGAACAGCAATTACCATTAATTTACCCCTCTAATGGTGATAAAACACATTTATTGATAAACTATTATGTTTCTCAGTTCAGACAAACATCTGCGTCTTAAAAGCAAAGGGTTTTTTTTGTTTTGCTTTGTATTTTTCTTTTTCCATATCCAGGAAAGAGTTTTGTCTTTCCAAGACAATCTGTTCATTGTCTTTCCTTTTCCCTTCCAACTATTAATATACTTTTGATTATTCCCCTCTTGAGCATCTCTTATTCCAGATGGCTTGGTAACTTTCCTTTTGTTTTTGCTGAGTCAAAGTGCCACTGATTCTCATTATGAGAAGGAAATAAAATTTTCCATCATACATTTTCAGCCTTATGAATGGGTGCAGCCCCCAGGCTGTGCTTTAGATGCATGCCGCTCAGTAGGATGGAAAGAGTAAAAAAAAACCATCTTTGCCAGCACTGGCAGTAAAACCTGTCCCACTCAGTGCTAGGTTGCTGAGATGATCTGAACATTGGTTGGGTCTTAATCTTCAACTTTGCTGCAATTGGATTTTTCTTTTAAATCATACAGAACAGTCATTCATCAATCACCATGGCCTTGCACTTACACACAGTCTTGAGGAGCTTATGCGCAGCCCAGAAAGCTTTCCAAATTAAAGTAAACTTTTGAAAAGTAACACAAATGAAACATTACAGATATTTGTATTTTAAGAAATTCCTATCGCTATCTGCATGCAAAAGTACCAACCGTGCATCTGTGGTGCATCTTTTGTTGGAAAGTGTTTTATATCAGTCTTTGAGGAAAACAAAACCATTTCAACCTTGGCTTAGTGGTTTTCCCCACCTAAAAATTCTTTGAAGCTGAAAGTGTTAGCACAAGACTTTGGATCTCATATGAACAGTGACAAACACTGAAAATAATTCAGTATTTCCAGAGTCCTGCAGCACATATAAGTTCTGTGGCACATGGCCTACTGAAGCAAACCATTTTTTTTTTTCTGTAAGAGTTCTCTGTAATACAGAGGTGACAGTCCAGCCTAGCAACAACTGTCAAAATGCAGGGCCTTTCTCTGGGCACCCCATGTTAGAGCAAGCCACAGTGTTAACAAGAGCTGTCTGGCATCTCAGTGTGCTGCTCAGGCACATAGAAGCAGCACTAATCAGCAACAAAGGAGAAGTTTGTTGCTATCATTAAGACAGTTCTGTCTTATGAGGTTCTATCCACACAATTGGTAGACGGTAAGAATGAAGACAGTTGTTTCAGATCACTTCTGTGACTCATCGGATCTCTTCTTTGCAGGTCAAGAGCTTGTCCCCTCACATACAGAAGTGCAGCCTTCATCTTTTGCTTTCAAATGCCAGGAGGTGCATGTAGGACACGGAGTCCATCTTCTCTTTCACTGCAAGCAGTTTTTGCTACATGTGGGCAGCAACTACATGTCATGAGAACATTCAAGGAGCAAAAGAACATCAATGAAATCCAAGTTGCCATTGTACTCCCGTGCAACTCTAACAGACAGCCAACATGCAGAATCTTGTGGGGGTAACACAGTTTTTTGAGGACAGCAGCATTGAATGGAGCTCCACAGATCTGAACACAATGCATGTGTAAGGTTGTACGTGTCACAGGTATAGCTTGAGGGCAGCTGTTACAGGAGCAGGGGAAGCTGCATAGAAAGGCAAGCCTGGATATAGCAGCAGACTGGAAAATACAGCTCACAGTTATCAAGAAAGCCCTCTGCTCACCACCTAAGGAAAGCATGCTGTTGAACACACATACAGAATTACTGCCTTTACAGCCATGGAAAGACAGCAGCCAGTATGAACTCTGCTTGCTTTGCTACAACACTTTGACAAAGCTAAATGGAAGTCTTTTTTCTCTGCTATGGCAGACCCACTGAAGCACAGAGCTTCCCTGATGTCTCCTGACACACAGACATTGTCGGCGTGCTAATCGGAGCACACACACACACTCCACGGAAGCAAGAAACATAAGCTTGATAAACATCCACATTTGTTCTGTTGTTCCAAGTGTTTTCCATTACTTTGTTTTCTGCCACCCTGCAAGGACCAATACACACACAAATACATTTCCTTACCATCTCAACAGCCTCAAGGATTAAGTCAGTAGAAGAAATACAGCTATTTTCTTTCAGATGACATCACACACTAAATTTCAAGTTGATTTTTTCAAGTGTTCAACAGCTAAGTCAGAAATTTAGAGTCCTCAGTGTGAAGAAATACTGTGGACTACATGCCAGTGGAACCAACCACTAAGAGAGAAGACCCACTCTCAGGCTCAGATGCTAAGCTTCTTTTAGAGTCACTACCACTACTGCTCCCTTTCATGTGGCAAAGGCCTGGCCTTCGTAGAAGTGCATACAATTGCACTCATGGAGAAAAGATAAAGTGTGACGCAGTGAATCAAATAATAACGTACATCTTTGAAGAGAAAACAAAAGAGGATGCCATGACACATGCAGTGCCGCAGCAAGTGGGCAGATGAAGACAGTGTTCCAGGCAATCTGCAGCAGTAAAACCAACTTCAGCAGACGCCATGCCAAACATCTTTTTCTCTGGAAGTCTTTCTTCTCATAATCCCCTACCAACATTTGCTTAGCCAAGTGTTTAAGCTCCTTGAGGGAGAGAACTCACACATAAATCTGCACAGAAAAGTACCAACATTTGCCTGTAATGTAATCGCCACCAAATAGGTGGCAATCATATTTCAAAACAGTTCTGATAATCAAACTGATTGTTTTTGTTAGCTTGTTTGTTTGTTTTTTTCCTGCAGCATTCAGAGGACAAAACAGTGCTTAAAAATGTTTCAAACTATCTGCATGTCATTCTTGTTTTTGTTTTTAAAGAATACAGGCTCACACGTGGCTCTTATTAACACAAGGGGTTTCTAACCACGTACTTTTTAAGTACATATTTGACTTTCCTCCAAAAATTATCTATAAAAGACACAAGGGCTTCATTTAAAAGAAACTAACGAGTTTCCTCTTGTTAAGATTTTTAATTTTGCTCTATTTGGACACTACTGAAACTAGAGGGCCAAATCAGTATTTGATAGAAGAAGGAAAACATAAAGGCAGTACCGGTGGATGTTTCTCTGTCCAAAGCAAAGATCATGTCCTCACTCTAGGCCTTTCAGAAGTCCCTGAGAACCACACCATTATAGCACTCCAGCTGTTCTACAATGAAGTTAAACTGTGAGTATGCTTAAACAGGACTAAACTAATTTCAAACTTCTACGACCACATTTTATTCTGATCACTGTTATCACATGGCTGGGGTAGCTGAAAATTGCATTAACAGTTCTTCCCCCTTGGCCAGATACATACCCAAAAGTACAGATGTTGTGCTCAAAAAAGTCACCTTAACAATGAAAATATTCTGTGGGAGTGTCATGAATTTTCTACACTCTTTCTGAGCTTAAATAACAGCTTAGATTTGACAAAATAGGCATAGGTAAAAAGTAACAAATAGAAAAGCTAGTACTTGTGAAACTTATTTTGTTTGGGTTCCAAGAAATCATGAAGCAGCAAAGGCATTATGAACCATAAATACCACTCCTACACACAATGCTTTGCAGCATAACAGACAAAGTCTGTTTTATAAGGGTTCGTATAAGGAGCTGTTTTCCCTGTTCATCAAGGAAAGGAATGCACACAAGGCTGTGGAATGCAGACAGAACTCACTTCTAGAAAACCCACTTTCCCAGGCAAAGCACATTCAAATATATCAAATTTCCCACACTTGGAGTTCACCACAAGCTCAGTCCCAGTATCACAGACCAAACAGACATCAGCCATGCTGTGAAGGCTGCTGAAGAGATCAGGTCACAAGTTCGGGTCGGAAAGAAACTGCAGTAGTGAAGGTGCAGACCCTGCAGGAGTAATTCAATTCAAGCAATGTGCCACAGCATGTGCCATCTCAGTGTGCTGCTCCTGAAGGTTGATGGGATGATCCACGTGACTCCCTACTATGACTAATTTGCAGTGAGAGGGGTTGAGGATTGTCCAAATTACTTCTGGATTCATCTCCTATTCCTGTAAGGGCATTTAACACGGGCTAATCAAGTCATTTTAGATACCAAACAAAAACTGAGAGTGAAATTGCTTGAAAACAAAATTAATCAGCAAAAATAAATGCAATATTTAAAAGGCCAAATATTCATCTATCTAGCAGATGGTAAGATTCACCATACAGATGGAGAGAACACAATATCAGCTGCTTTTGTTAGTACTCTTGAAATGGCATATTCATACACCAGTTTAGTTTACAGAGAAATACCTGCTAGGTTATGAATCACTGGAAGAGCTAAAAGGGAAGAAGGGGAAGAGGTTCATGCATATAAACATCTCATAAAAATATATACATGTTATTTTCCTGGCACATATATTTCCAAACACAAAACTTTCTAAAAACAAGTGTTACTGCTCAAACTTTGCTACAGCACAATCAATAAGCACAGAATTTACACACTTCAGTGACTGGAGAAAACTATAGCAGTGCAATAACCTGTCTTGCTGAATTTTCTTCATTTACTCATCGTCCAAAACCCAGGAAGAAAACTCTCTAATGTGATGCTAGAAAACAGCATTCCTTTACTCCTCATGATGTGCATCTTGGACCCTCTCAGTGTTCGGGTTCCACATTTATACAGTTAAGACATACATATGCATTCCATTGGCATACATATTCTTTCTCAAGGACTCATAGATCTGTGCTAATGTCCCTTTGGGCATTCACAGTGGTATTCAGGGTGGCTGAGCACCCACCTACTTCTTCCTCTCCTTTCACCATCAGCTTAATCACTGAAACCTTTGACTCACTTTCATCCAAATTTCCCCAGTCTGGAAGATCCCATTGCTTGTTAGGCCACAGTGAGCCACTTTTTAAAAACAATGTCTGTGGAAACTGAAGAAAATGTCTTTGCACATTTTGAGGCAAAAGATTCTATTGTGACTCGAGTACTTCTTGAGAGGCAAAATCATTGAAGCAGAGATAAAAGTGTTCTATTGTATCCCCAAGGCAAAATTCTTGAGGAAAAACAAGTGTTTACCCACTAAAGCTGAAATGGAAAATTTTAGAACTATAACTTATGGATTCCTTTAGCTAAACTAATATATTGGTTCTTAAACTAATGTACTAATCCCTACTGCTAAGCAAGCCAACGTATATCACACAACAGATGTAGTTGTGTAGTTGTTCAGATATGCTGAAGAAGGGACCATTGATGGGCAGCAACAACAGAAAGGAAAAAAGCTTTACAACACGAATGCCTTCTTTAGCCCAAATACAGCACTAATCAAAGTGGTGTAAAATTCAGCAAGAAAGGAGTGTCTGGAATTTACAACTGCCTTCAGCTGGCGGCCTGCAGCTATACCCATCCACCAGTGATGACTGAACAATCAGCTAACAGCCAGGCTTCTGAACCCTCCTGTCAGCCCTTGGCAAAGCTTGGCTTAAAGAGAAGAAAAAAAAATGCTGTCGCAATTACACTTTTTTTTTATTATTATTGCAGGGCCTACAGGCTGAAGGCAGTGTCAGACCCTAGATGCAGCAATTGTAATGGATGCAGCAATTGTAATGGATGCAAAAGATGAAGAAAACTAGCAAATGGCAGTTAACACCATGCTTCTCAAATACCAAGCACCTCTGCACTCCTTGGGAAAGTAAAAGCAACAGTAGTCTTTGTTCACAGCCACCAGTCACCTGCAACTCTTTTTCTGGAAAAGGGCTAGAAGGCCCCACAGTCTTGGTCTGCTTTTATACATGAGAAGCCCTGTGGGGACATACGGGGTTCTTCTTTGGGAAGGAGTTACACATGTGCTCCATGCATACATTTTGGAACTGTCAGCTACTAAAATCATGCGTTCACAAGTGTGGAGATGGCAATGCATTTCTAAAGATATATTAAGTTTTCAGCTGACGTCTCAGGCTTTAAACACTTTAAGAATATGCTGTCCTTTCGACCAGCCATAACTAGGCTGTTCAATTACAGTAATTTAATACTTTTAAATCCTATTGCACACAAACTCTCACAGCTTAGAAGTGATTTTGTACTTCAACTAAATGCCAAATTGCACCTTCTTAAGCTGCTTCATCAGTTTGTAATCAGTTTAGCTCTTGTTCCTTGAGCAGCTTGTCAGCACTGAGATCAGAATTACATATTGCAGGACAATTCAGGCTAGCAGGGCCTCCAGGAGGCCTAGAGCCCAGTTTCCTGCTTGACATAGCCTTGAGATCAGATGAGGACACTTGGGGCTTTACACAGTTTGGCCTTGAGAATTCCCTGTTCTGGTTTATTTCAGCAGAAGCCTCTGTCTCCTGTTCTGCCTTTGTATTTCAAGCCATGGACCTGTAACTGGTAACTGAAGCCCCAACACACTCTAAGAAGCCATGTTAGAAACTAGCATCAGCAGTTTCATCAGTGTGTCCTAAGCAGGCACACAGTACAAACTCTGCCACATTATTCCTCTCCCAGTGAGGTCTCACAGTGCACACAATACATGGATGGTTACATGTAGAATAAGTTAGCAGAACTATTGGCCTCTAACATGCATTAAATCCACTTAAAATAGATTAAATAAATGGGTAATAACTGAAATAAGAACAAGGCCATAACCAGTGAACTAACTCCTCTACAGGCTGTGACTCTGTTTTTCCAATACAGTCTTTAAAGTTTCACCTTTAAAAGAAGTGCTCCTAATACTCAGGCACCTGTTTTTGTCAGCTTCAGTTCCCAAACCAGCTTCCTTTTCTCCTGCCTGTCAGTTCAGTATTAGAGCAGGAGGATGGCTGGAGGAAGAAGCTCTTTACCAGTAAGTGAAGAGACTCAGGATGACCGCAGGAAGCAGAGAGGAGCCAGACCCCAGGAAGCACTCAGACTGGGAAGTAGTCATAGGTTAGAAGTTACAGTGCGGATGTAAACACCAAGAAGTATTTGCATTAAATGTAGTGTACAGTTTATAACTCAACTCTCCTTCTTTTGTTTTTCTTTTTCTTCTACAAAAACCCACAAAACTGGGCTATCCCTATTCCTTTTTTAAAGTAGTTTGCAGGAAGTATGTCAAAAGAGGGCAACATTAACAGGATTAAGCTTAGAAAAGTATGGAAGTTTCTACAAACAGCTCCTATCAATCTCCTAGATCTCTTAAGCAAACTCATCCACTAATCCTATCCAATGGACACTTTTTCCAGAGGAATTCTCTGCATAGGCTACAAAGATTTAACACAATAAATTAATCTCCATGTTACACCCAGATACTATGCCTTAATGTTGCTTTACTACTAGTAATGGCATACTTAAGCCTGTTCTGTTTTGGCATTTGAGTAATTATCTTTCAAGATCTATTTCAACTACATTAAAGAATGAACAATCTTAATTTTTAACTGCTACTGATCTGTTAGAATGAAAACAGAGATCTGCATTAATACTGAACATAACAGAGACCCTATTAACCAAAGGCTGCTGCAAAACAGGCAGGACAAACAATATCCAACACAAAAGCAAAGCTTCACTCTCTGATCAACTGTGAAAAGCAAAACATGGAACAATATACATGCTGAGCTACTACATTTCATTCAGCTGCTTTATATGCAGCACTTGTACGGGCTGGTAGTGCCATCTCCATGTTACAGACAGAGAACTGATTTGCAAAGAAATTAGAAAGATTCCCTCGAAAGAAAAGCTGCTTATCCAGGAATGGGCCACAAAGACTCCAGGGACTTTTCTTAGCTGCAAAGGCTAAAGGACACTGTCTCTGTTGGAGATTCTCAGAGAATACCCTTGGACTGTGCTAGGCGCCTCCTCAGGGAGGCAAATTCAATACAATGTGCATCATCTTTTGAATCACGAGATGCAGGCTTCAAACCACCAACAGTATTAAATCACAAATGGGTGAATCAAGAAGATAATGAGAAAACTATATGCAGGTAGGCACCATGATATCTGCAACAAAAGCCCAAGAGAGGGAAGTGGAACACAGAGCAAATACTGCCTTTATGCCCATAAAGTCTCTTTGTGAATCTGCTCAGTCTCTTTACTTATAATGCAGCTCGATGCACAACTCCACGTAGGCTCAGTCTTTTCCACTTCCTTGGAGTCAATTCAGAGGGAAACAAATATTTTTCACAGATAACAAGAATTGCTGCTCTGACTTGTACCAGGATCTAACACCGTAAGAGACCACAGTCCTTTTCCCTTCCACAGTTTCTATCATGTTTGATTCAATTCACAACAGCAAAAACTGCTCAGAGGAGAAAAGCAAAAGAGGGCGTTCGATGATTCTTTCTTAGGCTTATAACAGGTAAACCTTCAGTATAAACGTCCCCCCGGACATATCTTAATAAAAATATAAACAAGAAAGCTATTAGAACTTAAACCTTGTGTGTTATATAGGTGGTTTTTTTTGTTGTTGTTGTTTCAGTAAAACTCATGTCCATGTTCAGGCCATAAATATTTTTTGCATATACAAAGTGCAGTGGCAGAAGACTGGAAGATGGAAACTTGATGTAACAAAAGCATGGACAAAATACCAAGTGAAGCAAAAACACATACTTAACTGCACACTAAGCCACCTTCAATTCCAAAAATCTTTCACAGCAGATTAAAAAACAAAACAAAACAAAACAAAACACAAGTGCTTTAAGAAATCAGACCTATTCTTCACTACACAAAATGTACTGCTTCCTTTGAAATCCTGCTTCTTGCTAAACGTGCAAAGTACGGCCTAGAAGACACAGTTGTTGTCTTCTTACTACCTGCTAGTGCAGAAAAGAGATAAGGATTGGGAAACAAATCACAAGTCTGTCCAAACAAAAACCAGACAAGCTCAAGAACTGGCTGTTTCAAAGTTTACTAATACGTGCAGCCTCTTGATGTACCATCTCCTACCTATCAGCCAGAGGCTGTAACTGTATAAATTGCAAAATACTCTGCTGAGCTAATTTTAACATACAAGCATTATTGTTTGTTACTCATCCACATATTTACATAACATCTCACATTTCTCACAAGAAGCTCCAGCTTTCCTACTTGCAAGAAGTGAATGGTGACTCACTAAACAAAACTGAAGTTCACATTGCTCAGGTACAACATCCTGTCCTTCTCATTAGCTGCAGCTGAGGTGAAAGATTTAGGCTCTCTACACTATACAACAGCATTCCTCCACAAAGTCCTCCTCATTCAGAGGAAACTATTCCAGCATCAGTACTTCCACCTATTTGGGCAATCTTCAGAAAAGCTAACTACAGTATCAAAAGAAAAACGGAGCTCTCTTTAGCAGCACCCTCCTCTAGCCTGTTTGGCTAAACTACAGTAATCTGGGGAACAAGACACTTTCTGATTCATCAGTTTTGTGCTGGAAGTGAAAAGAGGGTTGGAAAGAAGAGTTCACTACATTCCTGAGTGCCCATGGCCTTGTACTGCATAGTACTGAACATTTTCCAAAGGGAAACACCACTTTGCTTTCCATCCATTCTGCATCTGATTAAGTGGCCAGGCAAAGCGTAAAGCAATTCAAACTTGATTAAGATTCAACAAGCTAAAATGAAATGCTGACCACCTTTAGTGATTAACTTGAGAATCAGAAGCTTACCAGGAACACACGGGTCAAATGAAAACATTTTATGCTAACAAACCCCACCAGATGTAGCAGACAATTAACATTTCATACATTTTAGACTATTCCTGCAAAACACCCTCCTCCTCCACTTGTTCTTATAAAGGCTTGGACTCCACAGCCTCTGTTAAGTGAGGTCAGGAAGGGATCATGCTTAGTACACAGAAAGAAAGGCAGTTTATAGTTCTCGCTCGCACTTACCTACACTTGTAGGAAATATATCCTCGTTGTTGATTTGCATCTCAATCCAGTCCATGAGGAGATTCATGTACTGCGGTGCTGGCAGTGCTGTAGGTTTCTTGTATTTCATGTCATCCTGCCACCGGTACTCATACTTAGGGCCTCCAGACATCACTGGGCAGGTCCTCTCTGTGCAGAACTCACAGATAGTTCCATAAATGAGGTTGATCCTGTTGAAGAAGTCAACAACATGGACAGCTACCCAGTCATTCTGATCTTCTCCCCTTGGCAACTGTACAGCTGCTTTCAAGTCCACACCTGAGTGCAGAGTGGCCTGTGCTCTTTTATGCAGCTCAAACCTCTGGGTTCCAGGTTCAAACTTGCGTTTCGGACGAAAAGTTTTATCCTTATTGAAGACTTGCTTCAGTGCTATTGACATGTCTGATAATCTTCTGCTCTGCAGCAGATGGCAGAAAAGCACTGCTGATATTTAATTCAGGTATCTGAGAACACTTGCTTCCGATCACACGGCCTTCGCGTTCTTTCTGTCACAGAAGTTCGTGTTGACTTCAGAGCAGTCTACTAGCTCTTCCACTTGAAAACCTTCCCAAAAGGCTTCATGTCCCTAAGGATTTGGAAATGATTTACATTAGTGGCAAGTTCAAGTTCAGCCCCATCAGTCTGTTACCATTTTACCATCATTTTGTATTAATTATAAGCTGAAAAGCAAATTCAAAATATTTAATAAGACAGATTTAAAAAATGCTAATCTGTAACTTGTTGAAAATGTAAAACATGAAAAGCTTTTTTAAGAAATTAGTGTCTCTATCTTTCATCATTATTGATCCACCCTGAGGAGTTCAATAGTTAATTTTCTGCTGGTCTGTGTAAAACGATTAAAAAACAATGGTGAAGTTGACACTTTCTTAATAGCTTTATTCATCTTTTCTTCAGGTGAACACCCAGCACAGTAGATCTATGCCTCTTCACAGTACTGCCACCAAGAGAGGGAAGGGATTGCTCTGTGCTGTGCAGCCTCACCTTGACTACTAGGTGCAGGTTTGGCAACCACAATATAAGAAGGATGTAAAGTTATTAGGGAGCGTTCAAAGGAGGGCTACAATGAAGGAGAAGGGTCTGGAGGACAAGAGGTGTGAGAAACAGCTGTGGCCCCTTGGTTTTAACTTCTCAGAGCACTACAAACAGCTCTACCCTATCAGTGTCCAACAAACATTCTTCAAGGGATAATGACAGCTCTACTATTTTACCAAAGCTGCATGTGGAAAAGCGCTAAATTCCTGAAGACAGTCAGAAAGATTTCAAGAGAGGCACGAAAGCCTTGAAAAAGGCTTTTTCTTTTTTTTTTGGAGAACCAGAAGAAAGTAAGAGATACCTAGGCAAGGAGAAATGTGGTGTGTTAGACCCCATCTCTGTGTAGTAGAATGTAAGCACTATGGAAAATCCTCTCCCAAATAGCTAGAATATTAGTATCTGCTCAATTTACCAGCAAGCTAAATGAAACTAGTTTCTCTTTCTTTTTGCTGATGGTACACCTTTACACCACCTTGCAGAGATACTCCAATCATTATTTTATAAGCAACCATTCTTCCTCTGTCAGCAAAACATTAGATGCGCAGGGATGGACCCCATACCTGATATGGCCCCTGAAGGGCCTGCATAGTTCAGAAAATGTGTTCCTGCACAGTTCAGAAATACTTTAGCATGATGAAGGCTGGGAAAGCCGGTCTTTTAATAGTCAAATTAAGTGTCACTAGCAGGAAATGAGGGTGCTGCAAGAGACAGCCTTGATCTACAGTTTGTTGCAAAGACCATAATTTCCAGCTTTCAGAAGCTGTGTGGCAGCAGGCTGTTTATTTAAAAGCCTTTTGAAGGACTAGTGATTACTGCTGCTCAGACTGAGCTGGTGACTGGCACACTTTGAGATGGCATGGAGCCAGTGTCCCAGTTTGCAATGAGGATGTCAGACCAGGAGTTTCACAACTCAGGTCACTACTTCTTTCCAGTCTAATACACCTGGCATTCTGACATGGCTACTTCCTCACCTGTAAATATTCACCATAACACAACAGTAGTTTTTATTTAAAATAACTAGCTGGGTAGCAAATAAAACACATCTTGAAAATACACATTTTGAAGCACGGTACTCACTGCTCTTAAACTTTCTTCAAGAAAAGCAGAAGACACCATATTTTGTAAGCTGTTTTCTACTGAATATACAACAATTAAATATTATGCTCTCCCTCTTGCTGAAATGAATGAAGAAAAACGTGAATTTTGACACCCCCCCTTCACTTCTGAAATGGATGGGGAATCCTCCATATATATTAGACTGTGTTCTTACTGCTCCCACTAAAGCAATCAGGCATTTCTAAACAGTTACAAATAGCATCACCACTACTTTCCTGAAATAAATAAGCTTTCATGTTACTTACAAGGGACAAAAGAACATGCTCAGCTTCAGCAGAGATTCACTCACTTCAGGCCTGGATCCTTCAAAGGTTTATGCTAATGAAAAATCTTTAGCCACAGTCTGTGGGCTCTAAAAGCATCTTTACTGCTTAGGCAATAAATTGGTACTTAATGGCAGGATGGCCACTCCTCTGCTTTGGGCTAAACCATCGAGGCACTGCAGAAACTCATGTATCACTGGACTTCCAGCATGTTGAAGCATTGTGTTTCACTCAAAGTGATAAGAGGTCTGCCATTCCATTGTGGGTCACATACTGTCAATTAAAACCTTGTGGTGTTAGACTTAGAAAATAAACTGCTTCAAAATCATATGGCATTATTAAAAGGAAACTCATCCGATAACCTCAACAGCAAATAATGAACAAAGCTTCAAGATTTTTAAAGCACTGAGGATGGAATTTGGCTTGCCTGCCATCACTTTCACAACAATTTCACAGTTTCGTTATCTGAAGTGGTCTTGGGAGGGTAATCTCAGTGACTAAATGCTGTAAATATTGCTGTTGTATTCATGATAATGGATTATAACTCACTGAAATCAGTACAGTAGCACCACCCTTGCACATAAAACTAAACTCGACTATTGATTACATATTTGGCATTGTTTGTGTCTAAAAGTCCTCATGCCCCAGTAAACCCAGCAGAATTTCTCCTTATACATATTGGTGTTAAAGGCCATAGAAACTGACTTCTGTACATGATAGATTCACTTCAAAATTTGACCACTAATTAACAGCTGTCCTTATATGTGCAACTCAAATGGACAGTTCCTTCAAACAATTCAGTGCATTTCCACACAGGCAGTCACCAATAGTTTTTCTTGTGAGAGTATTCTGTGACATGAATGATACAGTTTGGTGCACAGGTACACCAAATCAGCACACAAACCAGTCCTGCTCATACAGACACCACCCACCCACCCACAAAAATAAACAAAACATCATCACCACCCTTTCTGAGTCACTGCTGAATTAAAAAAGACAGTGTATCATTTCTTCATACGCTCTCTTTTAAATCGCTGGTAAAAGAATGTTAGATGACGCTGTTTACAATCGCATGCCTTTCATCGGAGCACTCCAGTAAGCTTAACACAAGCCTTATGCAGAAAGTTAGTTGGTACAATTCCTATTTCATTTGTCAAGGAATTGAAGAGACATGACCTCTTCAGCAGTAAAGACGTGGTAAGCTGTCTGTCCTGCAAGACACTGTCTGAAAATAAACTCTGCATAATCTTTTTTTTTAATATTTTTCTTCCCAAAATATAAGCTTTCATTCTGAGCTCTCGTATGGTCTGATTCAAAGTCATCTGCAGCCTCTAGAAATGCACACATGTGATCCCAATCCCATTAAGTACCAACACTATGTAGACTTCATGTGTTTGGCTTTGTTATTGACTATCCATTTTAACACAGGGCATAAAATTCTTTAAATCAAGAGGTCCAGACATACTGTTCTTTCTTTTGAATATTCAAACACATCCTTTTTCTACTTTCAGGCTCCTGACTGTGGGCAAGTATTATACTATATTACAAACAGCTCTTGTAACACTGCAAAGTACAAAGAACTACTGAGTGATCAGTGACCTGCCTTGAAGTCTTAAAACACCTTTCCTATTTACACAGCAAAACCCATCAAAATAAGTAGGAATAGTATTTCACATATCTTACACAAATTTGTGCAATTCAGGTAAGATTAATCTTCAATCACAAGCAAAAATAAAGTGCTGTATAATCATGCCATGGAAATTCCTGGTAGAAAATTCATAAGTGGAGGGTTTTTTGGCCAAAAATACCAACACAACAAATGAAACAAAACAAATAATAAAACCACAACAAGCAAAAAACAACAGCAACCCTTACTAACCCGTAATGTAGACTTGCATTATGTTTTTACTAGAGTTGAAAGAGAAAGGAAAGAGGATCAAAGCAAATCTGGGTTACTGAGGAAGTGTCTCTAAAAAGCAGTGTGTACAGACAGAGGAACTAGGTCTTAAAAGTTATTATATCCTTTTCTACATGCCATCCTATTCTCAACCATCTTTTTTCTTTCTTAAAAAGTGAGCTCCCACGGACTCTAAGTCTTAGAAGAAATACGCAGAAATGTATAAACAATGACTGTTTTCCAGGTGCTGGCTTGCATAGTTTCTCTATGGTTTCTACAGTGAATGTTTCTGGGAAAAGTCAACATTATTAACAAAAAGAAAAAAAAAAAAAAAAAAAGTCCTGCTTCAGCCATTGCCCATGATTTCTACATCATTTAACTGAAAACTTAGAGCATTTTACTTAATGTGCAAAATAACAATAACAATAACAAGTGTTAGCATCCAGTAAATGGAAGCTAACTGATGCCTGAGGACAAGAATTTGCTGTTTCTTGTGGTGGTAGAAGTCCCAGCAACTCTAGAAAAATATGGAATTTGGCTTAAAGAAGTCCTTCTCACAGAAGAACTCCTGGGTTTCTTTAAGTTATTCATTTTTCTCTAGAGCTACCGGGATTACCTTACGTTAATCCTTATACAATAACCATGAAAACAACAGTGCAGCTTCAAGGTCCTCAGAAGAAAGTGCTAACTGTAAAGAAGCCTTCCTATAGCCAGAAACACCTCCTACATGTACAGCAACATCCATTTGACATGTAATAGCTAGCTTTTGTTTTGCTCATGCAAGAGGAGGAAAAAAGATCAAGTGGTTTCCTGGGATTAATAAAAACCACAGTGGTAAGAGATCACAGACTACAGTACAAAGAGTATTTTAATAATCAAGGTGTCAGTGTTCAGTGGAATAAATACAAAGGATTTTTACTTGATTCTCATGTGATTTAGAGCTGTAACTGCTTCCCCCTTCTCTGCTGCCCTATTTCTAAGCGTAATACTTCAAGAAGGAGAGCAGAATACAATGGATAACTGTCTATAAAGTTGGGTATCTCAATGAACACACTCCTGCAACGTTTGACAAATAATTTCATTGGATCAGCTGCTGCTTAAAAACCTCTATACAAGTGTCATTGCAATGTCTAACAAAAAAAAAAAAAAAAAGAACAGAATCATACTTCATGACTGCCAAACAAGAGAGATATTCATAGGGATTAAACTGGAAAGCAATAAACAGGACTGTAGAGGCAGTCCCTCTGCTGTGGCTGAGGAGCAGTGGTAGGGGTGACAGAGGATAAAGTCTTAGGTTTAAAATTCATTATACAAATTAAGCATGCTTTTCACCATAGGAATAAACATTCTGTCTTAATGGAGGACTCATTTCAGTGTCATTCTAGTGGCTTTTAGAAGTATTACAGGAGCTAACATGTCATCAGACGTTCTGGAGGGGTATTAGTATACCCTCATACTCACTTGCTCAGTGGAAGTCTATGTTGTAACACCACCCATAGTAATCCCATCAGGAACACGTCCCTGCTGTAGCAGATAGCTTCATGTCAGCTGATAAAGGCATTCCTCAGAATTACAGTAAAGAAATCACAAAATATTCAGGGTTTGCCCTTACTCCTCTGTTGTTCGAGAACTTAAGGTTTTGACCCTCTGCAGACTGATGTTCATGCAGAGTTAAGTATGGCCGTAATTTATTCCTGGAAAGTTCTATTTCACTCCAACTCTTTCCTTTTCATGTTCCTGTCATCTTACCATGTCCTCTATGATATGTGGCCCACCTTCCAGGGAGCTGTATAAGACTGAGCAATAAACTAAGTAATTAAGGAGACCACTGATTTTTCATCCCAGTATATTTATTTGATCCCTTGCACAGGTATACAGCACAGGGAAGAGGAGAGCATAAACCACTGTCTGTGGAGAGCAGAGGATGGGGCGGATGAAACATGGAGGAGTGCCTTTTTAGCCACAGTCCCTTCAGTGAATCACAGTGTTTGTCATTATGTCAGACTTTCCAAGTCCTTAAAGCAGATGGGGAACTCCCTTTGTCTCTCACAGCTACTTAGGCTGAATTCTGATGGAGTGACAGGATCATGCAGTGAAACACATACAGTTCTGACAGTCCCTCTGAATGATGGGCTTTTTTTTTTTTTGGCCAAACACACAGCTCTTACAGTTCTCTTCTTGGTTCACAGTTTTCAACTGGTCTGAGCAGTAGCTAGCATGCTTTCAAGCACAGTCATGAAGCCACATTCTTTCTAAGTACACCAACAGTGTTTGCCTTCAGTTATCAAATCCTTGTAATCTGCTACTTTCCACCATTAATAAAACAAAGCCTTTACAAATGTACATGCATAGCTTGGCAGTTTGCTCTTGCAAACACCACACTGGTGGACTGAGTGGCTGGGCTGACCTACACTCTGGTAGGAGTAGCAACAAAACCAGCTCAAAAGCCCTTCTTTGGCCAAAATCTTGCTGTCTCCATGGATGGTGTCCTCACCATCTCACCTTTTCTCAGCTTTGAGAAAAAGAGATACAAACTAAACTACACTATGATTCTCTATAATACATATTTTTCTCCACCAGTTCATTTCATTTCTGATTTCAATAGAGGTAAAACATTGCTTTTATTCTCTGAATACTCTCCTTTGAAAAGAGAATAAGAATGAATTAAACCATGTTTAAACCTCATAAATCTCTTTGTTCTATTCAGTTTAACTTGCTCCTTAATCTGCATTCTGGCTGTCAAAAGTGCTGGCACAACTGAATAGATGGCACTAAAATATGATTTCGTGATCACCCCTACACTCAAAGAACATCCACATAATTCTCAAAGACAAAATCCTAAAGCTGAGATTTAACATGAATCTTCAAAAGTACTTTTTAAAAATGTCCATGCGAGGTCATGTGAGTGGTAAAAAAGGACAAAATGTACGCACACCACAGTGCTCCAGTGGTCTCAGATCTAAACTCAGGGCCTTACTCTTGCATATGTACAGATTCACTGGAGGGCAGGTCTCTGTACATAGCTAAAAGTCAGTAGTCTATCCCATGGAACAGCAAGCTCCCTACTCTGCACATAGTGGCCAAGGTTTCCATTTTTAGACTAAGCCTTCGTTTTAGGAAACCCACATATGTGTTCAAGAACAAACATCTAAATCATACATTCCATCATACTGTATCATTTTGATTCAAACTACTCTTTTAACATTGAGAAACGGAACTACAGAGGCAGTCATGCTGCATACAATATGCTGGCAAACACTAAGATTCTGCTCAGAAAACCTCATCCACTCAGAAAACCAGATAAAGAAAGGTTAGCCTAAATCTATCTTCTTCCACCAAAGCTCAGGCTGGCTGTTCCAGGGGGAAAAAGAGGAGAAGCAGGTTGGTGACACAGAGCCTCAGTTGCAAGCAGCTCCAGGTTTCAGACCTGGTTCTTAAGGCGAACTTCAATTATCCAGATACTTGTTGGGAAAGCAACATGGCCAGGCACACGTGCTCTGGGCAGTTCCTGCAATGTGCTGAAGATAACTTTCTGATTCAGGTGGTGGAGAAGATGATGAGGAGTGGGGGTGTTACGGGACCTTGTTCTTACTAATAAGGAAGAGCTGGTAAGGGAAGTGAAGGTCGGGGGCAGCTTGGAACGTAGCAATCACAAGATGGTAGAGTTCAAGATCTCGAGTGAAAGAAGCAAACCATAAAGTAGGACTGCTATTCTGGGACTTGAGGAGAGCTGACCTGGATCTCATCCGGAGTCTTCTTGGAGCTATCCTGTGGGCTAGGGTGTTAGAAGGTAAGGGGGCCTGTGAGAGCTGGTCAGCATTTAAACAGCTCTTCTTCCAAGCTCAGGATTGGTGCGTCCCTGTGAGTAAGAAATCGGGCAAGGGTGGCAGGAGACCTGCATGGATGAGCAAGGAGTTCGTTCATAAACCCAAAGGGAGGAGAAAGGTCCACAAAATGTGGAAAAAGGGTCTGACCGCTTGGGAAGAACATGGGAAATGTTGTCAGGACCTGCAGGGATGAGATAAGGAAGGCCAAAGCCGACCTGGAAATGAACCTGATGGAGAGGAGCTCAAAGGAGAGGAACATGGGTGTTCTGGTGGATGACAGGTTGGCCATGAGCCAGCAGTGCACCCTGGTGGCCAAGAAGGCCAATGGCATCCTGGGATTCATTAAAAGAAGATGGCCATCAGGTGGAAGGAGGGGATTCTCTCCCTCTACTCTTCCCTGTTCTGGCCTCATCTGAAGCACTGTGTCCAGTTCTGGGCTCCCTGGTACAAAAAAGACAGAGATCTCATGGAAAGAGTCCAGCAGAGGGCTACACAGATGATAAAAGGGCCTGGAACACCTCCCTTATGAGGAAAGGCTGAGAGACCTGGGTCTGTTCAGCCTTGAAAAGAGAAGACTAAGAGAGGATCTGATCCACGTCAATAAATACTTAAGGAGTGGGAAGCAAAGGGATGAGGCCAGACTCTTCTCAGCACTGTGTGGTGATAGGATGAGGGGAGATGTCCACAAATTGAAGCATAGGAAGTTCTGCACAAAAGCGTGTGGGAACTTCTTCACAGTGAGGGTGATGGAGCACTGGCACAGGCTGCACAGAGAGGTGGTGGAGTCTCCTTCTCTGGAGACGTTCAAGACCCACCTGGATGCCTACCTGTGCAACCTGGGCTAGGGAGCTGCTTTGGCAGGGGGATTAGATGATCTCTAGAGGTCCCTTCCAACCCCTACACTTCTGTGATTCTGTGACCTGCAGGGAGGCTACAGCATCATCACCTTTCATTACAAACAGTTCTCAACCTGGTATGGTGATTTTGCATTGCAAAGAATTACAGTTAGTTCAGTGCTGCTGCAAGACAAGATCCACCTAAAATCATTTGGGAGTTGAGGTTATGCCTGATCCAGGCAATCCCATGAGTTGACCTCTGGTAACTTATAACTGAGTGGGTCTATTATGGGCCCTAAAGCAGGTAGATACTGAAGGTAACTCCACTACTAACCATGTGGAACAGGATTTATTTTTGTTTGCAAAGCAGTGCTGAACAAGACAAAATGCACACTTCCTCACAAATGAAGGAATATTAAAGGAAAAAAAAAGCTATATAATAACTACAAATATCTTTCAATTATTCATTCCATAAATCTAGAATTTTGTCGTGAATTAATTAAGTTAAACCCACTGTTCTGCACAAGTACTAGAAAAGCTAAGTGATCTTAAGATCAGCAAAGAACATCTGAAGAGCTAAAGATCACAAGAAATCTTTGTTTCTGTCAAAGTTCCCAGGGTGTACGTAACAAATAGTGAGTGGCAGCAACTATAGTTAATTATGGACATTTTCAAACTCAGACCAGAGACTTAATATCAAGGTATTTCTACCTGCGTCTTGAAAACTACAAAAGGTTTCACAGATCTGACCAGGGATGATACTGTATGCCAGGGGTCTGGTGGTTCTGCAACTTTGCAAGACACACCGAGCTTCAACAGCACTCAGTCAGAAGGCATGGCCTTCAGAGTTGTAGAAGTCTGGTTGTGTCCCCTCTACTTGTAAAATTCAAAGAAATACATCAGCCAGTGCTTATTTGTGAGCTGTTCTGAACTTGGGACGACTAAATTGGCTTGAAGGCTGAAAAGATTTTTGGCCAGAGAACAGTTCTGACTACCACTCTGTAATTTTATTGTGCTTGACCTTATCATTTGGTCAAAATGACCTACTATTTTGTGCAGGGGAAAAAACAGGATCAGTTAATCATATGCATCCCCATAAGCCAGACTAGAAACAGAATACCTGGGGTGATTGTCCCATCTACACTGCAAAAAGCTCTAAATGAGCAGCTTGTACCAAAATTTCTTTACCATCTGTGAGACCAGAGATATAATGCAACCAAGTAAATAAACTCAAGAGTCAAGATCTAAAAAAACACACGCTATTGCAAAGAACACTGAGATAACAATTATGTGCTCTGAGGACAGCTTGCCTCTTCTCCAGTTTATGACAATACGGCTAGTTTTTGATAAAGGATTGTTCATGGAGACAAAAAAAAAATACACTTCAATACAGCTTAGTAGCGAAAACCACACTATGGCAAGAGCCATCCGAGAAAAAAGGATAGAACAGTAACACCAGAGGTGCCCTGCACTAGGAGTAAGTCATAGGGACAGCTATGGAATTGCACTCTTCTCCACACACACCCGTTGAGTTTATGATGCAACCTTCCAGCAAACTAAGCTGTTTAAGATTTTAAAGCCTCTTCTCTGCCACTATTTACTGCACGCACAATAAACATTGTGCTTAAAAAGCCACTTCAACACAGCAAACAAAACATCCACCCACCAGCAGATCTGGAAAGCAGGTTTGGGTGTTTTTTTATTAGTCCCCATGGTAAGCAGTTCATATGCAGAAGCACAGTATTTAATCATTCTCTACAGTCCTTACAGACCTTAAGGAACCAAAATAAGACTCACAACTAATTAACAACATTACGACATAACAGCTTTACAAGATACACAGCTTTTAAGCCAAAACAGGTCTTGCAATTATTTAACAAATTCACATGAGAGAAAAAGAACAAAAAGAGAAAACTGAAGAAAACAGAAAGAATGAGAGTCATAAAAGCAGTCAGGAAAAAAGACCAGTCTACTCACCAGACTATTTTGGAGGTCTATTTTGAAGAGTTCTAGTGACAACCTGCAGCACTGGAGAAGGGATTACAGCACTCACCCAGAGGTCGTAGACTCAAACCAGCAAACAGCAACAGTGACCACCAATATGATGAAGACCCAATGAGGACTCTGGGTACCTCTCTGACACCCTTTTATGCCAGTGAGGTTTGCAGGTGCACTGTCTCAAGGCTGTAAACAAGTGAATTCACCATAATAAGTTTGTCAAAAATAAGTCTGCAGCCAAAACTTAGGTTTGTCAGCAAAGCAAGATTATTCTATGGGGAGGAGAGGGTATCGTATCTGCTGATACCAGCCGTCAGCTGGCTGTGGCCTTGCACTGTTTTGAGACATATCAAGCACACCCTAGAAAGTCAGAAAGTTTTTTTGTTGGTCCTTTGCAACCACAAAAGAGCTCGCTGTGAGACCCACAGTATCAGGCTCTCCTCAAGTGTAATAGGAAGAAACCTTTCTTTGCTATAAGCTAAGGATTTGGCTTCTCAAGCCAATCTGCCCACTAAATACTACAGAAGGAATGAAACAAAAATCATTTACTTACACAAGTAAAAGTGATCATTAAGGATACGTTAAGATGGATTCTTTCCTGACCATTAAAACAAGCAGTAACTCTGAAGCAAAATAAATGATTACTCACTGTGCTCTGTGACCAGAGCAGACAGCAAGCAGGGAAAGCACAGCTGGTGGTCTCTGGAATGCAATGCAGCCCTTCCTCACTGCTTGGCAAAACTCAGTCTACCTCTAACAAAAATCCAATTGCTGATTTAATTAAAAATTCACTGTAAAGCTGGCACAATTTAAAAGTGGGAGTTGTCAAGGTATATAAGTTTCATCCTACAGAACTAGTTTATACAGCATGTTTCCCACATCATAATTTTAGTACCTCCCACAAAATTTCTGACCAAGAAAAAAGAAAGCTTCATATTTCTATATGTACATTTACGAGCAGTACATGCTGTTGTTCAAAAGCAAGTTTCCATCTGTCACGGGCCCCAATCACATCAACATCATTACAAAGATTTATTTTCTGGTATAACTCTAAAATTTTGGTAGGGAGGTTCTGTGGTCATGCTTCTTAATGAACCAACAGAATTTTATAATGGCTTTCTACCATAAAGCGAAGGGAGCTTTATGAGCTCAGAAAAAAACACTGTAAGGGAAAAGTGCCACTTAAATGGTTAAGGGAACGTAGATGCTAGGCATCCTATATTACAGGAGATATCCTACCAAACACGCATCCAAATCGATGGTGACAGTGGTCACAGTAGTAGAGGATTTCGCAGCACCTCTAATAAAACAGTGAGAGCATACATACAGCGTGCACACCTGTAATGGTTTCTTTCCATCTAAAAAAAAGTTAATACGACTCACATACGCAGAGACATTCAAGCTCAGACTGGACAGCAGTCTGAGCACCCCGACCAAGCTGTAGATACCCCTGCATACCACAGGAGTTAGACCTGATTACTGTTCAGGTTCCTTTTCAATTCAATTCTATGAATCTGTATTACCCTTAGGATGTCAGAGGCTGGTGCAAATTAATTGCACCAAAATAATCTCAGCACGTATCTGCAGAGCAAAAAACAAAGCACCAAACCGTGCTAAAAAAACATGCTTTACTCATACAGATACTCTGACAAGGGGTCTTCTATCTTTGTTCTCTTAACAGCTTGCTTCCAATCTGGATACATGGCACTTCATTATCCACTGATATTCTGCAGCTGGATAACTAATTTAATAAAGTATTCCTCGGCACTGTCTTGGGAAGACCGAAGATAAAATTTTTGCAGATAATTCAGAGAACCTTATATAAAACTTAAGTAGTACATTCAAGTTCACAGCATTTAACTAAAGAAAAGCAACACTAGAGAAAATCCTTCTGAAAGATGATTCGTTGCTTGGTCTTATAAAGGCTGATTACTATCTGAGGTTTCTACTGCACCACAGCCCTCCCCTCACTTTAGTACAGTCTTCCAAATGGGAAGCACTTGAAACAGCAACAAGTTTTTCATCTGTTTATCCAGCTCCTGATCTGGTTATCACATTCTGGCTCATACCACAGTATAAACTGCTGTATTGCTGAATGTGCCCATGCCCAGGTTCAGCATTCCCCTCTTTCACCCACTTCCCGCCAGACACACACATCCTGCAACACCCAGAAGATAATGGCATTGAAATCTTTTACCAACAGTTATTTAGCCTTTATGTGGCTTTATTATATTTAACATTTTAACCGATTCATTAACGTTTTACAGTTTTCAGCATTTCTGTGAACACTGCTTATGTCCACAAAAATTTCAGTACTGATAATTTATTTCTGAATAGGCATTAAGCCAAAACAACCTTAGGCCAACTGCCCTTCTTTCGTCATTATGGTTGCTACATAAATAAATGGTTAGGAAACTGGATTGCTACCTGGTTATGCTTTATCCCATTTCAGTCACATCCTTTGCCATCCACACATTCTATACATTATGGTTTAGACCTCATACCAAATTGGGTAAACCCAGCTGTATCACACACAGTATCTGCTAGTGGGAAGGAAGATGCCATTGTGATTTTTAAGGCAGCAATCACCACAGATCCCAAGAGTAATCTCCAAAGATAAAATCTCTGCTCTCTGAACAGCATGCCACTCAGGTGACTGACCAAAACAGAATCCCTGACATACCACAGATGTAAGAGAAGCACAAGTTGCTCTTAATAAAAAGTATAAGAATTCAGGATGGCAAGCCACACAAACAAACTCTGAGCAAACAGGGTTTTTTTAGGGAGCCAGTATCCTGGAGACTACTGCTGTGACTCCAGTTAAGACTTCATACTTAGGCTACAGATACTTGTTCAGGAACCTCTGATAGTGACTGAAGAGTACCAGTAAGAAAATCACTGGAAGCCTATCTGCAGATGTTGCAATGACAGTGACTTAGTAGTTAGTAGACAGCTTCTCTCATGCTGCTGCACGGCCTGAAAACACACATGTCAGCAATGCTGTGAAAACAACCAAATATTCAGAAGTTCTTTCCTCTGTTTTTCTTTGTTAGGAATTTATTCCTCTTCTATTCCTCTCTTTATTCCAAAGTATCTGCTTCCTTTTCCTTGTGCATTTTTTTCCTTCTTCCCTTCTCCATGCCTCTATTAAGTGTTTCTTGTAGCCATGTTCAGCACTGCAACAGGCTCTGGCTGAAGTGTTAACTAAAAAGCAATCGAGAAGGCTGACATAAGGCATGAAAACAAACGCTGCTGGTTACATCTTTCTTTGTCTCTACTAAGTTCCTAACCCAAGGTTCAACTACGGAAAATAATTGGGGAAATACATGAAGAAAATGCAAACTACCTACAGTCACTGCTTTTGGAAACATCACGTTCAGACGGGTTTTAGTATTAACTTATTGCTTGTATGTGGAAGGAGGTACAGTTATGGAAGTACTCTTCTTGCACACTTCCCATTTTAAGAATAGGACAACACATCACAAATCCTACAGCCTGTAAGACTAGAATCTGTCACACAGTCCTTCACATGCTTGTTCTAATCAAACCAGGTGAGCTCCATTTCTGTTAGAGCCAGACTGATGAGGCACTACTCTGTGATTTGTTCTTTAGCAAACACTGAAGATGGCACACAAATGTAGAGAGTATGATCACTATAAAGAAACATGATAAAAGGAGAAAACTTCAAAGTTTTGAGTACATCAGTTATAATTATAATTAAAATGGAATAATTTGCCACTGCCAGGAAACAAGGATTTTCCAGATTCTGGTATGTATCATCACTCCCCTGTTTCTTTCAAATCCAACTTCTTTTCTAGAACAAATATGAACCACAGTAGTATATTTTCCACTACTTAGTGAAAGAAAGAAAATGAGCCTAAACAACAGGCAAAACTAAAATACTCTGAAAACTAAAAAGTAGATAGTTTGAAAAACATACATCCAAATTAAAATATTTTCATCACTGGATTGCACACAGAAAGAGTAAAAATCAAGCTCACAAGAACAAAATGGCCATACTAGTATATTTCAACACAAGATGACAGGTAACCCTCAGATGCACAACGTGACCTCTCTAAAGGCGTAAGAATTACCTTATTATAAACATAACTGATACATTTTGAGGCTATAGTAAACTAGCAAGAATGCTTCTGAAATTGTGAAAGATCTTGCCATCTCTAATATTAAAAATCCCATGTAATTTAGTGAAGCAGATTACATTTACAGAGTTACAGATGTAATATGCAGCTGCTCTGGGCTACAGAGATGTAAACAGGTTCCCTTCATGCTCTATAGATTTTCATCAAAACTTGCACACTTGATGTAACCACAGGCTTCTCACAAGAAACATCACTGGAGGCATAACAGAACTCATGATTTCTAATATGCAGCTAGCTACCCAGTGCCACCTAAGACAAATGAAACAATACCTGACAAAATTTCACACAACAGTTGTCACCCGTGGAAGTCTGGACAGACAAAACTTTGGCTTGCTGACAACACTCTGGGTATCCTGACTTATATCTCATTGCCCTGTAGAGATACCGTACCCAGACTATGAAGTGGCATCGTCCACACCTGAACTGCACCTCGCACAAGAAATTTCATCACACAGATGCTAAAAGGTAGAGGGTAACATTATATACTCACTTCTGATCTGCCACATCCCTTTATCATTGGGACAGTCAAATAAATTACTGCTTCTTCCAGTATCAAACAGATCCTATAGAACAGCTTCCCTTAAAAAAAAAAAAAAAAAAAAAAAAAGGCAGGAAAAATTATATCAAGCATTACACTTTTTGTCAGCTTAGGACTTGAGAATGTTTCTGTTTCAAAAGCACGGTCAGATAAACACTATCAGATGGTGCAGTACCACACCAGCATCCCCAGCTGGGAGAGGTGCCATTGGTGCAGACCCTGGGCAGCTGCACTGCTCGGCCAACCTGGTGTGTGCCTCCACAGGCAAGTGTGCAGGGACAATGGGATGAAGCCCAAAAAGGGGACATCTGTGGAGAACGCAGTGGAGACACTGCTTGTTTGGAGACACCAAACAGCTCCTACTGTCACAGTACTCCCTGCCTTGAGCTGTAACACCAGCATGCATGGGGAAGACCTTTGGGAATAAGCATGAAGTAAACACACTCATTTTCACATAAGCTACAGGTGCTCTAAACAGAGCATAAGAACTGAAGAATGCCTTGCTTCCCTAAGATGGATGCAAAAAGTAGTGCAGAATAGCACAGAACTGTCCTGGAAAGGCTCAGATTTATCTCATAACCAAATTAACACCTTACTTCCAGAAAAGCAGCAACCATTCTGTGGGTAAACACACTTCCACTGAAGTCTGAATTTCAAATTCAGATTCTATGCCACTTTTTGCAGACCGAGAATCAGCCCTTCTTTGCTGTCATGCTCATGTATTCACTAATGTTTACAGACATGAATTCCTGCCAGGAGTGCATCACATTATTCCAGAGGAACACTGTAATGACAATCCTGTAAAAGGTAAGTGGTAACCGTCACTTCTTGCTATTTTTGCTACGGGGAGAATCTACCCTCAAAATGCTATATACTTGTCACAGGATACAATGGCACGTTAGGGATCTCCTAATGGCAGTGTATTCTGAGCCCTTCCTTCATGAGGATTTAATGCACTTGAAATTACTCCCTTCCACAAAAAGGATTAAGCTGGACACTGATAATAAGTTCACCTCTCTTCTACCCAACATAATATGCAAAAAGGAGCAGCGTGAGACAACACAAGGAAACATGGCAAAAAATACACTTCTAATGAATTTGGATTTGTTTTCATTTCAATTCATTCAGATGCTTCCAATGCATTTGAAAAACAAATCTTACGAAATTCAGAGTTCTAAAAATGCTTGGAAAATGTTTTACAATAGACCAAGTACATCAGACTATTGTATCTTGCCTTCTTTAGTTTAACTAATGAAACAAAACTAACCTGTCTAAAACATGCTTATGTTCTATCACTACAAACAGCATAAACAGAATTGAATTTAATACTAACGCTTCACAATATTACTGCAGACATGTAAACACAGTGACCAGGACATAATTAAACCATGCAATTTACAAGTGATGGAGCAATGCGAACAATACAATAATAGAGATAACAGAGTATCTATCAGCTTAATTGAGTGCAATACTGAGCACAATCCTCTATGATCAAGGGCAACTAATGGCCCAGCCTTAGAAACCTAATTGTAACAAATAAGAAGTCAGCGATTCCACCTTTCTGGACCAAATATCAGATTATATGGTACAATAAACAATCACATACATTAAATAAGCACATGAATAAAAATTCCTGATAAGCAACTCCAGCAGTTCCTAGTCACCAGCTGGGTATTTGCAGCTCTCTGGGTTGGAAACCTGGGGAAGGGACAGTAAGCCTACACCCTTCAACTGACGCTGCCTAAATATGACTATTGTGACAATTAGGACTGAATAAATCCAGACTGTACAATTTACAAAGGCTACGGAACATCATCCAGAGAGACAAGCACAACCTGATCAGCTGTGCCCTGCTTACATCAATACTTCACTGCTGTAGACTTGTCCCCAGCAACCACGCTGGCTGCACTGCTAACTGCCCAGCCCAAAATGCAGCTTCATCATCTTCCTGGCAACACTACAGCTTGGGGGTGCTTCTGCCAAGCAGGCTGTTCAGGCAGCATCCTCAGCCTCATCAACACCCCCTCTGTGAAGAACACTGGTGAGCCCAGCATGAATTAAGTAGCTCAGAGGGGGCAGCTGTCACTGCCATGACAAAGGGCTTTAGCTTTCAGAAAACATGCCATTGCAAAGTGCATAAAAAATTTGTTTCTGGTGGAATGCATTGTATTGAAGTGGGAAGTCACAAAGTAGTGGCAATTTCAACTTACTGCACGCTATTCACCTACTCCAATGAGCGTATTTCTTGCATAGACTTAAGACACACTGGTTCTTGTCCAAACTTCCATTACAGTTAATAGTGCAAAGCTAATGTTTACAACTTAACTCATCTCACACTGGACATCTAAACTCCATCAGAAGCATCAAACCAGGAGGGAGCACTGATCTGCCAGAGGGTAGAAAGGGACTACTGGACAGACTGGATCGATGGGCCAAGGTAAACTGTACGAGTTTCAGCAGGGCTGAGTGCTGGGTCCTGCACTTTGGACACAACCCCAGGTAATTCTACAGGCCTGGGGACAAGTGGATGGAAAGCAGCCTGACGGAAAAGGACCTTGGTGTGCTGATGGACTGTGGGCTGAATATGAGCCAGCTACTGCTAGCCAAGAACAACAATGGCATCCTCCCTGTATCAGGAATGGTGTGGTGAGCAGGACTAGGGAAGTAATCCTCCCCCTGTAGTCAGCACCAGTGAGGCCCCAGCTCAAGTACTGAGTTCGGTTTTGGGCACCTCGATACAGGAAGGACACTGGATTGCTGGAGCAGGTCCAAAGAAGGACAGTAAGGCTTGTGAAGGGCTTGGAGAATATGTCCTATGAGGAGCGACTGAGGGAGGTTGGGCTGTTTAGTCTGGGGAGGAGAATGCTGAGGGGAGACCTTTTTGCTCTCTCCACATACCTGAAAAGTGACTGCAGTGGGAGCGGAGGTGGTCTCTTATTACAGTGACAGGACAAAGGGAAATGGTCTCAAGTTGCACCAGGGGAGGTTTAGCTTGGATATGAGGAAAAACTTCTATACAGAAAGCACTGTTAAGCACTGGAATAGGCTCCCCAGGGAGGTGGTTGAGTCACCATCCCTGAATGTGTCTAAAATCCAATGGATGTGGTGCTCAGGGACATGATTTAGTGGTGAGTTGTTAAGAGTTAGGGTGGTATCATTAGGTTGAGGTTGAGATCTTGAAGGTCTGAAGGTCTTTTCCAACCTGAGCAATTCTATGAAACCAGACACTGTTCACCTGCTTCTCCTTATAGAAAGAAATCCTACTGCAATCAGATGTGTAAGTCTTACAGTGTGAACTGGAAGTGGCAGATTCCAGCTTTACCATCCCTTCACACCCTCATCCTTAGCACATGCATTGTGGTTATGGTCTTATTGTCTATTCCTCTTCTAAAGTCAAGCAGAGTGATACTTACACATATTACAAAATTACATTAATATATCTACAGTTTATGTTATTCTCTAATGCAAAGTATTTTTAGAAATGAACAAGTATTGTGTTACCTCTTTATGAAAACGAATGAGTAGCATTTATCTACCATTCTGAACACAGAGCAGAAGTGCCGCCCAAGGCAGATGATACATCTGTAACAGACTATGAGATACAAGATTGCCATGCTGCACTGGGTTTATGTGGGAAGGTTGTGGTAGTGAGGGACTGCAGGAGAGGCCTCTGTGAGCAGAGCCCAGGACCGACCCGTGTCAAGGCCAAGCAGCTCCAGCCAGCTGCTTTTTAATTGTATTTTCTTACTCTCTTCTGATGCAGGGGAGTGAGTGAGCAGTGTGATGGTGCCGTGCTACCTATCAATTTGCAATCACCACACTTTCTCACATGACAATCTACAGATAAAGAAAAGAAAACCAGACACAACCGAATCCCACCCAGGAAGTTAAGTCATCAAGGCGACAGGAATATCTTCACACACACTGCAAGGAAACTTCAAGGTTACTCTTTCCAGACCTTCTCATCTTAAGCAGAAGGCCACTCCCCTGATACAATACATAGAGATACAATAAAGCTAAGTGCTCAGAAATGGAAACAGGTTAACTCCTAACACTGTTAACACAGAAAATCCTCCTGGACTTCACTGAAGTAACTTTATTGGCAAGTTTTAACACCTGAAATTCCACAGTGAACTTTCTTTTTTCTGACATGGCTCCATGCACTTACAAATCCAGTTTCCTTCCAGCTACCTGATTTTGATTGTACTGAACAGGTTTCTATGAGGACTAGGGCATGCCATTAAAAGCTGCCATCAGTAGAACTCAGACTCCCAGAGCTAAATCCACTGTCCACAGGTGCACTCCCTGCTACTGCGTGAAGCCTTCTATTGTAACATAAATTAGCTCATTGTAGACCTACTCTCAGAAGAGCCCAAGCTATGATCATCTTTTAATCCAGTTCATTTCCTAGAAGAGAACAGCATAATACCTGACTCAGGAAAACAGAAGCTGTCTTGGTGGTGACTGGCACAGCTCCCTTTATTTATATAATGAGGTTAGTTTCGTAGCCACGACAATTTACAGAGTGAAGCAGAAGACAATCCTGCTACCTCGTTAACAGACATTCTCATTTCCAGGTACTCTCATTCATCACTGCATTTGAATTATGCAGGCTGTCTCAATGGAAAGTAGCTTTGAGAATTTTGGAAAACAGCTCTGCAGCAAACCCAGGTGTCTGAGAGCAAAGACCAGCTAACACAAGCACATCCCTCCTCATACACCAGTTTTCAGTAGTAGCAGCTGAGTCTTTAATAATATTACTCGTACTTCCACCTTAAAAAAAGTGAGCTAGCACTTGCATTTGGTTGAATGTATTTTGTAAAGCAGGGCACTGCAGAACTAAGACTGCCTAATGGGAAAAGCAGAAGTAAAGCTGTGCTTCCTCCAAGGCCCTTAGAAAGAGAAAAAAGCTGCCGAGATACAAACTTAGGAAGAAAGGCAAAATTCCTAAGGATTTTGCATATGAGGAATTATTATTGCAAATTTTTCTGCCATCAGGACAACAAGCAAATTAAACCATGCTGTGCATAGTGGAAATTAATCATATTTTTTAGCAGTTCATTCTATTAGTCCTTTTCCATCACTAAAGAGAAGACTTGAACAGAAATATTTTCAGCCTAAGCGCTTCTATTTTATTCATTTATTTTTAAACACTCCAAGAGAAGGTCTCCTAAAGGTCATGTCAAATGAAGTTTCCTTTAGGGTTTACAGTTGAATTCCAACAGTATTTTACAAGTTTTAGAACTTCTTCATCCTGTATCCACTGGAGGCACACAACCACTGCAATCAGCCACGTTCCACTGCACCACAGAAAATAGCAAACTGCAAGCACAAAGCGCTAGAAAAAAAGTAGGAGAGAAGTGAACAACCTGCAAACAGAATTAACTCTATGACCTAACAGGAGTTCTCCCTCTTTATCTGTCAAGAAAAGCCATTAAAGGAGTGAAGTTGTGTCTGATACTTCAGATAAGTTGAGTAAACCACCAAGAAATCAAATTATAAAAGCTATGCTAGTATAAAATACCTGGTTTTCAGATGGCCTCCAATAGTATACCTGTAGTAACTGCAACTATCTGCCCGTGAATACTCAGGAGAGCATGGTGTGCAATCCTGCTCCAAGGTTAGTTACATAGCCACCAGTGCATAAACACAGACTTTTGTAAGCGCACATCATTTTACAAGGCCTCAGAAAACACCATCTCAAAGAACTTCAACTAATCTACTATGTAGTAATCAGTTGTTTATTTAAGGTAGGCTCTGCTGTGAGATGTAACCACAAAATTCTTATCACAACCAATCTCACTGTCCTTTGTGTAGTCTGTTTCCTCAAGGACTTTGAGAGCAGTAAATGAAAGGAAAGAACCATGAGAGTAAGTAAACAAATGGCCCAAGGTCACACTGCAGGCCAACAGCAGTCCGAAGTATAAGACTATAGCCATCTCATTCACAGGGTACCCATCTGTTCATAAAAAGGACTCAAAACACGTTCTTGAAGCAGACCCTGGCACCTCTGTTTAGCTTGGTTTGAACCTGTTCAACAGAAAAAAAATGTGAAGTCTCATTTTCTACTGGATAATGGAGTCCTGTGGATCTAGCAAATTCACACTGAAAATGCAGTAAGCTTGTGCTTGAAAGAAAAATGTGTAGTACAAACTTCTCATTTTCTTTTCCCTCAAGAAGTTTTGCCTCTAACTTCCTGTGAAGTTGCACTTCTCTTGAAGTCTCAATGTCATTAAACTAGAATAGGTATGGGCTATAGCTCCAAATTAGCATTTCTGACCTGCAAACAGAGTCAAAAACTGTAGAAGTGAGAGAATATGCCACCTCAAGTTTTTGGGGAAGTATGAACACAACTCATTAGACTTTCTTGGACAGACAAAAGAGTAGAGGGAGGATTTGATCTACACTATGAACTCAGCTTAGTCTCCTGCCTCTACTCTACTCTTCATTTAACTGGTTGGTTGTTACTGCTCTTTCACTGTTATTGTTCCCTAGCTCTGGAAACTCTAAGACTTTTCAAATAAACAGCAGGATTTCAGACTGAGGAGATTCACAATACCTCCTCTGAAATCACTGTCCAAAATCACAGATCACTGAGGTGGAAAAAGACAAATGGTTTAAAGAGGAAAACTTTGTACATTAGAGAAAAGTGCAAAAGGCTGCCTCATGAGGTTCCAAAGCCTAGCATCTTCTCTCCCTGATCTGCGCCTCCTCCCAGCACAGCACACCTCTCTCCATTAGCTGTGACTGACACAAAACACAGCACAACTACTCATTTGCCTGAGAGCACCTAGAGGAAAGGTCTCTGTATGCTTGAACTTATGTAAATGGTTCTCAAACTGATTTTAAGTTTGTATTCTATCACAGTGAATGGTTTTCTGATACAACAGTTCTCTAGATCAGGTTTAAAAAAAAAAAAGAAAAGAAAAAAAAGAAGAAAGAAAAAGCATCTCTTCCAAGATGAATTACTCCACTGAACAAAGAAACTAGCTCTCCATTTGATAATAACACATACGAAGCTTACAACCACAACAAAAATAAGGGAAAAATATTTAGTTTAGGAAAATACTTTGTTCACAGGCCCCATGATTAATATCAGATATTGTTACTTACAAAGATATACCTTATAAGAATACGTATTACTTATAAAGATACTCCTTATGGAAAATTATTTTCCTAAGAACCAGCTTACCTTAGATATTCTCTGTTCAAAACCCAAAGGCTTATGCACGTATCCCATCCCAATTCTCTTTACAGAGAAGCAAAATTAGTTCTTCCACCCAAATTCTATCTAGAATAAAGAAATGCGGTGCTGAGCACTCAGTGCTGGGAGTTCTTCTCCCTTCTTACCCAATGCTGGGAGAGGGCAGGTGCATCATGTAATTATTATTTGCATCATGTAATTATTATTTGCAGGTAACCACAGTTGTCAACACCCTTCCTGTGGGAGCACTTTAAACTAACATCAAAAAGAGCCCTCAGCAAGTTAATGAATGGACTGAAATAACATCTCTATGAAGTACAGGAAGCCCAAAACAAGAAGATGAGATGTGTAGAAAAAAAAAATGTAAAATTACAATGGCACTCTCTTTAACTTGAAATAGGAAGAATGGCAGGAAACCCTTACCTCTTTTAGTATTAGAGACATCTGATATAGGTTTCCCCCAAATTACTTTCTTTGTGACCTCACCAAGACAGGAAATGCAACGAGAGGCCTGTGAGTGCTTACTGTCCTCTGAAACAGGGAGAGAGGACGGCTTAAATCTGCTCTGCTTGCAGATTTATTATGAAAGCACTTCTTGAGGAATACTGCAACAGCAGAAGCTAAAGAGTGCTCTGAGCTCAGACAGATGTTAAAATGATCAAAATGCCTATTTCACAAAATTGATTACATTCCATTTCACCTCTTCTTCTACTGTCTGAACTATGAACAGAAAGATGAGCACCACAGAAGTGCGTGTCTGAGATAAACAATGCATGGCAATCAGAAATGTTTTCACATTTTAAGCAACGTCAACACCACAAAGGAGTGTACTGTGGATTCCTCCCACTTTTCTGTATCAGAAAGTCTCTTATTTTCTCAGCTGTACTGATTGGATGAAAGTAATTCTCCTTCTTCATCTTTAAACTACTACAGTGTGAGGAAAGATGTAACTGTTGTGTAAGTGCTTACAGAACACTTTAGTTTATTGTGTTAACATGAGGTATCATCAGAGGTAATCAAAACTGCCAAAGCAGCAGTGAATCACAAGGGTTCTCTTTGTACCATCTTGTGGTTTGGGACCTGAAGGAGGAACTTCAGTTGCTTTACCCATTTCATACGACGATGCTGCAAGGCGGATAAATCCTGCTGCATAAAAAAACAGAATAGACAATTCTCATAATTAAAAACTTCTGGTCTTCTAAATATGGTGGTCAGTTTGTAAATTCCACAGTAAAACGCTATTATCTATACATTTAAATTCTCCTCTCATTAGTAGTGCTAAACTTCTATTATAAGCCTCTACAAAAGCATCAGTGGAATTTAGAGTCTGTTAGAAAAGAAGCTTTAGGAAGGAATGCAACTCACTGAGTCTCCAGGTCAGGTCAGTTTTAGCCAAAAGGAGTACTGGACTAAAAGGAATCTCATTCACTGAGCCCAGTTTTAGTCCCTCCAAGAAATCATCAACCCCTCCACACACTCGCTACCTTCACTGTTAAAAACAGTTCCAGGTTCTGTGCACACAGCTGATTTCTGCTTGCAGCATTCAGTATTCATTCCAACAGCAGTACTGGTATGCATCCACTCAGATAACCCAAATCTGAATCACAGTTCACAGGGGGTGACTGCTATGTTATTGGCTTAAAAAAATTATCTTCCATAATTACACTCTTACATGTGTTGCAGGGGTATATTTTCAGATCTGCTAGGAAAGGTAACGTCTTATTTCTTCCTCACAGACAATGATCTTCAGAGAGTATCAGTATTTCAAGCAGTTGTTCAGACACTTCATGAATGGTCTGCAAAAGCTAACAAATTGCCACAAAAGGATATCACATCTTTTCCAACAGGATCTACGCAGAGAGCTAATAAACTCTGGATTACTACTTTCTGTACTTGATCCTTTCTTAACACAGCAAAAAGGTTATGAAACCAAGACCTCTGGAATGCAAGGGTAGCACTCCGTGTACGGTCAGTGCCAATCACTATGCAACTGGGACTAGCTGATAGCACCACAGCCTGCTGTGGCAGTTTGCCATAGTATCTCTGCTTGCCTAACATGCAGGTACCCAGACGGAAACCCAGACACCTACTGCTCTTTATTCTATCAAGGACTTCAGAGCTGTCTTTCCTGTATCCTCTGAAATAAGATTTACAGTGAACTTGTGTACGCTTCTGGCACAGCGAAAATCCCATGCTTGGATGCCATCCAAAAGGCTGATCTGTCATGTGCTAACCCACTCAGTTGACCGTTGTGTGCTGAGCCATTTCAGAATATGCACTGTTTGCAAAAAGCCAACTGCTCAGTAGCTGGACTGTGTTAAATGCACATGTCCCACTCGCTAATTCCAGGAGCAATCTCCTCTTGTATAGACCAAACAATCTCCTAATAAACAAGACCGAAAAAGGCTTAGGAAGTCCACCTAGCTCTTTTACAGATAAATCTTGAACAAAATCCCAAGTAGCAAAACACAAAGTACCAATAGCTCTTCACTCTGGAGTGAAGAAAACTTCAGCAGATGGACTGAAAGTCATTGGTTTTATTCAAGAATTTCTAGGAGAAGGTCTGAACTATTTCTTATGCAGCATGAGGTGTGAGAATGGATGGACCCCAAATATTACCACATACCAGGTAGATGGGAGAGATACAGACACATTTACATGCAGCCATATGAGCTGTTCCCAGCTTGGGACCAGCCCTGCTGCAGAAACCTTTGCAATCCAGAATCCTGCTGGGCTATGAGAGCCCTCAGCAGCTTTTGCTTGACAACTGAGCAGACACAGAGAGAACAGAATCTTCATGATCATTTCACATTCAGTCCTTCAGTCAAGATCACTACTATCAAGACAGGCTTTCGGAGCTGTGGGTAATGACTGTTTTCATAGTGACCATCTCCACAGGAAAAACAGCAAATCTGAAAGATTAACTTAATTTTCCTTGCTTGCCTGGTTGGAAGAAAAATAAAGCAGGAGCAGGAAGCTATTTTTTATTATGAAAATGATATACCACAAACCAAATAATCATTGTATGCTTATACTGTGCATCACTGGAATAACATTAACGCCTCTTTGTAGCCTTTGTAGCCTCCAGTTCTCACACAGGCTAACATGCAACGACGATGTGTAACTAGTAACAACTCTGTAGGAAAAAGGACAGTAGCACACATTTCACAGTTAGGAAAGTTAGATTACACTTAGTAAGGCTCTCATTCTCTAACTGGTTTGATCTGAAACAGTTTTGAAATGTCCTATATTCTGCAGCCAGTTATAGGCCCAAGTACTTGAAATGAGGAACTATGACATTTTACCATACAGCTAAAGCTCCCTCTCCCATGAAAGTGGGACTTTTGGATGTCATGGTGACACAAGGTCACAAAACTCCAGGTTGCTTTCCATGCAGCACAGGCTCCTCAGTTTAAGATAACATCCTCTTAGTGACACATCTCCTTTTAAAAAGGTCTGAAAGCAAAGAAATCTGGTCAAAATTTCAAGCATCACACCAAAAGATAAGAAAATGCAGCATTTTCCTTGGAGGTGCTACCATGGGAAATTAGCAAGATCAGATCTTCCAACCCAAACATACCACCTCTGGCATCCTGAATGGTGCCAGCTGATGAAATCACATCACATTCCCCTGCTAACGGCCATGCCTTTCTAGTCCTCCCTATGTGCCTGCACCAGTTCTATTTTAATTAGCCTCACCAATTGGCAAAAACAACGATTTACTTTTTTTCTTTTCTCCGCAGTGAGAGGAAAAGGGTTTGGCTTTTCAGACAGGTTAGTTTGGGGGCTAAAAAAGCCCTAAGGCCAAACAGGAAAGAGACAGGATTACAACCCTAGGTACAAAATAACTATTACATCAGTTTGGCTGTGTGTGTGGTAAAACATCACCTTAAGCTCCACATCATCAGTGCCCTGTTAGAGGCTTACTTCCCAAAGTAATTTAACTGACAAAGATCTCTAAAAAACATGCAGCATGAAACATATTCTCTGCAGTTGAGAGTAAACAAGATGGCTAGGTAGAGCTTTTCCTATCATACCTACTGGATTCAGTGATTCAGGCCCAAGGTTTTTTTCACATCTCACACAAGATACAGTGATGTTTGCAGTCTTCTCTTGGAAGAGAATAGAGGAGTCTATCTCCTGGACTTGTCAGGCATCCTGGTTTCTTATCCACTACAGCAACATTCTACCACACAAACACATAAATTTAGGAAGACTAGTGCCAAGTACTGCAAGTGAGAAAGGAACTGTATACCTCCTATCTTTGCAGAGATGCTTTTGAGCATGCTATTCTACTGGTTGCCAAGATGGATGAACAATCATGTTGGACTGTTTATTACAACTGATTGCAAGCAGATGAGAACAGCAGAGTCACAGACATCTAACACAACCACTTTAACAGAGCAGCCAGATGGAAATTCCCTCAGAAAACCAGAAAGTCTCTGTAAGGCATTCCACCTCTGTTTTTTCTAGTAGGTTATGACCTCTTTATTTTCTCAATGGCAGACATGCCACTAAAGATCAATCTTTTCCTCCTATCCCTGCAAGTGCTCCTCTGCTTTTACAGCCCTCAATCACTTACATACAGGACGAGGTGGGTACTTTGTAAGCACTTAGATGAGACTGTGGATTTCCTGTTGGAACTGCTGGTCCCTGGCTGAGAAAAAATGACCATAATTTGTTAGGATAGGCAGAATGTGGCAGCCCAGCAGAGGTGAGACTGCTGCAGTCCTGTGCCTCCAGGTTCAACCAGCAGCTAGGAATAGCATGTGTTCCCAGCAGGCACACACACACAAACACAGTTGGTGCATACACCACGCAGCACATATGGTACATATATGTGACCACATCAATCGACAGCAGACACACAGAGCACTGCACAAACACACATTACTCCAAGAGCTTCATCCTGTTCTCTGTAGCTTAGTAGGACAGAGGTCTGCTAGTGGAGAGTGCAGATGTACACACATGTACAAGGGCAATTCCCTCAGCAGCTAGACTCAGACACTGCTGGCCCCCAGCTGTCGCTGGTTCCTGGCACCTGGACAGCCGGTCTCTTTTATCCCCTCCTCTCTACTTTCACATGTTTGTTCCTCCTCAAAACATCGAGGTGCATTCCTTTCCTTACCTCCTGTTTCTCCCCCTAAACATCACATAATAAGAACCACACAAACTCAAAATATTTATGCTTTTCATTCCACCATGTGTCCCATATCTCCAGCCAGCAGACTCCAGCAACACTCCATCTGGACAGGTTTCTTTCCCAGTCTATAGCGCTGAGGACACTGCAGGAGAGTACAGGAACTGACCTTTCTGCAGCCCTTCCTTCTAACTGTATAAAGGAAAACAAAATGGCAATTACCTAGGTGAATTCAGACCTGGGATCTCAGTTCTTTCCAGTTCTTTGTACTAAACCTGTTGCTTCAGCTCCCACCTAGCCACTAAAGTTTCACATCTGCAGCTCCTGTGACACAAAATGAGATCCACAGTGCAAAAGTTCTTTGGCACTGATGAACCACAACTGAGCCAGTGTGAGAACAACCACTGGATGCTCAGCTCACACTTCTTCCAAACCTACAAATTCTATAACAGAATGATCTTGGTTTTAACAACACCAAAAATATTTCCTCATCAGAGAAAAGCAAGTTCTTCCAGGTTCCCTGGACCAAACGCCAGAAAACTGCTTGAGGGGACAGGATTTGATGCAAAGCCCTGAATGAAACACAGAGATCTCCCCTTGAACTGCTCTTCACAACAGCCAAGTAAGTCATGGATCACCCATGAAGTCACAATGATAAGATGACAGACAGTTGACTGAGGATGTGATTATTCTCTATAGTGTGTAAACAGAATGCAAAAAAAAAATGAAAGTTCAGATCCAACTCTGCCTTGTAACACTAAGCTGTTTTTCTGTGTTGCTTTTGAAGATGAAAGGACAGGTTCTCACCTGTCACTCTTATACCATTTAGTGCAGTTGAGCCATGTATATGCACAACGAACTAAAATTCTGTCCTGAGATTTTTAAAGCAGATAGTGAAACAATTTGAAGGCGAAACGAATTGGCATGTAATTCTCAACTGAATTATCAAAACCAGGGCCAAACATTAAAACTACATCAGACTGATTTATCCTGTGTTACTGTACAGACTCTCCTAGTGTACTTCAGCTGTAAGCTACAGCTGAATCTCATTTATTATTTTAGTCTCATACAATGACTCGTAAGTACACAATTACTATAACTGAACAAAACTATCCCTATCCACTTCCAGCAATGCACTGAGGTCAGACTCAGCCCACAGCTTACTGTTGCTTTGCCCAGTCAAATCAATCAAAGCCAGAAACTTCTGAAATTCCAGTCCCACTTGCAAAAGACATCCTCTGCTGCCTTGGTACCTCTCACTTCAAGTCAACATCAAAAAGTCAGAGAAACACATACTTGCTACTGCATTAGACTGCGTCTAGTGCTTAGCGGGTACACTGCGTCCTACAGTCTTCTGTGATAGATGTAGTTTCAGGAGAACCCTTAGTCATCCTCTAGTAAAAGTTTCAGTAATCTTGCACGACAATACATTTCAATTTGATATTCTGATCCTCCCAACACTGCATGCTAATTACAGTTCAGTTTAAATCATTCTGATATGGGCACAAACTTCAAGAAAATATAAAAATACACAGTGAAAGCAATGCCTCCAACTAAGTTTAGATCCCTTATGTCTAGAAGCCATACATATTTGTACTAAGCAACACAAACACAGAAAAGAGCTGAAGAAATTTAATAATCATTAAAACAAACAAAAAGCAAAAAGCAACAAAAAAACCTTAGCATAGAAAGACAAAGTATTGTAAGGTCTCACTGATGGACTTCTGTCCATGCATGTCCTTCTTCATTCTCTGTCCAGAAATTCAACCAAAATCCAATCCTTCCTACACTTTCATTCATAAATCAACTTCTGTGAAGACTTCTATTGGTAAATAATTCATGAAAATGCCACAACACTACTATTGGTAGTAGCAAAAACAAAAATAACCTCAGGAGCATTACCATGTTAGTAGGGTCCTACTATATAATCGCTGAAGACAACATGTGGCTCGCTGGAGAAACTGTTAATCCATAGCAATCTTTCAACCTGTCACATCATAACAGGTCGTCCCAAGCATCAACGGGATAACGTTATCAAAATATTTCCTAACCTCAAGAGTTACCCAGAATTCCTTTGCTGTTCACATCAAACATTCTTGAACTTACAACATTTTCCATTTTGTCTCTGAAATTGCCCTGTAATTATGCAGGATGAATTACACAAGGACACATCCTCTGGCTCTGTAAACCCTGTACATTTCAGTTAGCTCATGCGAAGATATTGCAATCCTTAAAAATTCCCACAAGAGGCAAATCTGCCTACTAGATGCTTTGTAACTTTTTCTCATCTGAAGATTCAATGCTGACTCCGACTGACACTCTGTCAGAAGGTTTTTGCTTTGCAAAACAGGAGCCAGCAAAGTGGGCTGATACCTACACTGGAAGAAGCTAGGAACCCATACAAATATAGCACCTTTCTAATGCACACTCAGGACCTGCCAGAACAGCTAAGGACTTGCAATTCAACCTGCAATGCTTCTGCAGCTCTATGCTGGACTTGGTAAATACTGCAGGCTGCGAGACTGTTAGTGAAATTTTCACTAGCCTAGGTACTAGCAATCCTACTACCAGATGGCCCACTAACTTAATTCTCACAGAATTGTTGCCCTGGTTCTAGGATATATGCTCCAGCATCACAGTGGCCCCAAGAATAGGAGATTTTGCTTCCAACAAAAGCACAGCTTCCCTGAGAGCCTGCCTTCACAGGAGAAGAGAAGCTGTCTTACTCTAAATGTAAGCAAATCCTCATCTGTAACCTTACGGCACGGTTGACAGCTGTCAAATACTAGGCTCAGTCATCAGGTTATGAAGTAGAAGGAAGCCTCTCTGAGCAGAAGATTATCACAGATAATAGATAAAAAGGCATTTGTCCTCATAACTGTGTATTTTCTTTTCCAAAACAGTGATAGCAACAGATGCCCTAATAAGTCAGTGCTTGTGTCAACAAAAGGGTTCTTTTGCTAATAAAACATCAGCTACTTCCCAAATAAAACAATTTGTCCTACAAGGCATTAGTTTTTAAAATCAATGAAATTACATCTTGCTTAAAATGGATATCTGTTATCCACAGATGTGTTTCTTTTTTCATACTCTTTGCCAACTTGAACATAAAAGTAAAACTTCTCAGCATAAAGCAAGACTGACTGTTCAAATATAAATAAGATGAAGTCTTTACCAGATGCCAATCTGTCTGTATTCACTGACTAATCACTGACTCTTCTTTTACTGAAAAAATAAGCAAGACTTTGCAACTTAAGGAAATTGAAACGAATAATAAACTGGCAGTATCACTGTTAATAAAAACACAGATCTTACAAAATGAGTAATACCTAACATCAGGCAAGAAAATAAAATCAGACATGAAAGAGCAGCATTATGTATGCAGAAGAAACAAGAAACGACGGGCTTACAGACAAGCACAACAAGAAAGATAGAACTGACAGCTTCATCAGCATGACCACCTTGGTTCAGAGTAGTTTACTGCAAGTCTGCATTGCCTTGGCATTGTATATCAAAATCTCACACCACATCTGCCTTTTCCAAAGAATCAAAAAGACATACCAGGCTGTTTGGTTTCTGCACAAAATGGGTGGATATTTTTCCTCAGCACTGTCTCAGTGAAACTACTCATTTCAGATTTCCCAGGGAGATCGTGTAGATCATACAGAAGAATACTGTGGTCATCTATGAGTTCCTCCAACAGACTTTTCAGCTGTTTGGCAAAAATCTTCCCAAAGGTGTTTGGAATAAAAGCAATATTGAGAAATTTCAAAATGGAATTCATCAGCAAATAGAAGAATTAGAGATGCATTTGTTGGAAGAGCTACCAAAAGCAAGGAATGGCTTTCAGATGTGGATGCTAAAGAGCACTAGTCTCGGTATGAAGAAGTACTTCCAAATAATCACCAGCTTCCTTATACATAGGCAATACAGACACTGCTCCTGGGATGCTGTGCAAACAGAAGTGAGATCATGCCTTACAATTTTTGACAGCCTTATGAAAACCACACATCATAAAAAGGTAAAATATTTTGTATTTGTGTTCTGTATCAGACGCAGGTAAATTTCCCCTTTTTGGAAGGTTTTAAACTTCTACATTTCAAATATTTTCAGATTGGTACTTCAGACCGTTTAGAAAAGACATCTGGTGCTCTGAATTAAGCACACAGAGTACTTCAGTGAAAGGACAGTTGGTAACACCAGCTACTGTTGAAGATGAATTTTTAAAACTGTATTGATCATGCTGCTCCTACACACTCCTCCTCTACACTAGAAGTGTATTCTCTGGTCTTCCCACAGAATATGCCTGTCGATTTACAGCCCAAAGCTCCTGCATGAGGACACTGTACTGATGTTACTCTTTCGTTATTTCACTTATACAGAAAGACCAAGATGCAGAGATGCGTGGAGAAGGCAAATCCTCCTGAAGTCCTGTATGCAACATGGATCTTAATTTACAAAACAGATGAGAAGACAGCACAACATATAACAAAACTCTTCAAACTCAAAAATAATGGTGGGTAGAACTTCTGAGCTAGAAGTCAATTTCCAGCTTTGATTCTTATTTTGCAAATAGACTCATACCTCTGAAATAGAAAAACCACCTTTCTACATAGCGTATTCAGTAACTACATGACTGCTTAGGTGAATTTGGTTCACAACATCATAGAAAATATCTATCTGTTCTATTTGTTTTGAGTTCATAACCAGACAAGATTAACCAGAAAATATCTACCGTATGGACAACAGATGCAAACAAGTTTATTCCACTTCTCTATCATCTTAGCTTCTCTCATACAGGCAGAGCCAAGAAGTGCTTCAAATCATTGTCTCTCTTCATCAGTTTAACTGCTTCTCAAAAAATCCTGAAAACCCTTGGGCTTTGGTACCACTTCTTATGTATTACAACCCTGGACAGTTTTCAAGGTGGGCTTTTTTATGCTTCAGATTTCTAAGGATATCTGATTTCCCAGGCATGTTCACCACAAACAGTACGTGTTCAACTGGAATGCAAGAGGAAGAGTTTAAAAATATATCTGCAGCTATAGGGCAGTGCAGAGGAAAAGAGTGAATATTCTACGATAAAAAGTTAAATTCACTGCTACTGTTACCTAAGCACAGAATCTCAGCATTTTTCCAGAGAAATGTGAAGGCTGACAGCAACTTTACCCACACCTTTCCCTTTTTAAAATGGGAGGTGTTTATCAAAATCCATTCCCCCTTAGAAGAAAAAAAATAAATAATAGAATAGCTGCAACTGCCTAATTTCTGACATTTAAATACTGAGCTAAGGAGATAAAGCCCACACCACCCATTCTCATGCACTCCTTTTCGACAGAAATTAGGGGAGAGGGAACAGATTTCAGACTCCCCCATCTACATCTGCTCTCAATCACCATGGTAAGAGTTCAACTCTTTCACTGGTTGTATAGGGAACACAAGACCAATTAGGAACGCTTAACACATAGTTAATGTTTAGTTTGCAACAGCCACATTAAATCAACCTCTGAAGTGGTATCTTTGCTCTGTTAATTTAAAGACTTCACAACTAAAATGAGATCACAGCAACGTTTCATGGCAGTAAGTATGTTCAAATACATTAAGAGTTTTTCATAATTTTTGCTATTTACTGTAGGCAATTCCAATTGCTTGATTTTGGATAATCAAATAACTTGATGAACCGCAGCCCATGAATTTAAGGTTTCTCTATGCATGTATTATGCACAGAGAAATACACAAGACGATGCTATCCAAATCTGCACTTAGATTTCAGTCCAAGAAAAAAATGAGTCAGAACAGGTTACAGAAGATACCACTGGCCACAACCTTATACATTCCACTACATTCTTTTAATTCTTCATGGGATAAAAGGATACATTTTTTTAATCTCATGACAGACGGTGAACAAAACCTCATCCCTGGGCAATTTGGAAATACTAGCTTCTTTCATCTGCTCTTCCAACGGAAGTGCTTTCATTAATCTTAAACAGATATGCCTATTAACTTGTGCACATTACAATCAGTTGCGACTGATACTTCCAGATGCTGCTTTACTTTGAAAAGGGTAAATGAGATTGTAAAGCCAAATAATCTATACAGCATCCAGGTAAGCTTAACTCACTGGTGCCCACTACACAACTGTAGGGAACAGGTGTCTGAGAAGTGTCCATGCTAACTTTGTGCAAACATCTTTGCTTTTTCAAGTTAATTTTATCTTACAGAGGAAGAAAGAAGCAATTGTAGCCAGTATTATTTTTACATTTCCTATCTATACTTCAGTGCTAACCCTCGATGACCATATGTGAAAAAACGGTGTTACAAGTCTCCCAGAATCAGTACAGAGATTCAAGACCACTTGAAATTTCTTTGAAGGAAATCTATACTACACACTCAGATCTGGAAGCTGGATAGCTTCTTGACTGTTCTCTTCAGTAAAAGAAGATAAAGGAGGATTCTGTATTTTGCAAAGAAGCACAGTCTGAAAATGCTGAGTGCTAGCTTTTGTACCATGCTGTACTAGTCAGTGAATGGTTCAATCACTTTGACAGATGCAAAGACAAAGTGCAGCTCTCCCAAAATTTACAGGACTATGTTTTGTATGACTGAAAGGTGAGAAAATGGAACTTCATTTCTTACAGCCCTCAGCCATGTATCTTTGGTTTCAGCATACTGACGGTGCTGTTGGGCAGGGGGACAGGGTCAAGCCTCCCTAAGCATCTTGAATGTCCATTCAGCACTAACTCCAATAAATTTTACAGAATACATTTCATTATCTGCTTGCATTTGTTTGAAAATATCGATGCTGCATAATCATTATATATATTTTTGTTGGTTTTTGTACTCTCAAATGGTACTAAGAAATGGTAAAAAAAAAAATCAAAAAGCAGTCTTCGCTACAGAAGGGAAAGACTCATTCTGAAGCCCAAAGGGGTCATGTGCTACTGAGCAGCTGGATTTACTGAACTTTACTAGCCATGCAATTTGCTACAGCCTGTCTGAATTAAAGCCCTGTGCCTTTTAGTAACGTGAACATAAGTTCAATCTTCACACAGTAACAGAAAATGCATTTTTTCTGACTGTAAAGGCATAGTAAGGAAATGCCAAGAACAGCCAAAGATGTAGATTTTTTTATGCCTGAACAAAGATTTCTTAGCTCAAATGTATCTTGAAAATTTCTAGTAATCAGTCCGAAGAGCCCCCTGCTCTTAAAAAGCTTGTTCTCGTGAAGATATTTGATTACATTAAGTATCTCTTTAACTCTTTTTTTCTTTTTAACATTAAATCAGACTGAAGTTATGCTTACAAGTCATGATGACTCAATTTAATATCATTCTTCCTTCCCCAATTTCTTTCAGTTTCACATTCTCGTCCTATTCTAACATTTACTTAACCTTTTCCTCAGTTCAGCAGAAAAGAGAAAGTAGAATGTGGCAGCAAGACTTCTTAACAACTACAAGGAAAGTGCAGTTACTGTCTAATCTGTTACTGTCTAATCCAAACTCCTGTAAAAAACAGCCTCCCAGTCTCACTTTCTGTAAGCCATCCTCAGCCATTCTGTCCTTCATTTGTAAGTGCTTTTCCTTTTCTTTCCTAGTAAGGAGCTAATTACCCATCAGCAAACACAGCACTAATAAGCTGCTAAATTTACTGAAAATTCCAGTTATATCGTACCCACCTCAGCTTTCTGTCTGCATCTCATTTCACCTGCACAGCTCAGAAGAGGCTCAGAGGACTCATGCCTGTCAGAGGCACTGCCAAAATGTTGATAATGTCCTAAAAAAGAAAAACAAAAATAACAGTGTTTAATATATAAAACATTCCATCTGAGATCTCAGTATGCCTGACTCATAGGAAAAATTGAATATTTAACGAAGAACTGTGTCACGTGTTTTCTGTAACACTTTTAAACAATCATTATTCTGAAACAACTCTAAGGTCCATGCTTCCAGAACACTCAGCCCTCTTCACTTTTCTGATCCAGTATACAAGTACCTTCTTCTGGGATCTTGAATGGTGCTGAGTACTTTGCTGGCAGCTGAGGAAGAAACATTTACTGTGACCGGAGCATCAGAAAAGGAGGTGAAGTGATGTGGTCCAGCCCCAAGTTTCGCAACACTCATTCTTGTGCTCCCAGCACAAGACCTGGTTACCTCACCAGCACCGTGCCAAACAGCACTAAATCGTAACTCCTAGTTGCTTGATGCCACACTAACGATACATATACCACCATTTACCTTTTTAGCACTCCAGACAGCACTGCTTAACGGCAGCTGGCCTACTTTGCCATCTCTCTTCTTTCTGTCTTACTCCTCTCTGAGATGTGTACACTGTTTCTGCTACAAAAGAACAGTTTCTTTCTCTTTTCCACCTGGAAAACTCTTCTCTCCCTCTTAGAATGGACAGTACAAAGCTGTCACAGATGCTTGTCCATCCAGAACACAGACCATAGACAAGCTGCTTGGCTATAGTGGGATGCACGGGAACAGTTTATCCACCTACGTGCTAGACAGCATCCCAGCCACAGACTGCACAGTTTGAGGACAACGTCCAGAAGATTTTCTCGTGTTCCACCCTTTACAAGCAGTGACGTTATACCTTATTATACAGAAATGATATCCCTGTGTAAAAATGCAGTTAAACAGTTTAAAGAATAGAAATAACCCGTTTTCTATGAGATAAATCACTGCAATCTGAGCACAGGCAGGAAGGATCCTCAGCGACCCGTTATCCCTCTGATAAGTAGAGGCAACTTGTTCTTGCACTGGCTTGGTTTAGAACACAGCCCAGCACTGTCTGGAACACCTTGTTTATTAAGAGCTGCACACGGCCAGTCTCAGAACAGGCTGAGCTGACCAGTGAGTCGCGGCAAGGTTTTTGCATCTCTAAACGCCATATGGCAGCACTCTTGCCCAAGGGCAGCCCGACAGACGGCCTGCGGGATCAGACAGCGGCACTCAGGGCTCCCCAGGCAGGGAGCAGGGCCATCCCGAGCTGGTACTGCTTCTGTCCCCTCCTAAGGCAGCGGCGGTACCCCAGGGCTCCCTGCTTCCTCAGCCCAGGGCTCGGTGGTCCACGCAGCAGCAGTCGCTTACGACTCCATAACCGGTCCTGAGCCAGCCTGAGCAGCTGCCAGGCCATCACACCGGGGCGATGCGAAGCCAGGCAGAGACTGCAGACCCGCACTCTTCCAGCGAGTGACGAAGTTTAGCACGTCGCTCAAGCAGCAGCCATCCCCGCCAAGTAACAGCAAGGCACGCTCAGCCCGTCCCAAACAGCCGGCAGACCAGCTCCGACACGACGGCGATCCCTGACACCACAGAAGGGCGGCACAAGGGCCGTGTCTCACACGGACAAGCAGGTGACCGAGCGAGCTCGAAGGGAGGGCCCGGAGCCGGCCCTCAGCCACCAGGGCCCGAGCGGGCACAGCTCCCAGCCCCGCCGCGGGCTGCCGAGCCCTCAGGGGAAAGCGCGCGGACACCCAGCCCCGGGGGAGGGGAAACCGAGCGGCCAAGCGCCAGAGCCAGCCCGCCCGAACGGAGGCCCGGCTGCAGGGGGCTCGTCGGCTCGGGGCCGAACGGCTCGCTCCGGTGGAAGTTGGTGGCAACGGCGCGCGGGGCTTACCGCCTTCCCTCCTCCTCTCCGGCCGCCTGCCCCGCAGCGCTCCGCGGCGGAGGCGGGACGCGACGCCTCAGCGCGGCTCACCGCCGCCTCCGCTGCCCCGCCGCCCTGCCCGGCCTGGCTCCCGCCGCGCGGCCCCACACGCTCGGCTGGGCGCCTGCCGGAGCCCGCCCTCTGTCGGGCGCGGGGCGGCCGCGCGGGTGCTGAAATGGCGGCGTCCCAGCGCGGGGTGCCCCGCGGCGCGGCTCCGGTCCCGCGAAACTTGGCGGCAGATTTACCTCAGCTCGGGCACGGCGGCGGGGTGGGTGACGAGGCGGGGAGCTCCGAGCGCCCAGAGCTTTCCCGCGGGCTCCCGGTGACGCCGGAGAGGGTGGCTTGAGCTGCGGGGTGGTGTGGGTTTGACCGCGGCGGACCGCAGTCTCCTCCCTCGAGGCTGCGGGATAAGATAAAGCATGGTACTCCTCCGGACGAAGGCGCTTCTGGCTTATCTGATGCCTGAGTGTTATGGGGGCGGCGGATCCGCTGCTAAACCCACCTTTGCGGTCACAGCGATGGTTGTGTCCGCTGGGAAGCGCAACCCCGTCTCTTCTGCCGCTGGGAGAGAAGCCAGCAGCCGCCCATCAGTCGGCTTGCTACAGCAGAGGCTAGCCAGCAGTCAGTTGGGTCATAAATGCCACGTTGCTCTAAGTACGTGCACCAAAGATGCCGAAGCCAAAGCCTTTCCTCTTCCCACCGCACCAAATGCGCGGCTCAATGAAACGGTCAGGTCTTCTGATGCGATTTAATTCAGCACCAGATGTTTGGGAACTGCTACTTATCTTCCACTGCTAGGAAACCAGAGTGGAGGGAAATGCAGGTGCTACAGTAATAACTCCTTCCGAAGTTAATTTCTGCCTTATTTTTCCCCTATTCTCTTCTTTAAAAGACATGCGCTTTGAGGAAGTAGCATTTTGTCTGCAAAGAAATGATGTGATGAGAAGAGATAACCTTGGGATAAGGAGCTCCTCTTCTCACATTACAACGATGGAGGTCACACAAGACACTTGCCTAGAGTCAGCTGGATGGGAGATGACTGGCAAGTCTGCAAACTGCTTTCTTCTGCTGAAGGACTTCAGCAGGTGACCACATTGCAGGTGAGGTCTGAAAACAGACTGAGTGTTCCTACAACTTGTGACTGGCGGCAGACATGCCTTTTTTCAACACAGTACCTTGTGTGACTAAATTTGTGCTACTGTCCTTGGTGGACCTCAAGTTCATGTGCATAGCTTTCTCTACCCTATGTGTATTTGCACAGAAGTTGCTGGAACAACTTTGGTTTTCAGATTTGTAACCCTTAATCAATCTCATGAAATCACCTAGCAAAATAGAAATTGACTTGGGAACAAAGAGAAGAGTAGAAATATGAATGCAGTCAAAACTCTTTTAAGACAACTGTTCAATTGGGAAAGCGGTGCACGATTAGGGCTTGCTTAACATCCCTTCTTCTGTCAAGTGTAGGTTTGATTTTAGTCTACAGTAGACTTCCACAGCCTTGTTAAACCTGATTTAATCAGGTAGGTAATTTTTGTCCCTTTCTAATTTCAAAATTATTTAGTTCTAGACCAAGGCCCAGAGGTGAATGAAGCCATCACTAGATACTGACTGGCAGAATCAGCTGGGATTGCTTAAGAAATTACTGTCCACAGCAGCTGCATGCCTCTGTTTGGCGATGTTTAACACCTCAAAACTGACTCCACTCTGCTGAAAAATAAAGTGTCTTCATTTAGGTCAACCACCATCAATGTCAATTCAGTCAGGCTGATTCTGAACTGAAGTAGGTTACAGCAGGGTGCTATGCAAGGTGCTGTAGGCATGTGAAGCTTCAAAACAGTGTAATGAAATGAAAATCTTAGAACTGCAACTTCAACAACTCAATCTGCCTTTGAAGTGTTTGTCTGCATTTACCAACACCCTGCCCTTATTACCAATTATAAATCACAAAGCTTTTCTGAGAACAAAACTGTGCTGTCCTATACCTGCTGAGCATATGTCCAGTTACGTGCAACTTAGCCGTTACCAGATGTATTGTGTTTATATGTTATCTTACAAGTTAAGCTAAGAAAAAAATGTATTTTGAATCCTCTCTTTTTTCAGTATTTGAAATGGCATCCGGTGTACCAAGGGTGCTTTGTGGAATGTCAAAGGCAGGGACAGAAATTACACAAAGTTCCTTTTAAAAACATGCCTACCGGACGCCTACCTGTGCAACCTGGTCTAGGGAGCCTGCTTTGGCAGGAGGCTTGGATTAGATTATCTGTAGAGGTCCATAATGACAGAACTGATTACAACAGCTCTTGTTGCTCACAGCACAAACATCCCCCACACGGTATCCACCACTAAATTCTCACTTAGCCCCACATTAATGCACAATAAATGCCAGCTGCTGTAAAGAAAAAATCACCAGTTATGCACTTGCCTAGGATACTGTTGCCTTTAAAATCCTGTGCGCGGCATGGATGTAGCATGGTTCCTTCTCCAGCAGTTATCTGGGTGAGCACAGTAAGAGCTCACACAGGTACGCTGGGATGGGATAGGGAAAAGAACGCCATAGAAATTCATGCAGCTCTCTTGAGAAGCAATTGTTCTAGTAGGTTTTTTATCCTCTTCTCCAAATATGAGCTACTGAAATGCCTTCAGCAAATCTCCACCCCAAATTATGTGAAACAAACATAAAATTTATCCTCCCCCACCATATACATTTGCACGCATGATTAAAAATTTCCCGTGTAAAATTGGATGTAGTGTTTCTATTTTTTTTTAATATGGAAGTGAATCCAGCAGGCTTCCAGATGCTGTAAATATTTTTAGTAAAAAGTGTAAATAATTTACTAAAAAAATCCCCGCACTCAGATGTTGCTACTTTATTTTTTTCATAAATATGGTGATTTGAAATTGTAGGCATTATTCAGAAATGTAACAATAGTGAATGTCCCACTTATATTTAGGAATTGAACTGCTAGGCCTGAATAATGCCTACAATTTCAAATCCAATTAATCTACTGCTGTTATGTTCTGGTAAGTAACATAGTTTGGATGGGGTAATTTCAAACAGTGTCCTCATGTTAGGAGTGGACATGGAATGAACTTTTCCACCCACTGATTCACTTCACATATATGTAATTTAAGAAGTCATTCAGCAGTTTGGGGCTGTTCCAGCACATGTGCTGTGGTGGCAAGCAGTTAGTGTCGTGAGGCAAAAACAGCTTTGACACTCTCGGAGGTGGCTCTTCGGGGCATCTACAGCCAGATCCAGTGCAATGGCTCCTGCCTGCCATCACAGCTCCTGGTTCCCATGTCAGGTCAGAGGGATGACTCAAACAGGAACAGTGAAAGAACTCTGAAAAAGGTGACTAGATGGCCACAAAGCAGCTTCATTAGGACAAGAAATTCTATTTGTTGATGTTGACTGTAGATGATGTCAAAAGCACATTTTCTGGTTCAGTGACTCAGAAAAACAGTTATTCCTCCCACAGACTCTCCAGGTAATTTTTGTTACCTGCATGGCAGTTTGTTCCAGCATCTGAACGGCAACATCAGGAATGTTTAGTGGACTCCTCATGGTGCCATGTTTTGGTGCATACAAGACATTTTTTGCTTGCCACTGCTCCAGGTCTGTTGCTGACAGCAGGTAGGAGAGCAGAGCTATGAGTGTTTCTTCCCCTTTGGTGTTATCTAAGGAGTGTGAGTGATTCTAAAATTAAGCAAGAAACAGTACCTCAAGGGAGAAGTCAGCACGTGACCAAATCAGTCGCCTTGCCTCTGCATTAGGAAAACCTTTCTGCAACTCTCAGAGCAAAATGCAATCTTTGTGCTAGTAACTCCTTTCAGATTTTATCTTGAAGTACATGGAAACAAATTTTTCCCAATCTTTGCAGCTACACCAAGAAAATCTTTCACTGCTAGCAATGAAGAAGTTATAAACTCATACAGAGCTGACCAAGAGTGGAACTCTGTGCCCTTTGTCCCTTTGAGATTATTGTTTGCTGTTCCTACCCAGGGAAAAGTAAACAGCAAAATCCAATTACCGTATCCTCTGACTTGAACACTGCTCGAGCCTCCCCTCAGGACAATGCTTGTATTCAAGCAGCTCTCTGAGCTGAGTTCTGTTCTTAAAACTGCAATCTCTGTAAGATTGATTTGCCAGAAATGTGTGGATGAAAAAGCACAGTAATCTCACTGCATTTTGACAAAACAGAAGTCCTCTCTTTTTATTTTTTTTGAAATCCTTACTGTCTCTCCCTTTCCTTTATGACAGGATACACAGTTTCATCCCAGGAGTAAACAGTCAAGCTTGTACCAGAGGCTGATGGAGGACACAGAAGTTATCTTTCAAACGACGAGGCTTTTCAGGTAATGTGACCACCTAGATTGTTAAGTTTGTTTGATGGTAAACAGCAGAGATAGTTCGTTCCCCTGGAACAAGTGGCAAAATTCTGTCTCCTAAGATTGCTGTAATGCTAACACAACCTGAAGGCACTCTGGCAGATCCATGAGTACACACTGGTTCTGTTTCCTGCTCCTTTAAGAACTGTTTGATAGAAGATCTTGTTTTCAACCACTCAAGTGAAGTTACAGACAGTGTCATGGCAAAAAGCAGCTTTCAGCAATTATCTCATGTTGATGGACCCTAGGATAGTTGCCTCTCGAACAGTGACTGAGGCTGTCAGCTGAGCTAAGACCCCATCCCTGGGAAGCTGACCCATCAGCTGATGCAGCCTTTGCTGGCAGCCCTGTGTGAGAAGATGTAATGCACAACAGCCTTTTTGGGAGAGGAGGGAAGGAGACCTCCAGATAATATCTGCCAAGCTGGTATTCTCACCTATGCTCAGGCTAGCCACCAGCATTTGCTACAATAGGAAATGGTAAAGAGAAGTGTCCTTCTTAAGATACAGAGGGGAAAGACAGAGCCATAGTAATATGGAAAGCCAGCGAAAGGAACATCATCAGAATCCAGCCTAGGTCTCTGCTGGTGTACAGGAGCCACTTAAATTACTCTCCTAAGTGTGGCTGCTAGTAGGTCTTTCAGTTTTCTCCTCATTTGTTTCCTCCTGTTCTTAGAAGTTTCTCTCCACTCCTTCTCAGAGCTACAATGATCCCTCCTCCACTTTATAGCCAACTGTCAAAGAACCAGAGGTTATAGCCTTTTCCAAATATGCCATGAACTGTTTCATGCAAAACCCAGTAACTCCATCCTGTGTAATACTGGTGTGCCGTTATGGGGCAATACCTTAGAAAAGAAAGAAAAGAATGAGAATTGTGCAGATTTTCAGTATTCTGAATATTTTAACCACATTTTGAATGAAGGCTGTCAGTGAACCAATGCCTGTCTTGCTTTGTATACAGACATGGGTCAATAGCTTGCACATATTTGGAATGCAGAAGAGTTCGTGGTGTGTTTTGGACGTGTTATAATGCATCAGTACAGTCCTTATATACACTTTGTAATACACTTCAAAAGACCCACATACACACAGTGATAAATGCTACTGCTTGGCATTAAATCTCATCCGTTGAGTGTTGCAGTGTTCAGAAAGATGTATAGGCAACCAGAAAATATGTCCATTAATGTTATTTCAGTTTCAGTCTGGCCTATTCCCTGTCTGGCCCTGATCTCTTCTTCTACTTAATGACACCACTTGGATGCCAAAACTAATTTGGAACCTAGCAGCCTACTTATTAAGTGGGACTTTATGACAGGAGAGCATTATTGGTGCTGCTCAGGCAGCTGCACTGGCTGCTAGAGAGCCTATGGGGAAAATACAGAGCTTTCAAGGCTCTAATTGTTTTGGATCTAGGTTATTTTGTCAGGAAAAGTGGTACTCCACTTTAAGAAGCCTTTATATAAATGAGAGGTGGGAGACAATTACACTTGGATATTCAGGTCCGTTTCTCCTGAGATTAAACTCCCAGATGTGCTATTAAGGCCTATTTTCCAGACTGAGAATTGGAAGATAGATGGTTATAGAAGCTCTTTGCAGCATGCAGTTAGTTTATGTGCTGAGTGCTGCAGCATCAGCTGGTACAATAGTTACAGGATGAAATTATGTTGTATACTATAAATTAGGAAGACCATTCTATCTTTGGAAAGACACTTTTGGCATGTATGTCTCATAAAATGTGTCTAGATGCAATATACTCTTGGAAATTGTTCTCTGAGAGCTCAAGAAAAACAGAACACAAAGTAGTTTGCATTGCAATTCAGAATACTATGGGAAGACAGATCACAGAGTCTTTCAATTAAAAAAAAAAAAGCAAAACAAAGGAACAACAAAAAAGTAGTGCTTCCCTTTTAAAACATGAAGTTAACAGACCTTTAATTAATTGTTTTATCTAAAGGTGACACAGCCACCTGCCTTCCACACAAGCCTGTATGAGCTGAAGCATGGGCTGTTGAGGTACCCTCACTTGAACACTGAGTAGCAAGAAGGGTGGACTGATGCACCAAAGAGCTCCCAAATACAGATCCCAAATACAGTTATGCCACGAGACTTACATTTTCCAAGGTGACTGTCTCCTTCAGACAACTGCAAGGACTCACTTGATAATATTGGCAGCACTCTCTGTCTGAATTCTCATCTTAAAGCACATGACTTCCTTTTTTTAATTAAGTTGCTAGCTTAATAGCAGTCCTGTCTTTCAGAGCGCCAATTTAATGCCTGTAGATAAAATATGAGGCAGTTATTCATTAAAGAGCAGGTAGCAGCACACCCCATCATCTCCCTGAGTGAAGTGTGGGCCAATCCATCACAAGATAAGAGCTTGCGTTCCAGCTGGTGCAAGGGAGTAGTGGATAGGGATTGCGAATGCATTTCCAAACACAGAGCTAGTCTAGTCATCCCCATGGATTGTCTGCAGTGGTACGGTTTATCCAGGACATGCAATTCGTTCAGGAAAAGCAGAGAGAGGTTTGAATAACTGAAATGAATTGTGCCTAAGTGGGCCCTATCTGCACTCAGAAATCTTGGTGCCATAACTCTAGCAAGATAGTATAGATCTGGGTGTGAAGCCCTGACCAGATACCTTCATTTGGTTTCAGGGTGACTAAGTTACCAATGTTATCCATACCCAGACAGAGAAATAAACTTAATCATTGCAACATATTCCTGTGCATCATCATCACATCCTGTACAACATCATCATGGCTTGAGCCTCTAGGAAGTTAACAGGGGACCACTGTTTCTTCTGACCAAGTTCCACCATGTTTTTCAGATTCACGCATTCCCTGAGCCTCCCCAAATCTGCTGAGATCACTGAGACGTTCAGTAAATTCAGTGAGGTCCTCATTGCATCACGAAGACACAACCCTGACGTGAGACAGCACTCAGGACACAACTAAACATTCTTAACAAGTACCTTCAAAATTAAGAGGCTGAAGAGATATTTGAAACACCCCGGAATTGGTGTCTGTTCACCTGAGTCATGCCTGGATCCAGACTGTGAAATCCCAACTCCACTGCTCATGGAGGTGAAGAGATTGAAAGAAGACCTGAATCCTCCCGTGAAAATACTGCAGTTCATTCATTTTACTTCAGAGTTTTCTTGGTATATTTTTCCAGGTATGTGTTTCTGATTTTAGATCTATTACATAGCCTTAATGGATTACTTGATATGGGAAATTATTCCATTAGGACTGCTGTAGCCCAGCTAGTTCTGTGAGCATTGTTATCTTGATGAGGTCCAAGAGTACAGCAAATGATATACAGCAGCATGCAAGGGCTCAGTCAGAATGCCTGAGATTAAAAACCAGAGAAATTTCACTTCACTGTTTTGTCTTTTCATCAGGTAAGACTGCCATGTCTACAGGCCATAATCTTCCTTGTCTGAAGCCAAATAACACAGAGAATCGAAATGCCTTTGTGAGCTTTGAAATGACACTGCAAGAAGCCTAGAGAAGATAATTCCATTACAGTTTTTATAGCTGAGCACGTCCAGTATAGTCAGTGAGGGAGACAGACAGTAATCTCAATTGAAATTGCTTTTGAAAAGATTTGTTTATCTGTTTTTGCTTAGTTGCATATCCAGGCAACAGAATCACTCAAAAAAATCAGAATTCTGCTGTATTTCTTACTTTTCTTTCATGTCTTGTTCTCCTTCTTCTTTTTTTTCCCCCTAACAATTTCTTCACACGCTGTTATATTGCTTTACAGTTCTCATCTTGCAGTTTCTTGGTGCCCTAAAGTGCACTAGCTAAATGGCAGACCTCCAGGAAGGTAAGAGCCTTGTTCACTTTTTGCTTTACCTCCTCTCCTTCCTGAAAACCACTACAGCCACGAACTGGAGCAGGGAATCCGGCTGTTGGAAACATACGCTTTGCATTGGTGAGTTTGAAGGAGGGCTCTGTGAGCTCTGTGGCACTGCACCCAGAGAGACTCTGAGATTGATGGAGGGGATTGACTGCAAAGGCTGCAAGGGCCAGGGACAAGAGGGCACTGTCTCCTCTTGAGGCTGGACTGTCAGCCTTAGCAACTGAATAAAGATCAGCATCACAAAAATATTCCAGGGCTTCTTTGTTTTGTCTTTTCAAGTGATTGGTGCTGACACTGGTTGAACTTGGAGGAATTATTAAACTGTCCCAAGAAAAGTTAACAGCATCTGAAATGTCTCCTTCAGAGAATTTACTGAAGTAACACAACAGAATTTGGATAATGCCTGACTTGGATCATCTCTAGCTGGCTTCAAGCAGCTGGCCACATTCACTTAACACTAACCAAGGAGGAACTAATCTCATCAGTTTTATCTCTGCAGCCACCTGCTTATAGAGTCATTTGTACTCATCAGAGCAATCTCTTAAGAAAAGCAAAGCTAACAACTCAGCGTATCAGAGGAGCTGTCTGAAGCTGGTGCTACCCAGATCCCTTTTCAGATATGTTCATTACACCAAACAGGAACCTCAGGATGCTGATGTGGTGTAAGGAGTGTCCACTCAGCTTGTGGCAGAGAGAGCATATAGGTCTCTCACGACACAGAGATGGTGGAAATACATAGATCTTGTCACTGATTCTCTTCTCCCCACTTGCTTACAGCTTACCCCCATTCCCAAGCCAAGCAGATTTCAAATGCTGGAAGTATCCTGGTTCTGAAGCCTGTGTCCTGGAGGCAGCAAAGAAAGAGTCTGCTTTCTGCAGGGCTCAACCTCATGGACACACTCAAACAGTGTGAAAAACAGACGGGTTTTACTTCTGTTGGGAAAAAAATAAATAGCAGTACTGCTTATAATGATGACTTTATTTTTCTCCACTGGAAAGATTTGAAATGCAGAATAGTCAGCATTCCACAATTTCTGCCCACAAGCAAGTGTGAGATGGCTCCAAGATGCCTTGCTTCCTTGCTTCCTAATGAGAAGACAAACTTCTGAGAACTGGAGATGCTGCAGCACACACAGCCCTTGGTGAAGAATCCTGTAAAGCCAAGTGGAAGATGAATTAAATCAGGCTGCACTGGAAACTGATGGGAACCTGATAGCTATGAACAGAGTGTTTGTTTCAAACGAGTAGTTAAAAATGCTGAGCTTTTCCAGGGGTGCAACTCGTAACTGACACTAGTAGATGTTTTTCAGCCTCTGATTAAGCGATATGCATTTACAGGCATTTGGACACACTACAGTCGTTTTAAAAATTCTTCTCATGATCAAGCATGTGCAGAAATATTTGCTGAGGCATGTTTCTGCTGCTTTTTTCTACTGTAAGGAAAAGTGTAGCCTGCATTCAGTGATTAGCTGTCAGGGAGAGGAAGGAAGGGAAGGAGCTGCACAAGTGCATTTCAGCAGACTGCTACCACGAGGGACCTAAGTACAGTAATCCAAACCAGATGTAGGGTAAAATAAGTGCGATCATTCGAATGCCCATTTGATTTTGCATGTTTGTATGTGCTTTAGTGATGAAAATTCAAGTTTGTTCATGAGGCAGAGATCTCTGCTCACATTCATTTCTGGCCCACTCCTCGGTACCTTCGAACATAAATGTCTGCTTGTGCTCCTTTCTCTCCTTTTGGGAGCTTCATGGAGAGCTTGCCCTTTCCTCTTTCACTGTTTCTTTTCCCATAAAAGGAGGGGTACTCAAGAAGGGTAATAACCCTTTACCTGGTGTAGGGAACCTTCTTTGGCAGGGAGGTTGGACTCGATGATCTCTTGAGGCCCCTTCCAACCCCTATAATTCTATGATTCTTCCTTTTTAGTTTCTTCTGCACATTTGTGCACATTGCTCATGCTCAGGTGCCTGCTCAGGGGTGCATTGTAGCAGTGTTTAAGCCCACACCAGGACTACTCCTCTAAAACCATCCATCTCATCATCCATCCCTCCTCACCTTGATTTGCTTTGCCTAAAGAACAGCCTAAAATTGACTGAATGCCCCTGTGCTGAGTGGGAAGACGCATTCCAGCCACTAGTGAGCAGTCGATGTTTGGGGTCTAACCAAACTTCACCCGAGGTGAAATGGCTGAAGCACACACACTGCGGTCTTCACCGCATTTGTTTTGAGGAGCCACTCCCGGAACACTTCACCAAGCATAGCAAACACCAGGCATGCCCATACTCTAAGGCCACTCTGTGCCCTATGATCGCATCCCCAGCCTCATACCCTCACTCCTTCACTGTGCTGTTCCTTCCTACTTCTTCCTCAAAACATTCCCTCTGCACAGAGAGAGCAGCTCGGCCGCGGGCTCCCCTGCTCACAGCTGCCTGCTGAGAACAGGAGGTGTCTGTGAGCTGCCAGGGAGGGGATGGCGCGGGGTCCCCAGGATCCCTGGCCATTGAGGGCTCCCTTTCACAGGCTGAATAATTGATCCTTCATGGCACAGCACAGAAACGCTGGTTTGTGCTTCAGCAAAGCACAGTGTTGCTGTTTTGATCCGAAAGAAGAAATGTTTTCAGTCTCTGCACAGTCAGGCTCTTTGGATTTCAGACAAATGGACTCGTGAAAAATACTTAATTCTTCTTCACTCAAACTGCTGCAAAGCCCTGAGGAGACTCCCGCAGGAGGACCTCTCAGCCCCCAGCAAACTCCGTCTCTGTGGCATCTCAGGCCTTTAAGACGCGGTCACCTTTTATACCCAACTCATCTTCTGTCTTTGCCGGGAGCAAACGCTGGTGCGGGAGAGAACACCAGCAGCTCCTGCAGGGAAAGGGACTGCGCTGTGGCTCTCCAAAACCAGCAATGAGCTCTGCTTCAAAACCTTCGCTATCAAGTTTCTATGATTTAAGCCTGCGGCTTCCGCAGCACGCTGGTAGCTTTTGGCAGCCTGAGGCAAGCCTCAGCTTTGCTGCAGCTCACAAATATTATCTTCTGGAGAAGAGCCATGCTTCTGGCCTCTGTCCCAGTGCGCTTGTTTTTTAATATGCATCATGACTAAGCATCAGAAATTAGCAAAACAGTGGGAACAAAAAATGAAGTTTTGAGCCAAACGAAAGGCACTTCTGGTATTCGGTTTGTGCACTCTCAAACAAAATCAGCAGTGCAGGGGGCAGAATGAAGCTGAAGTGTGGGAGCTTGTTAACGCAGACTCTACCAACACAGCCATCCGTTTGGAGCTCTGCACAGCTTTTTATGTGCACGCATTCTGAATTACAAAACCCAAGTACAGAACCTAACAAAAAGATGCATTTTGACACGGACGTGTAAAGCAAGTCATGTACATCTATCTCTTTCTGTATTAAGCACGTTAATAAGCTGACATTTCTCTCAGACGGGTTAAACACAAGACTGTGCCATCACATCCAGGAGTCCAAACAAGCATTTCTATTCACACATGGCAGAGTAGAAGGTTTGTTCAAAGCTGGACAAAGAAACATACAGAAAAATGAACAGATGGGGATGAAAACAGCGAGATTTGTTTGACAACAGTCACTCCAAAATGTAATGGTGTCTTATTAGGTGTTGAGTGGGGACTTTTTTCTGTTAACACATTATCAGAAAGGTGAATGGAATACTTTATTATATATCCTTGTCATCTTAGTAGTAGCTTGAGTTTTATTTGTATCTTTCATATCTACGTGAAAACTTTGCCTGAGGTGCAGATAGCTGCAAATACAGCTCAGCCGTATTTCACTCTCTTGGGCAGTGGCTATCATAAAAATCATTCCGAAACATATATGCTCTTTCATCAGCAAGAGAGAATGTGATGGTGCTGAAAGCTGCCGAGATCCAGCTCGCCCTGCACTGAGCCGTTGTGGCTCAATAGGGGCTGCAAAGCTCTTCATGCTGAGAGGCTTCGGTTGTCATCAGCCACCAGCTCCGTGTGTCCATTGGGGCTGGGAGGGAGGACACAGATCTGCACCTCCCTACTAATGGGTGTATAAAGCAGGTGTGACTACAGATGGTTACGTATTTCACCGGACTTTAAACCTGTAATCCACAGCTTTGTAGTGACACCGAATGCTATGCACCGTAACATAATTGCAAGCTGGTACATCTAATTGCAAGGATCATTGCTAATATTGTTGTTCTACTGATTTCTTTCTAGCGTGATCATTAATTAATAAACTTCTTAATCAGTTTGCATCAGGCTTGCTTCAGTTTGCATCTCAAGTCTCCAGCCTGCTGGGGAAGTGTCAGACCTTGGCAGTGGCTGTGTTAATAGCAGACTGAACCCAATATTTTCCTCAGCTTGCCAGTGCCCAATGGTCTGCCAGAACATGGTATGAAGGTAATCAGTCATTACTTATTGCCCAGGTCCTTGATGATCTGCACAGCTTCCCTTGGCTAATAAAGAAATCCTGAAGGCCAGAAAGCCCTTCCTCCAGAATCCAGGTTATCAGAAATTATTTCCAAATACTGCTGTCGCAGCAGACCTCAACGTGATGTGGGATTAACCTCTGGCAAATAGGCAGCCAGAAAACAGACACAGGTCTCAGCAAGGACAAACTCTCCCGTAGATCCCTACAGATGAACGAGGAAGGCTCATACAGCTCATGGCTCAGACACAAATTTGGCTGAAATAAGTGAATTACTGTATATGTAGTCTGCTGTACCAAATTTCAGTATTCCCTGACCTGTAATTTCTTATGTTTCTGCTTCTACTAAAAATAAATTTGGCAACTGCTAGCCATGTTTAATTGAGGTTGGAAAAGACGCCTTCTCTTACTACAATGAGACAATTTTCTAAATGGAAGAGGAACTGGCACCGAATTCCAAATTTCACAAGTGAGCTTTTGGCCGTTGTGCATTCTCAAACATTTTGGCTTGTGATTGGATACATGAGATGAAGCTCCAGACATTTTCCTTTAACATATCAAGGCATTAAGCTTTACTCTGAAACTCAGCCGTGCTAAAACACCTTCATGGCTTTACCTCATTGTCTACACTTTACATTTATCTACCCTTGTTTACATGTTTACATTCCCCTCCCGTAAATACCTTTCCTCTTTTGCTGCAGATAGCTGTTCCTACACAAAGTACAGATTATCCCCCCATGTTTCAATTTAGGGACATGCTGCTCTTAATTGTAACACGTGTTAGGCCCGAAGGTACACTGTGCTTCAGATACCTCAGCTTTTCTTTCCGGGCTTCATATATTTGAGCTCCAACAGTTTAATTGGGATGAATCCAGGGTCACCTTCAAGTTTTTACACATCTGTGCTCTCACAGTAGAGTTTGTTTGACCCCATATTTACCAACACTGTTGGAGGTACTCAAACCGGGTGTGCCATGGGCAGCTTTGATGGGAATTGTTCTGGTTTGAGCAGAGGGCTGAAACCACCAGCCTCCAGTGGCTGCCCACATCAGTCATCCTCGTTGGCTATCGCCGCTCTGTAGGACCATGGGAGCAGCAGTGTCACCCAGAAGCCTCCAATCCAGCCTGTTCATGCCCACAGCAGGTTCAAATGCAGGTCAGGGCTTTATGCCCCCATAGGTTCAGACAGCTGTTCCAGGAGGACACATACCATGATTTTCACAGACACCTGGGCACAACTGACCAACCTACAGCTGACAAAGAATAGCTGTCCCTTTACAGGTATCAGGGTCCTCCCTCCACCCATACAAAATATGGGAACAACTAGAAATTGAGAACAATTGTTGCCACTTCATGCTGATTTTCCTTACAAAAAATCTTGGTAGAAATATCTCTTTCCACTGTTCTTTTTCTTTGTAAAGCAGCACTCTTTGTTAAGCAAAGATAGGTGTTCCTTGTGCGATTGCACATTTAATTCACTTAGAACTGAAGTCAGACTTAGTCATTGGTCATTATTAGAATTATGTCCTGCTTTCATCATACTTTCTAGATGAAGTCTTCTGTGTCTGAAACCTCTGGATATCACTATGAACAGCGTGCTGTGACAAGTAACAGAATTACTGAAGAAGAAAACTAACACTGTGACTTACTGATACATAGAAGGCCACAGAAGCTGAGACACGAAAACGTCATTGGCTCAGGGCAGCACCTCTCAGCAGCAGCTATAACACTGCTGTGTTATCAACACTGCTTCTATCCTGAAGTCAAAGAACAGCGTCATACCAGACACTGCGAAGAAAAATGACTGTCACAGCTGAAACCAGGACAAGCAGGTTTAAGGAGCACAATACTGTGCTCCCGTTTTAACAGGAATCAGGGTCAGGGAAAACGTGACAGAAAAGATTCTCTAAAACTTGATTCCATTGGAAATCCAACAGGAACCACGAAGTTGCTGTAGGCTGTAAGGAATCAGAACATTGATGAGAGATATTCACTGATTCCTGTATACAAGTGAACTAAAACTACATATAAATGTTAAGATAAGGGATTGAAACTTTTTTGAACATTGAGAATAAATTCTAAGGACCCCAGGCCCACTAAGTCACGCTGGTCTCAGCTGGGAATTAATGACTCTGTAACAGAAGCAAGGAAACTAAATTTGGAGATTTTTATAAGCTTGTCATTTTATAATGAGTACAGCCAGACACAGTTAGCCATCTACAACTGACCACCAGTGACAGCCTGTATCTCACCACCTCAGAATATAGGTATTTTTATTTTAACAAGAAAAAGGTTTCTTTTTTTATCTCAAATGATCCTACCAGACACGGACATTCTATGAAAACAAAACAAAACAGCAGAAATTAAAATAGAAAATTTGGCAGAAATTTTATTAGAATATTACTTCTCCTGAGCAGGGCTTACAACACAGCATGCAGATGCATTTAATAACTTACTTCGCGATACATTCTGCTCTAGTGACAGTTGTGCAATGAAGGTCGCAACTGATACGTTTCCAGCTTTTAGTCGTTTCAAAGTGACAGCACATTCCATAATCAGGAGAGGTTTTACCATTAGCAGCGTTGGTGTGAAGTTTCCAATGCCTGTGAAGCTGAAGTGATTAAATTCAGCAGCACAGCTGAAGCTCTTCAGCCCTCACACACAACTTCTACATTAGAATTTTTTAGAAGAGTTTATTACACTATTTTTCACAGCGTTACGCATCAGAGTAAGAACTTATCTATCAGCCTCTTTTCTAGTGGATAAACTGACTGCAAATGCAAAGGGAAAGTATAGTGTTAGCAAGGCAAACAGAACATCGGCAGAAATAAACTAAGTCAGCATATTTCTGACAAGTCCTTTGGGTGAAATGCTGAGCTCACATCGCAGGAGTCCAACATAAATGCGCAGCACAGAGAAGGCCCACATGCTGCAACCAACGATGTTAATTCGCAGACAACGGCACCGTGCTGGGGTTGAATCCCACTACCTTTCAAAGCTTCGGGTACGTAGGTGTAAATTTTTCTGTTTCAGGAAATAAAGAGAAACTCGGGGCATGTTAAAAAAGGTGCGTTCCTTTCAAGAAACGAATATTGGATATTTCAGGAAAAATTAAAAGTCTGAGTTACTAACTCACTCACTGCACAGAAGAGATGCTGAACAGCTATTCTGAAAACAGAAACCTGTCCCTGATACAGTGAAGGAGCATTACAATCCTAAGTAATAAGGCAGCAGCACCTTCTCAAATCACACATGTAGCTCCTTCGCAATGAATAAATACAATCCTGCTACTGTTCACAAATAGATATATCACCACGCAGTGTGGATGAATTGCTGTTCTCAATATAACACAGCAAACTTGCCCAAACTGTCAAAGAACAGGTCTGGTTAACTTGACACTGCAGCTTTCGCTGTTACTGGAGTTTTATACTTTTTATTTTCAAGTTAATATCTGCTGACTATGAACTAAGGAGAATGGCAAGATTATAGGCCTGAGCACTAAGCACACTAGCTTAAAGCTGTGCTGATCTCTTTATCAGGATTAATAAATATATTAATCGCGGTATAAAAAGAATTAGTTTTATCTTTCAGTGTGGCTATCACTGGTGTTTTTTGGAAAGGCCTAATATTTTAATCTGAACCTTATTCTAACTGCCAATAGACAAAGCAGGCACAGCAGTTTAGACACAAAGACTGACAACTCTTGTTAAATGACACAAGTTTCCTGCTTTGTGCTTTGAAAGAGCTCAATTATGCTGGATCACTGAACATTTAACCACTGGATGGTTCTACAATCTGTGACAGAATATCTTGGTTGGCATTTACATGCAGAAAGCTGCTTAAGTAAAGACCCAGTTCCCACGTGCAGAGTGCTACTATTTATGTTGCTAATAGCCAACACATTGCTGGCAGGAACAGCAATGTAGAGTGCATTTACAAAAAAATGAACAACAAACCAAAAAACCCAAACAACCAAAAACAGAAAACCAAGACCCTGACCTTTAAAAGTTCTACTGAAGCAGCCAGCAGTTTTAAATTCCTTGGAAAGAGTCCAGCAGAGGACTACAAAGGTGGTAAAGGGCCTGGAGCACATCTATGATGAGGAAAGGCTCAGAGACCTGGGTCTGTTCAGCCTTGAGAAAAGAGTACTCAGGGGGGGTCTGATCCACGTCTATATATATCTGAAGTATGTGAGGCAAAGGAACAAGGCTGGACTCTTTGCAGCAGAGTGTGCTGATAGGATGAGGGGAAATGGCCACAAACTGAAGCATAGGAAGTTCCACACAAATATGCATGGGAACTTCTTCACAGTGCAGTGACGGAGCACTGGCACAGGCTGCACAGAGAGGTGGTGGAGTCTCCTTCTCTGGAGACATTCAGGACCCACCTGGATGCCTACCTGTGCAACCTGGGCTAGGGAGCTGCTTTGGCAGGGGGTTGGACTCAGTGATCTCTGGAGGTTCCCTCCAACCCCTACAGGTCTGTGATTCTGTGAAATGGCAATAAGGGAAGGCATATTATATAGTTCATACACAAAAGAATGCTTTAAAAAGCTCTTTGAAACTCCTGAACCTCCTTGATTACAGAGGCCATATGCATTGTCTTTTTCATGGAAACACTAAAATAATGACACAGTAGAATGGGGGCAAACTGACACACCTGAAAGAAATTCGTGGGGAAAGAAAATGACCATGCCTTCCTTTATCACACACCAAAACCTGTTCAAATTTACCTAGTAAGCCCATACAGTAAAGCAACTTCTGATCATGTCTTCTTTTACTACTGAAAAAGCACACAGAAGAGATGGATTCATTTAAATCACGCTTACCCAGCTATGCTGATATTCCTTTTAACAAGACTGCTTCAGACAGACAGTAGTGTTTCTCTATTTCTACTGACCCATTCTAAGTGAGGTCAATGACTGTCACAAGCGTGGCGTTCACACTGACAGATTTCTCTTAGTGCCATGCAGTATTACACATTAACAGCTGAGAATTTTAAAACGTCATTAGCATATCACGCTCTTGTACGCTGATGTAGAATGGCCTCCCAAAGATGAAGGAATGTAGTCCTGGCTTTATCTTCTCAGCCAAAGCCATTATTATGTTAAGATCGCCCTCTGCTGTTAGGTCGAGATCTATCTTTAAGCTACGAAGAGATTTAAAAGGTTTTTTTCCTTTCTGCCTGCAAGAAAATAAAAAGAAGGTTTGTGCAAAAGAACCAAGTGAGTTTCTGAAAGCACGCTTTCTATTACCTGCTCACTTACGTGTCATCCTCTATGTATTTTATCAAAGTTAAAGCTTTTCTGTGAAGGATTAGGAGAAACTGTGCAAGGAACGTACTCCTTAGAGACAAGCCAGGTTTCAGATGAAAGATCTGTTAAAACATATAGAAGAAAATTACCTAGATGTAGAAATTCAAGAATCATTTCAAGAATGTAGAATATGAACAAGCACTGCATACACATACAACACATTTGGAATTACACTACAGCAAGCACATTAGCAGCAGATTTGTAGACACACTGAAGATTCATTCTTACTTTTCTCATTGTTCAGATGCAATAAATTAAACTGCTTTATAATTCTATTCGGATGAAGCATTATTTTCATTTCAAAAATGGTCTGGAATGAACCTCAGTCTGGTAGGTTTAGGTTTTTTTCAAGAGTGTTACACAACAGTAGAAAATATGCTTTGGTTTTCATACATAATGAGGAGTTTTGGTATTATACTAGTACTACAAATTACACAAAAGCATTCTGTTTTAAAATCGTTTGTGTTACCAGACATAACGTTTTAAATGGTCAGTTCTTGCTGCTTCTGTAGTATGAAGAAAACCACCGTAGTGTTAACTGAGGTAACAATTGCACGTGTTTGAAGCAAGAGGTACCCGACCAGCACAAGTTAAACCAACACCATGATAATTGTTACCAGATGTCAAAGCACTGTTCTCTAGCCCTTGTTCTTTTTGGAAAGGCAACTGTTACCTGATCCAGGAAGGCTTTGACTAATGTGTCTTGATGGAGGATATCTTGAAAAACATTTCTAAAGGAAAAGAAAAGGCAAACAAACACTTGGTCATGTCATGAAAAGACAGTAGATGTGCAGCAACTGTGCGCAGTGATACCATTAAAACTTAAAAGCTGGCAGAAACTTAAAGTGCATTTAAAATTTTACTGAATTATAATCCCATTACAGAAAAGTAGCACAGATTTTTTAAGAACTTTCAGGAGAAATAAGCTAAACCCAGAAAAGCCATTGAGTTTTATCAAATAAACTTAGCTCTGGTACATCCCCATTTCAAAAGGGCAGTAAGATTAACATAATACTGTCAAAAACATCACAGAATTTCAGCAACACTTAATAAAACAACTGACAGAACTGGTAAATTTTGCAAAAGGAATTCAACTACCTTAGAAGCAAAAAATTCTCCTGTGCTGTGTTAGAAAGTACGCTTTACACTTTACCACCTCATCTCAAATCAAGCAACTTTAACAAGTGAGGGAGCAGAGTACATACAGATCAGGTGTGAAACTCTCATCTGTGTGGATAATAGGATCCTGAGACATTTCTTCATCTGAATTAGCTCTCCAAAATGCTGTCAGCTCCGACCTCATATACCGTCGTTGGTTGTAGATGTGCTCATGACAAGGGGGCATCTGTTTCACTGTATTGACATCTACATCTATGTGTGTAGTAGGGTATGGAGCATACATTACTTGACGGAAGGGCAACACAAAACTTCCAGTTGCATCCTGGTTTTTGAGGAAAAAAGAAGCATTTTTTTTTTAATCTTTTCTTTTAAAGCTGCATTGGAACAAAACAACATGAAAGTTATCGAGCCAGTCTTCTAAATTCCTTCTCTTTACATAAATTTTGCTTGAGAAGAACAGTAGTTGCAGTCAGTAAAATACCCTTAACACTGCATGATTTCTTTAACGTAACAGTGAAAGTAAGTCTTGAGGTAACCTGTATATTACACTGCATCACCTGGTTCCTGAACTCATTAACATGACAGTATTATATTTATTTAACAAGTTTATACTGCTCAAAAGAGCAAGGAGCGTTATTTTTCTGTTCAACCTCAATAACTGCTATCGCTGCTTTAAAATACTTGGAAACTGATGTAGCACAGCTCTCTTCTGGTTCTGTATCCTTTTTCGGATTCTAGTCCCAAGTAGGCAAAAGATTGTTACTAGTGCACCTTGAAGAATAGGAATGATTCTAAATGATACACTACAGAAGAAACCATAAAAGAGACTGGCTTGGAATTTTAACATCAAACAGCCACAAGCATAAGCTCTAACATGAGGAAGAACTCGGGGAAGACGACAAATTTCTTCAAACATGAATTTGTGTATAAATTTGCACATATATCACACGTGCATACACACACAGAAGAATGTCCTTAAATCACAGAGGAATAGAACTCTCCTAAGTGTACCTACCTTGAGTAAACCCTGAACAAAAAGCCCTGACTCATACTTGAAAGAAGTCTCATTTCTACAGAGCCTGGAACACCTCCGCTCTGACGGTGTAAGGAACAGGCACAACGTTCTCACAATCTGCATTGCAAAGAACAGTTTTCAAAAACAAGAAAATTCCAGGATGGACTCATTTTCACATGCAATTTCTGACTTAATCCTGCTGATTAGAAAAGACAAAACCTGAGTGACAGCAGAGAACAGTTATATGTTAAAATAATTAAGTTTCAAGCCATGGAAATCCAACTTCCTGTCAAATGAAGAAGAAAATCTAAAGTTTTGGCAACGTTTTTTTAGCCAGCTACACAGAACAAATAACTTTTGTCTTCTGATGCTTCTTCCTATTACAAAAACAAGAGTTCCTGTGATTATTCCCTAGCCTTTTAAGCCACTTCTTTTATTCATGCCAGCTATTGTCTCCAATAAGGCACATTCAATTTTATAAGCATCCACACTTATTTCCTCATTAATTTCCCCCAAACTCTCCATTAAAAGCAACAAAGATATTTAATTATTTCAAAGTTGTATACTACAGCAGCTGCAAGCAATCATCTCCAAACACAAACACGTAATTCTGACATAGTCAAACATACATGATGAATGCAAGAAGCAGTAGGTGTTTTTTGTTTGTTTGTTTTTACTTTAAGGACAGCTAAGGTATGCCATTAAGAAAACAATTATTTTGGAACACAGCAGCCTAACACAGTGAGCACACTATAAATAGGGATAGGAAATTGCCCTGCATAGATCATGGACTCTCCAGCTTATCAATAAACTCACTAATAACCATTCGGATCCTTAAGCCTCCTTATCAATTATGCTACCTTAGCAATGTGCAAATCTTACATCTCTGAAAAAAGTGTGTTAACAATTGCTAGCTGACTTCAGATAAGAACTGAGAATTTTCTTTTCTCTGGTTCTCTTCTTACTCAGATATTTTTTATTAATCACCAGCACGTATTGCTTATTTGATCCGAGGTGCTTAATCACATCAAACAATGCATAATTTCTCTAGATTTTTATAAAGCATCACAAGCTACTTATCTTCAGATCACAAGATTACTAAAGATGCTGAAAGTTTCTGGAATGTTTTAATAAGGCATGTTTTACTGCAACAAAGAACAACAGATACTGCAGAACGCATAATACACTATCACATATGTTATATAATGGATGTATATTTTACAGGCTTGTAAAGCTGTATTGGAACAAAACAACATGAAGGTATTGAGCCAGTCTTCTAAATTCCTTCTCTTTACATAAATTTTGCTTGAGAAAAACAGTAGTTGTAGTCAGTAAAATATCCTTAACATTACTAAGGATATTATAAATGTTCTTACGTTTTCATTTGACACTGAAGCAATACAAATATCAAAAAAGCATGGATTCTAAAAACTAGAAAATATTTTCTTTTCTCAAAAAAAGTTTTGAGTCTCACTAAATTAACTAGAAATCAATTACTGTTGTATCACAGTTAGAAGCAAACTCAGACAGAAAAGTCCAATACTCAAAAAGATTTCCTACCAAAAAACAAAGTTACTTGGGCGTACTACTTCTCCACATTCAGTACATTTGTTATGGTCTCTGAATATGGAACTGTTGCTGTCACATTGCACAGAGGTCTCTGTGTAAATTGAAAACTTACCAGGCTACATAACTAGAAAGAACTCTCCACACACACAAGAACATTAGAGAAAAAGCAGGGCAGGTTATAAGTTCAAATTGGTTCAAATTAGATATTGGATAATAGGCTTACAAAGAGAGTTAAGAATAATAGCAACATAGGAAAAAGCACGTCTACCAGAAAAATGTAATAATTTTCATGTTCTGGAACTAAGCTTCCAAGAGTAATCTTCTTTTCCCACACAGGTCATAGTGATATTTAGTAACTTCACCCTTCTCCACTCAGAGGTACAGCTAACGCTTCTTTATTGTCTCTAGACTTGAAATCTCCTGTGTATCATCCCTATTGATAAACTCCACATGTGTTTCAGCAAGTTTATTCTCCTTTTATTGTCCTCAGTTTTAAGGGCTGGTGTCTGTACTCTCTGATTTCTCCGGCAAGTCCTCTGAGTCAAAACCTAATCTACTATCTATGAGATAAACTGTACAGTTATTTACCAATTAAGATTTAAGCAGGCTACAAATGAAGTGCCAACACAAATGCAAACAGGAGGATAAAAATGCTTTCATGCATTTTTTTCACGCAAAAGGAATTGACAGAAGTGGTTTAGGATCCCAGAAAGCTTGCCTGTTTTAATGTGTGAACGACTACAGACACAACAGTTCTGAAGTCCCATGAAGCACGAGCTGTTCATTATGACGAAGTACTCTCATTCCCCAGAACAAGCAAAATTGTGCAGACAATTACTTCATGGACAATACCCAGTGACTCTGCTATACTGAGCTAATCAGCTGCTACCTGTTCAGACCATACATTTTAGGTAGCAAAATTATTTTAGAAGTTCAGACTCATTTATTACTCATCTATGTACATCATCAATTAAATCAGATTCACTTATTCTCTTTTAGTTGTCAGAATACAACTGACTAGGCAATTTTTAGGCAGAACTATCAACAGTAAGATAACCAAACAGAAACATACTCTCTTTCTACCCCAAGTATGCTTATACACAAACCTTGTTTCAAATAACATGCTAATACTACTGACAGTCAGCATTTAAGATTTATTTATTAGAAAGTACATTACCTTATTAACTTTTTCCGCATTGCTTCCTACAACTACAGAACAACCACAGGTCTGCAAATGTGAACTAATTGCACTGGAAATAAAAATAAACTTAATCAGACTTTTCAAATAAAGCCATTAATATTTTAATAAGAACAAGTAATGCTACTAGTATAGTTGCAGGTCTATACTATGGCCCTCATGCATGCTGAAATAAAAAAAATTGAGCAGAATCCATATATTCGTTTTGATGAACAAAGATTGCCAGCCAGAACCACCCAAAGCTACTTACAGAGCTAACAAAAACTGTCCAATGCTACTGTGTTTCAGAATCCAAAATCTATATACAGTTAGAAAGCTTTCTCCAATACCTGTAAATATGTGGAACCTACCTTACTGAAGGAGGCTTCTTGAGGTGATTAATTTGTTCTAATAAACGTCGCTAATTTATAAGGACTCTGACAGCTACATTTGGACTCTGAAATCCTAGAGGTGGACTTTATACAGGACCCGATACTGTTTATCTCATCAATTCTATTTTAAAGGATTAGATTTAAGGCTATCTTTCTTAGGGGTAGAAACAGATGTTTAGTTTCATTTGGAGGTTACTAAGAAAACATTACACGTATAATTTAATAAGTGTGTGCTCTACATGCCATACCATACGATGAATTAAAGACAATTTTTTTTTTTTTGGTATTTTATAAAGACCTAAGACTATGACTTACACACTCACAGACTTCAAACTAAGTATCAAGGAAAAACTATATTTCATATGGATTCTATTATCAAGCAAATGGCTCCATGGCAATGGTAAGACAGCTGCAGCTGTTAGCCCAGAGCCATTCTTTTGGGAAGAAATGGTTTAAAATGACTTAAAAAACTTCTACATCACTTCACAGTCTAGAATCTCAAGGAGTCAAACACCTAATACATGTTTGTATGTCAATACAAATTCATATATACACATATACGTAAGTTTAATCCATTTCTCTACAGCATAAATCAAAACTGAAATTCATACTTGAGGAGAAAGCCTTCATGACAACTATCCCCAATGTCATCATCGTTTAGCACTGTGTCACTAATCTGAAAATCAGATAAATAAAACAAACGTTAGAAAAAGACGTACAACATCTCAGAATTAAGTGATTTTTGATTCTGATAAGAATGGATTGTTTGCAATCTACTTAAGCTAAGTTGTAAGTGACAGAAAAGCACAAATTTAAAATGACCTTCTGACTTCAGCCAAATACTTTGAAAGCAATGAATTATTAAACATTTTTTCACCAATTACACAGATTCCTCACAGTGTTTTTTTTCCTAGAGCCTTGTCCAGAATATTTTACCCTAGCTCACGTGAGATCATTTCTATTTCTTCCATGTGAACACTAAACCACACTGGTACCGTAATAGCAACAAATTATATTGGCTGTCATTTTCTAATTCAGAATCTAAAGAGAATAGAGACTTACATCTATTTCTTCAGGAACACTGTGTGATTTCATAGATGAAAGGAGCTCCATTACAGGAATAACTTCTCCCGTTAGCATTGGAATGATGCTCTGGCCCTGTGCAGTAAATAAAACACTTAAAAGTGTATTATAAAAAGTTACTAACAACCTAATCATGCAAAACTTACTTAACTTCCTATTGTCTGAAAGTGCAGTTATCGATGTCAACTGATACAGACTTCTTTGGCAATGCTCACCATCAAATATGAATGGAAAACATGCATTTTACTTTTCAACATCATGTCTAAAATACATTCCCAGGGTGTTTTGCTGATCAGTTTGTTTGGCCTACATGGGACATATCTGGAATAAGATAATCTGAGCATAACCTATTACATGCAATTATTGTTAAACATTATAGATCCAAAGTCTTACAGTAACAGTGGAAGGAAAGCAAAAAAGGCTATTCGTTAAAACATACAAAACTGTGTCATCTTTCATAAGAAAACTGCAGCCAGAATTTTTATATTCAGTTTCAGAAACAAAATCTCATATACTAAGCCTACTACAACATTCCAGCATTACATATTGTATACACCACTGTAACTTGAAAAAGTAACAACCTTTATACGAGGAGAGGATACACCTATGGAAGCTACTAGCTTTACAAAGCTTCAAGTTCAAGTAAACGACTTCCCCCTTCTGAAAGATAACATTCTTCATAGATTTCCGCTTCACCCACAAAGTGATGAAAACGTACACTCCTTCAATTTTTTCATAGCTTCCATCATCCTGTCTTCAAAAAGGATGTCTTTTGTGCTTGTCAAGTCACCAGCCAGTCCAAAGTATCTTCCTGGATCTCGAAAATAAGACGCACCAACTTCTACAGTCACCAGGTCCAGTCAGATAGTTCTGAGGTGATGTGCCATATGCACCTACTAGATGGTCTTACCTGGTCCTCCATTCTCTCCGTGCCTTCCAAGACAATCTTCTGGAAGTGCTCTTGCCTCTCCTGAGCAAGAGAAGCAGTTAAATATAAATGCTCTGGTACTTGTACTTGTTTATATATGTATGCACACAACAGCCATATGGTACAGTTTCTTCCCTGTGGAGCAATGCTTTCCATGTTCAAGTCTTTTTCTGTTACAGAGCTGACATTAGTAGGAAGTGACGTCATTTTTAACACATCAGTGTTCTCTGCTCCAACCCCTATCAAACCTCTCACATGCTGGGGCAGGAGTAGCAGAAAAAGGAGGGTGTGATGACAATGGCAAAAGATTAACATTTTCTTCATTAAAGATCAAGAAAATGCCAAATGATCAGAATATGGTGCAGAACTCCATGAATTTCTATGTCAAATGAGTCAGGTGCAGACTGATGGTTCCTGATGCAGTAAGAGAAAAATGAGATTCCCCAAGCAAGGAAAATTATGTTTGGGGAAGGTTGGAACACCAATATTTTATTTTCACATCTTGAGACACTGACAGGTCTTGAAAACATTGTCCTATGACCAAGTACAGGAGACACGAAACCTCGAAATACACAAAATACACTGTACGAAAGACTGGACAAAATTCTCCAAACAGACTCATAGGCAGCAGAGCCTCAATCCTTGGCACAACCAATACATCATGCAAAAAAAAAAAAAGTAAAAAATCTTTTGCTATATTTTGGGACATTGTTGCCTTTTTAGTGGTAACTTTTAGTTTCCTGGGACTGATCTGCTTGGAGTTAATCCAACTCAGGTGGGAAAAGGGTCACAATGCTTTCCGAACAGATGCACAAGTGACAATCTGCAGCAAATTACCCTAACACAGTTGTAAAACTTGTCTGACCATCTGAAAGAAGCATTTGTGAAAAGTAACACTGGAACTAAGCAGATTCCTTTGGGTAGTGTGACATTCACTTTGACTTCGGTTGCTGTGAAATATGGCATACTCAGTAATGACGATGGTTTGCTTCAAAAGTCAAGTCTTCATGAAGTGCAGGCTGAACAAATATTAGGCACCTCCTTCTTGGAATGCAACTGCTATAAGCATTAGACAAACATCCAGAACACAGAATTCAGGTCAGTGTACGTTTTCTATTCCCAAAGAAAGACTTGCTTGAAGTTTCTTGTCTTTGCCAGTATGAACGTTGTTCCATGGTTACCCTGCTCTTTCAGTTCAGAGGGTTTCTTCTCTTCTACAAGTCTGGCTGGAACTGTTTCATGTCTCTACAGAGAGCTGCTGAGAACTGCAAAATCACCACATCTATTAGAAATGTCAGAGCAGATGCATAGTGCCTTTCAGATACCAGTCAAGTGTTTTGAGTAGCCCTATTTGCTACCTGAAAACAAGGAACTGCAATCATTAGTTATGTTTTTATTACATACTGTAATTCTACAATGCACGCCTAAATTTTAGCCTGCTATTTTTGTCTCCTAGTTAGATTCATGTGCAGATATCTGCAGGTTTATTTTTCACCTCTTCCAAGAAAGAAAAAAACAGAAAAAGGAAATAGAAGAGACATAAGTGCCTTTTTTTAGAATCCTCTGCTGTCTTTGATGACCTAATTGGCTAGCTATTTACAGATCATCTGAAAAAGAATTAAAAACATCAGGACTCACTTCAGAGGAAACTAGTAGAAAACATTTTGTCATTCCCGATGCCACCTGAGGCCATTCCTACTGCGGAAATACATCAATATGGATCAATGTCCAAAAAGAGGGAAGATGTAGTAGCTTAGAATGACTGACAATTCTTATCTGATCATTCACATTATAAGTCAGTAGGGAAGACACTAAACAAGAGAAGGAATGTAGTCAGTACTTTTGATACAAGCTGAAGTCCAGCAAAAAAGTGGCTTTTAGGAATGAAATATTCCTGTTTCTACTCTACTGAAATGAGGGTTTGTATCCTAACCTTCCTCTGAAAAATAAACCTCACATTATCAAGAATAGATGTGAAGGAAGGTACTGCCAGCCACCATCAGGCAATACAGCAAGAAGTAATGGAATCTGTTAGTGTAACAAAAAGGAAATGACAATGCAGAATTTAATGTCAGCTTCTTATTTTTGGACTCTTAATTAGTTTGGATTAGAGCACTTCAAAAGGAAGTTTAAAACATGTTTATTAGAGGCCTCAGAACAGAATAGAAACAAACACTACTGGACAACTAAGCATCACCACACACATTACAACTGACATACAACATACTGTCCTAAGACAACTCGTACTCTGTGAAGACAACAGAGATCCTTCTTTTTCTTTTTAGTTTTTATTATTAGAATGTTATTTATTTTAACAAAAAATACATAACAATTTTTACTTAACAACCATTATCCGCCTAAAGGTAAGAGCAGCAACTCTTAAAAGAAAAAAATCTTAATTTTTCCCTTTTTCAGATTTCAAAAGCAGTAATACTTGTGATAAAGTAAAAATACTAGTTTTGCACAATTTAAAACCCGCTGAACATCCTTCTTGATACCCTTTTCATGAAAAAGAACTGAATACAGCACACGGAACGACATTAACTGCACCAATTCTCCTCTTTGTATCTCCAAGGTGAAAAAAAATAAAGATGTGAAATAGTAAATTTATAATTCTACCTGGTTTAAATACAGCAATTAACACAGTTAAAAGCAGTGATTTCAATCAAACTCAGAGAGATGACAAATTGCACAAGATGGGCAATTTAAATATACGCTTAAATAATTCTGTGTGACTACAAAGGACAAATCACAAAGCTAAAATTCCTACTCTCAGATTTGATGCCGTATGGATAACATTTTACCTTCAAAATTCTGTATTTGTACATTAGTCAGCATTCTCTGAACTTTTGTGTACGGACTGCCACGTACCAGGTGCCACAAAACAGTTTTGTTCAAGACAGCTAGGACAACTGCTTTTAGTAACGAACAATGAACCTACCTTATGCATCCATATTCTTCCTTTCCTTATAATATGTGTTAACCTATCCACGCATACTCTGTGAAGAGGTAGGTAGAAGCCAAGTTCACTTTGTGGAAGTATTATAGACAGTCCATATGTGCTTCTGTCTCCATTCCAGTTTCCATCAAAGATTAAAGACACGATAATAACCCTTTTTTCTGCCAGGACAAAGAACTTCACATCTATCGCACCACTTTCTGCATTCCGAAGTATTTCTCCATTCAGGGTGTGGTTAGCAAGAAAAGTTATTTCGCCATCACTGAGAAGTACCTGATCTGTCTTTGGGGCCCAGATGTGCCGCACTCGGGGGCCAAGGATATTGTCCCAGTAAGCAAAAGTGGCAGCTAATAAAGGTGACTCGCCATTCATAGAGATCTCTGTTTTAGCAACCGCAGGAGACGGAGGTGGACAAAGAGCTGACATGGTTGCTTCTTCTCTTGTAAATCATTATCTAAAATACAAAGATTTTCGGAGAAAAAGAAAGGGGTGTGATCATCATTGTAACACTTGGGTTTGTTTCCAAATAAAATTTTAAGAGACAGCTCTGGCTTTCTACACCTGAGATCCCACCGTAGACTTTATTCACGAATGAAGCTCATATGCCTATCTTCCTCGTAACGCCGTGGCATGCTTATAGATGCTAGTCAGAAAGACCTCAAAGAGCCTTTACTCACCATGCAAGTATGACGAGGCTAGTAACATTCAACTGCTGTAAGAATTGTGATGCACACGTTTCACGAAGCAGGGGCACACCGGCTTGCTGGGGTGTGAAGTGAGCCCTCAGAATGAACAGAACGCAGTGACACAAAGCGCTCTGCATTCCCTGTACACAAACCCCGGGACGCACAGCCCAGAAGCTCCCAGCAACACCAGCGCTGTGGGGACACCAGAGTGCCGCCTTCCTTACAAGCCACGCCGCGATCACAGCAACACGCAGAATGCAAACGAGCACGGGGATGAGCGGCTGTAAAAGCCAAAACGCGCCCGCAGGGGCACGAAGGCCCAGGGCGAGACCCTGGGCGAGACCCGCCGCCACTCCGCCTTCCCACAGCCACGCGCTGCCGAGACCCCACACCTCCCGACGCTGTTTTTCACTTCGGAACGGCCCTACGCCCTCTGCCAGGCGAGCTCCCGCGCCCGGCGCGTCCACTTGCCCTCCTTCCCCGAGCGGGGAGCCACAGCGACCGCCCGCCGGCACCACCTCACCTGCGCGCCCGCCGCCCGCACTCACCACGCCGCGCATGCGCCCGAGCCTCCCCCCTTTGCCCGCGCAGCCGCTGTCGCTGCGCCGCGCATGCGCGGCACCGCCCCTCGCTGTGTAGGCGCTGCGGGGAGGCGGGCTAAGATGGCTGTGTGCTTCTGTCAGCGGGTCTGTGCGGCTGTTGTGAGGCGTACTGCACGCGCAGTGTTTTAAGGCTTCATTTCGTTGTATTGGGGGTACAGCACGTGTCCAGGCAAGGTGTTGTTTTTTACAGCATATCTGGAAGGCAGGCATGTTTACTTTCAAGAGCTGTCACCCTAAAGAGAAAAATCAACCCTCAGATTCCTCGCTCTAGTTCTTGAAGATCCTTTGCCTTTGCTGTATTTGGATGGCTCATGTCTGAGGCAGCTTCCTCATACAGGTTTTGACAGGGTGTGTCAGCCTGGAATTGTGATTTCTGAGTCATGCTGTCCCAACTTAGTCACAAACTCAGAGTGCTTGAGTGCTAAGGTGTGTGAGCTTTACATTTGGGGGCAAGAAATTTCTTCTCGTACAGTGCAAAGAAATGCACGTCAAGCTCTGAAGGCTATCAGCTCTGTGGTATGAAAGGTGCTGTGCTCCTGGGTAAGCAGTGGTGCTGGAAACTTGGGTTTCAGGGTTAGTTTTGTAATGGAGCTTTGCATTAGATGCATGGTGCAATTGCATCAATTTCCCATTAGAAGCTCCTTTAAGGATTATAGGTGTTAAACCAAGTCACTGTGTTATTTATGAAGAAACACTGGTATAATGTACAAGTTCTTTATTTTCTTTTGAAGTTAATAGATGTGTCTCTGTAACTGCCTGAATGCTTCTAATGGCAGTCTGTATGCCTGCCAGTTGTAGCAGTACTGACCTTTGTTTCTTTTTCCTTCAGTTTTTAATGTTTTCTCCAGTCAGAGAGAGAGTAACGATCCCATTATACTATGATTTGAGGAGTCTAATAATAATTCTGCAGGTGCATTTTGTAGACACATCAGAGAAGTGATGACAGGCTGCAGTGTAAGCAGGATTTTTTTCCCCAGACATCTGATTACAAAGCTTAATGCTGTACATCTGCAAATAAATTAATTAGAATGTGGTGTCTTGAAAACGCCACATGATGAAAATGAGCTCAGGCTCTGAGCACAAGAAAAAGCACATTTCAATGTTACTTGTGTTTTCAGTAGGGCATCCTGAATCATTATCATGTCTGATACCATATTTTAAGATAAGGGAGTATGTCGGCAAAAAGGAAAAGTGATGAAACAAAACACAGAAGAATTCAGTTGCTCAGCCTGGTGAAGATCTTGGGAACACAGAGATGGAAGGATCATAAGGTATTACTTTGCTGTCATGCCACACTGGAGTCACACATGCACTCAGGACAGTACAAGTCTGCACTGCTGTAAAATACTTGGTCTTGATGGAAGCAAATGGCACAGTAATAATGGTAATGCTTTCCAGCCAGATCAGACTGCTACAAAACTGATACACAAGGCAGTGCAAAAAGGGAATGGTTGGCTGGAGTAGTTGGGGTTATGAGGAGTAGGATTGCTTGCTTTTGGTGCAGAAATCAGAGATGAGATTACACTTTATGCACATATAAGCTATATAAAGCTGAATTACAGAATAGAAACACATAAAAAACATAAACCATAAAAACAGAACCAGAAAGCCCCAGATCTTGCGTTCCCCATCCCCAGCTAATCATTCCTACAGAAGAGGGAAGTGGGGAATTTCCACACTGTTTGTTAGTGGTTTAAGGCTGTAGTTTCACATCCGTGTTTTAAACAGTGAAGTACATTCTATAGTCTCTATTATGTTTATGGAGCCCCTTTCTTTACTAGTTTTAACTTCTTAGAGAAAACAGCTTTATTGCTGGAGCCCATGCAAATTTGAGTTTGGCCTGTAAATATGAGTTAATTCCACACAAATCCTCACAGTGGTTCTAGCTGCATCTTAATAGTTGTTTGAGTGGTGCTTTCATTATCACGTTAATTCTTTACAGTTCACTACATGCACAGAGCTGGCGGAGTAAAGATCCATTAATTAGTGTGATAAAAAACAGCTTGCAATTCTTGAGCTGTTCAATCTACATTGACAACACTGAAGTGGAACTTCAGGGCCCAGAATTTTGGAGAGGCCAAGTATTTTGTCTCAGGGAGACTCCTATGCCTTTTTATCACTATCATTTTAAATCACCTGCAGAGGGTGATTTAATCTCTGGAAGAGAAATGTTGTGTATCATGTTGTCCCATGAGCAAATGGTAGTGTTATCTGCAGAAAACCAATGCAAACAACTGATGCCTGGTGCAACATGCATAGCTGAAGAGCCTTCATATGAAACACTGGATGTTCTGTGTCTGGAAAGATGGCTTGGAGTTTTACACAAGAAAAATTCAGCTTGTATGGGTTGGAAAGATGAACTGTCTGTCTGTATTTAGGCAGCAAAGAAAATTAACTCCTGCTTGGCTGCTGAAACGACATTGCAATTCCTCTTAAGCTAACACATATCTAAGAAACAGAAAAACAAATTTAGTGTCTAAATTATTATTATCTAGTTATTGACTATAAATAGTTAAAATAACAAATTCCAGAGGTGATACAGTTTCTTGTGTGACAGCGCAGTGATCATGTGAAATTTATGATGTTTTTTATTGATTCAAAGTTGTTTTCCAAATGCAGCAAGACAGTATCTGTCACAATAAGCACCAGAATAGCTTTATCATTTGACTTGTCCACTTTCTTCTTTCTGCTTCTGTTAACATCTGTGTGATGATGCAGCTTTATCTGTACACCAGGTCAGCCTCATCTATCTGAAAACTGATTTATTCTGAATAGAGGCAGAGTAACCTAATTTTGACAATGATGAACAGAAGCAACCATATACTGTTATGTCATATTAAACTTCAGAATGATAAGATTGGACATGTTCCAAAACATTTTAAAATAAGGGATGAATACTTTGGGAAATTGTCAAATTTGAAGTAACAGAAAGTTTCTTCTATGCGTGTCACAAACAGAAAGACAGGATAAACTATAACAGCACTTCTTCTTAGCTTTGCATAAACTGCTTCTTCCTCAGGTTCACTTCTTCTCTTAGGTTTTACTTCCCTTCTCATGGAAAACTGAGTCACGTATTGATGAAAATTTGTGGCAGCGTGCTGTTTTTAAAAGCTGCAGATAGCTCCTGTGATGTGCGGAATCAAACCCTATAACCTATGTAAGGTTATAATGCGGGTGTGTTTGTTGTTGCGCTAAGTGCAAGGGGGATTTCTCATCCTCTCTCACACACAGAGGAAAAAAATGTTTACATGTTTAAAGACACGACATATACATATTTACATTCCAAGAAAATGGGCCAGAATTCTAAGAAATTATTAGCATATTGTCCCACCCTCTTGAGCATACATCCTAAAAAGGTGGTGGGTGTCTGTAGTGATTGTTGGCTGAAAGATAATAGTCTTCCTTGCTGTGTACTTTCAACCTCTTAGGTGGAGGGTAGCCTGAACAAGCTTGTACTGGTGTTGTGTTCAGCTGAGGCATCTGTTCCAGTGTCCTTTCTATCTTTAACAACACGATGTCTGTTCTTCTTTCTTACTGTTGTTTGGCAGCAAGTTTCCATGAACTCTGCATTCTTTTCTTGAGCTTGCATGTACACAAGCATCTTGTCCTTCAGCCTGTATCCACTTAAGTTACGTGTAAAGGCTGTGCTCATTATTCACCTGCAGTTTGCCATGGCCATGCTTGAAGCTGGCAATCAAGATAGCTTAAAGGAATTTTGAACAAAGGAAATCTCATCCATTCCTCCATGACTTATGTAAAAGACCCAGTGCTACTCTATTAGGACAGGCAGATATGGAAAAAAAAAAATCAAATCTTCAGTATGAGTGCATTAGCTTTATATCTACTAAAGAGCAGAAGAATGCAAAGTCCTCTCATGGACCTTTCACCTGCCCTGAAATGTTACTTTCAACTTTAGGTAGTAAAACGGAGCAGAATTCATGATGAGGGACTGCATTCCCTTTATGATACAGAACAGTTGAACAGACTTAATCAGGAAGTCTAATTTTCAGTGTGCGCTTCTGTACCCTAGAGTTTGTTTGCATAATGGTAGTTTTATTTATTGGAAAACAGATATCAGGAAGCTGACAAAGGCAATATAAAATTATTTTGCTTTTTTTTTTTGTTCGTTTAAGTTGGAAGATTTTCATACTAAAACTGTAAATGGCCTTTGAGAGATATGATATTCCTGTGCATCAGGGTCTTTCTCATTTCAGTTGTAACAGAAAATCATTTCTCATTCCTTGTCCCACTTGCACTTGAAAAGGGGTCACTGATTTTAAAGATATCTGCTCCACTGCTGTTGGAATTGTTACTATTCCATTCTACTCATTCATCCACTCTACATTCATCTGCTCTGAAAGTCATGCCTCCTGCTTGTTTCCACAGAAACTACAACAAATACAGAGAACACATTAACTCCATTTGTTGGGGTTCATTCTCAGCTATAAAACATTGTTTTTCAACACAGGACAGGTAGCTGTGCATTCTTGCCAGTGGTAAACAAGAGCCTGCATGCTACACTTTTAACAGTCTGCAGCAGTGGAGGTGACCCACTGCCACCACTGCTGAAAATCAGCACCCACTGCCTCGCTGTGCTCACTGTTTGGTCTCTGTAAAATGTTCAGCAAGTAACTGTGAATGTCAGTGGGTGCCATTTTTTCCTCATGGAAGAATTCATTTCCACACTTTTGCTTCATATGTACTTCCATGTCAGTGGCTGTTTTGTCAGTCTGCCCTCTGCTGCCATCAGTCACATGGCAAAAAAATGTAATGGAATATTGTCCAAGGTTCATCCTCTACTGCCACATTACCAACATGCACCTCTGATGTCATAGGCCAACATCATGAAATAGGAGGCATTACTTTTTGGAGTAGCCCTCATTCATATGGGGAGTGTTTTTCTCTGAAAGAGTAGTCAGGTGCTGGAACAGTCTGCCCAGGGAGGTGGTGGAGTCACCAACCCTGGACGTATTTGAAGAACATATAGACATCGTGTTGAGGGATAAGGTTTAGAGGGAACTATTGGTGATAGGTGTACGGTTGGACTGGATGATCTTGTAGGTCTTTTCCAACCTTGATGATTCTATGAATCTATGATTCTACGCTTACTGTTCCTGAAGGAAAAATGCATTGCCATATTATCCTAAGATACATTGATGTACACTCTTAGAAAGAATGGCAACATTCCATTTCAAATATTGCTTTGGAATGAGTCAGAGACTTGCTGTGGAGTCATTGGAAGCCATCTTCTGACAAAGGCTGATAATGAGTTCTCTCATATAGTATCTAAGGACAATGCTCATAGTTTTGGTGCAAGCTCTTCCAGGGTAAACAGTGGAAGGGTTTCACTGTCAAGGATTGTATCAAGGGAAAGCAGCGGCATCATTCTGCTAGCATTATCTTTTGGCCCAGTCTTACCAGGTCTGCTGTGTCATCAAAGAACAGTGGTCTAAAAGCAGAAGCAGTTTATGTAAGAGTTTATGTAAACTGAAGGTCCTTAAGGGGACAAGGAAGTTTCCTTAGGAGTTATCCAAGGTCAGACTGAAACTCCAACGCAGCCAGAAAGTTCCTCCTATTGTTGTCCAGTCTGAGGTCCGGAGCTAAACACCAGAAGCAGACATCACAAATCTTCCTTATGAATTTTCTGCAGATGCAGTTTAAGGTAGTTAGTTTTACTGTACATTAATTGTAATATATCTGATTGTTAATGAGTTAATATATATAGGAAACTATTTGATTTTCACTTGCCACCTTGACTACATCTATTCTTAGTGCCACAACTTTTCTAATTTCTAATTTCTATTTCTTTGTATATAACTTTTCTAAGTTTTGTACAAAGCCAGTGTGATACTTTGGTAATACAGTATGTGCATCACACTAGATGAGTCATGAATTAATAAACCCTAGGTAGCAGCTTTACCTGAAAGAGCGAAAATAAGGCTGGAGGCCAGAGGTAATGTCAGCTATATCAAAACGGCTTTTGACTGATTTCTGCCTAACCTGTTCAGCCTTTGAAATGTGATGCAGGTTCCTTGTCGGTCATTGCAGAGAAGGAATGCATTGAGAAACTACAGGATGTTTGGTGGGCTTGGAATTGTGACAGAAGGCAGATGTCTATAGGTCTCAGAAACCTAACACAGATGTGTCTAATCCTCAATACATGAGCAATGCCATGTTTCAGGTTTGAACACAGTATTTCACCATGCTTCAGTGTAGGTTGCTAGACTTCTTTTGCTGTCATTTCGAGCTCTAGAGCTGTAGAAATGTTGAAACCATCATCAAATCATGATCCAAGTGTTTGCAGATTCATTAGTGGTATAAAATTAATCAGCAGTCGATGAATGATGCATTCAGGATCAGTGTCAGCAACATAACTTGTAAAACCACTGCTAAAGTCTTGCAAAACGTTAGTATATACTTAAATATGTTTATGTGCCCTTCTGTGATTCTAGAAGGTTAAATGACTTACGCAGGTGCTGTCCCCAGTTGAATGGGTCACTGGGGGGAGTGGGTGACAAGCCCATGCCCCCTTTCCTGCATTCTGTAAGTGAGGGGGTGCTACAGTTGTCCCTCAAACCCGCTGACCCACATGGTATTGAGGAAGCCCCATTCAGAACACATCCCAAAAGAATTAGTGGGCTATTCCAACAAAGTAGATCGTATGCTTTTTGGTGCTTTGATTGTACTTAGAGCGTGTAATCCATCATCTCTTCAGGTATATGAAAAGAATCTGAGTGACATTATTTTCACTACATTCATTTCAGTGCCTGAAATAGCACTGGCTGAAGTGTGGTCACAGGTCTACGGAGCTGTGAATGTTGAGCTAGTCTGCAGCCAAGCTGTTTAATTTGGCTTGTCTCACTGCCAGCTCGTTGTAATTTCCGCATGAAAATTCTGTTGCTTTTATTAAAATATTTACAGGTGTTGAATAATCTGATTTCTTTCTACTGACAAAAATATTGTAGAACATAAAGTTTGCGAGTTGTTAGAGCAGCATACTCATCTCTTTCTTGTTTATCCACCCATGTGAGACGGAAGACATCTCAGCTGGATTTTATGGAGAGCTTTAAATACTTTCTTATGGGCTCATAGGTGTGTATGCTTCTTTAGTTCTCTGCTTATTCCAAATAAAATTACTACAGTATTTTCCTACAGATCTTAGTCTAAAGAAATGTATTCCACTCCACATAGCCAGGACAGACCAATAGTATATATTCAGGTATTGCTGGACACTTAGCACTTATCCCCAAGGAAAGACCGGGGGAATAATTAGCAAACAGAAGATGACAGTAGTTCTTGTTATTGACCAAAGCAGTGAATTGGCATCTTAGGCTTGCTTGATCACATGTTGAAAGATTTAGTTATCCAGCAGCCCTGTCCTCATATTGCTTTGGCTGAAGCTTCAGGTGCAGAAATGTTGTACCTGAACTTTTAAGAGCTGTATGTTAACCAAGAGCTAGTCATGCAAAGAACTGGGCTGGGCAGCCAAGAGAAACAATTTCTCAGGGTCACAGGAGTTGCCAAGTTCCCTATCCTTTCCATATGGGAAAGTACTTAAAATGCAAATGCAGCTCAGCACTTAATCATTAGCTAGAAAGAGCCACATGCAGGAGTGTCTTTCAGCATGGATGAGTTTAAGCCAATTGTGGAATCATGAAGAAAAAGCTGCTGGCTGCATAGATTTCAAGTCTGTTGAAGATGACCAGGTTTCTTTAAGCAACCATACATCTGGCTAGCAGCCGTGCCAGACACAATTATCAGGCTCTCTAAACTATGTGCAAAAAATTCTGATTAGTATATGTCAGTTTAATCGTACAAGGAAGATCTCATTATGCTTGAAGGGATTACAGATACACTTGTTCATCTCTTACAGCTAAGCCAAACACTGACATGTTATGTAGGAAAATATTGTGCAGTCTATAGCATCAGCAGGAGCTGTAGGAATTGAATGAATCTTTGTTGAAGATAATTCTTCTCATTTTTTCTCTGCCTTTCTTACTTTCTTTGCATTTGAGTTTACTCCCACTGGAATCAGTGGCAAAAGTCTCCTTTTGATTTCCAGGAGAGGAAAACTAAGCCTTGGGGCAGAGCAAGACATTATTTACTGCAGCATTCAATGACAGCTTTATCTTAGAACAACAGTGTGGTCACAGTTCAACACTGCCTCATAATGTGTATTATTATTTTTACTGGAAAAAAGATTTGGTAGCTTTCTGAACCTCCTTCATTTGATCAGGCTCTGCACTGTTGGGAACAGAATCATGCTTCATGTCTGTGGCATTCTGCCTTGATTTCAGTATTTATTTTCTCTATCTTTCAGGCTTGATTATCTTGTTTGTTATGTTCAGATATTAGAGAGCAGGTCTTTTTGAGTGATACTAAAAGAATGTGTTGTAATTCATGAAATATTTGTTTTAGTGTAGTGTTCAACTGAACTTACAGAAGTTTATGGTAGGTTTATGTCTTAACAGTAATGTATTAGTAATGCATTTTTGTTAGATATTTTATATCTCACTTATTTTTACCTCTCACTGTTGAGAGCATGAAAGATAAAACATGGTGTTTTTGGGTACTGGAACTTTGAGAACTAGTGTTGTTGTCACTATTCTCCTCGCCAAATATTTCAAACACACAGTCCCACGTTCAATTCCCAGCGTCAGTTACATTCACTAACCCTCAACTTCCTCCCCTTCCCTACCCACTGGAGCAGATTGGAGTTGGTCCTGGAGAGCTGTAAGGAAGGAGATGATGTTGTGCTTTCTGTCTATCTGTGGATATTAATCTTAGGTGCCACTGTCCAAATCCCCAGGCATTTCAAGCTTTCCCTAAGTTTCCCAAGGTTTCCCAAACCTCTTTGTATTAAAGCACTAACATTTGCTTAATGTATCTGAAGGGATAGCATAAAAATGCTCTGTTGATTGCCTTGAGTCATCACCTCATTACAAAAAAGCAACTGTACTTTTAGGTGATTCTGAAAATAATCAGCATTTTTAGAGAAGGTTCTGAATATCTGAGTGCTGGTTATATCAGCAAAGTACCACATCCAAGGTGAGAATACTTGTAGTCAGGAAATAAAATATTCAGACAGAGGCAAGGGAGAGCATACTGTAGCCACTTTCCTGTTCACAAGTGAGATGCACAACTGACAAATCAGGTCTCTTGTCATGCTTTCTGCTTTGGAAGAGCTGTAGAACTTCAGGAGGACCTTTGCCTGATTGAGTAGCATGGGTATTATCTGAAGACAGTGGTGCAGCCAGGGAACAATGAAATGGTAGTTTAGAAACACACAACTAACAGTGCTTTTCTTTGTGATGAGTTTATAATTTCTCTGAATCTTAACATCACAGAAATTTGTCTAATAAGTCCCTAAAATTTTCAAGCAGACTAAAGGCTCTTCACACTCACCGTGTTTTGTTTTCTGGTTGCAGGTCAAAGCTGCTCCTATGCTGACCAGTCATAAGCACTAGAGAGAGTCTCATATTTATTAGATCTTGGGAAATTAAAGTTCAGGTGCTAATGTAGAAACTCATTCCAGAGAATTAATGAGTCTACGTGGAGTCACTGTTATTATCATAATGTTAGAATCATAGAACCATTAAGAACCACCAAGCCCAGTCATCAACACATCCCCACCATGCCCACTAACCATGTCCATCTGAGCCGCATCTCCATGCTTCTTGAACACCTGCTTCTCTGAGCAGCTTGTTGGACAATCACATTCACTTTGTTCCCCCCAACAAACAAAAGCCCCTACAAACCTCCTGGCTCACTGAGGCTCTGCTTAATAGAGTGAGGTGGAAATCCGTGTGCTTTCCTTAAAATGTGTTTCCTTGCACTGAGATATCTGAGCCACCTGCAGTGTGACCTAGGACAGTGTGTCCACCAGAGTTGTTAACTCAGTACCACCATGGGTGGGGGAGCAGCCAACAATGCCATTCCAGGCCCTACACTGTGTGCAGCCACTGGGCAGGACCAGCAGCTGCCAGCAGAGGTGTGGGTGCTGATGGTGACTGCAGGCCTGGTGCTGGTGGTGCCAGAGCACAGTGCTGCAGCAGTCTTCCAGGACTGCTTTATCACCCTTTGAGGGAAGGCTGAAACAGTTCTCCTGTTTGGTTTTTCACTGGGACTGGGCACCACAGTTATCACTTGGAGCATTTTCAGAATGATTTCTACACACAGCTGAGGAGTGTGCCCTGCAGGCCACATGTGCTGCGGGAGAGCAAGGTGGCAGCAGCCTTTAGCAGTAGCTAAACTGTGGCTCCTGCTACAGCCAGCTGAAGCCACCAACCCTGCCAACATCAGATGCGCTGTGGGCTCTGAACACCTCTACTTCCTAACTGCCCTGGAAGGAATGTTGATCAGGGACAGTAAACACTGATTTTACTACCCCTGTTTCATTTCTTTTAAGATTTATTAATGGCAGAGGTATATTGGAACTTCCATTACATTAGAAACAAAGATTAAATGGATGTCATTCCATCTGTTACACAGTCAACTTGTAAGATCAGAAATTCTGCTTTTAAAAATAAATGTTTTTTCAGCTTGGAAGCTACCTAGCTGTTCACAAGCAGTAGGTGTATGCCATTCGTCAGTCATCCTGGCTGTTGAAGCAAGGCAAGAATATTGCCCTGGGTTTTAACCTGTTCCAATAATGTGCTTTACAGGAAGCTTAATGTGGTGCAGGGCTGAATCTGCAGTTCTCGTGCTAGTCAAATGCTTGAGAAAGACACCTTCTCATATGTTTGCTTTGTTCTATCGTAAATGTAACGAAAGTGACAAGGAACAAGGCTGTCTCTTATTAAAATAAATATTTGAGATCAGGATCTATAGCAGGTGTTAACAGCCTTAGCAAACAATATGCCTCTTGCTAACGAGTGCAATGCGGCTCTGCTGCTAAGAGATGCACCAGGCAGACGGGTAAGTGACAGCTCCTTATGGCAGCACATACCTGGTGCATGGGGGCTGGTTTCAGAGCTGGAGAAACGAGTCTGCTACTGCTCAGGATGCAGTGCAGCCAGAGGATCAGGGAGTAGGCTGTTTGACCTGTTGGTTACAGTATGCTTTTCACCTGGTAAGAACAAAAAGCCCGCACAGAGCACTTCTGGGAGCTCACATCTTTTCTTCTTGTCCAGAAACACTTGTAATATGCACACAATTCTTAATTGCAGTGCTTTTTTTGAGTATGCAGAAATCAAGTACTTGTCTGGACAAAGTTGTGTTAAGCCAGTGTCAGTTGTTTGGAGCTGTATTTATAGTTAGAATGCAGGTGCCATGGGATTTTCTGTGCTGCACAGTCATATACAGCAAAGAATTAGCACCTCTACCACAGCAGTTAATGTGAATTAAATGCTTGGCATGCTCTGAAGTCCTCATATAAAGGGCACTTGCATTTTAATAGCTTCTACACGATGGAAATGTGTATAGTAGGAGGGTCGTTTAAATAAAACATACTGATACTCCCTTTGCTGTGCAGAAGACGGGTACCAGCCACTTAGAACAAGATGTGCTGTGATGTGATGTCATCTCCCAACTCTAGAGGTGTAAATAGAGTTTTGCTGAGCTTTGGGTGCTCAGCAAAGAGTCCAAGTGTGATCCATCTGCTGTCATCTACTTTCCTGCTGTAGTACCATGCTGAGCTAGCGGAATGTTGGAATGACTTGGAGCTGAACAGCAGCAACCATTGCCACTGAACATTGTCAGCAACCTCAAGGTACTTGATGACAGTGTCCAAATCACATGCTTTCATTGTGAGATGCCATTTCACAGAATTTTAGGTATTGGAAGAGATTGCTGCAGATCATCCAGTCCAACTTTCTGCTAAAGTAGGTTCCCTACAGTAGGTTGCCCAGGAAAGTATCCAGTATTTTGAATGTCCCCAGAGAAGGAGAACTCAGCAGCTGATGGATTGGCTGACTACCACCTCCATATATAACTGAGCTTTGTGTGCTGCTGCTGTGGAAGTTGTTGTATTTGGTCTCTGACAGTGAGAAGCACTATATCATGTGGCTAGCATCCTTGGCCATCCTGACTGTGATCCATAACTACCATATAGCCATACTACAAGGGGTTGACCAGGTATTTTCATGTAAACTAATCTTTAAATATTTGAGAAAACTGTCTTGTACAAATGAGGCCACATGTAAAAGTCAATTAAGTTATTTTGTTGATAGAAGAAACAGTAGAAATAGAAAACAGCGCTAAAGCTACAGAACACATATGGCAAAGGCAGGAATCAGCACCATATTGTTATCTACATTTTGTAATTGCTGTGCTCTCTCCAAGATTGCAGAGGAGGTCAGTCACATTAAGCTTAATGTCATCCTGTGGTGATTAATTGCGGTCATGTCTAATCTCAGTCAAGAGCCGGTAATGAGCCACTTGCATTTTCCCATTCAAATATTTCTGTTGAGCATTTTGTCGGTGTGCAAATTAAACTCGATGTTATGCTCAACAGATGAAGGCACTTCATTGTGCAAATGTCGTGTCCTGAGTCAGCCAGGTGGGAGGAAGAAGTCTTACATTGCATCAGGGAGTCAAGAAGGTGAAGCAGGAAAGTAGAGGCCATGTGGGGCTGGCTGTGGGATGCTCCGACAGCCAGGGAAGTCAGCAGAGTGCACTGTGAAGAGAAAGCTGGTCCATCATAGACAGTGGGACTGAGTGCCCCCTCTGCACATTTGCAGATGGCACTGAGTGGTGCAGTTTATGTCATGGAAGGATGAGATGTTATCCAGAAAGGCCTGGACAGGCTTGAAAAGTTGGTCATGTTCAGTGTGTTGCGGTTGGGTCTGAGCAACCCCAGGTATGTCTATAGACTGGGAGAAGAAATCATTGAGAACAGTACTGTGGAGACGGACCTGTGGCTGCTGGTGGATACACAACTTTAACATGAGCCAGCAGTGTCGGCTTGCAGCCCTGAAGGCCAACAACATCCTAGGCTGCATCAAAAGAGGGGTGTCCAGCAGGGAGGGGGAGATGATTGACCCCTTCTGCTCATGAGTCCCCATCCAGAGTACTGCATACTGGCCTGGGGCCCCCAGCACAAGAAGGATGTGGAGCTGTTGTAGTGGGTCCAGTGAAAGACAATGAGGGTGATCAGAGGGCTAGAGCACCTCTCCTGTGAAAAGAGTTTGAGAGAATTGAGCTCTAAATGTTAGCTCAGAGAATAAAAGGCTTCAGGGAGACTTCATCACAGCCTTCCAGTATTTGAGGTGAGCTTACAAGCAGGAAGTGATTGACTTTTTATGTGATCTGATAGTGACAGGATAAAGGGAAAGGGCTTTAAACTAAAAGAGGGCAAATTTAGGTTATGTTAGGAAAGAATTCTTTACTCGGAAGGTGGTGAGGCACTGGCACAGGCTGCACAGAGAATTCGTGGATGTCCCAGGCAGCTTGGTTGGCACACCTGCCCACAGCAAGGCACTTGGAATGGGGTGGTTTTCACTGTTCCTCCCAACCTAACCCTGAGTACTATTGTGGTGCAGTTATATCCACTATCCACTCCAAATTCTTCCTACCCCATCTCTTTATTTTATTACTTTATTACTAACATTTGTAATGATGCTGTTACAGTTACAGCTCTAGTTTGGTGGAGTTACAGCTCTAGTTTGTTTTTTACTTCAAGTTGACTTGTTTTATGGGTGATTTTAAATTAGTTATGTAACGAGTGAAGCATTATACAGGGCAGTGTGCTAGGATCCCCAGCATATGCATGTTTCTCTTGCGTGTCACATTACACATGACTGTAGGAAAGAATCATAGAATCCTGGAATGGCTTGGGTTGGAAGGGACCACTAAGCTACCCAGCTCCAACCTCTAGCTGTGGGCTAGTTGCCACCCACTGGGCAAGGCTGCTGAGGGCCCTGTCCAACCTGGCCTTGAATGCACAGGAAGTTTTAACAGGCCTGTGGGAAGGAAGCTGGTCATCCCGTAGCTCCAAGGAGTCCTGCACAAAATGCAACTTGTTTTACAAGATCATGAGCTTTATTCCACAAACACCTAGCAGGTTTCCCAAAATTCTGATTAATGCATGCTCAGAGAATCTAAGTATGTCCCCGGTGGCATTAGACATGCTAATGTGTATTTTAGAAATAGAAAAGTATCTGCAGTACCAGTGATGTCTGTGGTGGAATGGCCAAGACCCTTGAGTCAGAGCAAAGGAACAGTGTCATCTGCTGATAAACACAAATGGATGCTCCTTTGCCAAGTACTGCAGAGCTGATTCCAGTCTCCACGGACACATAATTTTATGTCAGTTTCCTATTTCAGTTTGCAAAGTCACAGGGGTACTTTCAGTTGAACTTGGAATACATTATTACGTATGTCATGATGCTACCAATTTCTTAGGAATTCATAGAGGATTACAATTTTAATTTTTATTCATTTCTTAAATGGAAATGACAGGATAAATTGTATGCAGTGTTCCAGGTGTGCTTGAGCAGTGTTTCAGACAAACAAAAATACAGCACGGAGTTCTAACGGAGCACTTTCAGTTATGGTGTTAGCTGCAGAGCTGCAATAGCAGTGGCATCTGACAGAGTAGTAAGGTTGTATTGTTCATCAACATGAAGATGTGGCACCCAAAGAAGGGTGCGCAGAACAAAGTGTTCAGGCAAATGTGCAGCCCTGCTGTAATTCAGTTGCTACTGTTCCTATTTGAGATATATTTATGAGCAGAATTTAAATGAAAAAAACAACAAACAAACAAAAAAAAAAACAATCACCAGATAAATCACAGTGAAACAGGAAGAGGATTTGAAGCCCTCGTTGTATCTATGTGAAGCTGAGGGCAAGATGCATGATTTTCCAGTGAAACTATGGGGCTGCTAAAGAGCACACTTTTGCAAAATTGCATGTGATTAAAAATGTGGTACATCTTTTTTTACAGCGGCAGAAGATTCCATACCAGATACATAAGCAGTAGCACCTTATAAATAGCATGAGAGTCAGGTGATGAGTTATTCCACCTTCCAGTAAATGAACACCTTTTCCTAAAGACAATCTGAGAGTGTAAGAGACTATTATAATACCACTGATTCAAAGTTTGCTGATGAACATGTCTTGGGGCAACGAAAGAGAGATAAGCTGCAGCTCAATGGCCGCTGAACGCTCTTTTGTTTGGTACTCATCTCCGTGAGGAGATAGCCATCTCAATTGTAAAGTGTTGGATTTCATGTGCGCGACAGGTGTCTCAGCTGAGTCAGATGCACTGCTGTAAAGCTTGGCTGCCTTACACCAGGGAAGGACACATTCTGCAAGCAAGCAGTCAAACTAGACTGAAAAGTTACCTGCTCCTTTATCCACAGTAGTTACAGATGTCAGCTTAGCATTTTGAGGTTGTTGAGATGCTCCCACTACTCCGTGAGACACCTCTATTTGACTATTGTCACTGAAAGAGGCACACATCTTCTTCAGGGTTCAGACGCAGAACCCCCAGGGCAAGGATGAGTTTAAGTTTATAATCAAGGACACCAATAAAAGATAATTGTTCGCATTTATATTTTGTGAACATCAAAGGTAATAAGTGTGTAATCTCGCAACCAAATAGATGTTATATATATATCAGGGAATTGGAGATTGTTGCAATAGAAATTTTTAGAAGACTGATAAAGCAGGTCAATTTTAAAATCAAAAGCCTTTGTTAAATTAATTCATTAACAGCTCATTTTGGGCTTATGTGCCCTTATACACCAGGAACCATCTCCACTGCACATATTGAACAAAAACTTGGTGGGATTGCTTCCTCAACTGGAGTGCTGCAATGGATAGCTACAAGCTCTTCAGAAGGGACACTCAAGGAAGGAAGAGGGATGGTGGTATGGCTGTCTATGTTAGACAGTGTTTTGATGTTGCTGAACTTGGATCTGGGAATGATAAGGTTGAGCCTGTATAGGTGAGGATCGGGATGAGGGCCAGCAAGGTGGACGTCCTGGTGGGGGTCTGTTATAGACCATCTAACCAGGATTAAGAGACAAATGAGGTGTTCTATGAGCAGCTGACAGAAGTTGTACAATCACAAGAACTTCTTCATGGGGGACATCCCTGATATGTACTGGAAGTACAATGCAGCACCAAAGAAGCAGTCTGGGAGTTCTTAGAGTGCCAGGAAGACAACTTCCTGATGCAGCTGGTTAGAGAGCCTACAAGTGGAGGTGCCCCACTAGACCTGCTTTTCACAAACAGAGAAAGACTGGTGGGAGACGTGGAGGTCAGGAGCTGTCTTGGGCAGAGTGACCATGAAATAGTAGAGTTCTTGATTCTTGGTGAAACTGCTGCCTTGGACTTCTGGAGGTCGGACTTTAAACTGTTCAGAATGGTGATAGAGAGTATCCCTTGGGATTCAGTCCTGAAGGTTAAAAGGGGTCCAGGACGGCCGGTTGCTCCTCAAGAAGGTGAAGGAGCAGGCAGCCCCTCTGCACTGAAGAAAACCAGCATGGATCAGGGAGCTTTTCTTGAAGCTCCGAGAGAAAAAGATGATCTACCTCCTGTTGAAGAAGGGAAGTGGAACTCAGAAAGAGTACAAAGAGGTTGTTAATATATGCAAAGTGAAAATAAGAAAGGCAAAAGCCCACCTTGAACTTGATGACATGGATGAGAGCTTTGAGTGTGCCCTCATTAAATCTGCATGTGACACCAATTTGGGATGAGACATCCATCTGTCTGGGAAAGCACTACAGGATCTTGACAGGCTGGATTGCTGATCTGCAGCTAATGGGACATCGTTCAACAAGACCAAGTGCCAGGTCCTGTACACTACAACTCCAGGCAATGCTACAGGCTTGGGACATAGTGGCTGGAAAACTGTGCAGAGGAAACAGATCTGGAAGTATTGGTTCACACTTGGCTGAACATGAGCCAGCAATGTGCCCAGGTGGCCACAAAGGACAGCTGCACCCTGGCATGTATCAGAAACAGTGCGGTCAGCAGGAGCAGGGAAGTCATTGCCCCTCTGTACTCAGCCCTGGTGAGGCTGCATCTCAAGAACTGTTCAGTTTTGGGTCCCTTGCTACAGGAAAGACATAAGGGCCTTGGAGCATGTCCAGGGAATGGTAACAAAACTGGTGAATGGTCTGGAGCACAAGTCTTACGGGGAGCAGCTGAAGGAACTGGGATTATTTAGTCTGGATAAGAGGATGCTCAGCAGTATCCTTACTGATGTCTACAATTACCCGAAAGGAAGTCTTTTCCAGACTTGGTGATTCTATGAAAACTGTCCTCAACGCTTGTATGTTTGTTGTGACTAATTTGATTCAGGAATTACCATTTGGTACCTCCCTCCTATATTGCTGATACATTTCTGATGCAGACTTACATATAGCAGTAAAACACACATTCTCTAAGGAAGCTCTGAGGACTTCTCAGTGCTTGTGCATCTGCAAAGCGGTGGTCACAGTGCTTGTGATTCACAGTTCAGATGACTTGCAGTGACTTGGTCTTGTGATAAGTAGTTCTGAAAAAATGAACATTACTCCTCTGTTGCCAGTTGAAAGCACTTGAAACAGTGAACCTTCCTGAGTAGCTAAGTGAGCATAAGTAGACTGGACTAGAAATCTGAAACTAAACATCACCTTGGATAAAGTATAGAACTCCTTGCATCCTAATATAATAGAGAAAAAACATACAGGTGCTCTCCAGCATGATGTGACTGAAGGAAGTGTCATGGCATGATGCAGGGAAAGAAACTTCCTCAGAACAGCCATAAAAATATATGTGTTTTTCTTTTTCAGAGACTGAACAGAAGTATTTTCAATAGAACTGACTGGGGGTATAGAAAGAATACTGGAGCTGCCAGCATTAACATTTTCTCAGGTATTGTAAGGAAATATATGAGTGTTTTACATATTTTTTTGGAAAGTCCCTAGAGAAAACAGTCATGAAGGAAATCAGATTACTCACTGGCACATGAACAAGCAAAATTAAAGCAGATGCCATAGCATGTAATTAAGGGTGACTTTTTCAAAGACAATGATAGTTCATTGCTCAAGTTACATAAAAAATCTCCCTTCTAAAGGCCTTTACAGCTGCTGAAATAACTCTTTTCCTCCTCTCGTTCAAAGGGGAGTAAGAGTTCTACAGGACAAATCCCTCAATGTTCGCACAGTGAAGCAGATGGGATTAGAACAAAACAGTGCTAAGTCATAGTTCTTAAAAAGCTGGCCTTTATCTTGAATGTGGTGTGTACCTAGCCATACACTGCAGGCACTCAGTCATAAGGTACAAAGAAAAAATATCCCAGTATTAATCTCTGTTTTTCATCCTGTCAGGTACACAATACCCTCTTCTACCAATGGCCCATATATTTGTTCGTTTGTTTTTCTGCAAGCCTTTTAGCCATCAGACTTTTTTTCTGGTTAAGATTATTGTTTGTGTTGACCAACTAAAGTTTGGCCAAGTGGTCTGTGAAAGACAGCTCAGTTCCAGGTGAACTCCAGTGGGATTATTATGAGCTTGGTTATATTGTTTGGGGTTATTGTTTGGGAAGTGTTGCTTACATTTAAAAAAGGAGAGTTTTCCATAGGTGGATGAAACTAATATTCAGAATTACATTGAGATTATCAAGATAGAAAAAAAAAACAGCAAACAATACCTAGCTATCATGTGGATGTCTGAGAATACAGATACCTCAGAAGAAGGAAAGACTTTGGAAGAACTGTGAAGAATCAAGTTGCAGCTTCAACATTTACTAGTTTGTTGAAGAAAGAGTCTAATCTGAGATCTGTCCAAATTTGTGCATTTTTCCTTTTCGTTTCCTCACTCATATATTGCCTTCCTGTACATATAACATCCATCAAATTCTGCAAGATAAAGTAAGAGGATGTAATGAATCTGCAATAGCTGAGAGTGAAGCTTAGAAAAAAATTAAAGCTTGTGACCTTGCTTTTGAAATCTAAGGGATCAGAGAACTAAGAAAAATTACTGCAGCAAAAAATGGTGATTTCTACAGGGAATTAATCCACTGCTTGTCTCACAACTTATCCATTGCCAATGGTCTTAAAAAATAAATTATATATTTTGCAATGAGCACAGGAGTGGTGAATGCTTTATAGTTGTTTAAAAGGTTATTCTGTGGGAGAATCTTAATTAAACTAATGATTAGGCCTTGCACATATCTTTATGATGCAACTTCAGGTTTTGGTATTGTACTGAGGGGCAAGGTGCAATTTTTCAATGAGGGGTGCTCCAAAAGTAGCGTCTCCTATTCTGCGATGTTGGTTCACAATGTCAAAGGAAGAAGTCGGTGATGTGGCAGTAGAGGTTGAATGTGTCTGCCAGTATTCTGTTACATTTTGCCACTGATGGGCAGATGAGAGCAGAGGGTGAATGGTGTCTGACATGGAAGTGCTTCTGAAGCAAAAGTGTGTCACTGAATTTTTTCATGTGGAAAAAATGGCACAAAGACATTCATAGACACTTGCTGAGCAATGGATGTGAGCACAGTGAGGTGGTGGCTGGAGTGTTTCAGCAGTGGTGACAGTGGGTCACCTCCGCTGGTGCAGATTGTTACAAGCACAGCACGCAGGCTCTTGTTCATCACTGGTGAAAATACATAGCTGATAGTGTGAACATGTTGGAAAACAGAGTTTTCTGTTGTAGTTTTCATAGAAATAAACAGGAGGCATTACTTTCAGAGCAACCATCCATTTTACAGAGAAGAAGGAAAAATGTGCAGGACATACCTGACCCCTGCCCTTTTGTACACACTGTCTTTTGTGTTAGAGCCTTTTATTTCCCCAGTATCTTTGTGAACTCTAACCACCTACAGCGGCCACTTTTTTAAGTGGGAACAGTTTGGTGCCTCTCCCCCTCCTGGGGTGCTGTGGTGGCCTGTGCAGCCCGGGTCAGGAGCCACCATTTGTTCACTCAGCCAGATGACCAGGCTCAAAACTGGTTCAGCAGTGGACAGAGCCTTCAGAGTAAGGAGGAGTCCAGCCGTGCTGCTGTTGCTTCAGCTGCTTCTGCTTGCCAGTGAAGAGATCCCACTTCAGGCTGCCCATTAATAGCAAGTGAGCTCTAAGTGCAGCCACTTGGGAGCTTGGAGATGCCGTTAAAGAGTCCACTCATGGTAGTGATGTGCTTTTTCATACCCTCTTTCTTCTTATTTGATTTAGTCCCAGGGCTTTGAGTAGTGCAGCTGTAGGTGATGTGCTCCAAACAAGAGTCAGCACAAGGGCTTCCAGCTTCCAGTCAGTGCTGCGCTCTACACTAACCTTGTTACATACACTGGAGGACCCTTGTGAAATAGGCACTCCTGTCAAGGACGACCAACTTTAAGGCTGCTTTTTCCTGACATCTTAGGTTGAGTCTCATTTTTAACACAATACTAAACACTCAGCAGCATGTCCAGTTTTTTCACCCAGTGAAACACAGATTTGTTGGGCAGGAGTTGAGCTGTGGGTTCTCAGGCAGGGTCAGAGGGCTATGCAATCAGATAGGCCAATGTCTGCAACTTGGGTGCTTCATGAAGCATGAGTGCCTTTTTTTCATTCCAAAGCCACTGTGATCTAGACCTGCTTCCTGTCACCCTTTAGGCTCTTGGAATATACTGACACAGGCCAAATTAAAGCTGTGTTTTGCATGATTCTCCAGAGAGGGTAGATATGTTTCATCCTCTCCTAAAGAAAGGACAAGTTTAATAATGATCATAGGAAACTAAGGAAAAAAAGGAAGATTATTCATTTCCATCACTGCCAGTTATTTTTCAGTCTCTAATAATTATTTTCTGTTCAGAGGCATCACTGAAGGCACTGATGGCTGGGTGTGCAACCATAGGGGAAAAAAGGATACGTTCACCATCGTCACTGATCGGCGCTGGGAGGCTGGGCACTGGGAGACTGGCAGTGCAGCTTCAAGGTAGTTATTATTCAATATGTAAATCAGATACTATTACATAATCTGTAGCGAGAATCAGCAAACACATAAGATCTGGGGGCATTTGCAGAGGAACAGTAGAAAAAGAGGACAAGTTCTTGTCCAACAATTATTTAGGCATTGGCAGATTTTTGTTTTAAGGACAGGACAGGCTGGAGAAGTGGGCCTGTGTGGAACTATATGAGGTTAAACAAGGCCAAGTGCAAGGTGTTGCACTTAGGCTGGGGCAGTCACGGGTATTTATACAGACTGGGGGAAGAACTCTTGGAGAGCAGCCCTGTAGAGAAGGAGTTGGGGTTCCTGGTGGACAAGAAGCTGGACATGAGCCAGCAGTGTGTGCTTGCAGCCGGGAGGGCCAACTGTATCCTGAGTTGCATTAAAAAAGGAGTGGCCAGCAGGGAGAGGGAGGGGATTGTCCCTATCTACTCAGCTCTTTTGAGGCCTCATCAGAAGTACTGCATCCAGACCTGGGGCCCCCAGCACAGGAAAGAGCAGAGCTCTTAGAATAGGTCCAGAGGAGGGACACTAAAATGATCAGAGGGCTGAAGCATCTCTCCTATGATGAAAGATTGAGGGAATTGGGCTTGTTTAGCTTGGCGAGGAGAAGGCTCTGGGGGGACCTCACTGTGGCCTTCCAGTACTTGAAGGGAGTGTATCAACAGGAGGGGGGAATGTCTGTTGAAATGGGTTGATAATGATAGGACAAGGGGGAATGGTTTTCAACTAAGGGAATAGTAAGTTTAGATGTTAGGAAGTTTTTCACTTAGAGGGTGGTGACACACTGGAACAGATTGCTCAGAGAGGTTGTGGATGCCCCATCCCCAGAGACATTCAAGGCAAGCCTGGATGTGGCTCTGTGCAGTTTGTTCTAGTGGTTGGTGACCCTGCCCATAGCAGGGGTGTTGAAACTCGATGGTCTTTGTGGTCCTTTTCAATGCAGGCCATTCTATGATTCTATGATTCTGTGATTCTGTGATTCTATGACTGTTCCAATAAACTTGTTATTAGTTCAGTGGTTCTTTTTTCTTACTGTTCTTGGTAACCAGTAGGGTGTCATTTCTCTTCCCTGGGATACCTATGTGTTAAGTCCATACTTGGACTCCTAATTGTTGCCCTGTACACAGCACTGGTAAGGCCACACCTTGAATGCTGTGTTCAGTTTTGGGCCACTCTGTAAGAAAGGCACTGAGGAACCAGAGCATGTCTGAAAAGGGGAAAGAAAGCTGCAGAACGATCTGAAGTAGAAGATTTATGGAAAGTGGCGGAGGGAACTGGGATTGTTTACTCTGGAAATGAGGAGGCACAGGGGAAACCTTACTGTTCTCTGCAGATCCCTAGAAGAGATCCCTAATGGGGTGGGTGTGAGTCTCTTCTCCCAGGTAATAGTGATAGGGAAGGAGATAATAGCCCCCGGTTGTGCCAGGGGAGATCAAGGTTGGATATGAGGAAGGATTTATTCTCAGAAGGAGTGATCTAATGTTGGAACAGGTTGCCCAGGGAGGTGGTGTCCCTGGAGGTGTTCGAGAAACAAGGAGATCTGGCACTTCAGGATGTGGCTTAGTGGACATGGCAGGAATAGGCTGATGGTTGGACTTGATCATCTCGGAATTATTTTCCAACCTTAATAATTCTATTATTCTTATGTTGTCTACTGTACACGATGTCATTAACATGGCGAACCCAGGAGCCACTCATACCATTGCCTCTCAAAGCATTAACAGGGCACAGAAGTATCAGCTCCACAGTTTGCTGGGAAGTAGTTCTCCTCCCAGCTCTGCATCAGGGTCGACCTGCTCTGTTGGACTGTAGGACCCCTCCCTGACACTGAATCAAACAGAGCTGTAGTGCTATGTATGGCACTCCTGATAGGATGGCTGCTCAGTTTAATTATAAAAGAAGCACCGTCTGCCTTAAGATGCTGAAAGATATTCTGCACTTTTAAAGGGACTTAGAGATCTTTGATTGACTGGTACTGTAGTGGTATGTTCAGTTACATGAGTGACATGGACTCTTAAAGCCTTTAATTGTTTGGGGAGAGATGTGGTGTCCATGCTGGAAGAACGCATGCAGAAAGGGAACTGTGGCGGCAGAAGGGCAGCTGAGTAACCTCGACTCTTGGCCTCAACCTCAACCAGAGAGACAGTCAGGAGGCTGTCACCCAGCTCCTTCAGAGAATCCTTTCCCGTCCAGCTCAGTCCTGTCATAAAGTGGGTCAATAGGATCCACAGCAAACAGCTGTCATCTCCTGTCTGAGAGCTACTCTGGAGATCACTTGCTTCTGAGGTATGTGGCTGATAGCTGTCAGTCACACAGACAGTTTGGTATGAAGCTTAATGTCAGTACAGCTGACCATCCCAGCGTCACTGCAGCAGTAGGACTGTATGCACTGGAGACACACTGGAATGTAGTGTGAAATTTCATGGGTTAAAACAATCCTTGCTGTACTTTATTTCACCATACACTATGTATGATTCACAGAATGACTTTATAGCAGGATACTTGGATTAATTATTCTCTTAATTCCTCAGTTGTTCCATTTTCTGCATTGACCACCTGCTGCAGAATTACATAGAAGACTGAAATCTTTCATGTGAGGGAGAAAAAAAGGAGGGGGGATGATTTCTAACCTCATGCTGACAGAGAAATCTTTCCAAAAGTGAAGGGAATATGAAGATCTATAGGGATGTTTTTCCAGAAGTCTTCAAACAGACTGCCATTATAGCTCACAACATCATCCATTAACTTCAATAGTCCTTATCCTCCCTCAGTGCTTACCCTGATGTATTTACAGAAGATCGCATCTTTGCTTGAAGCACTTTTCTGTTGGTTTAAACTTGCTGAGCTCCTTTGGTCGTCCTGCATACGCTTCTCCATCACTGAGCTTGGAAAAGGTTAACAGAGCTATGAAGATGAAACTGCAAGGCCAATGTTGTACAAGGAAGCTGTGGCTTCTGAAGTGCTGGGTTTGATAGCAGCCTTTCAGACTTCAGGGAAAGAACAGATTTCTCCCCTGAAGGACTCCACGTGACTTCCACTCTATGTCAAAGAGCAGCATGGTCTCCCTTTACAAGTTCTGGAATAGTCTTTTCCAATTGTTTTTTGTTTTTATACAGGCAGGCAGGTGGCCTCAGTCTTATTTATGTACGAAAAAGAAATTTAAAGTCATCCTCAAGGAATTACTCTGTCAGCTCAAACTGCAACCCCTGCCCATCTACAGAAGGTGATGGGAGTGGAGCTGACGAGGATGCATCAGGCTGCAGATGCAGGCCCACAGGGACCTTACCTCTGTGCACTTCAGAGCACTAGTTGGGCAGCTGTGGGCGGTGAGGGCTCTTCTGTCTGGAGAACACTCAGAAGGATGTCTGCAGGAGTGTAAGATGGAAATGCACAGTGGAAATGATAACTGTCGTATTAATAGAGGGTAAAGGAATGAGTGATTTTGCTGCAACAAACTCTTTAAACACTTATACAGAACATATATCTGGGAAGAGGACAGCTTGCAAACAGGATCCTTAAGCATTAACTCATTCGGTGGTCAGTTAAGAATATGAAAAACTTAAAAAGATTTCCATGCTGCTGTGACTTAGATGATCCACAATTCCCATTGCATCTGAGTACACACTTAAACCTGATTCAGCAGAGCACTTCAGTAACTTACTTCTTGTTCACTGATTTTCCCCACTGACCTGAATTACTGTGCTCTTATGAACTTAAGAGTAGCATGAGAAGCTATGATAAATCCTTTTCCTGCAAGGCTCCACGGGTTTCTTCTTCACCTTGGGTAACTTGATTAAATAGATTCATTAGTGAAATTGCTGGCTTTCAGTGACCAGCCAGTCAGGTATAAGTGTTCTTTATGGGGTCACTATGTTCCAACTCAGGCTGATGCAGGAAAAGGAATCAAAGAGCAGAGGGAAAACAGGAGAAAGGAGAAAATGTCATAACTTATAGATTGTTTTTTTCTTTTTTTTTAGCAGAAACACCTATAAACTTGTTCACTGCATAACAGTTTAAATACTCTTTTTGCACAAAGAAGAGAGACAATGTTGGTGAACTGAAGTTTTATCATGTCATACATTTTTCATCTCTCATTTGGCCATGTTCATGGCACTGGGCATTAGAAGTTGCAGGATCAGTACTGTTAAGAAACATTTTTTCAAGTTACAGTTCACCTTAATGTGTTAATTAACAAACATTGCTGTAAACACCTGGGTACTTCATACTGCTGGACTGTGAAACTGCAGTGTAGCAGTAGAAAAAATCTGTACAGAAGTAATGCTGCTTGCTTTTGATATATAATTGTAAATATACATACATAAAAATAATATATATATTATATATATGGTGTATATATTTTTATATATATTTCATTGTCAAAGACTCCAAAGAAAAAGATTTTGAAAGCTAACTCTGGAGACAAATTTCTGTGGTTGGCTTTGCCCCTTTTTCCATTTCATTTGTGAGAATACAGCAGTAAAACATTCTCTGGTGGCGGTTGTTCTCTTGAGATTTTCCTTTAAAGGCTTTTATGCTCCAAAGTCTAATGCAATTACTATAAGAAGCAAAGAGAACAAGGAATCTTCATATATTTAGCAATAAAACCCAGAAAAAATATGACAACAAACATCATATCCAGTTCTGATCAGCTCTGACTTTTGTCTGTTTCAAACTTCTTCTTTCTTCTGTTTTTTTTTTCTGCCTTTTTTCTTTCTTGTCTTTTTTTTTTCTTTTTCTTTTTTTTCCCCCCTGAATAAAGCATTTTGCTGTCCTTTTGAAGTAGAACAGAGAAAAGAATAAGATCCTTAACACAGTAGCCTGTGGACTTCAGAAGCAGGGAAGTACACTTTAAGAGAGATACTCTTAAGCATTGTCACTAATGCTCCAAGGAGTGCTGGCATCTATTTTGAGTGTCAGCAAACTTTTCCATTTGGGAAAGTTGTATCAGAGGTACATGGCCAAATATGAATGAATATGCACCAGGAGCAGAGGCCGGTATTTTACACATGTACCATTCCGTAAGTCTTTTGTCAGTGGAGGGTCAAGTGTCCAGGAAAGTCTCTCATGCATAAGCAAGCTATGTAATAGCCTTAGTCAGCAACTTAAAGGTATCTTCAGGATACCCTTCTCCTTCCTATTTTCCAGCAGTGGAATTAGATCCTCAGAGTCTTAGAAAAAGCTAATCCTGTAGTAACTGAGAAATGGGTAACAAATCTTTCTCCCCTTTTATGACAGCGAATCTAGTCTTATGAGCAATCTTTCTAGTGTCAGAATTCCAAGACAAAAATGAAGCTTTTTCCCACTGACTTTAGTTAAGTTGCTCGGCCATTTCGGTAGTCTATTTCAGACTATTCTGTACCAGTCATAAGTTCGGAGTCTCAGCAAGAGTAACAGCTTCTATTGAGGTTCTTACATAATATTCCCCATTAGCTTCTTCCTCCCTAGGCTCTGTTAAATGTGCCTTCATGTGATGTGCTCAGTACTTCCCTAACTGTCCTGGTGACTGACAAAGATGTGATACCTTTTGCCTTTCCCTGGAAACACTTGGCCCTGCTTTTAGCCTTTGATTGGAGCTATCTCAGAAGAACAACCTTCTTCTCTGCAGATACAGGGACTGGCGTCCACAATAGGAAGGAGAAGGAAAACAAACAAGAAAACTTTCCACTCTTTCCCTGGTTTGCTGTAACAACTCAAGACAGGCAGTCAGAAATATGTAAGGATCATAGTTCAAGAACAGTAAGGAACTTTAATCCTTTGTGTGGGAAGTATCATCTCAGCTCTTTCTGTAACGGCCATCCCACTTTGTTTAAGGAAGATGACATCTCCAGTCATGCCACCAACAGGGTTTTTGGTGCACACAGCTGGCTGGCTCTTTCCTCTCACTGCCATGTGGCTGTAATAGTCACTTCATAAAGTTTGCTATGGCAGATTGTGCAGGAAGCGGTCACATACAGCCTCACGCCAGAGACTGAGTCTGTGACGCAGTGGTGACTATAAGAAGGCTGAAATCAGCTGAGGTGAGTGAGCCAGTCAGTGTAGGTCTTACCATGAAGCAGCTGTTCTCTGTATCCAAGAACAGCAGAGCAAGAGAGTGGCAACTTTAAGCAGTGGTGAGGTAGCGGAGCTTGGATATCAGGAGTAATTTCTGGTGTCTTCCAAGCCCTAGCATGAGCCACTGATTGCTAGGTACAATCCACCCTTGGGGTCTGCAGGACAGGGGGGATGAGCACTGGCAAGAACAAACGAAGTGATGTGATATTCCTTCACCACTGGAGCAAAGGAGGGGGTTAAACAGATCCCAGCTCCTGCTAAGTTAGATGATTTTACAAGTGTATTCCAGTGTGGAGAAGAAAAAGAGTCTCTGCAATATTACAAACTATAAAGTGTTACCACCAGAACTACATCTGATTAGATCACCTCCACCCCTGCCAGCAAAACACCTAGCAAAAACTGGAACGAAGTGCTGGAAGAGTACTGAGGAAGCGAAGCTGTACTAATGAAAGAATGCTGTCACTTTTCAAAGGAATGTGACAGAATGTCTCATGCCACCCCAGAAGAAACTATGAATTTTTCATCTAATAAGGCACAGATTTTAAAGGCTTATTAGGTGAAATAAAATGGTGGCAGTTCTGGAAGAGGACTTAGTAGTCTGCAAAAATGAAAAGTATGGCAACAATTAGTCTACTCAGGATTTTAATTTCTGGCTCGTTGCATATTGTGTTTGTTTGAAAATCCACTGCAATACTGGGAGTATAACCACTCCGCTTTAAAAGCGCAGGCCCTTGCCTGTGAAGTTAATGAAGAATGTTGCAGAGCAGGAGCAGAAACTGAATGCTTTTTATCCCTGATCATTACAAACAAAAGTCTAGTACGAACCCAATAAACTTTTAAATGGCATTAGGGTTCTTAATTCAGAAAGAAAGAAGCGAAAGTGAGAATTGGAGGAATGAACTGGTGGGAATGGGAATTTCAGTATTTCACCTTTAGAAAGAAAATAACAAGCTGTTTGGCAGGTGTTATTGCTAAAGACCCCTGCTTCTAGAGTTTTCTATATTTAGTGCAGGACTGAACATCGATTCATATTCTGTACGTAATACAGCTCTGCTAAGAGGCATTGATCTTGGTTAAATGACATTCAGCGTTTAAAAGCTCAAGGGTTCTCAGAGATGTCTTAATAAAGCAAGGTCAGGAAGGAAGCCAGGCCTTTGTGGCAGAATCCTTTTTTCACGTGCACTCCTTAGATCATGGCTGAAAAGTAATAATTTTTATAGGCAAAGTATTTCATATTAGAAATGACAGTTTCAGTACGATGCCTTCAGCACGGGCGATCTACCCACACGTACCAGAAGGGGTCACTGTTGAAAGCTAAATTGTTTTCACAAAATCTGCATCAAGACGGTACAAATAGCTTGAGCCTAAACGTACAGCGTAATAAAAATGCGCATAACTGCTTTTCTCCATCTTGCTAATGCATAATGCCCTGTCATAAAATAACTCTAACATGTCCAGTCTTAACTAAAACTTACACTACCAATCGTAAGAGGAATAAGTGTGTGTTAAAAGATGCAAGATGAATAAAAAACAAACAGCAAACAGCTCTGCCCAGATCTGGAGTAATTGTCTAATAGAAAATATTCTTTCAGAGCCTGGGAATGATAAAACCATAGAAATAGCCATCGCTAAGGATGTGAAACCTGCAGCAGTCTTGTAGCCCTTTGTAAATGCACATGTAGATGATTCTAGGTTACAAATCTGTTGGACAGTTTAAAGAGGTACTTCACCTACCCCAATGAGAACACAGCTTTCACACCTGGAAACACCTTTTGAATCTGTGTGACAAATGGTTCTGCAAGAGTTTGCAAGTTAAAACAAAGATCCTTCAACAGATATACCATATTAAATGTATTTTCTTGGAAATACTGCGCTTTCCATATTTTAGTTTCCTTTAAGTTACCATAGCTATTTGAAATCACTGTCTTTGTCATCAATATACTGAGAATCACCAGCACTACAAATAGCAGTGGTCAAATAAAATTCTAAGGAAACACTGAGGAATTTCATCAGGGATTAGGTGCTCTAAATCCTGGATTATTTTCCTATTGAACAGAGCATACCTGGAAGGAGAAAAGACTTTAAAACTTCTAAAATTCCTGTGATTGAAAGTCCACATAGGTCATTCTTCTATGAGCACTGAGGAAAATATGGATGGTTTTATGAAATTTCAGTCTTAGGGGGATGAGAAGCTTTATGCACTGATGGACCAGGGCTCTTTGATGCCTTTGCTCTGTCCTCTTCCCACTCGAACTGGACAAAGGTGTGAAACATGGCAAGGAAAATGTGTGTGGGCTCTGGCTGGAGGAAGAGTGCATTGAAGAGAGTCTTTTTTCCTTACTAGTGGCAGGGGAATGGGATGTTTTTAATGAAAGAGTATCCATTTGAAATAATAGAGAGGTAGAAATGAGAAAAGAGAGGTTTAGAGCAAGTGAATTTGAGAGAAAGAGGGATGAGTGCTTTTAGTGAGGAAGGGTGGTAGTGAGGTTTTCCTCATCTTGTTTCTCTTTCTGAGAAGACAGACTCAAGTCCTGCCATGCAAACTGTTTATCCCTCCAAACAAAAAGAAACACCACTGCAGCCCTGTAGCTTCCTTATTTAGCACTCTCATGGGTTATTTGAAGAATATGGAAGATATTACTCACATCCTCTGCTTCATCAGGAGTTTGTTCACAATTTGCCCATTTTGATTACATTTTAATTAGCAGTTTTGTCAATTCTGCGTATCAGGGGAGTTGCCTTGTTTTGCATGTGTTATGGTTTTAGAGAGTGGTCCCTGCATAAAGAGTCCACCCTTCAGATTTTTTTCTGTCATCAGCATTTACCATAGTTAAGAAAAATAAGCAAATGACAATGCTGAAGTAAACAGAAACCACAAACTGCTATTAAATAAAAAGGGTTCATATTTAAGCTTCCAGTTAGTATTGTTGAGTAATCTTCTGTATGTGTAGTTTTGTGCTTATGTGTTGGTGCTGGTGCCTTCATCTTGGCACATTTTAAATTTGTACAGCACCATGTGCTGCTTGCCTCATTACACAGCAGTGATCTACGACAAGCAGCCGTGTTTATACATGCAGCCATCTCTTGGACCTTGGAACTGGCAGCAAAAAATAACATCTTGAGCACAGCCTGTTTCTCCAGTTCTTGTGTGCTAGCCTGATCAATCCAGTTGTTTTCCTTGGACTTTTCAGATGCATAAATAGAATGCCACAATATGTTCAGCTGAGGATAAGATATGCTGAGTTCCCTACTTAAAAGAACAGGGTTCATTTTGTAATTTATGTCATATTCGTGGAAGTGCTCAGCAAATAATTGCATATTTTCTGACATTTTTGAAGTCAATGTTGTCTTGCTGAGAGAGAAACGAGGATTATGAGTATGGTACAGAAGTTATTAGGTGAAGGGCTGAGATCTATTTAGCAATAAAAGCACACTATGTGGGCTCTTACTTTAAAACCTAATTCTAAGTTATCTCCAAAAGGCCCTACAAGTCTACTAGAGAAAAGGTTGAATTGTTAGAGCACGACAGACAGCAAACCATTTTTACAGCAGTAGAAGTTCTGTGATTCCCTGGTAGCCCTCTAAGCTACTGCGGCTGTGGACTATGAAGTATCTCCCTTCTTCAGAGCTTTGTATCCTAACTGCAACCTGAAGTCAAGGTGGTACTTTCAGAATGAACATACATTAAAAACACAACTGAATATTCTCAAATGAGAAGCCTGTCACTTGATACTCAGCATGTCTTGCTAAAGAAATGAAAAAGACTCTGCTTATTTCAATATACGTACAGTGGCATAGCTGCATTGTAATAGCTGTGACTGGCTTAGAGACTTTTTTCTTTCTTTGTTTGCCTTGATTTGTGCTTGCAATATTGTCTTTTGCAAGGCTGGCCAGTTCTGTAAACTGACCCAATGTATGCATTTCTGTCCTCTCTCAGAGTCTGTGTCTGCTGTTGACATACAGAATAACATTAAATAAAACAAAATGTCAAGATTACAAGAAATGCATTTTCATTATGATGTATTAGGTATACTTTGTCAGTGTTCATCTGTAAGTAACTGTATATTTTTTATTCATAGCATGCTTATGTAAATATATGTGTGCATGCAGAGGTATTAAATGAGCTGCCACAGATCATCCAGCAAAGCTGCAGAACCTAAAAGGGAGATCTCCAAACAAATGCAGCTCCTGAGCTGCCGCTCTATCCTTTCTTTCTATGGTCAAGGACACAAATGAAACTTAGGCACAGATGCAAACACAGCACCATGTGTCCTTGCATGGAATTCGTGTGTGTTAAGAACACTGTGCAATTGTACAGTCTGTATCTTTTCTCGGAGATAGAATTTAACCTACATTTTAGATGATGCTTTGATCTTTCTTTTTTTATTTTTTCTATCAAAAAATACTGAGCACCCATGAAAGAAACTTCTGCACGCAGGGTAGCCATGCCTGCCTGAGGGCAGAAAGATATTAAGTTTCCATTTTCACTGGAGACTTTAAGTTAGCAAAGGCAAACAGTAAATTTTTCCTTCACCACCAAAAATAATACCGTAAGAGGAAAGATACAGATGTGCTCTCTGAAACCACTCTTCTACCATGTTTATGATTTCTTTCCATTCTCAAAAGTGAGTTATTGCTTTAGCAAGTTTAATTCATTTTCTATGCATATTACTGAGTAAGCAAATACCTGGAGTCGTCTTTTCAAATGGCATCATGGTATTGGTGCATCTGTCACTGGCAACTTAATGCTGCTTCTCAGCTTTATGGAGACAGGTACAGAGAGGAATTCCTTCAAAATTAATAACAACTTCAGGTCTAAAAATGTCTCTTCTCCCAGACAGGGTGTTTATTCCTGAATTTTCAAGCTTGTAGCAAAGGTGATAATGGGACAAGTTCCCAAAGCAAACAAAAGGCAAACCTTTTTGATAAGTGTTCTGCCATTTCTGTGCTTCATGCTGTGCTGTATGTCTGAAATGCGGATGGGCTCATACACACTTCAGATGTTACTGAAGAGCTAAGTATCAGCCAGTCCTGTACTTAGAACTGTCAAGGACATCTTGACAAAGAACAGTCAAACATCTGCTCACTAAAAGTACATAGATAATTTGTTTCTGTTCTAGGTAATTCCCAGCTGAGGAATTCCAAGGTAAAGAATTAGTACTTGTTCTACCAGAATACACTGTAATTATCTATAATTATCTACGTAAGCCATCAGGTGTGCATGAGGAGTTTTAGGCAGTGCCTAGTATCTGTGGTCTTTATGGTTAAATCAGGGCTGTAATTGTTGCTTTTTTATTTCTTCCATAGTGCTCTGTTATTTCAACAAAGAATGACTTTAACAAAGCGTAGAGGACTTGTAAAAATGAACCTCACTCATGCAAAGCTCTTCTTAATGCATTCCATATAAAACTCAAGTTGAAAAATTTTAGGCAAGTTTATGAGGCACTTAAGTGACCATCTGTACTCGTGATCCAAACCCGTGAATACAAAGAGAATAGAGGCTGCAGTAGACCAGAGTTCACAGTGAAAAGAGCTACCAAAAGCTATTTTATTCCTTCCAGGATGCCTTCATGTTTGTAGAGCCAGTCTCTTGGCTGTGAATAAGGAAGTGTAAATAACCCTGGTTTTCCATGTTCTCTACCAGTGTGAAATGGAGCACAGCCCATAAATCCCAATGAGCTATGTTCAGCAACAACACAGTCCTCTCAGCTGATGTCTGTGTGAGGTGCTTAGTGGTCATGCAAGTATTTGAGAATGGAAATAAATTCCCTGTGTCTTCCTTCCACCAAAGATGAAACAAGAGGTTGGGGCTGATGAATGGATGTACCATCCTCTTACTCCATAACAGTGGTGTTAACCTTCCTCATCTGCCAGGCGGCAGGAAAACAAAGACATTAAGGAGTACCGTGTGAAATCAAGGGTACAGTTCACTCCTTTGTAGATACCACATGCCTCCAAAGAGGCTTTTCTACAAAGGCTAAGAGAGAACAGTATGTTTGGAAGTGGGAGTTAAGGACAATGGATCAATAGAACCTAGTAAGACAGGTGTGGAAAAACAGGACATTAGAAACTTTCTGAGAAAAGGCCAGTGGGAGACATACAATAAAGCAGAGTTATATGGTACAGGTTCAGTGCCTGTGTCAGTTCTAGAAGGTGTTTAGGGGCTTATCATGCTGTGAATAATATAAATTCTTCTCAGAAAGGGTCACTGGGCACTGCCCAGAGAGGTGCTGGAGTTACCATCGCTGGAGGTGTTCAAGAAATGTGTGGATGTGACACTGAGGAGCATGGTTAGTGGGCATGGTGGGGATGGGTTGGGATTGGACTAGATGATCTGAAAGGTCTTTTCTGACCATAACGATTCTGTGATTCTATGATAAACATCCAACACCTTTGGGGAGACAAGCCTGTGATAGTACAACAGCAGTACAGGAAGAATTGAATGACAGAAAATGAGCAAAGCTGCTTTTAAATTAAAGTCACAGGATGGAGTCCAAGCACTCATGGTGGTATCTACATGGAGCACTTCTGAGTTAATTCCTAGTTATGTGCTGACCCACCTTACACAAAGTCTTATTTCAGACTGTGATGAGGAAACTGCACCTCGTCAAAAGGACAAGTCGAGCTCTTGGTTTGCTCCTGTCACCCCTATTGGACTGAATCTAGAAAATACAATTCTGTATGATCAGCTGACACAGACCTGATGTGACAGAAGGCAAATCCATCCAGAATAACTAGGTTTTATTGAACACTGAATGTTTTCCAGAGGACCATAGAATCATATGATCATAGAAACCTTAGAATTGGAAGGGATTTCTGAAGGCCATCTGGTCCATCTCTCCTGCAATGAACAGGGACACCACAGGTAGATCAGATTGCCCAGGGCCTCACCTTGGAAGTCTGCAGGGATGGGTCACCTCACTGAAACAGCTCACTTTGCAATTGCATGGTTTGGAGAAACAGTGAAAGGATGTGAAAAAATCTGTGACTGGAGGACTTGGACTGCACTACTTACAGTTATTTTGGTCTGTATTTAAAAATAAAACAAAAAATAGGCCAGTGACAGGCTGCCACAGCTAATTGGACACAAGGGACCACCAGCATTTACCAGACATTTTGATGCAGTGTGAATGCTCTTGTTGCTTAGGGTTTTGTGCTACCTTTTCCTGGACTGTTCCTACTACCAAGGAGGAAGGTATTTCACAGTTTCATTTTCTTCATCGCATCATTTTTTTTTTTTATATCAGATATGCTTTCTTTATTTTTTAGTCTGTATCATGATTTCTGCTATTGCTACTAAATAAAAACATATGTTCACATGCACATATGGACATTATTTTCTCATCTACCTCATTAGCTACAGCAATAAGAGCAAATTAGGCATATCTGCAGATGCAGTGTTACAATCATCGACCATAATTGGTTTCAGGAGTTATCAACATTGTATTTCATCTATCTCACAGTCACAGTACTGGTTCAAAAGTGAAAAAAACCATGATGATTGTTTATTCATTTATTCATTAAACGAGCTATACATGTGCTACACGGAGCTCTACATGACTTACCATCTTACATGCAGTTTCCTTCCCCCTCCCCTCCCCTCCCCCCCAAAAAGGAACTCTGAAAGCAATGTACAAAAGCATTACTTGTGCTGTCCAAAGGTATTTTTATGCTTTAGACACACAATCTGTTCACTTAGAGATCTTTTTCATTGACTGCCTGTATTGTCATATGATAATTAGTTTGGGAGAAACCTTGGTAGATCTCTAGTCCAGCCCATCGCTCAGAGCAAAGAGAGCTTAGAAGACAGACTGGTCCTGTTTAATCTTTATTAGTGATCTTGATAAAGGGATTGAGTGTACTCTCAGTAAATGTGCAGATAACACCAAGTTGGAAGGATGTGCTGATGTCCTTGAGGATTGGAAAGCTCTATAGAGGGATCTGGATGGACTGATCAATGGGCTGGGGCCAGGTATAAGAAGTTTGACAAGACCAAGTGCCGTATCCTGCACTTTGGTCACAACAACCCCATGCAATGCTATAGGCTTGGGGCTGGAAAGCTGCACAGAGGAAAAGGATCTGGGGTATTATTTAGTGGGCAGCCAGTTAAACAAGAGCCAGTAATGTGCAATTGGCCACAAAGAACAGCTGTGCTCTGGCTTGTACCAGAACTAGTGTAGCCAGCAGGAGCAGGGAGGTGATTGTACGCCTGTACCTGGCGCTGGTGAGGCTGCACCTTGTGTACTGTGATCAGTTCTGGGCCCCTCACTACAAGAAAAACATGGAGGCTCTGGAGAATGTTCAGAAAAGGGTAAGGAAGCTGGTGAGGAGTGGGGAATGGGGATTATTCAGTCTAAAAAAGAGGAAGGAATGGTCAGGCACTGGAGCAGGCTGCCCAGGGAGGTGGTGGAGTCACTGTTCCTGGAGGTGCTCACAAACCATGTAGGTGTAGCACTGAGGGACATGGCTTAGTGATTGGTACTGGTGGAGGTGGGCTGATGGTTGGACTCGGTGATCTTAGATGTCTTTTCCAGCCTCAGCAATACCATGTACCTGAGTGTATAAATAGCAGGTATCAGGAGGATGGGGCCAGGCTTTTAGGGGGTGCCCAGTGAAATGTCTGGGACAATGATCACAAACTTGAACACAGGCCGTCATAACATGCGGAAAAGCTTTACTTTCAGGGTGACAGTGCGCTGCTACAAGCTGGTGACTTTTTGCAAGTAACCATACACAGTTTGGGAGCACAAGGATATAGGACTGAATGCTCCTGGGGAGCTGCTGAGAACAAGGTGGGAGCTACTGGAGACGACCTGCATCCAGCAGGTTGAGCTCTGCTGTGGCCATCCATGGTCTGCTGTTGGAGTGCAGGGTACTGTGGGTGGGGAGCAGCCCTCTGGCAGTTCTGCTGCAGGGATCAGGGTGGCAGCAACCACTAGGCTGAGAGATGCCTTTGAGGCTCCCTGCAGGAAGCTTTCCAGTAGGGATATGCCAAGAGTGAGAGAAAGGGACCCTGCTAACTTTTCATTCTTCCTTGGCTTCTCTTGTAGGTTGACAGGATGGAGTTCAGAAGACACAGCCCATCAGCAACCTCCCCACAGGAGGAAGATAACCTCTGCCATCCTTGCTGCCTCTCACAAGGCAGGTGATGACCCTGACAGCTACACCCTGCCGCACATCTGTTGGCCTAATAGGATGGATCTACACATGTACCCAAACTGTGCACTCTGCCAGCAGCAGCCTCCATGTGTTTTCCAAGAGGCAGAGCATGCACAATGGATTTACAGTAGATTTCCAGGGCTTGTCTACATCCTCATGGTGTTACTGAAATTCAGGAATGAAAACCAGCCAGCAAAAATGACAGGTTAGGAAGCCACCGTTACTTTTTTGTGCATGTGGGTTTTCTCCTCCTAGTATGCACACGCAGGATTTGGAGCATACAGATTTTGTACATTTGAACATGTTAATACTCACACAACTTTTCCACAAAGAGCATGTCTTATTTCTAGTACAGCTAGTTTCTTATTTGCATGTTGACCTTGTTACGGTTCCTACATTATCAGCCCTTGCAGGGTACATCATAGCTCCTGAAAGCTTGCTGAATGTTGAGACTCTGCTTTATAGGCTCCAGATGTTCTGGCTTATCTGGTTAAAAAAAAACTTCCCTAGACAGAATGTCAGCTTGCTGACAGGCTCTGAATTTACTGCCAGGTATCAAGGGCAATGCTCAGCACCAGAATATGGCAGGACGTGGACACCTGTAGACATCATAATATCCTCTTTACTGCTCCCAGCAAAGCGGGGAGAGGCAGAGCTGGAGAGCAGGGCTACCCTGGGCGGTCTTTGGCATTGGGTCTCTCCTGTGGCACTGAAAGCCAGCAGCACTGCCTCATGTCATGCATCCCCCTTCCCTGGGACACCAGCACCTGGAACATTGACAGGCTGGACTCACAGTGCTGACATTTTGCTCTCCACATGCAAGTTTCTGCAGAGGACAGATGCAGTGCATGGAGCTCCAGGAGCCATGTGCCAGAGGATGGCTCGGGTATGTCCCTGAGTGCAGAGCCATCCTGTGGAGGGTATGCTGAGCCCAGCTGACCCAGCAACTGACATGGAGACTGGCAGCATTCTGTGCCATGGCTGTGCCTTGCTCAGGCCAATACTACCAGAGGAAAGCTGTTCTGCACAAAAGTGAATGGGAACTTCTTCACAGTGCAGTGACGGAGCACTGGCACAGGCTGCACAGAGAAGTGGTGGAGTGTCCTTCTCTGGAGACGTTCAAGACCCGCCTGGACACCTACCTGTGCAACCTGGGCTAGGGAGCTGCTTTGGCAGGGGGTTGGACTTGATCTCTAGAGGTCCCCTCCAACCCCTACATTTCTGTGTTTCTGTGACTACAAGCCAGCAGTGTGCCCTTGTGGCCAAGAAGGCCAATGGTGTCCTGCACTGCATTAAAATTTGAGAGAGTGATCCTCACCCTCTGGTCTGCCCTGGTGAAGCCACACCTAGAGTGCTGTGTCTATTTCTGGGCTCTCTAGTTCATTAAAGGCAGGTTACAGCTGGAGAGAGTCCAGAAGAGAGCAGCAAAGGTGATTATTAGGAGTCAGGTGCATCTCCCTTACAAGGAAAGGCTGAGAGTCCTCGGGCTACTCAGCCTGGAGAAGACTCAGGGAGGATCTTCTCATAACTTAAAATATCTGAAGTGTGGGTGTCAAGTGGATTGGGCCAAGCACTTTGCAGTGATGTGTTGCAAGTCAAGGAGTGAGGGGCACAAATCAAATTGGAGCTCAGGAGTTCCCATTTGAACATGAGAAAAAACTTTTTTACTGTGAGTCACAGCATTGGAACAGGCTGCCCAGAGAGGTTGTAGAATCTCCTTCTCTGGAGGTATTCAAGAACCGTCTGGATTCCTACATTAGTAGCATGCTTTAGCAGCAGTGTTGGACTTGATGATCTCTAGACATCCCTTCCAACACCTACAATTCTTTGATTCTGTAATTGATTAGGTGGGGTAAAAACTCTTTGTTATCTTTCATGATTAGTCATTCAAAAAGTGAGAAGAAAAGAAAAAGGATAGTAAAAAGGAAAGATGTAAAGCAGAGAAACAAATTATTTTCAGGAAGGTGAGATATTTACATATCTGCAGTTAGGACTGTAAGACTGCTTCTTTAGCATCATATAGAGGAACTTCTATGTACACCTCCAGATAGATTCTGATTTTCACCTCTAAGATGGAGAAAATGGATTAAGTGTGTAAGTACAGAAGATCTTGTCATTATAGAGCAGATTGTGAGAAACTGAGGCAGGTAGACTTGAGGACAAATTGGAGGTGGGGTAGAAGTGTCCTGTGAAGCCATCTTTGTAGCTTGTTGCCTACTTCAGCTTCTATTCCACTCAAATCTAAAGAACTATAAAAGCTTTCTGGCATAAGTAGACACAATTATTTAATCACTAAAAGAAAACAATGACATGAAACTTAGTGCTATTTAATGCTTTGCATCCAGAGATTGCTGAAAGTGTTCTTTTGCTTGTTGAAAGGTGAGCAAGGCTCAGATGATCACCTTTAAAAGTCAGAGCTGTAATAAGGCTAATAACATGTCATAGAGGAGTCTAATGATTAAACTGATGAGATAGTCATTTAGGTGGGTAGTGTCTTACTGAAGCAGATAGTGGAAGCTGATGTTGGAAGATAACAGTGGAGACAGAGCTCATTTTTATGGGTACATAATCTCTGGAATCATAGCTTCTCTTCACAGGCAGAAAAATCCAGCAACAGACACACAAATATGCTGTTGCACTGTTTGACTTCAGGCTGCTGTCCATCCTTATCACTCCTGCAAGTGAAGCGTAACAGCCTGATAAAATAATGAAATGAAAATGTGGTACTTTTGGAGCATGATAAGGAATAGGAATCCACTCTCCCACCTTTCATTTGCATTGACATTGCCCAAACAGTGTATTTGAAGATAATTTCTGAGGGACAGCTTTATAGAAACTTGTATCACTGTGACTTCAACATCTCATTTCTGAGCCATAAGTTTAGAAAGGGGCCTCTGTCATCCTGACTGATACAGGCTATGGAGAAGTAACTCAGTGGTGAATTAATGAAGTCATAAAATACATTTCACCCAGTCAGTGGTCAAAACCCTCTGGTTTTGGATGGGTATAATGTTAATATGCTTTGTCAAGAAGCAGCATTCTGCAAATCAGTCAAATAGCTGGAAACAAATGGCTGATATTTGGGCAAGTGGAGAAACAGACTTTATATGTGTTAGAATAGTTATAAAAAAAACAACAAAAAACCCCCACCAAACCGTTGACTATGGAAAAGCATGAAGAAAACAGAACAGCAGGATAGCAGAGATTAGGAATGTCATGCACTGGTAAGGATCTGCTTTATCAAAAGAGCACCTCTGATTTTCTTACATCGTTCATCTCAGCTTCCACAAACACAGATTTTCACAGCCCAACAAACATTGGTAAAGTTCAATGGGACTTTAGGATTCTAAGCCTAGGCCAAAGAATGGTGCAAACCATGGTGTGCTGTGCCTGCCCTGTGCCAGCTGTGTGGCTGAGAATGGCTGTGCAGCAGGAAAGCCCTCCCTGCACAGGAGGACCCTGCTGCTGCCCTCCCTGGGAGCACTCCTTGGCTGCCATGCCCTGTTGTGCTGCCCTACCTTCCCTCTCAGTGCTTGTCCAGAGCTTGTATGCTGCAGGCCAGTATTTCTGATGAGCATGTTAATATAGGAACATTTAATGGAAGAGCTCTTTGAAACAGCCATATCTAGGATTCTTCTTACACTCAGGCAGATCATTGCCTTACATGGGCCTTTTCAGCAGAGGCTTTCTGTTGTAGTTAATTTCACAAATTCACTTTCTTACGACACATCTTCAGGTCCCATTCATTTAATTCCATACTTGCTGACAGACTCTTGGGTCCTCATTTCAGCACTACTCTTCAGAAATACAATTGACTTAAGTACTACTCTGTTCTTCAGGTCATTTAATTGCGGTGAATTGAGCTCTTCTGAAGGTGACAGTTCTGCAAATTCAGAGTTCTGATCAGTTCAGAAAAATTGCTTTCAAACCTAACTTCCTCTGACATTACAAAACCTTCTGTAAAAACTTTTTCCATTTTCCACGCTATTCATTTTGTTTCTGAATGTAGATTTCTTTCCTTTGTGTTCCAGTTACAGTTTTCAACTTGCCTTTTTTTTTCACTTAGTCTCTCCTTGCAAACTGCTCTACTACATTTCAGTCCATTATAAGCATTCTTTTCTTCCTCCCCAGTTCAACCCTGCTCAGTAGTAATTAATCTTAAAGATGCTAGCACCATCGGGGGGAGATGGAATGCTCTCTTCTTACTGAGAACATTACTGACTACAGTGCAGTTCCCTATCTTTCATCCAGCAGAGGTGGTTGCTGAACCATTCACTGTCATCTTCAAGAGGTCTTTGAGAATGGGAGAGGTGCCTGAAGACTGGAAGATAGTCAGTGTTACTCCAATCTGCAAAAAGGGTAAGAAAGAGGATCTGGGGAACTTCAGGCCAGTTGGCCTTACCTCCGTCCCTGGAAAGGTGATAGAACAGCTTGTTCTGGATGCTGTCTCCAGGCAATTGAGAGAGGGTTATCAGAAGGAGTCAGCATGCATTCAAGAGGAGGAGGTTGTGCTCAACCAGCCTGGTGGCCTTCTCTGATGACATTACTGGCTGGGTGGATGAAGGGAGAGCAGTGGATGTAGTCTACCTTGATTTCAGTGAGGCATTTGACACTGTCTTCCACAACATCCTTATAACAAAGCAGAGGAAGCATGGGATTGATGAGTATATGACATGGATGGAGAACTGGCTGACCGGCAGAGCTCAGAGGGTGGTGATCAGTGGTGCAGAGCACAGTTGTAGGCCTGTACTTAGCGGTGCTCCTCAGGGGTTGGTGCTGGGTCTGGTCCTGTTCAACATCTACATGAGTGACCTTGAGGGGATAGAATCTACCCTCAGCAAGTTTGCTGACGATACAAAACTGGGAGGAATGGCTGACATGCGGAAGGCTGAGCTGCCATTCAGCGAGACCTGGACAGACTGAAGAGTTGGGCATAGAGAAACCATATGAGGTTCAACAAGAGCAAGTGTAGAGTCTTGCTCCCAGGGAGGAATAACTGCATGCTGGAGGGGAGCACTGAGGAGAAGGACCTGAGGGTCCTGTTGAACTACAGGTTGGCCATGAGCCAGCAGTGTGCCCTGGTGGCCAAAAAGGCCAATGGATCCTGGATTGCAATAAGAGCATAGCCAGCAGGTCAAAGGAGGTGACCCTCCTCCTCTACTCTGCCCTGGTCAGGGCTTGCCTGGAGCACTGTGCTTCCCAGTACAAAAAAGACAGGGATCTCATGGAAAGAGTCCAGCAAAGGGCTACAAAAATGATAAAGGGCCTGGAACACCTCTCTTATGAGGAAAGGCTGAGAGAGCTGGGTCTGTTCAGCCTTGAAAAAAGAAGACTCAGAGTGGATCTGTTCCACATCTATAAATATCTAAGGAGCGGAAGGCAAAGGGACAAGGACTGGACTTTTCTCAGCAGTGTGTGGTGACAGGACTAGGGAAATAATCACAAACTGAAACATAGGAAGATTTTTTATTTCAGACCATTTTTTATTTCAGACTTCCTTCTACTTTGAGCTCCTCGTGGTGAGTCAAATTAAACAGCACAGAATACAAACGATGGGTCCAAACTGCGGCAACAACTGCAATTTGTAGATCAGAAAAGTGGCAAAGGGCGTCACAAAAGATATATGCATGAGAGGTAATGCAATAACAGCAATGGCAAGCTGACAAGGTCAACAATTTGTTTGGTCCTATCATGACTTCCTATCCCCTTTTCTGCTATTTTGGATCTTTATGTTTGCTCTCTGATTATTATCCTTTCCAATATTTACTAGCAGTTGCATGGTTTTTTTCCTCTGGTGCAGGATGGTGATAGGAAGAGGAATGCTTTCAGGCAGATATCATGACTAGGAAGCCAGTCTGCATGAAGCCAGGCTTATCCCTCTATGTGCAAGATCTGAGGCATACATCGGGAGGGCCTTGGGGCACTGTGACTCACACAGCATGCTTTTACAATTCTGTTGCCTTACAAGAACTGTGGTTGAAGTAGGAAATTCCCAGTACCACCAGGGAGCCAAATTGCAAATCATTTCTGAAAGGTAGGTCATCTTTGACTCTTTTCTCAAATCACACTCCCAGCTGTTTCCTACCCTCTGCTGGCAGCCCCTGCCATCTTGTGTACTTCTGCCCCTTCATCTCTGCCTTTACAGCTTGTAATCACAGTCAGTATCACTCCTCCTTCAGTATGCAGTAAAAAAAAAAAACACCCCAGAAAAGAGTTCACAAACCAGTGACATTATCAACAATATAAGCAATGCCTCTGAAAGGGTTACTGAAGTTAATGTGTTTCAAAAGCTCTGGAAAAACAATAAACGAAAGCACAGCGTTGTTGGGGAATTAGCAAAGGTGCCGAGCTAACTTGCTAAGCAGTCTTCAGCATTAGACGTAACTGACATGGGAAGAAACGGAAAGGAACGCTAATTAATAATTACGGAGCACTACTGGGATCCAAAATCAGGAGGGACACTCTGCAGCAGAGCAGGGGAGAACTAACTAATGGTTTCATTACAGATCCTGGTGTTTATTCAGGCAACTGAATCCAAGAATGATGTATAAGAACGGAAGAGCAATGGAAGGCTGCTCTATCCTGCATTTCTGTATTTTTTTTTTTATTATTTGAAATGAATAATAGATGCTACCATTCTATAAATATATGTACCAGGCAGCAGTGAGTACCAGAACACTGACTGGCTCAGTAACTGTATCTTCAGCTTCTTGGGCTGATGATCAGAAATGCTGAGCACAGCTCCTGTTGATGCCTCATGAATTTGCATGTGCTTGGCTTAAGTTAAAGAGGAAAAAAAAACACCAGAATAATTCATATTGTCTTACCAGAGTCTCTAAAATGATTGCTACAAACATGTGATTTTGTATAATAAAATAAAAGCTGTATTAACGTAAACCAGTAATTTTAGTGTTTCTTTTGCTATGGAGTATAGGCTAAATTGTGAAGAGAGTTAGCAGATTTGCAACTGAAAATATAGAAGAGTTTCACTGGGGGATATTAGACAGACTACCCCCTTCTTGCTCATTTACACATGCAAGTGTCAGATTGGTAAACACGGTACTTGCATATGTTGACTGCAGTGGGGCACACAACTTTTCCAAAATGAAATCAGTATGGCAACAATTTAGGTAATCACATATCCATGATCTCCAGCTTCTTTGGAGTGTCCTGGGCACGATTTCACACATTTCATGGGAGATATGCCCCACATAGGTTGTAGTAGCCAATTGTGGGGAGCAGTCATGCAATTTCAGTAATAATCTACAGCATTTGAATCAGTATTTTTTTTTCTGCCATTTGTCGTGTTCTGCACATGTCAAACCTGGCTTGTGAACAAAGTTATTGCCTAAAACCACATCTGAAGCAAAACCAAGTGCATACGCACTTGCTCAAATGAAAAATAGTTACCAGATGAGCACCTACAGTCTGAGATGCCTGCATTCATGAAGTGAAAGATGACTCACAGAAGGGGTCACTGTAAAGCAATATTATTTGTGGTTCTTATGAGAACCTGGTGCTCTAATGCTATGCAACAGCATCATTCACAAGGGAATAAGAGCTTGTGGGCATATGAATAGGGAGTGTTGTACAATTACAGAGACACCTGTGCTAAATAACCTTGTGCTCATCCCCTAGGAAAATCTGCATGCTCAACAGCCCTGAAATTTCTCATGTGTATATTAAGCTGCAGTATGAAAGCATGGTGTGTAACATAGGCTGAAAACATTCTTCAAGGGCATATCTATAAAACCTGTGGTTTTAGTTTTCTCTCTCTCTCTCTCTCTCTCTCTCTCTTTTTTTTTTTTCTTCTTAAAAGCAACTTGCAGTGTTAAGGTCTATTGTACTTTTTCAGAGCTTACTCAGAACATTCAGAGATGTCTCTCCACATGAAGTATTGCAAGCCTTATACTAGCAAGGATCTCTTAATGTGAGCCGCCACATCTGCGTTGTAACTAGTCAAAATCAGCTGAATTTCAACAGCTGAGGGTTTTCTGCACTTACAGGTTTAGCCTGTCCAAAGTATGTCAGAACTGTGGGGATCCTGGTACTGCACCTTTTGTCTTTGGAGAAAAGAGGTATTTTTTCCTCTCCTAATTTTTCAGTCTCCTGCAGCTGTGCACTTCTGCAAAGCTACCTGACAGAATGAGTAATGCTGCAGAGTGGTTACTGGCAGCCCCCAAGGCAAAAGGCATTTGATTAGGGATCTGACATCTTTCAGACACTCATGTATCATCACAGAGACGCAGGTATTTCAGTCTCAAGATGCTTAGCCCTAGCAATTAAGCTCAGCATGTGCTCGCACAAATTCCAGCACACACACACAAAGCCTGGGTTGCAGATTTCTCTCTAACGGTGCAGACATAGCTTGGTTTGGTGCCAAATTAAAGCAATACAGAGCATCCTTCATGGGTCACTGTTTGGTCTAGAGTATCTCGTGGATCTCCCACTGGCTATGAGTTGTTCTATTTAAGCACAGGATATTGCTTATAAGGGATGATCATTTATAAAGGCAGGGCTTCCTAAAAACTGTTGGCCTGTGTCTATCCTGTTGCAACAAAAGAATAGGCATCCCCAAATTGTGCAGAAAGTGCAGAAGCAGATTTGCTGTCCTAACTACAACAGATCAGCTTAACAGATAACTGTCATCTGTATTCACTTCCATCCAACATCTTCCTCTTTTTCCTTTAAGATGGTGTATCTTGAAATTTGTTCTTGCATCTGTTGTATAAAAAGGACACAAAGGGAAGGGACTTACAAATCCATAACAAAAACACAGGACATCAGAGAACATCAGCTGTATAGTCCTTAGCACTGGATCAGACAAGTTAGTGGGAAGAAGATTAGATCAGAAAGCCCGCACTGCTGGCAGGGCAGAATGTGATCTTTTGACTGCTGTTTCCAAGCATTATTTTGCCAGTCTTTGTTGGAAACAAAGTAAGGATTTTCAAGCTGATCTACGTGCGTGGCTGTAGAAGGGCTGAATTTTCAATGTCACAGAATGGGCACATGGTCTGAAGTACGGTGTGGTCCTGGATCAGGTAGAGAATGGCCAATGCTAGTGACAACTCCCAAACCTAACAACAAGGGAGAGTTGGTTCTGTGTTTAGGGAGTAAGGGAAATACAAGAGGTTCTTCAGCTATAAAGCTGCTCTTATAAAGCTGCCCTGTGGCTAAGAAATTTGCAGTTTATAACTTTGAGTAGGGCTCTTGGTTTTTATCTTGGTACCTCAGTTTTTCCATTCTATGTGTCACGGCTATCCATGATGATACAGTCATTACCAGATACACTGATTACCAGAAGCAACCTGGATACTGTGGTTTCATTTACATGCTGTGGTTCGTGAGAACTGATGATTCTATGGGGATAACTGTGAAAATTTATCATTGGTCTATCGGGATGACTGCTGGAGCAACAGTTTTACTCACTTTGGAGAATGAGTTGTTGCACAAACAACCTGAATTCTCCTTATGCTTCTTTCAGTAGCCTGGGCAGACCCCTAACCACTAGTTTTTAGTATTATAGTCAGAAACACCGTGGCACTTAGAGGGTGAACAAAGCCTGAGCAGCCACCTTTACCAGTACTGAATGCTGTTAAAAAATATTCTGAAAGTAATTAGCATCTTTGAAGCAAATTCTCAATCTGAAAACGGAGCAGGTCATGCCAATTTGATAGATAGGCAGATACCTATTTTCTGAGAACGTCATGAATGTTCCTGCTGCTATCTGAAGTCAGAAATTCCAAGAAGGCTATCACCTTCCACAGGGAATCAGAAGAGAACTGCAATTTAGATTTTCACTTTTCAATGGGCATAGACCAAGCAAATGCTTGAATAGTTCATCCACTATCACAGCAGTTTGGCTTGCCTATACAGAAAATACACCCTGTAAAAGCACCTCTTTTACTTCCCTCTCTCCCACAGTGTAAGTCAAATGCACAGCTTTTACAAGGAACAGAAAGGCAACATATTGCTGAGATAACAGGAAAACTATAATGACTTTGCACTTACAGCAAACTAAGGGGAGGACAACATAGCTTATTTGGCAGTTTTTCTACCTTCACTTCCATTTAAAAGGACTGTGGGAGGAGAAATTTGAAATGTAGGCACAAATAACCAATCCATATTCTGTTTGAAAAGTAAGAGTAGATAAGTTTTGTTTTTGTTGTTTTTCTTATCTCTGTGTGTGTAAGATTTCTAAGAAGGAAAAACTGTACATCTCGTTCTAACAAACAGCCTCCTTACTGTGCTACACTAGCAAAAAAAAAAAAAAAAAAAAAGCTTTGCACAAAATGCAAGGACGAGAAAAACCTATGTTCACACCACATTCTTAGTTAAACTTTCAATCTTGTTGTAATTTCCATCTCACAGACAGCACATGTCCTGATGTGGATTTGCACATGTGCTCAGCTGAGGTCTTTAGGGCTCAAAAATCCTCATTTGCCAGGCTTTCCTATGTCCTATGCCCCAGTGGGTACTAGTCATAGAATCATAGAATCACCAAGCCTGGAAAAGATCTCCAAGACCATGCAGTCCGACTTTTCACCTACCAACAATATTTCCCCATCAAGCCATGTCCATTAGTATCACATTTACGTATGGAGGTACTCTTCTCTCCGTGTCTGTTCTATGGAGTAGTACCACAGTTGCCTCTTGCTCATGTTTACACTATTGACAAGAATAAAAATACACACAATTCAATTTTATTTTTTTCCTGCTATCTTAGTTTCTAATTTCTGGGGATTGTATGAAATGGCTTGTTAGTAGTTCAATCTGTCTCTCTCCTACATGTGTATTTCTGAAGTATTTATTGAAAGTCATCCACTTTGTAAGACTTTTCTAACTACAGACTTCCAACTTTGATAAAGTTTTCTAATGAGTTAGGCGGGGCAAATCTCATATAATGCTTCTTCTCAGAAAGCACATCCTATCCAAGAAGTAACTCAGAGTGTTATTCTGTATGCTGCCTGTCCAAATACTCATCATTTTCTCTGACTTTTTATAGGTAAGGTTATTAGGAAATTCTCATCTTAATTACTTGACCAATGCAACACCTTTATACTAAAACTATAATCTGTGAGTTTTGAAAGTTTGGTGTTTTTCTAGTTGTATCTAAGGAAAGCAGATACTGCCTCTCAGGCAGACCTTGTATTTTAAAAATTTAGCCATTCCAGCAAATGATAATTTGTGCTGGAGACTAAATTAGTTTTGTGTTCTTTATCTCCAATTAAAGCATTGCAACATTTTTTGCCTGTGTAACCAGTATACCTTCAGAACACCAGGAGGGCTTAGGGAAATACACTTGATGGGGTTGTTGAGGAAAAAGAAGGAAGGAATTTGTGCTAAAGATAAAATTAATTTGCCTTTTTCATGAAAGACTTCTGCATGAATTCTCAGGGAAGTTCACACTGCTAACAAGCTTGGTAGAAAAAGAACTTACTTCTGATTACTTTCCAAACGCCTGGTAAACATATCAGTATGTACCTTTAGCCATGTAAATAATTGAACATTTCCAGACAAAGCAAAATCTAAAGCATACTGAGAAATGATGCAATGAAAACCAGTTTCAGAACTATTTTCCAGGATAGCCCTGTTGCTGAATTTTTGTAAGCCAGAAAATATAGAACAACCCTGACTGCAAGGAGGCTGAAAAGTGCTAACACTTCCAGCTTTCTCTGTGCACACAAGGCCAAGCTTTGACCTGGGGAGAAAATGGGTTAGATTTTCACTTGAGACATCCATTCCCAAAAGTAGCAGCAACTGAGTTTAATTGTCAGATAATAACACGCTCCACTTTCTACTCACTGAACTGTGACTGAGGATATCTATTATCTGTTCTTCGTATGTGTTGCATTTTTTGAGAGAGATTAAAAGCTCTCATGGTATTGCCAAATCAAAGCCATATCCTTTCTTCTGCGAGCTAACAGGCGTGTGTAATGTGTGTGAACATAGAAACACTCTCTGCTCCTATGAGGCTCCAGAAATGAGCTGACTTGGTGCATCTGCTTGGAGTACCTTCTGCCCTTTCAGCCTTCCTTGGCCTGCAGAGCAGCACTCCAGCAGTGCCACCGTGCAGCAGTCAGGGCTATGAAGGGGAAACTGCTATTCCCTCCATAACTGCAAATCTCAGCTAGGAGATAGCATGTGCAAAACTTCAGAAAGTGGGAGAAAATAAAGCTTGTCAACTTTATTAAGTAGAGGACATAACCTCACTGAATCTTTTCATATTTGATAGGGAAGGAGTTGAAAACACTGCTTACCAAATATTGAGACTGCATGGTCAGGCTTACAGAACATTCTGATAAAGGAGAAAATGCTGATTCATTTCCATTATCTGTCAGGGTTATTATTTCCAGGGAGTGGTTTATGACACAGCTGGCACCAGTGCTCACAACCATATACAACACATCAGCACAATGACTGTATCATTTTGACTGACCCTGGCTTGAATTATAGTAATGCTTGCTGGCATGGTCTAGTTACAGGAAGCTTGTGTCAGCAGTTCTACTGCTGCATGATCTCATTTGTTTAGGGGATTACAGTAACTCAGCTGTAAACATTATTCCGTGTTTGAATTATTGTTATTATTAGCAGAAGTAATAATAATAATATCTTACATTTATATTGTGGCTTTCCACTACCGGTATCCCCAGACACTTCAGTGAATGCACAGACAGTATCTAACTTTACCACTCCCTCAGCACTTGCACTTTTTGGGTTAAAGCAGAACAGGCACTCTGAACAAACAACAGAGATATTTCATGGGGAGGGAGTCACGCTTAACACTTCCTCATCAGCAAGAAGCTGAGTGCATTTATCTGCACACCTATTCCTCCATGATTACACATAAATATACACCAAGCACAAGATTGCGTACGATCAATTCCTAATCATGAGTGCCTCTTAATTTATGCTAATGTAAAAAAAATTATATAGGATGTGATGCATTAAGGTTTATGTGCTTAACAAGACCTGTATTGCCAACAATTACCATCTTATGGGTAAGTGAAAATTCAGTGCTTGAAATTTAAATGAGAAATACTCATTTACCTGCCAGAATGGATTGTCAGAAACAAAGTGGATATGAATGTGAGACTTAATCCAGGCTGCCTGAGGGAGCAGAAGACTCTGGGATCAAAGAAGCATCTGTGCTACTGCTGTGACCGCCTGTTAAGGAACTAAGGTAGAAGTACCCCCCTAAGCAGAAAACTATCACACTACATGGACTTAAGACACTAAGACAAATTAAGTCATTTCTGCAAAAAGCCAACGTACTGGAAGTCTTACATTTTGGCTGGCTGGGAAGAGATGGGATCTGTTGAACGCAGTGGGCCAAGCTTGGCTTTTGTAAGCTGGAAAAGAAGACAAGACCAGCAGTGGGGAAAGACTGTTGCAGCACATTGTAATAGGACTTTTGCAAGAAAAAGAGAGATTCCACCTTCCCCAGGCATGCCATCGTGCCTGGGTTCAGCACAGGGCAAATACAAAAACATGATCATTCTCCTACAATGGTCCTGGAGCAGAGCAGAGATAGGTGGGATAAGGTTCTCCACTCCTGCCCAGGACACCGACCACGTACTGGTTCGCAAGGTCCAATATTTTCCTTTCCTCTATTAAAATAACTAGAGAAGATTGAGGAGATACTCATCTGTAGTCTAATTTGATTCCTTCATGCTAAAAAACCTCTGGGCAGCATTTCATAGACAATGATAATTATATTACTACAAATCTTTCTGGTCTTGAGCTTCATTGTCTGATTTGAAAAGCAGGTACAAACCCATTGATCTTATGCAGACACACAAATTCTCTGCTGCATCCTAGTCAGTATTTGAACCCACCATTCAAATCACTCCCTGCTTTAAAAGGTTGTGTGGTTTCAAATTCAAACTTATTCTTAGCAGAATAATAACATGAAAGAAGGGAAGCAAAGGCATTTGGTATTGCAGTTGCTACATTCCCATATTGCACTCACTGATATTGACTTGACAGGCCTTTCTGAACACATCACAGTTCAGAAAAAGCAGAGCCTTCATAAGCTCTCAGAAGTGTCAAAGTTATCACCTTTAACTAGATGAAGAGAAGGAATACTCTTCTGCAGCACCTCTGCCTGAACTGACATTTCCTAGGCTTGGATTTGTTTTAAGCTGTAGTGAGAGTGGCTTCAGCTCACAAGTACCTGTTATACAAATGAATGCTGCAGACATGCTGAGGGTAGCGTTTCTTTGTAGAGGGTATGCAGCTATGAACACCCAGCAGGCCCTACCTTCTGGCTCATTTTCCACTGCTGTAGGAATCCACAAGGAACCAGCCAACACAACTTCATAATAGTCTCCATGAGAAACTGTTGTCACTTCACACGATAACCAATTATTCCTGTTATTTCTCAGTGTTCTGTTATCCTATATTCAAATATCACTCTTAAATGCTCCCACAAATGGGAGGCTTAGCTGCCATGGAGACCTGACCAAAGGGCCTAACTGGAACTTCTTTCTGTTTGCTGAAAGAGGACCACAAGAAGGTAGGCCAAATGCTTGTATTATCTTTTTTTTTTTTTTCTTCTGTTTTTTCATTTATTTATTTATTTATTCATGATTAATAGAAATAAGTTAATTTTTGACCCTCTCTTTTGTCTCCGTTTATTTTCCTAGGTTTACAGCAATTGTATCTTGTAACTCAGAATGATGTTTTCTTCAGATTCCTAAGTACAGGATGCTTCCTTAAAATTTAAGCACATCTGAAATACGCCTCAGATCAGAATTCTGATAAACAAAAATTGAATTTTGTGTCTCTCTTTAAGCAGGTTTCATCAGACAACCCGTAGTCATCCGACAAACAAGTTCTGATGTCATAGTTCCTGTTTTAGGCAGCTAACTCATTTTGGGGTCCTCATCTAGAACCATGGCAGTATTAGCTGCCTATTGGAAAGTGGTGCGCAGAGTCTCTTACCAGCAGATAGAGAGGAAGCTTGTCAAATGCCCTCTGTCAGCCTCAGGCACTGGTCTTTCCTCAGTCACACACCAGTGTCCCCTAGCCACCACCATGTCCCAGTTTCAGTGCTTTAGGCCAGACACGCAGACTAATAAACTTGCCTTGCCCGGAGTTATGATGCTAGTGCCATTGTATCGCCTGTGTTTGGCTGGTGGCAAATAACCTAGCTATTATTTGCACATCTGCTGAATAATATTACGTTAAAACATTACATGCACAATTATGTTCAATTACATTAAATGAATCTATTTCACGTAATGCTGAATCTCCAGGGCTTCTGCATCTTTAGTTACAGGAAGTTTAGTGCAGGGTAGCAGATGTTACTGGCTTTTAATCAGATAATACATTTAAATCATCAAATCCGTAACAATAATTTCAAAGCAGATATTCATTTGGGGCAAATAAATAAAAATCAACATTTTTTTGACTTCTAGAGGCAGCAGAGGAGTTCACCGAATTTGACACACCAGCAGCTACTCTTGGATGCATGCACGCAGTAGGGCACATCTCAGACTGCAGACAAGTAAGCAACATTTCTTCCTGTTTTTGTTTCAGCCATCCTGAAGCTTGTTCAGACACAACTTGAATGCACCAGGTTCCCATTTCCCTTTTTCCTTCCAGTGCTACCTTACCTGTTTGTCCTTTTTTCTGAAGCTTTTTCGTGTCATACATTTCCTTGCAGGCATCTTCTTTTGCCCCAGAAGCTATTTTTGGAAGGTGGTATGCTCAATCTGGAGTGAATAATGATATTCCTTTAGGTCTTACTCCGAGAAGGTACTCAATACTACTGCTTCATTAGCAGCTGTGGGTGCACAGCAATATATTTCATAATTAATTTTGCCACTAGAAACAGTGCCACTAGCCAGCCTCTTGCACCTACAATCCTTGCCAGACCCTTGGAGCATTTACCCCTTGGTTTTCCTTCTGCATCTCGTATAAATGTGAATAGCTGTGCTGGAGTTTGTACTTCTGTCCAGGAAAACTTTGAATGGACGTGTTTATATCCACATTCCCACCCAATTCTGCGAAAAGTATTTGCACAGTGTTTGTCTATGTGGAAGTAAAACAGCTTTTTTCAGGAAAATAGTGGTGTTTTTGAAGATATATGGCCATTACAGAGCATGCTGAAGATGTATGGCCTATGCCCTCTCAGGGTTGTAAGAAGCCCCAGTGGGAGGCAGGGCATCCTCTGCAAGACTGGAGGTAATGGAAACATGTCCAAGTCAGGCCCCTTTTAGCCTGTAATAGATAAAAAATAGATGAAGAAATTCAAAATTCAGGCCCTCATTCCTCACCTCACCACAAATAAGCGATAAACCAGTGCATAATAAATGCTGAGGTTACAGGAGATGAAAAATGGAGTACCTTTCTTATTGTGCTGAAGGAAATCCTCTGTTTCACAGACAATACTGCAGAAGGGGAAGATGCCAAGAGTAGACTTGTTCCTTCAGTGGAAGAGAAAAAGAGTTTCTTCGGAGAGTGCTGCTGCTGAGTAGAGCTTTGCAAGGTATAATGTGCTCTTGCCAGATGCTTTCTGCCACATACCTGTTTGCCATACTCATGGAAAACAGTGGGGAGACAGACAAGTGACCTAGAGTGTATGTGATGACAAACAGTAGTGTGTTTTCTTTGCCTCCAGAACTTCACAAGCACTGACCAGAGCTCAGAGCTGACTTACCAGCTTGTTAAGAAAAAGCAAAGACCAGTTACACAAAGACCTCTGTTGTTGCATGTTTAATGCATTTTGATGAGAAGGGATCATTCTCATCAGCAGTAAAATTCTTCATGTGTAAGTTACATCTTGAGTCCTCAGGAGTAATGCTTTTATGCAAGATTTTCATGAGGATTTAAAATGTTTGGAGTCTTGGGCTGCTCTTGTTAAATGAGTAATTAACCCCAGAATTCACTGAAAAGGATAATTAAGTGGTGGTCCCCAGCTTTGTCTATTTAGTGTGGGAGCATATTTTATACCTGCTATTCTGCCAGTTTGCATCAGATTGCAGCAGTTTATGTTGAGAGGAACAAGACTTTTCTGTGCTTGAGTGCAGTGCAGATCTCCCTCTGCAACATGAGCAATTCCATTTTCAAAGTGAATCATTGCTGGGAAGAAAGTGGAGAAAAGTTGACTCAAAGAGCACAATGCTCAGCAACAGCTGTGACTGGCTCCCTCACTTGAAATCAGTGTGGAGACATTTACTTTGTACGTGAAAACCTTGAGATTCTTCCTGCTCACACAAGAAGATGTGTTCAGCCTCACTGTCCTATTACTCAGCAAAGCCTGGGGCTTTGGCATCATGTAGTCAAAAAGGAAGCTGAATCGATTCATGCTTTATGGAACAATGCAGGAAATAAACACCACAAAAACAGATTCAAACCCTGAACTTCTCTGCTGGAGCATGATGACAGTACTGCTTTGACTGACTTATAGCTACTGCACATTAAGCATTCAGCAGGGACTCTCTGTGAGGTTTAGCTGCTTTCCTCCAAGATCTCTCATTAATAAGGGATGGTTTTAGGCCAGCTGAAGCCCTTCTGCATCTTTCAGCTTTGTGACCTCTTTACGGATGAGCAGGTGTACACTGTACTGATTTCCCCTGGTGTGTTGCAGCAATGAATCACTCTTCTGCATGAAGGGAAACTCCTCACGTGTTCAGTTAATTTTGCATGCAACACAGTGCAAAGAGTAACCAGCCATACGGTTTTGTGCCCGTGGATGATTCCCCAGAATGCAAATAAGGCCACTTCCAGCCAGCAAATCACACATCAGAGTTAACTATAAAGACACAATGTGAAAATGCCTTGACACTGCTGGATATTAGGAGAAATTCCTTCTCAGAAAGAGCAGTCAGACACTGGCACAGGCTGCCCTGGGAAATGGTGGGATCAGTCCCTGCAGGTGCTCAAGAAGGATGGAGATGTGGCGTTTCAGGAAAAGATTAGTGGGCACAGTGGGGATGGGTTGATGGTTGGACTTGATCTTATACGTCTTTTCTAACCTCAGTGATTCTGTGGTTCTTTACCTAGCCCTGACTCCATACTGCTTTGTCTCTTAGGCAGGCTCCCAGAGGTGCTGATGTCCCCAAAACCAACTTTTCTGTCCCCATTCTGATTTGGTACAGTGCAATGCACAGCCCACTTACTCACTGTGAAGCAAGGGAACCAAAATGTACTTGGAATGAGATGCAGGTCTGACACCACACTGACCCCACGTTCTTTTCTGTTCTTTGAGCCCTCCAAATCTCATCCTGATACACAACAGCCCTGGTGGACAGGGTGTGCAGCAAAGCTTATTTTATAGGAGAAAGAAGTGCTGCTCCCAGGCAAAGTGAAGCACAGCAGCTGGGGAGACACAGCCCTGGTGCACCTTGGCAAATGGAGGTGCAGCTCTGCCCTGTGCCACCAGTTCCTGCTGCAAAGTGGTAAGGAAGCTGCGTTCCAAGCACTATCACTGTGAGTGCACAGTGATGATGTGCAAGAAAGAACAAGGCATTGTGTAGCTCAGAAACTCACTCTGCTTGCCAAGAGTGGCAAGCCACTTGGGTGACCTTGTCATCCCAGAAATACATGACAAGAACAAAAATGAGCAGGGGGAAGGTGAAAGAGCTCTATCTGCACCTGCCTGTGTAGTGAAACATTTTGATAAAATGCAGGAGTTAGAGGCAAAAGAATCCAGTATTCTACAGCCACTTATCTCAGCTCATGAAAGCAATTGGTTAAACACGGTCCAAAGAGCACATGAAATCAATCCCAACATTAATTCAGTCTACTGTGCTCTTTTTATATTCACAAGAGAAAACACTCCCTACCCTGCCCCAGTCACTCCTCTTTACCCAAGAGATTTAGAATTTTCCAGGGCAGCGCAGGTTACTGTACCAGCAGATTAACTAGCAAAGAAAATTATAGCATCATATGTCTGCCACTAGAGTGGAGGTGGTGTCAGCATATCTATAATAAACTTCTGTTTTAGTAGGGTTTATGAGGCTGACATGGCCATAAAAATTCATGGCAACATGACCTACAAGGTCCAGCCCTGTGAACAGAAGGTCACCATTCTTTATGGACTCCACTCAGTTATTACTGAAAGCTTTTTGAGCCTGTTTTAATAAAAGCCACAGAAAGACATAAATATAACTCATATCTACACATATTGCTAAAAAATGATGGAGATACTAATGTTTGAAAACTCATGTGCTGAGCCTATGTTCAGTAGCTTTTTCGAAATTAAAAGGTCATAAAGATTTGGAGTGCCTTGGCTTAATGATCCAATGCAGTTACTGGATTAAGAGTATATGAATAGCTTTTAATGAGACTGAGATATAAGTCTCATGTGCTAGAAGAAAGCTTCATGATAACAGAGCGCTGTCTGCGAAGACCTTTTCCACTGGTACCCACACATCTAGTCCTGCAGCGTTGGAGTGATTGACAATGCAGGAGCCTCAGCAGGGTTCCATAAAGCCATCAGGCCCATATCCCATGTGCCTGGGATTCCTCCTGATCCTGCAGCCCCAACAGCAAGGTGAATTAGGATTCTGCAGCTGGAGAGAAGCCATAGTCCATGCTGGTGTTGCCTGATTTCTTGGCAGCACACTGTGAAGACATCTAACAGGTCAGATCCCAAGAAAATGCTCAGGCAAAGGCTGTGGGTTGGAGATGCAGCTGCTGTCACTTTGTTGATTTCCATTCCAGTGAAAGCCAAGTGCTGAAGAATTGAATCCACCTTGGTGACATGTTGATAGATAGGTTCTCTGTACATGTGCCATATCAGAAATTAAGCTGCCAGGAGGAGCAGGAAGGTGATCGTTCCCCTGTACTTGGATCCGGTGAGGCCAAATCTCAACTAGTGTGTTTGGTTTTGGACCCTCCACTACAGAAAAGGGATTGAGAAACCAGAGCATGTTCAAAGAGGGGAAACAAAGCTGCGAAGGGTCTGAAGCATGTCTTACAGGGAGCAGCTGAGGGAATGGGATTGTTCAGTTGCGGTTGGATATTAGGAAAAATTCCTTTTTCAAAAGAGTGGTTAGGCTTTGAAACAGACTGCTCAGGGAGGTGCTGAAGTCACCATCTCTAGAGGTGTTCAAGAAATGTGTGGACTTGGCAGTGAGGTGCCTGGGTTAGTGGGCATGGTGGAGATGGGCTGGGGTTGAACTAGAGGATCTGGGGTCCTTTCCAAGAGTAACAATTCTCTGATTCTGTGATTTTAGAAACATACTTGGACTGAACTGCCACTGCTTGCACAGAAGATGGCTGACATGTTTTCTCCATTGTTATTTTGATAACAAATTCAGGTCCTGCCTGGGATGATTTCTTCACTATTGTGAAACAAAGACATAGCTCCAGGGCAGACAGTTTATTCACCAAGAAGCTACTTCCAAGGAGTCTGTCCAGCCTCAGCATCTCCTGAGAGAGTCTGCCTCCTTTTGAGCGATCTTTGTATCTACTTTCAGGAGTAATGTCTGGACAGGTCCCAGGTGAGGCTGATGATTTCGCACGGCTGCTAAACACCAAAACAGCCAACAAATGAAGACATAGATTGCTTGTTGGTTTATTTTCAATCCATGGGAAATAAACCTCTATGAAAAGTTCTCTCTCCCTCTGTCTTGTTCTAATTTCAACAAGCATGTGAAAGCACAGGCACCCCACTGGTTTCAGCTTAAAATACAGGATACATGTATCTGAAAACTATTCAGGTTGTAAACCATTCAACACAGGAAAATAGTACCACCTCCTTCACTTAAATTACTATATGACCATCCTTCTAGCTAAGAATACATATTTTTCAAGATCTGTTAATGTAATCCAAATCCTTTTACTGCAAATAAGAGCTGACAGACAGCTGGCAGTCACCAGATGCAAACAACTGGCAAACTAGTCCTGGAGGTACATTTGTGTGCTTTACTGCGTGGTAAACTGATCTCTTAGATCACCTTGATTCTCTGACTGTTAATTGTCAGTGTGTCCTCTTTAAACTGGGAAACTGACAGGAAAGGACAAGGTATTCACTGGTGGTGGTATCCTTTAAAAGGACTGGGATGTTTGTATTGTGATTGGTGCATGAAAGTTTTTCAGCTGAAGTCCTGGATGACATGGGGGACAAAAAGCCTAAGGCTGGTAGCTGGGCTGCTGAAGCTTTCTCCAAAGCAGCTTGGCATCAGAAAGCCTCACTTAAGGCATTACTTCCAGAAAACCTCTATAATTCTCTAGTATAAGTAAACAAAGCAACTATCCAATGCAAGACCCACAAACAGATAAAACTGTGATGTGGCATAGAAAGGCAGGCCATTGGCAAATCACACCATATCAGTGTTTTCAGTCTTAAAAGAATGACAGAGCCAAATGGGAGGAGACAGCACATCAGTACAGCACTATAGAAACATGGAGGAAGACTGGGGGTCCAGTCTGTTCTATTTGACTTCAGGCTTGCCACAGGCTGAAAGCAAGGAAGTAGCCTGACATTCTGCTTGTGCCAAAGTGTAATATTTCAAACAGTGTTGTAAGTGGCTGTATGTTCTGCCATTAGGATAAATGTTCTTGAAGAACCTGGACCTCAGAAGAGCCAGCTCCTGCTTGGCCAGCATGGCCAGGGCCACATCAGGGCACACTTTGGGAAAACAGTGGTGCTGGTGAGTACCCTCCAATGACCCAGCACAGCAGGTTGCTGTCCTGTGTCACTGTGCCTACATGCACTGTCTTCCAGACTGGGAATACATATACATTTCAGAGCCACAGAGGCATCTTGTGCTTCCAACAGCTTTAATTGCTCAGGTTATATTCAGTGGAATCTTCATATCCTTTGCTGTGTGTCTGACCTTACAGCAACTCCTCCCTCTGATAAAACTGTGAAACAGAAATTAAAGGTCTTTTTCCATTTTTTGTTTTCTTGAAGTATTTCAATTCAGGATTCCATTCAGATTCAATATTACAATTATTACAGATGTAAATGAACACTATCTGTATTACTTACACATAACGTTGTATTCCTCCATTACATTAGATTTACAATTTCATTACTTCTTGTGCATACATAGCTTTTGTTATTTAAAAGCTAATACATGCTCTCCTTTAGCAAGACTTAGGAATAAGGAAAATGTGATTACACAGGATATGCTTCCTATTAAATTGTATGTGTGTTAGAGTGCATCTGGTCTTAGCCAGAACCCTGCAGCAGTTTCCCATAACATGTTTTGCCACCTCAGCCTTTTGCTTAGGATCTCTTGGTTACAGAGGTGAAGGATTTTCCACTCTTCTGCTAAAGATGCAGTGACAAAGAAACAGTGCTGCTTTCTCCCTCTCTTCTTTTGCCTTTCAGCTGCTGATACAAGCATGGAAGGGAGCAGGGCTGCTGGCCACCACACGAGCTATCTACCCTAAATAAGGAAACAACGGGGAGGAGGAGAAGCAGAACAGCAGGCACTGCTGCTAGTGGACTCTGTCTCAGAGATGTGAATTGTGTAGGTCCCAGCAGGCCAGAGTTAAAAAAAATGGGTTGTATAGACGTTTTGGTACCTAGTAGAGTCCCTAGTGTCCTAAACAGACAGTAGCAGAAATAGGCAGCTTTGAGTACTATGACTCTGAAGCAATCAAAGTATTGTCCAAGCACATGAAATCTTTCCCTCCCAGAGACGTCAAGAAACAAGCAGCTCATCCACAGGCAGGACTCCGCACACTGGTCCTCACAGGCTCTGCCACCTCAGGAGGGCTGAACGCAGCATGGTCAGGGCAATGAAAGAGCTTTTACCCCATCTGGTCATACTGCAAAAAGTCTGTTTACACCTTGTAGCTTGTCAGTTTGCAAATGGCCATTTCTGTAGTTTCATGTTTCTGTAGTCATGGAACAGGTCAGGCAGCCTGAGTTAATGCTACGCTATGCACTGAGTGGGGAGCTATGTTAATTCAGCAGCAGTGAGAAGTGCCCTTTGACACATAAAAGTCTGCTGAATTTGTCTACATTTTACATAACTCGTGTTAAGTTCAGGAGTGAATTCCACATATCCAGACCAAACTTGAATACTTTTACACCACATCTGGGAATTACAGCGGAGATGCAGCAGACAACCAGGGGAAACACTTCTACAGGTGCCCAAGATTAAGGGGTCATAATCACCTGTGTTTATCCAAAAAATCACTCAGCAGAAAGAGATGATACACCTGACTTGAAGATATATTCCAGTAACAAGCATATCTGGAAAAAGACATCATCAGTTTTTCTTCAGGTTTCAATACATTTTGATTGGTTGTGTGTTATTAAATCAACTTAAAAGTTGATTTAATAATCTATTCTAAGCACTGTAGATTTTAGCATAGCCTGGGTCACATTAATGGAGATATGCTAATTACCGTGAGCTGTGAGTCCAGCCTGAATTAAAGAGAATGGTAGTAAGTGACCTCTCAAAGCTGGAAGGAGAGAGTGAAAACAAAACTGCTTTCCTGCAGGAAAATAAATACAGATTTAATGACTTAACCTTATGCATCTGGGTTTGAGAGCTTTGACCTTAGGTTACAGCAGCGCACAATGAGCAGTTTCTCTTTGGAAAGAGGAAAGTACATGATTAGAAAATCCAGTAGGTTTGCATCGACTTTTTTTTTTTTTTTTTTTTGTATCTTTTCAGTACCTCAAAACCACTCATTGTTATGGTAACAGGTATCCAAATTGCCATATGGCAGTCATTCACTGGTATCAATTTAGCAAGAAATTAATCTCATCCAAGAATGCAATTTAAGCAATCCCAAAAGGAACTACTCAGAAGACTTTCCTGCAGAATTACAAACCACTGGAGGCATTCTTTTGAAAAGCATGCAGTCCTTTCACTAAAGGTCTGAAACAGGTGCTGGCCCAAAAAGCTGCTCACAAATGGTTTTAATAAAAGCTAGCCATTGCTGTGTTATTTCTTAAAGTTATTAGGGCAAGGTTTTTGTTTACCACCTGAGTTAAGTGCTTTTGCATCTTGCATTTGTGACAGCTATGTTAGCATGACTTTTGCAAGGTGTAATCCACAATGTCATGTTTTCTTGCATGGACTCTTTTTCTGTTTATCCTTCTTTTCCTCTGCCCTGAGGTTATTATAGAAAAAGTAAAATAGAGAAATCAGGTATATTTGTTCCTATGGCTCTGCTATTTATGGATCTGCGCTTATCTATACAGAGCTGTCCCCACATAAGCAGACATTTTAGGCGAGAACCCTTCAAGCAATCAGGGATGATCCCTGTTCCTGCTCATCTCAAAGTTGCTCTGTATGGGCTTTTTCCTCTTGCCCCATTTAAATCATTCCTTCCAACAGCTAATTTCTTAAGTGTCCGATTTTCTACTGGCACTGTAGGATGCTACTGTCCTGTTGTAATGCTGATGACATTCAGGTGTTAAAGTAACTGCTAAGTTTCTGTAAGAAATATTCTCTTTATTTTTGATGTTCTAAAAGAGACAAACCTACAAAATAGAGGAGGCTCAGTGGAGTCCTGGGAACAGTGCTGGAACATGCTCTCACATCCTGAGTATGAGCTTTTCCATTGTGTTAACGTGATCTCCCTATTATAGACATTAACTCCTATGCTTTTAATTGGCCTTGGGTTGTGTATGGCTTCTTTATCATCTACAACCCGTGCACATCTGTCTCCTATTACAGACACAGACCTCTTTTCATTATTCAGAAAATACATTATCAGTTCTAATGACAGAGGAAATGCAGATTTTTCTTTAAAATTTTTTCAGTCCATTATTTCCATTCTGAAGTTAATGTGACACTGCTGAAGAATTCCCATATTCCTTATAGTTAGTCTTAATAAAAGATGTATTCTACTTCTGTAGGGTTTTTACATTAATAAGTAAGACAAATGCAGTAGTAAATCCCTTAGAAGGAACGCTTGTCAAATTGTTTAATATTATCTATTCTGAAGTATTCAGTTGAATCCGTTTAATGTTACTGTGTGAGAATGGAGGACCTTCAGCTGATGCTTTTGAAATACATCAAAGATCATAATGAATACTTGTATCCATATTATGCGAAGCCAAGTCTATCTTTCTGAAACAAAGAGGATAGGAACTTTGCCAGTCATAACAATCTATGTGTTTATATTTAAGTTGTTAATCCTGTGCTGTCATTCATTGCACGAAACTGGTTTCTTAACAGCATGTCCTAAAAAAATAAGATCTGTTCAAAGTTCAGCAATCTCTTGCTGGTGAGAACAGCACAGTTAGATGTGTTTGCCTTTTCAGGTATCATGAAGATTTCATAATGAACTCATTGAGGGACAGCCACCGAAAGTACCAAAGGGAGGAACAGGGTGGCACATTTTCTGTAGCATCTCTAATGCTTATATGAAACCAGTTTCACTTTATTTGAAATGGTGAACTTTTATTAATGTAAATTAGTTATGTTTAATTTGCTTTCAGTCTTTGGTAGATGAGCGCACCCCTGTATAGTAAACAGGCTGCCTGGCAGAAGTCTGGATATCCCTAGCTACCTCTCTGAGAATCCCTCTGTTTCCCTTTCCATCCACATCAGAAATATATCATTTGAAATCCATTGATTGGCAAATAAATGTAGGCAGAACATCTGATTAGAAGCGCAGGAGGGAGGGAGGATGGTTTGATGGCTAATGATTTTCCTTCACCCTCATTGTTCTGCTGCATGCCACTATGTGAGTCAGCAAACCCTGCTGAAAAGTTGGCTATCTTGGCTCAGCATGGTGTGGCCATTCCTTCCACACTGTTAAAACACAGCTGTATCTTAATATGTAGATATATGTGTCGAAGTGCTATAGAAGGACATATTTTTATATGTCAGTGGGGTGGGCCCTCAGTTTATCATCTGACTTCATAGATGTCCAGAGACAAAAAAAAAGGAGATGAAATGTGAGAATGAAACTGACGTCATTTTGGAGGACAGACGATGATAGAGGAAAAGGATTGTCTGAAGAAGGTGACTACAGCATGAAATGATTTATATGGCATCCTGGTTGCAAGGTAAACATAAGCAAATGGCCTTATTTAGTAGGCATCGTTTTCCTGATCAAAACATGTCTTCTCTATCTGTAATATTTGTGTGTATTCATTAGTATGATTTACAGCAGAGTTTTCTTTCCTGCTGCTCTCTTACCTCAGCAGGCAATTAGTCACATGCCAGTCTATCATTTTAGTGCAGAGAAAAACAGCGTCTTACAGAGTCAGTGAATAGACATTTGGAGGAAAGAATCTCAGCTGAGCTAAGGAATGGCACTTTAGTGAATAGGTACTTGCAACTCAATTAGAGGAACATGTGTAGCTTTGAAAACATGCCCTTCGATCACATAGAGCTTGAAATGAAAGCACAAAGTTGAAGAACCACTTCTCTTCAAGTGACTCAGTAGAACCTTGTGAACACTGAAATGAGTCCTTTGCCCAGTCCAGAGCCAGTTTGAGATGTGCTTCTGCCAGGTAACAGTCCTGTCACCTCTCTGAGAGTCAGGGGTGGGGCTGGAAATCCCCACAGCACTGTTCAAACCAGATATGGAAAATGACAGCAGGCCTGTATTTCAGTTTTTCAGGACAGAAATAGACTTAGTAAGTTTGGAGAAAGTCTCCATGGAATACGATTTCACAGAGCTGGATGGAAAATGGCATTTCTTTTTCCTGTAGCACATGGTGTATTTTATGAAATCGCTGATCTGTCAGTTTCACTTCTCAAAATGTTTTAGCAACTTTCATCCATTCGTGAGAGCAACAACTGTATTTTTGTTATGAATAAAGAAAGCATGATAAAATCATTCAAGCGGGTCCACCTATTATCCCCTGAATTCTATAAAGAGTTGCCATTCTAAAAATCACATCTATGCACTTGTTTTATTGTTCATTTTACACTTCTTTTGACTAACAGTAGGATAAAGTCTTTATATTTAGACCAATGATATTTCTGAAATTATTCTTCTCTTTCTGTCCCTTATTATAATAAGTATAATGTATAATCTCTGGATATCTTAAAGATTCAAATGAAAGTTTTGATGGTTGAATGCAGAATTATATAGCTGAATTTTAATGGCTAGAATTTTATCCCACACTTTTGCAAGTCTTGGTTCCCTGAAAGTACATTCTACTAAAAGAGCAGCAGTATTATTGTAAAAGTTGTGCAAATAGTGAAATAACCTGCCTTCTTTGCAGTCTATCTGGAAAAGAAGCAAGAACAAACAGACATGAAATATTAAAGAAAAATAATGTATCAAAAGGCTTTTCTTAAAAAACAAAAAGCAAAACAAAACAATACAACAACAAAAAATGAATCAAACCAACCAAAAAAAAACCCAAAACAGAACAAAAAAAAAAACAAAAAAAAAAACAAAAAAAAACAAAACACAAACCACAACACCCTATGAAACAGAACAGGGAATAGAAAGTATTCCTGTAAGTAAATTTGTTCTAAGACAGATCTGCCTCCAGAAGATTTTGTGTATGAAGAAACTGGGAGATATTCTGTTTTTGATGTTCACTGAACAGTGACATATTTCAGTGCCAAGCAAATCAGTCAGTCAAGCAGTTCTTAGAGAGGCCCTGAGTTTTTAAAATTATTTTTGTGCTTGAGCAGCCCATGCTGCCATACCAAGATGTGCCCAGCCAAAGATCCTGGGCAGACAGCTACTTATTTATTCTCACTGTGTTTGCTTATGATTAAGCATCCTCCCCTCTGCATCCCAAAGGCTTTTAACCTAGTATCTGATTTCAGTCAGACTTGATGAGTACAGGAGAATAGAACAATTTGGGGGTAATATGACAAGCATCAGGCTTTATTATTTCCCCTAGGTGCAGTATGATTGAGAATTGCTGGCAAGAACATTAAGAATATGCTTTTCAGTGCATCCCAAGCTAGCCAGAGCTTTCTGTTATTCTGTGTATCTGACACTGGACTTTGGTACTGGTATGCACCACATTAAGTCCTGCTTTGGCTTAGTGTAGCATCTTTTGTAGTCACCTAACTACACCAAACATCAGACTAGACACCTTGTAGTACATCTTTGCTGTGCAGGTGTAAATGACTATACATAATGCGCAGGAACAAAAGGCAAAATGAATAGATGTAGCAATGATGCACAGCACAGCAGTAAGAACATCAACTCGTGCAATGGTCATGCATTTAAGTCATTAATGTGCAAGTCACCTCCATTTAATTGAAGTGCTGCAAAAACTCACCCTTTGAAGAAGAAATAAGAGGCAGTTTTAAAGTACTATTTATGTCCTTTTAGCTTTGTTGCAAAGCATGACATCATGCTTTGACAGCAGCTTAAATAAAAATAATGTGAAAGAATTTAGTAACTCCATGGGCAGCTCCATACCAAAGACAGAAATATCAGATTCTGTCCAAATTCCAAAGCTAAGGATTAATATATTAAATTCTATAAAACTGAACCAAGCCAAGATGAGAGTATTTCTCAGCCAGAGGGTGTTTAAAACTTGTTGAGTTTTGTTAAAGCTTCTCTTACTGGCTGGTGCTTGAGGGAGAGAGAGAAAGAAGAGGAAATCATGGAAAAATGTTCAGATATGAGGAGGATAAAAGTAGTGCCACCTCACCTGCATGACTAAACACGGAACACAAGTGAGTACCGAAGCCATCACCTCTGCCACTCCTTTCAGTTTCCAGTCTCAAGATCCAGCCTTTGGTTGGCAAACCATTTCCAACTATAGCACGTCTGTTTCTGTGAACAGTTTGGATGTCTCAGTTCCTGATGTGCAGGACATTGTTTGGGTATTTTTTGCCACCCGTGGTAGAGAGGGCAACCTAGCAGTAGGTCCACCTCTTCTCCTGGTACCCACGGCTCTTCATGTTTATGAAAGTACCCTCCTGCTGTGTAAAGGAGTTTTGAACCACCACACCATGTAGACAAATATTTATTTCGCAACTGCATGCATCACAGGGTTGCTACAATGGATTGCATCACCTTGAAGTGTTTTGGGTCTCGAAAAGGGTTTTTGAGGGATAACTTGTCCACTTGTGAGGTAGGGATTCAGGTTGAGAATAGCATCCAGTGATAAGAGCAGACAAGTTTCTGGGACAAATATGAAACTGTCTTCCTGTGAATGCATTCAGAAAGGAAGCAACAGAAGTGTAAACACCACATCACACTGTCCTGTGAATATTCTTCAGAGAGAATAGGTTGGTTCATGCAGACCACTGAAGATAACTTTCAGACTCAGATGCTTGAGAAGCTAATCACAGAATCATAGAATCATGAAGGTTGAAGGAGGGGCGTGCAACTGGACCTTGTTTGTACAAGAAAAAAGACTGGCTGTGGATGTGAAGGTTGGTGGCAGCCTTGGCTGCAGCAACCATGAGATAGTAGAGTTCAGGATCCCTGGGAGATATAGGGCAATAAGTAGGATTGTTGGGACTTCAGGACAGCCAATGCTGACCCTCTTAAAGGACCTACTTGGAGGTATCGCGTGGTGCTAGAACACTGAAAGTTAAGGGAGCTCAAGAGAGTTGTTTGACATTCAAGAACTACTTCCTCTAAGCTCTAAGTACATTCTTGTGAACATGAAATCAGAGAAAGCTGTCAGAAGACAGCTTTGAAAGCTGGTAGCTTTCTATATCGTTATGATTGGCTGGGTAGATGGGAGAGCAGTGGATGTTGTGTACCTTGACTTCAGCAAGGCTTTTGGCATTGTCCCTCCTACACCTCGAGAGGAATCTTCAGACGCATCAGCACAGATTAGGGTCTGACCTGCTGGAAAGGAACTCTGTGGAGAAGGACCTGTGTGAACTGACTGACAACAAGCTGACCATGAGCCAAGAAGGCCAGTGGTATTATGGGGTGCATTAAAAGGGCATGGCTATCACGTTGAGGGAGGTGATCCTCTCCTTCCAGTCTGCCATGGTGAGGCCACCATCTGGAGCACTACATCTATTTCTGGGCTCCTCAGTTCAATGAAAGACAGACATCTGCTAGAGACAGTCCAGTGGAGGGCCTCAAAGATGATCAGGTGCCTGGTGCACCTCCATTATGAGGAAAGGCTTAGAGTGCTGGGGTATGCTCAGTCTGGAGGAGAGAAGGCTGAGAGAAGATCTTCTCAACACTTACAGATATCTGAAGGTGGGTGTCAAGGTGGTAGGTCCAGGCAGTAGGACAAAGGATATTGCGTACAAACTGGAAGACAGGAGTTTCCATCTGAACATGAGAAAAAAATTCTTTACTATGAGAGTAACAGAGCACTGGAACAGGTTCCCCAGAGAGGTTGTGGTATGTTCTTCTCTGGAGACTTTCAAAACCTACCTGGTCAGTTTCCTGGGCTGTTTATTCCAGGGAACCTGCTTTAAAAAGGGAACTTGCTTCAACAGGGAATCTTGCTTCTCCAGAGATCCCTTTCAATCCCTAAGTTGATTCTGTGAAACAGGAATACGGTTTAGAAGCAGAACTTTACAGTAGTAACAGATACATCAATCTGTATTCAAGCAGGATGTACTTGAAGGGTTTTGTTCTTGTTTTAAATAGCAAAGGATCTCTGGTGTTCCCTTACTTTGGATGCATCTGATTTCCCAAATGCTTGTTCATATATCTTTGATTCATTTGATTGCCACCACCACTTCTCATTGCCATCTCTATTTTGATCTTTCAGCAGTTGACGAGTACCTAAATATGGAAGGATTTTCTCACACGTGCAATGGAATAGTCATTAATTTGTACTAATTTTCCATTATCTGTCCTTTCAACATCAGGAGTCTAGTTAGAAAGAAAGAAAGAAAGAAAGAAAGAAAGAAAGAAAGAAAGAAAGAAAGAAAGAAGAAAGAAAGAAAGAAAGAAAGAAAGAAAGAAAGAAAGAAAGAAAGAAAGAAAGAAAGAAAGAAAGAAAGAAAGAAAGAAAGAAAGAAAGAAAGAAAGAAAGAAAGAAAGAAAGAAGAAGAAAGAAAGAAAAGAAAGAAAGAAAGAAAGAGAAAGGAAGAAAGAAAGAAAGAAAGAAAGAAAGAAAGAAAGAAAGAAAGAAAGAAAGAAAGAAAGAAAGAAAGAAAGAAAGAAAGAAAGAAAGAGAAAGGAAGAAAGAAAGAAAGAAAGAAAGAAAGAAAGAAAGAAAGAAAGAAAGAAAGAAAGAAAGAAAGAGAAAGAAAGAAAGAAAGAAAGAAAGAAAGAAAGAAAGAAAGAAAGAAAGAAAGAAAGAAGAAAAGAAAGAAAAAAAGAGCTCTTTGCAGCCTGATGCCAGCAAAACTGCACCTGTTTGGATTCTTGTGCTTTGATGAAGAAGGAAAGAACAGAATTATTATGCACTCCATCACTGGTTAAATAGATGATGAAGGCTTAAAATAGCCCGCCAGTCACAGAAATGGCTACCAGATCAAAGCTGCAGTAACTAGTTATGGATGTGAGTCGGATGGAGTAACAACCATGACATCAAAGTTGTTTCTTTTAGGTTGTTATGATCAAGGCTCTCACAAGGTTTTAGGGATTCTGCACAGGTTAGACCAGCAGCCCCTGAAATTTAGATTTCAGCTGGGATTGAATTTCATCAGCTCCAGAAGATTCATCTGTTTCAAGTGATTTTTCAAGTTGTTCAAAAAACCTTGTTTCTGTAATTCCATGGTTTAAATACTGCTGTGGTTTGCTTGTAAAATAATTTACGGTTCTCACGTTCATACTTCTATACTTCAGTTTTCACCGAAGGGTTCATGTGAAATTGATTATCTGAAACTGCCTTCCAGGTTTTTCTTTCATAATACATGGTAGCACATAACTAGGCTTTCATTAAAAAAAATGAGGAATTTGCAATACAATCCAAACCTCTCAGAAGAAATGACGTAAATGATCTGTGTGGCATTTATAGTGATGAATGACACAATATTTAAAAACATGCAGATTTAAAAATACCAGGTTTCAGGAGACATCAAACCTTCAGCCTGAGAAAGTGCTTGGTGCAAGTCTTCTTGACAGCTAAATTTGGCTGCACGAATGTGCTCCTGGAAAAATAGGATAAATCAATTATAATTAATTCACAAGTGTTAACAAGTTCTGCTGTATGATTTCAATAGTATTCACCTGGGATTGTTCTCATACGGCTCATGCAGATGTGTTTATTTCTAATTTAAACTCTGACAGTTGAAGCAGACCCCATTCCCACCTCACCACAGTAAGTGGGCTCAGGCTGAGGTATGAGCAATGGGGGCAGTTCACCCTTTAGCACTGGTCAGCATCAAGGTGCACTTCATGTAGAAATTAAGAAGATGTGATGGCACACCTGAAGCCCTACTGAACAACGTGCCACAGAAATCTGTCTGAAGTGTGGCTGTGGTAGGTTTACAAGAGGAGGGTTCAAGACATTCTCACAGGTCAAAGTCTGTGTAATTTTTTATTAACAGAGATCACAGGAATATTCACAAAGAGTTTTTAGCATAATCATAATTACAAGCTGTGCTTTTTGGCTCGAGTAACTCATTAATTGTATGAAAAGGAGCTGCAAGCCAGCTCTTCTTTGAGGAAATTATGTGGTAATGATAAGCTGCCTAATCCTTCAGGAGAACAGTCCATTTTGCAGAACAGATAATTTCCATGTAGTTGAAAGAACACCATGAAAGCCCCTTGAAGACTGGCAGCTGACTACCCTATATAGAGAGGGGTTTTTGTTATGTCTCTGCCAGCTAGTCTCGGCTATCAGCCTAATAACTCTCTCAGTGCCTTGTAAAAGCTCTACACAGACTCATTCAGAACCCTTGATCACACCAGAAAGAGAATGAGACCTCCATACTCATGCAAGGAGGAAAGAAACCAAAGCATCTGCTTTTGTGAAAGCAAATCTATATAGCTGCTAACAACACTTTACAGCAGCATCAGTGATGACATGAATACCAGAAGTCTGAATACAGTTTCTCCTCTGGATGCTCTTTTTCATTAGTCAGCAATGGATTGGCTTCATGTAAGCTGCAGCTGCTGTGGGTATGTGTGGGTAATAGATAGCTGTCAAAGTGTGCAGGGGGGCAAAAACCTTAGAAAACTGTGGCATTTGTTGGAAGCTGCTGAGAATTGAGGTTTGCTGGAATCCAGACAAACCACAAGGTTTGTTGTTCTCTTGTGAAAGGTGCATGTATTAAAATAGAAATAATCAAGAGTAAGGTGGCTTCAATCAAAAGAAGTACTTTCCCTTTTAGCAAAGGCAAGACAGGGCAGTAAAAGAGAAGTCTGTGAGTTGCACAGAGGTGTAACAGAACTGTACAAGGTGTCCTACATGCCCATACAGCACTACTGGCAAAGCCTGTTCACCAGGAGTGCAAGCTGAAGCTCTCTAAGGATCTGCGTTATGTCTGGATTGTCCCTTCCTTTGAAGTGTCTTGCAGCCAGACAAGTTAGGAAATTCTTGACTGACCTGCAAGATATGTCCAGTACTACAGGAAGGAAAGTGCGTTTCTGATGGATTGTCTTTCAGCCATGAAGATTACTCTGATTAGTTCCTAGAGTCAGTTCAGCACTTGGTCAACAAAATGCTGAAAAATCGTAGAGGATTGAGCCTTTGCAGTTTCTCTGACACCATCACTGATCAGATGAGTCTTTTGTGGTGCTAGAGATATAATTTCCTGCAGGTGCAGTTCAAGAGGTGTTTAAGTACGTTTGTAGCATTTCAGAGGGCAGCACTGTAAACCCAGTGAGAGCAGTTTGAGGGAACAGCTTTAGAAGTCTGTATGCCAAAAGAAAGAGCCTGTGTGCATTGAGGTGGAAAGTCGGAGCCAAAGAATACCAAGATGAAGTGGACCAGTGCTCAAATTAGGAGGACCGTCATAAAAGTCATATAAAAGTCCCATAGCCATTCTTTTGAATTTGGAAAGCATCCATAATGAAATTAAACAGAAGAAGAATATTTAAGCAGCAACAAAAGTTCAAGGGAGAAGGTTCTTAATTGATAATTTTCTAAACGATCCTTTGTGAGTTTCATACTAATGTTGTAAATTCTCAGTGGATTCTCTCTTGCTACCAGTTTTTCCACGTCACAGACAAATAAGCAGAATTACTACAAAATAAAACGAAAACATTCTGATGAGTGCATGGACTACATCTGCATACACAGTACCTACAGCACTAGGGTTTAAGTGTAACACTGTAAATTTTCATCTGCAGTTTACAGATCCTGTTTTTTTATTTTATTTTATTTTATTTTGTATACAGTGTACTCTCAGTGGTTTACATTAGATAAGAAGCCAATTGTAGTTTACAATTTTACAATAATACCTGCTTTTACTCAAAATTAAGAAGCAGCACAAACTAATGTAGCTATCTTCAAAGTACATGATTCGTGATCATGGAGATCCTGGAAACTATACTTACCTGACAGGATTATATGCAAGGCACAATACAATGCGAGAGTAAACTCCACTGTACCTAGATTAGGAGCCCCAGAACACCTTACACAGAAAGTTAGTGGATGCGGCAGTTCACCAGGAGAGTTATTCTGCCTTGTCATAGAAGAACTTTGTATCTAAAAGGTAAAAAGAAAGTCCAAAGTCTTACTGTGGATTTTCTGAAAGTCACCATGTGCTCTTGTTATGACTCATTTTCCTACACAGACTAGCAAGATTATGACCTGCCATCTATAATGGAAATAAAGCTGGAGATGTCTTCAAGAGAAAAACTGTTATAATCCAAGCAACCTTAGTCGTGAGTGGTCCTTAGACATGTGGTTGCTAGTAGACATTCTCATTTCTCTAGCAGTGACCATAGAACAACGGAAGATGGGCACAGAAAAGCAATGAAGGCTCAGCATGGGGCTATATTCCCTTTCATTCATCATGAGATTTTATTTGTCCTCCAGTATGATTAAAGACACAGACAAAAAAGTGTTTGGGCGGAAAAATGTGATGAAGACAAACCAAAAAAGAAAATACACCTTTCCATATTGGAGAGATCAAACTGTAACATGTTGAAATGATCAAACTGAGTTGCATGGAGAGAATGCTTTAGAGGCTTTAAGGTCACTGAGTGGATGGAGAGAAGCCACTAGATTTTCACAAGGCCTTTGATAATATAATTCACAGTAACCTTGACAAACTGTCGAATTTTGAGTTGAACATGTTCGTGCCACACTGCGTACTGAACTGTCTCAACGGCAGAACTCAAGGTGCTGTAGTGAATACAGCTACACCTGGCAGGTGGCTGGTCACTAGCAAGGTTCTCCAAAGCTCAATTTGAGGACCAGGACTTAAGAGTGCAGAAGTTGAATGCAAGTTTGATTATACTAAACTAGGAGGTGCTATTGACTCGCTCAAGGAATGAGAAGCCTTGCAGGGGGATCTAGATATACTGGAGGACTGAATAACAACATTGGGAAATGCTGTGTGCTGCACCTGGACCATTGCTGGACACAGGTACAGACTGGGGGAGGGGTGGCAGGGGAGCAGCTCCTCAGAAAGGGACCTGAGGCTGCTGGTCAACAGCAGGCTCAGCAGAAGCCAGCAACGTGCCCTGGCAGCCAGGAGGGCTACTTGCGTTTTGGGGTACATTAAGCAGAGCATAGCCAGCCTGTCAAAGCAGGTAATTCTCCTACTATATTTAGCACTGATGTGGTCTCGCTTTGAAAACTGCATGTAGTTCTGGGCTCCATAATATGAAATGTATACTGGGATACTTGAGTGCATCCAGAGAAGGACAATAAAACTGGTAAAAGAGCTGGAGGGCATGTTGTCTAGTTTTGAGAAAAGGAGACCAAGAAGCAGTCTCTGAAAATTCCTGAGGAGAGAGAGTGGGAATGGAGGTGCTGGTCTTTGCTCTGTGGTCACCAATGACAAGACATAAGGGAATGGCACAAAGTTGCACCAGGGAAGGTTCAGAAGGGAGAATTGGAAAAATATCTTTACCATGGTGGCAGTGAAATGCTGGAACAGGCTTCCTAAGGAGGTGGTTGATGCCTCTTAGCTGTCAGTGTTCAAAAGGCATTTGGTTAATGCCCTCAGTAATATACCTTTTGATTAGCCCTGAAGTGGTCAGGCAGTTGGACTAGGTAATACTACTACTATTAAGATCCTATTCAACTCTACTCCTCTGCTCTGCAATATGTAAACATATAATTAAACTTAACTGAGGTTAATTTTTGTTGTTGCAGTTTTGTCTCAATTTGTGAAAGCTTTTTGTATTTAAAAATATGTGAAGATTTTTCTCTTACCTCTGTAAAGTCAAATAAACAGAATAGAACCTCTTGACCAATCCAAGATTTTGGAATCAGTTCAGTTTGGTGGAAGAAATAAAAAGTTCGCTTGAGATAGAGAATTGGAGATTTTCAAGTTGCCATCAGATTTTTAGGAGATTTAGTTCTAATTGCATAGTAATTGATTCTCTGTCTTTAAAGGTATCATTTCATTGAGTAAATGCAGTCATATTGAAATATGATAAGACAAATGCATGACAGGCATTTTATACTAAATGAATTTTAAGAAGACAAAGATACTAAACTAAACTATGCATTCCTCTTCCTTCATGGAGAATTAGCACTAGAGGGTATGAATACAACTTACCTATTAAGTAAGGTTTACTGATTAAAAAAATATACCAGTCATAGAGGAAAAAAAGCTGTATTGGCTCAAATTATTATCTTGAAAATTTATTAATGGGAGCAGCATTGCCGACAGCCAGCAGCATGGAAACACCAACCAATCCCCAGGGCCTGTGTGTTTCTGAGGCAGCATCGTATCAGCCCTGAAGGGTGGTTACCGCTCAGTATCTGAATATTTTAAGTTACACAGCATGCTGGTCGTACATAGCCAGAGGTCCAAACTGGTGAAATACATCAAGATTGCCGCAGAGGCTGATTCAGGCTCGTCTCTCTCACAAATGGTCTGTCTGTTTCTTTCTTGCATTATATATATTTTTTTCTTCCATTTCAGGAAAATTAAGCAGCATCTTCACTGCTGTCACATAAACAAAGCAAAGAGAAATTGGTTTGCATCAGCCCATTCTATGGAGGCCACTTACAGCTTTAATACATTCCCTTATTGGCATTTGGATCTTATCACCAATTACCAGAGGCTGCAACCTGTCTTCTAGGATGAAAAATGGATCTTTGCTTTAGGAAAAATGGAAGGAGAGCACTTGAGGAAAGTGAAGTATAGGAAAAAATGAATAGTAGGGGAAAGAAGGTTTAGTTTTAAGTTGCTTTCCTTGTAACACAAGATAGCATTTTATCTTATTTAACTGTAGCAAACTTCAGAATTATATAAAGGGAGTACTTTTTCATTTACTGTGTCATCAGTCTGTGGAAATCACTGCCCAAATATTTATTAAATTATTATATAATATATAATAATAATTATTATTATATAATAATTAATTTATTAAAGATATAAGCATACCAAGATAAACAAATTCCAAGACAATAAACTTGTGTCAAATTTCATGTACTATACACTTTTCACTCCTCAGCCTTTTACTTGGGTTGCCTCATAAGGACCAGTAATACGGTCTTCAAGTGAGCATCTGGTACCCAATTTTGTTGTATCTTCTAACATCTTAACGAATGTCTGAAGACAGAATTATTTATTTGCAACAGGCTGGAATTAACTATATCTTGTCTAAGAAAATATACTTTGGAGGCAGATTCAATATAAGGGTGCTGGGTATATCTCAAAAAGATATATAGGAGGAATCCCTGGGAGAACTGTTTAAAGCTGTGGGGGTGGGAACATAGAAATAATGAAGGGCAATTGTAATTGAAATGCAATTTTTTTGCCAAGTGTTTGAAAAGTAGAGATTTGGAAGATCTGGTGGATGTGCAGTCTTCTTATCCAACATATAATAAAGAGGCAATCCCACTAGGGCGTAGAAGCTAAAGTTCTCTTTTTCCATGGGTTTGGGTCCACTGTCACTATATTGCTCCCATTCCATATTCTCTGGGATCCACACTGATGTCCCAGTGCCTTCAAGTCTCAATCCAGCTTGGCTGCTTATCACTGCCAAATAATATTCTCAGCTACTTTTCATCTCATGCCCCTTAAGCTACCAGCTGTGAAGAACCAAGAATGTGTCAGCATTAGTTTCAATCCGCACTTGGGATGCATGAACAGTGTCCTGACCTTACCCTGCAGCTTTTGCCGTAGATAAAATCTATGCACTTTTGTTCACCACATACCCACTCCTTTTCTCAAGATCTCGTGGAGTTCTTTGATGTCTTTTCAGACCTTGATCCATTACAGTTTATGTAACAGCACTTTTTAAGTTTTCAGGGAACAGGCAGACCAGTCTAATTGTGTCAGATTTGTATGTCTGTATCTATCTATCTATCTATAGGAATCTAGACTGGAATACGGACTTAAGAGTTAAAGAATCAGAAATCATTGGAACTGAATCGGAAAGAATTCTGTGGAATCCCGAGTCTCAATAACTTCATTTCACTTATTACATAATTATTTCCTTAACTTTACACAATTTTACTTACAGATTTCTGATTAGCCTCATCATCATTTTCTGCAATTTTTTCTGATTTTAACAGGTCTTTCTTGAATGCAAATAATTTGAATTGGATACCATATTCGGTGTGATTTGGTATAATGGCTTGAGTATTGCACTCCATCAGCTGGAATTACCTCTCTTCTTTCATTACTGCTTAAAAGCACATTCACCACTGGCTGTGAACTAGATTGTAGGAAAAGATTAAAAGGCATGTGAGCTTTGTAATGCAGTGATCCCTTGTCTTGACAAGAGAGCCATCATTGATACAGCCCCGGGGACATGAAAGTCAAGACATTTCCATGTCAGTGGCACAACCCAGCCTCTGCTTAGGTTAGGAAAAGACAAGAGACAGTGATAATCTTATAAAATCTATCAAATGCTACCAAACTCACACATTTAAATGCATTGCAAGAGCACCTGGTAGTTTGCAATGTACTTGCTGAATAGAAGGTAAGGAAAAGTTTCCATCTCATCTTTAGGTAAGGGAAAGATCCTTGGAAACATAAAAACACTGACTTGGCCTCTGATGTCAAGTCTGTCTGCATAAGGGAGCTTCCTTGTTACAGGCAGTTCCATAATCACACTGGACTACCTCTTCATTTCATTGTTCATGTAAATCCAAAATACGGACTATAATACTTGGCTAAAATCCTGACCACTGACAAAAAGAGAACATGTTATTTGTATAATGTTCTCCTCTTTGTAAAAAAAAAAAAAAAAAAAAAAAAAAAAAAAGATGTTTGCAGCTAGTTGTTTCTTCACCAACAGCCTATACGTTAAGAATAAGAGCTGTGGGAGAACAGAATTCATAGAGAACTGATTAACTGTGAGCACATTTTAATTAACATTTCCATGAGTGCTTTTGAACAAATATCTTCTTTTGTGTATCATTCACTTTTTTCAAGTCAATACTTACCTCTTCTCCACACAGGGTTGTCTGATCCTGTTGTACTTTTCTTTGGGGCAGACAAACAATGATTTACTAATACACATTTTACATAGACAGGAAGATTTCACTTGTGAAAAGGAAGGGAAAAAAAAAAGGTGAAGTACCATACCAAGATAGATGAATAGATGTTTTAGCATTAAATATTAATGATAAAACCTAAATTTTTTAGAGACCTGCAAAGCCACTAGATCAAACTCATATTAAAGCATATGTTTTAAACGTGTTTGGCTTGCCCCATTTACTGCTAGCCAGGACTGAATCTGAATTTCCTTGAGAATCACTAATGACTTGTCTTGTAAATTCTGACTCTACTGTTTATCATAGTGCTCCAGACCGAAGAAATAATAAGAAAGCTCTGTCAAGGCTGAAACTGCTGAACTCAAGGCAACATTAATTTTCCAGTGTGTTTTGCTGTTCTGAAATACTGCCTGTGTAGCAGTCATTACTTTTGCTGGGAGACAAAGATGGGTTAAACAAAGACTACAGAGCAGGCCTAACAGAAAGTAGCTGCTAACAAAACAGGAGCCCACAATTAGAGTTGTTTCTGCATCGTCTGATCACAGTATGACTGCATAAATTTTTGCTAGCAAACTTTTTCTTTTTCCATACACCTATTGTCTTCCCTCAGTCTTGTACTGTAATCTGTGTGGGAATAATCTGGAGTAGACAGAAGCTAATTTTCTGAAACATCTTTCCTTTTTCCCCACAGTGCTTTTTAATAGTTGAAACAGTGGTTATTGACAGAAGTGTGAACAAGATGTCTTTAAAATTCTGTACCTGAAAAGAGGCAGGGATAAACAAAGTTGTGTGAAGTATGTCAGTTTGCCTTAACGAGCACATGTGTAAGTCCCCATGTGCAGTGCTGAGCTCCCAGCTTGCATCTGGAAATTTGGAGCCATGCAGGCTGAAGCAGATCTGAAGATCCAAGGGCTCAACAGTGCAGTTTGCCCAGCCATGCCTAAGGGTGAATCAGGCAGGAGCTGCTGGCAATAAGGAACCGATGGTCCTGAGTGGCAGTCTGTCTCAAAGGCTTCTCTTTGCTGGACACATCTGTGGCAGCTCAAGGATTGCAGTACTAGTGATGAACATGGAATGTGAATGCATAATAATGAAAATCCCCCCAGGTCCAGCAGTACTGTCTTCTGTAGGCAGCTCCAGGCACCTGATGGCTCTGCTGTGGGTGAGACTTCCAAAGGAGCAGCATTCTGGAGTCTCTCCTTTCTTCCCAGGAGAATAAGCTGTCTGTTACTCTTCTCACTCAGCTCAGGATTAACAGCAATGTTTTATTCTTTGCTCTATTTTATTAACACATGTAAATCTAAACAGCCTCTATAACAATCAGAGCTAGTTTTAAAATGCAAATACTGTGTCCGCATGTAGCAAGAGCACAGAGAGAGAGAGAAACAACATAAAAGAGGAACCAAATAAAAGCAAGCAGGTTCAAATCTGACACCAGGGTCCTTCTTTCCACTCACTCCAAAACTTAGGCACAGGTAGAAGAGCTGCTCCAAAAGTAATGCCTCTTCTTTTATTATGATGGCCCACAGTATCAGAGTTGGATGTTGGTTTTATGGCAGTAGAGGCTTACCATATGATGAAACTGAGAGCTACAAAATTAACAAAGGGTTGACCAAAGACATAATTGTTTACAGTGGGAATTTTATGTTACCAACAAGTAGTTTGAAGGAACCATATACTAAATATGAATGCTTGTACCCTTATGTTCTTTTATTTCACTTTCTGTCAGAACAGACTCTGAATTTATTAATACTTTTAGCTCTATGTTTGTTTACATTTCTTGCTGGGACTTTGGACCTCAGACCATGTACTTGCTAATCTCAACCTTAGTAATTCCGAATATGCTGGCGTCATTTAAATGAATTTCTCCAAATCAGTCTGGATTCTCCAGATCAGTTTGACTTTTGCACTTGCTCTGAGTGCACATGTGGCTCTTTTCACAAGTAAAAGCATGACACATGTTCGGTGCATAATGATCATGTTACGAGACACTGATCATGTTACAAGATAAGTGCATAATACATGAGTTAGTTTAACTGCACTGTGGTGTTTATACTCAGAAGGGAAGCGGGAAAAGAAACACACCACTATCATGGGTAGAAAACAGTAAGCAGAACTTCTCTTAGCGTAAGAAGTTTATGGGGAAGGGGAAGAATGATATCCCTATAAGTAGCGCTGCTGAAGCATTCAGCAAAGCTAGCATTTACAAGATGTGGGCGAGCAACATACCCAGCTGACTGTTAGAGTCATGGCAAGCATACAAGGAACAGATATTAGTATTCTGATGAAATTCTGACCTGCAGAAGGTCAGACCTCGATGAAGGACATATAACGACTCCTTTCTTTTTTGAAGCAAGTTCATGAGGAGACTTCTAATGTTAATGCGCAGGATATTCAGTTTTATCACATCACTGAAAACCTGGAGTTTTAAGATGCACTTTGTTCTGAATGGGGCAATCCGCTAAGTATCCATCACTTTTCTCTGCACTGGGAATCTTTGCTGTTTACTTTCCTGAGAGGTACAAAAACCCCAGCACCAGTGACATTCCTCACAGTTGAGAAAATTTATACTGCTATTGTATCATCCTTCTAGAAAGTTTTCAGTCTCCTTAAAGGGAATATAGCTCTATTACTCATTGTTCTTACTGCACTCTGAACTCTATGTTCAGAAAATCTATCAAAGTTATGGGGCAGTTTCAGTAAGAGAGGTAGCCTAGGGACAGAGTTTGTACTTGATGAATTTCACATACATTCAGCTGATGAACCTTGCAGCATGAATGCAGACAAAGCTTGCCTTAGTGCCAAAACTTCTGACTACCTCCTGCAGTTTCTTCCTGTGTCTAGATGGAAAGACATTTTTATGCCAGTTAGAGGGATCTGAATCAGAGCAGAGTAGCTTACTGAATTACACAGTCCAGGACACATGCATGGATGCACTCATTATCTTCTGTGTTCCTCTTCCTGTTGCTTCTCAGCATTTCAACCTCAGAGTACAGGTAAACTTGTCCAAACACAGATTCACAGAGTGTAGATAACATCTGTTGCATTGTGCTCACTTTATGTTGATTATCCTCACTGTCACATCTCTTAAGAACAAAAATTAGAGGTACCAGTTCTCTAAATTCCTTGATAAAGACCTCTGCAGGCCTCAAAGGGCAGACCAGAATCCGAATTTATTGTTAGGGTTACAGGTTTTCATACTTCATCATATCAGAGAAGATGACAATGGCTATTCACTGTTTCAGAACTACCCCTGAGTATTCATTCTAAAGCATAATTTTAGATATATCTCATAGAAAAAGAGAGGTGACTAATCAAATTGTAAATGGGACAAATAGTAGAGAGGATATTATCAGCACTTGATCTTGGATAATCTGTGCCCATGCAGCCTCAGAATAATATTAATCAGCCCAACTATGCGAAAGGAAGACGTTCATCTCTGTCAGGCATTTGTCCCTGGACAGCCTGAAGTGCCTTATAGATAACAAGCAATCACTCATAGACTAACCTTGATCATTATCTGAAATACTTGATAAATTATAGAATGATTAAAACTGAAGAAATTCATCACTCACTGCACTGACTCTCCCATGGCTAGTACTTAAATCTACCTCTGAATTTCAAATGAGCATGTTAAGTTACTCTTGTTTTACTCAGTATTTATCCTGTTGGATTTTCTTATGACTTTGATTTCATCATTTTTCATATGCTAGTAAATTTTAAGAGTGACCAAAACCAGGGTCCTTTGCAGGCAGCCATCGTGCCTATTGCTATTGCATAAGCTACCTGATTTTTTTTGTAGGCCAGTGCTTTAATCTGTTTTAAATGTGCGATGCTATAATACTCATCATAACAGCTTTTTAATCTGGCAAGAGGACAAAATACATGGCACCAAGCAGCTAAATTTATCCCGGAATTGAGAACAAATTTTTAGAAGCACTCACTCATACAGTTACTGTGCTTCTATGGACAGAATAGTATTTTTATACAGCCTTTGTCTACTTCTGGACTGTCTACTGCATTTTTATTGCTTTTCGATTATTTATTCTAATTGTATAAAAAGAGGAATTTTCTTAAACACAGACACAGTGTTTTTCTTGGGGTGAATGCCTTTGCATTTGTGTAGACAGATCTGTTCCAGTCCAAACAGGAATTGTTCCACACATTGCTGTAACATCGGTTTTTCTCTAGGGCCCTCATTAGATCTTGCAATAAGTATGGGATTAGATGTCCAGTACTAGACTGAAAATGCTTGGTTCCTAGATTTGAAATGTTGAATGTGAACAAATGCATACTTTGAATTCAGATATACCACACACATACAAAAGCCTGCTTTTTGGGCAAGAGAAAGGGTAACTTTGTCCCAGCAGGCTTTATGACAGATCATTTATTCTCGTCTTACAATACCCTGTAATTAAAACTAATTTTAATTCCACATAATAATTTGGCAAAAACCAGATCATTAGCGTGGTCTGATCTGTAAAAAATCCCTATCACCACAAGCTATAGATCTAACACTTTTAGCACCAGAAACATCTTTAATACAAACTGAATCATTTTTATCCTTAATGCAGACTGCTGGCACTTATATCAAAAAAGCAAATCAGCACAGATAAGGGCACATCTAGCAGCACAGTGATTGTAGTTTTCCATTACAGAATCAAGTAATCATCTTCAAGGTGTTATGGCCATGGCTTCTGCATGGGATTTTAAAATAATGGAAACCAACACAGACAAGTATTAAATCGGGCCAAACAAAAGACTGGAAGGGTCCCCTTATGATCACCGAGTCCAAATTGTGGCTATGTGTCGGATCACCAAAATGAGATCATATGTCTGAGATGCTTCTTGAGCTTCTGGCAGCTCAGTCTATGGCCACGTCCCCAGGGAGCTTGTTTCACTACCCAACCACATTTAAAAATGTAATCCGTTAATAGGTATGGTATTTAATATTGCTGACACTTAAACTTCTATGTGGATAAAGCTAGTTATACTCTAGTTCATTGAACAAATTGTCCAATGTGATGTGCAAGACATATACTCTCCCTGGTCTTCACACACTGTTTCTGAAGTCTCACCTGCTGTCGTTTAGATCAGCAATTTACTATCATTAGATCCACAGATGAAATGTTCAACACAAAGTTCTTTTGAATTTGCAAGCAACAAGAGTTCTAGAATTGGGACTGCCTATCTTACTTAGGCAAAATCATATGCTTCTAAAGAATAAAGTCTAAACTTTTTTTCTTCACTTAAACAAGCTAAGATTAGAGATCTGAAAAATATTAAAGAAAAATAAGGCATTAAATAACTGTCTTAAAGATACTTTATTTGCAACAAAAGCCATAAGAGAAGTTATATTAGGAGAAAAGAAATAAATACCACAATTGAAAAGAGATTTTTTATACAGTAGTTATTTCAAAGCCTGAGAAACCTCATAACTACTGAAAAGCATGGAAATATTTGGAAAAAGCCTCTTCTAAAATGAATAATCATTTTCAGCAAAAGAATACCTATGATCAGAAATTCAGGATAAAACTCATTCACTAACCACACTGACAGTCTTTCTTGCCTCATGTCTAAGTGGTCCCAGTTCAGCCATGAAACTCATTATTTTTTTCTGTCGCTTTCAAAGTCAACATTCTAATTTTTCTGCCGTAAGACACTTCACTTTCTCTGGGGTCAAGGGAAACGTAGCAGAAATATTCATCCACAGTCGGAGGAGCAAAAGTAGAGGATTTGGCCGGGATATGACACTGTGTTACATTTTTTGAGTATGCCTCTGAAAGAGGTTATTGTCACTTGTGCTTGACAAAAGGAGAAAATAAATAGATGTGCCTAAAGCAGACAAACAAACAAACAAACATGGGAGTGACCTCTGTACCTCTGTCTTCCAGAAGCAATTTTTCAAAATGCTTTAAATTCCTCCCTATTATTTCTTTAGGCAGCTGCTAAGATTCTCTACCCAGACTGAATTTTGCTTTCTGTTTTAACTCACACTGATGCGCTGAACTACATTATGAGCCTGAATACATTTCTATGGCTTCCTCCCACACACAGATACATACCAACCCTTATGTTCTCTTCACAGTGATTCTTGTCTCCACTAAGAGCATACAACTTTGATTACAGCAGAATAACATTTTATGTGATACTTAAACACTGCTTTTTATGTATAGTGCAACTTGCCGTAAACAGTATAATTCAAAATACGTGACTTTGATGAGCATTAAACACTACTTATCAAGATACTTTCTGAGAAAGTCTGATTAATACTGTTTAGTGTATCTTGCAAGTACTTCTTCAAATACTTTCAGGGGCTGCTAAACCATAATTTTGCCTTTGTCAATAGTAAATTATACTTGATGGGTTTAACACTCATACAGCTGTCAGCACTCGTAGTACATCCAGAATCCATCCTGACATGTTCCCAGTTGCATTCATGTCAGAAAGGGAAACACTATCTCAAAAACTAGGACTGGGACCATAAATCTGATATTCCTGTTACACTAATATCAGCTCATTGGCTTATCTGTAAATCAGAATTCACTGGAAGAAAAGCATATCACAAGCAGGCCTTTTCAAATTTTATTTTTTGACCTCTTAAATGAGCAAACCTGAGTTGCACATATCAAAGAAGTATGTCCCTACACAGATAAATATTTAACTAGAGATCAATTTTATTTTCTCTGTGACTGAGTGATTTGTTTCCACATTGAAGGGAAATAGATAAGCAGCAACTTTGGGCTTGGACATGTCAAGGTTAAGAAAAAAGCGCAGACTATTCATTGTTGTATTTACTGCACTAGGTAATCTGGTAAAAACTTATCCATTCTTTATACACTGAAGCAGGAACTTTCTCTGTGAGTAAAAGTGCCCATGGAAATCTCATGGTGTGCGTTCACTCAGAAGGTAAGAGAAATTGGTTAAAGAATGTTCCTTTGGCTTTCCAATCCGTGTCTCAGCTCAGGAGGTACTACATAAAGAGATCATAGTGCTAACTCATACTGGATGATGATGTAACCGTAAGTGCAGGGGTTAGAAGTAGAATATAGACACTTAATATGTGAATAAGCCATTAAGGGGGAAGATCTCTAAATAGTGATCTGTTTAAGATTTTATTAGGAGCACAGCTGGGTGGCTATGTGGAAAAACAGTGTCGTGGAGCTGAGAATTTCCTCTAAATTTGTATCTGTTGTGGTTCCCATGTCCAGAGAAATAGATAGGAGGCATTACTTTTGGAGTAACCTATGTGCGGTCTCTATGAGCGAATAAACTAAAAAACCTCATTAAAGTGTCTTATAACAGTAAGAAATTTACAAGCATATGCCTAAAAGTTAATAGTCAAAGGTCAGCTCTGCAGGGGAACTGAACTTATTTGCAGAAAAGCTATACGAGGGTTTGCCAAGCGTGGTTTAGAGATCATTCTGCATTCTTGAAGCATGAAGTTTTAAGAGTATAAGCATAAAGTTTAAGATGTAGATTTCTAAAGCACATTTTTTATTTCCCACTTGAGTGTCCTGTCAACCACGCCCCAAGCTCCACCAGATTTCATTGTTGCTTACAGAAACAGGTATGAAAACATCTTGTGAGACCAGGCTAAGCTCCTGAGACAGGCTGTCACCACAGAGTCAGACAGGACTCCAACCTGCTGACAGGAGGTCAACACCTATTCAGGCTGCTTTAAATCTTCTTCCTGCAGCTGTGGTCTGTTTTCTACATGACAGATGAAATCACATAGACTCTGCCATTTATGTCCAACCCTTTCCATCCATCTGCTCATCTGTGACAGCTCTTCAAGTCTGTTGGGACTCTCATCTATGCCTAAATGTCCTCCTGTATGGAGCAGCTTTTTGAAGATCAGAAGGATTTTAAATGGAAAAAAACCAAACACTATTATATGAACGTGACATCTTTAGAATGTAAAATAGGATTCTCAGCTAGTCAAGGTAAGTCTAGCAGATCTCTCTTCAACAAAGCAAAGTACAAGGTTTTGCTCTTGGGTTGAGGCAATCCTGGCTACGTATACAAAGTGGGAGCAGCAGTCCTTGTGAGAAGCCCTGCTGAGAAGGACTTAGGGGTCCTGGTTGATGAAAACCTTAATTTGAGCCAGCAGTGTGTGCCTGCAGCCTGGGAGGTCAATAACATTCTGGATTCTATCAGAAGATAGCTGGCCAGCAGGCCAGTAGAGAGGTGATTGTCACTCTCTACTCTCCCATCATGAGACCCCATCCAGAGTACTGCACTCAAGTCTGGGGCCCCCAGCGTAGGAAAGATGTGGAGCTGCTGAAGAGGGTCCAGAGGAGGCCACAAAGATGATGGAGTGCTGGAGCACCTCTCCTGTGAAGACAGGCTGAAGGAGCTGGGCATGTTCAGCCTGGAAAAGAAAAAGTTGTGGGGAGACTGAATTGCGGCTTGCAATATTTAAAGGGAGTTTATAAACTCAAGCTGAATCAACTATTTATATGACTAGATAGTGTTAGAACAAGGGGAAATGGTTTTAAACTAAGGGAATGGAGATTAAGATTACATGTCAGGGGCAAGTTTTTAGTGAGAGACTGACAAGGGAGGTGTTAGCACTTGCTGCTCAGAGATGTTGTGGATGCCCTGTGCACTGATGGTTTTTAAGGAGAGGTTGGATGGGGCCATGGGCAATCTAATCTAGTTCTTAATGTAGGGGTTGGCAATCCTGCAACCCTGCAGGGGGGTTGGAACTTGTTGGCCCTTGAGATCCCTTCCAAGCTTAGCAAGAAAAAAAACCAAAGTCTGATGGACTAGAACCAGGAAGGGTTCACAGGCACCTCTTTTTTACCTCAGTGTGCCCCTTCAGAGGCAAGATCCAGCTCTTAGGCTTGGCTCCAGGCAACCCAATGGTCTTCTCTACATGTACTCCAACTCCTTAACAACCTGCGGCAGTTATTCTCCCTTATTTATCCTGCTTCATGGCAGAAAGTTTTGCTTCCTTTCCAGGGTACTCCCACACTGTCTGAAAAACAGTGTGGGAGAAATGAAAGCTTAACAAGAACACTAAAAATCCCACCCTTCCTGCCATACTCTTGTTCAACCTCAAATTTCAGATGTGACTTTCTGTATTTAACTGTGTTGCTTTTAAAACCATATTCCACTATTTTCCAGCTCTCTGTCTTTGGATGAGAAAAAAGAAACTGACTTTCCTTGTACCATTTAAATTCTTGTTCAAGACTGTTTCTGAAGATAGCACATAATTTTTAACAATGCACTTTCTTGTTTGGCAAGGAAAGGGGAATTTGATGTAGCTTTATTTACTTTTTTTTTTTTGTGTGTGTGTACAAGCATTAAAAAATACTGTGCTCTGTTAACAACTCCTTCTGTAAAACAGAATTCACAGGAGGTAAGTAAGTATCCCTGAGTTGCTGTGCTTTTGACGTTTTAGCTGAATTTTACATTTGCCACATTATGTTCTTCTTTGTCTAACCATAGCTTTCATGTCACTGTTAAACTGAATGGTTATCAAGTGAAATGGATAGTACTTCTTTTACAGACGCAGGAGGTAGTCTCAGATTTGAGACTCTACATCACTACTACTGTGTGACACTTGTAAAGCACTACTGCTTGTATCTAATTTTTTTTTTCTTGATAAAGAATTATAGTTCTTTCTTCAGGTGAAATAAATATATAAGTTTTTACCTGCCTCTAATACGAATTGCCTGTAATACACTCCACCAATATATTTGATACAGAACTTAACCACTCAAAACACATTCAGGAGTCTGCATTTTGACAAGGAATGATGTCACCCATGTTTAAAAGGAATAAGGATAATTGACTAATTTCAGTAAGAAGACTGCAAGAAGTTTTCCTTTCACTGAGAAATGGAGACATTTTCCAAGTGCCACTGAGCAAAGTGAGGTGACAGCAGCTTCCACTGACAATACCAGACAATAGCTGATAAAAACTCCTTCAAGAGAGCACTGCAAGTCCTGTGTCAGAAGCGATGTGTCTGCTGATAGAAATACAGCATTAAAATTAGAATTAGTAGTTTGAGCACACAAGAAAACAATGTCTGTGAAACAAAGAAAGCCTAAGAACATCTTGCTAGCCCCCAGGCTGCTGTCAGTTTCTCTGTAAACACTATTTTTTTTTTTTTCCAAGTATACTTTAAAAAATTGGAGGGAGTAACTCAAGGTTGAGGGCAAGTTCCAAGTTGACACACTTGGATAAAGAAGTCTTTGTTGATCCTGTCATGAGCAAGGAGAGCATTGAAGACTGCTGGGCTTGAAGAAGCCAAACAAATCACGCATAATGACTCCATTACAGAGTCAGGTGGATCCAGCTGTTTCAGGAAGTCTCTGCACCTGCTGACAGCTTCCCTTCCCCCCACCTGACTGTTAAAGTTTTTCTGTAGTGTGAAAGTCAGTAGAATTTGAGAGAGTTTATGTGGCTATGCTTCTATGCTGGGGTGGCAGCTTTGATCCATGATGTTCTAGACATGTTATTTTAGTACTTCTGTTCAGCACTGAAAGCCAGTTATGGTTTAAAAATAAACAAATCAAAAAGTAAACAATTTCAGCTCTAGAATTGGGTCAGGCAAATTGAAAAGCAGCATTTTCTTCTCATCTGACAGCAGGTCAGTGTTGATGCTGTTATCCACGAAGAACAGCAAGCTCAGATTATACAGTTGTCATCATCTTTTTTCTTTCCCATCTGTGATTTTGTATGTTTAAATATTATTTTTAAATGTCACCTTCTTTGCTTCTTTATGAAACAAATAGTAGTATTAAAATCTGCCGAACCATCCGAGATTTGTTTTGTTTTGTGTTCTCTCTACACAGTTTGTAAACGTGGTCTTTGCAGGCTATATGCTGATTCTTCACAGTGTTTTCTTTGGCATGATGTGTCAAGGTCCAAGGTTTACATGTGGCATGCACATTACTAACTTGTCAGAAAGAGTGAACTAAATAATTTAGCCAGATGGAAGAGAGCACAGAAATTTTTTTTTTTAACCTCACAAGGGTGAAGTGCATCCCTGCATGTAAATGTGTGCTATTTTGATCATGTTTCTAACAGAAGTCTAACCAATGCACCTTGAAAGCACTGGTGAATAGGTATGGATTTAATCTGAGTTTGAAGTTAGGTATGCTACTCTGTGCAACTATAGTTGCTTAAAAAGCTATAGTAAACTATAGTAAAACTAGTTTACACCAGTGCCCTATATCTTTTACAGTTCTGATACTACCTCTGTGCTACAGGTTTCTGCAACTATGGTTGTCCCAGGTGATACTGGATGCACCAGTCTTGACTGCTGGATTGCAGACTGAGCAGAACCTCCTGCACATCTCTACTCTCATAATGGCTGTCCGGACCATGTCCAGACAGGTCATCTCAGGACTAGCCTTCCTTATATGAGATACTCTGCTGATGTAATTCTTGCCTGGTACTCTCCTTCAAAAGCAAAGGGAAGTGATTTCTGCTCCTGAAAATCAGATTTTTGGGTGACCCCATGTGGAGCCAGGTCTTGGACTCAGTGATTTTTGTATGGTTTAAAAAGTGGGCTCACATGAACATAATGAGATTCAACAAGGTCAAGTGCAAGATGTTGCACTTGGGTTGGGTCAGTCTCAGACCTGTACAAGACTGTAATAAGAACTCAATGAGAACACCCCTGAAGAGAAGGACCTTGGAGCCCTGGTGGATAAAAGTCTGGACATGATCCTGTAAGCGTACTCTTGCAGCCCAAAAGACAAACAGTATTCTGTGACACATCAAAAGAAGGGAGGCCAGCTGGGCAAGGAAGGGATTGTCTCCCTCTATTCTGCCCTCATGAGGCCTTGTCTGGAGAAATCCATCCAGGACTGGGGCCCCCAAAACAAGAAAGAGATTTTGGAGCAGGTCCAGAGGAAGGCCATGAAGGTGATCAGAGGGCTGGAGCCCTCTCCTATGAAGAAGGTCTGAAGTACAGTCTAGAGAAGAGAAGGATTTGGGGGTACCTCATTGTAGCCTTCCACTCCTTGCAAGGAGCTTATAAGCAGGGAGGGAAGTGATATTTTTCATGATCAAATAGTGATAGGACAAGGGGGGAGGGCTTTAAACTTTAGGAGTTATGAAAAAACTCTTCACTCAGAGTGGAGACACACTAAAAAAAAATCAAGGGACGTTATGCAAAAGAACGATGATTTCTTCCAACTTTCTGCAGGCAGAACACTTTTTCCCTCAACATCCAATATAGTGTGTTTTAGATATTTAGTCACCAACGTCTTAGGTTTTAGCTTGAGGTCTCCAGTCCAGCAGATATCTCATTTGCAACAAGAAAACTTTCAATGAATTTTCTCTTAAGAATGTTTTGTAAAATCCCATTTCCATATTCTACTCATCTTTTGGTGTGAGTTTTTTAATTTTAGCACTTCCAAGCAGATGTTTCTCCATGGGTTGCTGTTACCTGATAGAGGTGACAAGGCCTTCACAGAGATTTTTAAAATAAAAATAAATAAATAAAATAAGAAATGCTTGTTAAGCACTGGAATAGGCTCCCCAGGGAGGTGGTTGAGTCCCTGGACATGTGTTTTTTTGGATCACATCTAAACTATTTGGATGTGGTGCTTAGGGACATTATTTAGTGGAGGGTTGTTAGAGTTAGGGTAGTATGGTTAGGTAGTGATTGGACTTGATGGTCTCTGAGGTCTTTTCCAACCTGAGTGATTCTGTGATTCTATGATTCTAAACATTTCTGTATTTAAAAGAGTTTATTTTATTCCTCCTCATTCATATTCAGTGCTGCTCTGAACTACTGGATTTTACAGTAAAAAGTTCTATGGACTGCAATGGTCTAGCTGAAATATTGACTTTGGGCAATCTTGGATATACCATTTATTTCCACTGGCAAGCCAGTAAAGCCAGGAGAGGTTCTTTGTTGCCTGCGGTCTCCATAGATGAGCTGCTTCCAACCCCTGTAAAGATGGAGTAAGAGACCCTATAGCCTACATTAGACCAATTTGTGAACTCATTTCTTCCCCTTGGCTTGCAATTCATTCATATGTGTGAAAAGAGGGAATGACAACTCTCTAATAAAGCCTGTTACATGGCAAGATAGAAGCCACTAATTCCACCCAACTGGCAGGCAGTGTTTGTGCATCCAGTTCATATCCTCAAGAGCCCAGAAGTCTGTAGCTGCTACGTACACACACCTGGAATGGAGCATAACTGTAGGAGATGCACTCAACAGATAAATTAGTGACAGAAAATCTGCAACATTCATTCATTTTCCCAGACTGCATCACTTTTTTAAAAACTTCTGCCATTATTCCCATCATTTCTGTTGCCTATTACAGCTAAATACAGATAATGTTTTAATCACTGCAACATTGCAACACTATTTGTTTTACCCAAAGCATCTTACTCAACATTTGCGCCGACTGTTACGATGTCTTAATGTCCACTTCTAATTTATGGAAAGCTTTTTCCTGCCCAGATTGTTAATATTCTTTTCTCTTCTCTGTGTTAGTTTTTATACTCTATTTTGAATTGAAAGGATTTTTTTTTTGCTGCTGTTTTTCTTCTTAATTCAACTGAACATACATCAATTACAAGCATCTTGAATCAAAATTTCTACCCAAATGTACTGCAGCAATTATACAAGTAAGTGGACTGAACGTTTTTAGCATTAAAAAAGTAGTATACTGCATTCAAGTAAAAATAAAAAGTTATAATGGATTTTAAATACTTACAGTAAGTTGTTTATACAGAAAATCAGTAAAGCACCAATTCTATGTTATTTTCTCCACTAATTTTCTCTTAGTTTACAGCATGCTGTTATGATTAAGTGATTTGAGCTAATCCTCATCCTTCTCTTTTAAACAAGAGAAGAACCCCACTAAATGTGATGAAGTTCTATGAAATTGTATCAGTAAGGAATTTGCACCGCTCCTATGGAGTTATCATATGCTATGAGAATGCTGAACGTGGTCCAGACTTCATGGAAAGTGTGTTGTTTTTTTTTTTCACTGCAATCCATACTTTGTCTTCTACTTTGTCAGACTGCATTTGGGGATAAATTAGTGTTGATGTTCTTGCTTTTGCATTCTGTAATATATACAGGAGCCTGCTTAGATTCTCCATCAGGTTTGAGCCTTTCTCTCACTGGCCTTACTTTAATGATGACCCTAAAACTTCCTCAGCACTCATCTCAGTTCCATTGCCAGAAGACTCACCAAGAAAAAAAACCTTCTTCCTTGCAACAGTGAAAAGGTTTTACCAAAATCTTAATTTACAGTCATTAGCAGATTGGCCCATCCCAACACAATCCAAAAAATTATTCCGCTGTATGAGAGAGTACAAACCAGGCGTTTGTAGGTTCTGAATGTTGGAGGTGCCGTATACTCTCACTGTAGTGTAGAGAAAGCAGATGAGGTTGCAAGTTGCTGTAAGGTCTGGCTGTACTTAGGTCAGACAGACAAGCCTGTAATTCCCTGTTAGAACCAGCTGCAGCCACCTCACAACTTTCTGTCACTCCTCCTTAAACATTTGCTGTTTTACACCAACCCAACAAGCCACTTTGAGATGATCAAATGTGCTGGCAGAAAACTACAGGCTTCAGTTGGCTTTACAGCAGGTTCCCAGTTGCTCTGATCTGGGAGGTGTTTCACTCAAGGATGTGTCAACCTGCTGTCCACCAGGGTACACAGGTCCTTCTCTTCAGAGCTCTTTTCCGGCATGACAGCTCCTGGCCTGTACTGATGTGTGCAGCTATTCTTCCCCAGGCCCAGGACTCTACACTTGCCCTTAAGGAAGAACCTCTTAAGATTCCTTTCTGCCCAGCTCTCCAGCCTGTCTAGTCTTGCTGAATGGCAGCATAGCCTGCTGGTGTGTCAGCCTCTTCCCACAGCTTCATATCACCAGCAAACTTGGTGAGGGTGCATTCTTTCTCTTCATTCAGATCACTGATGAAGATGTTGAACAAGACCGTACCCAGTACCAACCTCTGCGGAACTAAATTCCATTCACCTCCCTTATGGTGAGCATTTTGCCCATGATGGTAACTGTTGAGCAATATCCGTGTCCCTCCCTCCCCCAGCTGCACTCAGACCCTCAGTCTGCCCAACACCTGGCCCTGGGCTCCCAGTCTCCCCAGTTGCTGGTCCCTGGGAAAAGGAGCCCCTGAGGCCACAGCCTCCCTCCAGTTGCTGGTACAGGTAGGCACTAGACCCAATCCAGTCAGGACTCAGCAGGTCCCTAGGGGCCTGGCCGTGCTGTCACCCCTTTAGACACACCAGCACTCTTACACCAGGGCTGCCCCTTACAGGGCCTCTCAACCTGTTCCTCATAGGCCACCTCACACACTCACCAGCTCATTTGCTAGTCAGAAATTACATCCAGCTACTGGCACCACAGACACGGGCATTGTCAGCCCCATGCTCTAATGCCATCAGCTGCACTCAGAGCCCAAACACACACATGTACACTGATGAGATAGCCTCAGTCAAGATAGAATTAATAAAAGATTTATTCAGGACAATCCATCCTGAATACCAGGGGACTCACCTCATTTTGCAACAGGCCCACATTCTCCCTGTTTTGCTATCGATAAACTTAATGAAGGCTTTCTTGTTTTACTTGACCTCCCGTGCATGCTAGAAAGTTTAGTGGAGACTGTCCACTGGCTGAAAGGAAGTTCAGTGATTCTTTCTGGTTTCTCCTTGTCTGTCAGATGTTTGTCTTATCCATTTTGAGAAGATTTTCCAGTATTTGAGAAGATTTTACAGTCAGCCTCTGCTTTCTACCAAAACAGTCAAACTGTGTGTTGGACTCATCAGTCAAGGACTTGCTTGAAAGTGGAAGGAAAAGATGGGAGAAGACATTGATATGGCAAAAAGTAGCCTAATTAAAGGGCGATATTTATACACAGTATACACAACCTTGTTAGAATATGAATGAAAAGTCTTCTTTCCATTTAATCAGTACACACTAGAATGCTAAGAATATTTCCAAAATAGATGGGAATCAAGTGACAGCCTCAAACTTTTGCCTTAAGTAACAGAAGTGAGACAGCAATGGATTTTTTCTTTTTCTTTTTCTTTTTTTTTTTTTTTTTTTGTTTTGTCTAAATTTCTGTGTCTCATCAGATGAAATTCATAACCCTGCTTCTGATAAGACAATTGCAACATAGAAATCAATTACAACAATGTGCTTTCCAGCTTTTATTACTTCATTTAATTAACTGACAATTCAGAAGGACACAGACAATAGGGCTGCAGCAGAACAGCATTACAATTAAAATAAATTTCTATGAAAAGCAATTACAACAGTTGTTGAAAATCCAGGAAGGGTCAACCTTTTGTTCAGAACAGACTGCATTTTAAGAAAGTAGATGCAATGAAATTATCTGGTTTGTAGTTTTCATTTTTGAACAGGGAGAGAGGAAAATCCTTATGATGAGACAAGATCTGGAGGGAACACTCCCACAGAGAAAATAATTTACCCATCAGCAAGCACGTCATCCACTTTTCACACCTTTTATTATTTTGTAAAGCCCATTAAAGCAAAATGCTTGCTTTTTTTTTTTGTTGTTGTTGTTGTGCATCTTTCCATTTGCACTGGTTTGAGTTTCTCTTTCAGTACATTAAGACTTAAAGGACAAGTTAATCTTTCATACATGCCTTTTTTGTGTGTGGTTCTCTAAGATGGCATGCACTTACAGTAAGTACTCGCTTCAGTTTTCACTGTCTTGAGCACACATCTTCCAGTGTCTTAAGTTGATAGTAGTCTTGAATGACAAAATGGATGTATGCTGGTTAATCTCATTCCCAAGTACAAGCTTGGTATTTTTAATCCAGATAACTTCAAAAATAGTTCCCAGTCACTGCTGAAAGTGAGACAGTAACTGGCCAATAGCTATCAAATTTTCTTTAGTGATATTCATAGCAAATTATTCTGGCTTCAGTCCTAAAGCTGAAGCTGGGAATAGGGCAGTTCCATGCATTTGGATTATGTATAAGCAAACCAGTCTTGACTAAGATATGAAGTTGACACAATTCAGCATTGTGGGAAATAAAGCAAATAATGTCAGATCAAATTTCCTTTGATAAACATTGGCATTGTAAATTCAAAAAGTAGATACTAATTACTTTATCTGTTAGAGATCTGGAGAGTCTATGGGAATTCTAAGTTTCTTTCAATAAACTTTGATTAGGAGTTAGAGAAACTATGGAACCTATTTTGGCAGTCTTGTATGAGGACCAAATGAAAATGTTTTTGTACTAGTAATCTGAGTGCTCAGCACTTGAGTTGACACACTTGACAACCTGACGATGTGTAGTTTGCATTCATTTCAGCATCTCTCATTTATAATCAAAGGCAAAGAGAAAAATCTTCATAGGTTCATTAGGAGATGAATCGTTTATCAGGCATTGCAAAAATGCTAATTAAATGAAGCATTAAAAGGTCCTTTTATGCAATACACCATTGAATTGCAAATAGACAAGAGTCTAGTTGGTGTGCATCTTTCACAACAGTTTTCTTTCATATAACTTCACTCTTCTGCAAGTTCATATATTTTGCTGCTGTTGGAAATGTTGACCTCAGGGCAGACCATTCTGTCTCCACATTGCTGTCATCTTCTGGAACATTTTGGGCAGCAAAGGTTGCATTTCTCAAAAAAAAAAAAAAAAAAAGAAAAAAGAAAAGAAAAAAAATAATAATAACGCCTACTACCACACATCAATCTACATACAAAACTATTATTCCTTGTGTATGAGTGACAAAACCACAACTCCTTGGCTTTATAATTCTGAAGAGAAATTATAGAATACACCTTTTAAAAGGTGAATATTATTATATTTTCCAGAGAGTTGGAGGCCCAGAGGTTTTGCTTACTTTTCAGAAATGTTGAGTTCCAGCCTTATGCTTGTGTTACTAGCTGACAGCTGTGTCTTCTCCACGTTAGGCAATACTGATCTCATATTCTTTAGCAAAATGTGATGGCCTGCAAACTCACTAGAGCCAAGAGAATGAGATTCCATAAAATCCATTAGAGTGCAGGCTCTTGTGTAAGGGTCTGTACTGTGTCACCAACCCAACTGCATGGTATGCTTCTTGTCTGTAAAAAAAATCCAAAACCAAGAGTATTATCTGCCATGTGTAAGAACTGATGCACTACATAGATGCACCACAAGTTGGCATCATTTTAGGAGGAAAAGATGTTTGGTTTCAGTGAAGGCGGTACTTTACATAATGGATGTAATCTATTAGTTTTTGTACATACAGTGAGCAACTCTCATAGCAAAAGTAACAGATTAAATTTATTATCATTGTCTTCCTCTAACAAAATAAATGTGCTCTCCATCACTTGTGCTTCTGAGTTATATAAATAGGAATGTAATTGGAAAATATCTCATAAAAATATAAGTTTCACTTTAGGGACTGATGAGGTAAGTAAGATCTTCTAGCTGGTGATTATAGCTTTAACTAGCTGAATTTATCCCCTAGGGATTAATTAATAAACCAGCTCCTGCAAACTCATGTAATTCCACAGGTGCCTACAGTAGGTGCTAAGTCATCTAATTTTTAATGCTAGTTTAAACTTTTTCTCTCTACCACCCGTCCCTGTGTTTCACCAACTTATCACTCTATTACTTTTCCCCTTGATTACTAAATTTGAAAATTAACTGTTCCAAGAACAGAGGGAGAATAAAGCTTTCCCTCAGGAATTTCCTATATCAAGGGAGCTTAGACCAAATCTCCCTTACTGCTGCCAAGACTGTTGAGCAGTAAGGTGAAGTCCTTTGCAATAATTCCGCATTTCTTAATTTACCAGGTGGATCTGTGCTTTTCCACCATGAGTAACCAGCCTCCCCTCACCCAGACCAAATAGTACAGGAGATTATTTAAATAAAGCCCTTTTTATGTAGCCAGCCATCTATATCTGCACATGTGAACATTTTGTGTTGCAGAAAATTCACTGTACACCTTTTCCAGTGTGACAATAACGTAACCTTTATGTATTGAGTTTATTCATTGATAGATAGCATGATGCACTTTCAAAGTACAAAAATGCTAAATCTAAGCATTTTTTTTAAAATATACTTCGGATGAACTACATATATTTATTTACCTTGCCATCCGATGTACGTGGATACTGTACTAATTCCGATACAGGTCTTCTATAGTAAGTCCATAAAAGTATAAAATCCTCAGAAATTAATGAAAGTGACCATACTCTATGGAATTATGAATGCTTTTGAAAAGCTAAAAAGCTAAAGAGGTGTTTTTCTGTTAGGAATTAACTGTAGATACAACTTCTTCCTTTACTTTTTTTTTTTTTTTGGTGTTCTGAAAAATGTAGTTCTGGAGAGCACAAATCTTTCTTTTGAGACTCTGACCCAGCTGGGTCTGATTTTAATGAATTTGTTGTTGATTGTCCAGTGTGATAGTGTTTCTAATTACCGGGTTATAGTGGTGAAGACTAGTGGTTCTTTCACTGTAATTGGAAAATGTGTATTGCCCGCATTCCCCCCCTCTTGAGATGTAAAGTAGTCCATTGAAGTACCATGCATTGCATAAAAGATATCTGAAGCTTTGAGTAGAAGAGCTTTTCCAGGAAACATTGTCTGTCCCTGGTAAATACAGTGTTCTCAGTGCAGTGGTAGTTGTGATGCCTGTTTTGATGTCATGCTGAAGGCAGTACTGCAGCATACTGCAGTCTGTAAATCAGACGGTCAGATGGAAGGAAAATAAAATATCACAAAAATTAAGCGAACTTTTGACGTAATCTATCATTAAGTTTCTCCCACAGATCTATTGCATTTGATGGTCTTTTTGACGTAATCTATCATTAAGTTTCTCCCACAGATCTATTGCATTTGATGGTCTACTTCAGAGGAAGGTAAATTGGTGCAAGTCAGTCAAAACCTCCTGAGGGTATCAAATGCAAGTGCAGAAGGATACAGCAGATTTCAAGAGGCTTGGGAGAGCTGACATTCAGCCCATCTGTTTCTACTCCCAGCAATCCAGCAAGACTTCAGCCTGCTTTTTCCTTTTTGAGGTAGCAACACCAGCTTTGTTTTCCCCTCCTAGTGAACAAGATCCTGGTTTATAGGATAATGACTTCATGACTTATGACTTACGTCAGATTATCCCAGTATGCATAAGCAAAATTATCTGTGAAAGGAACTAGCTGTGGGAGGAGTAGCAATATTAGGTTATGGCCTGTGTCCTACAAAGATGATCTCTGACATAGATTTGGCGGGTTGAGGAAAACCGCAGGGGCTGGGAATGGCTTTCAAACTCTGCAGAATCTGCTTTTCTCCACTTAATTTCTGTGGTGCAGTTATAGAGTGGCTTGAATACTAGTGTTTTCCTTAGAAAACATATTTCAGAAATGAATATTCAGCATCAGATGCCTTTGTAAAAAAAGTGATGTACACTTGGTGAAATCTTTTTCTGCTGTACTGGGATATGGCAGGTTTTTTCTTCTGAGATTAGGCTGACCAGTATCCCCACCAACTATGTGCAGATGCCGTGCAAAGGAAGGTGAAGGAACAGGATGCATGACACTTTGGGTGGAGAGTAAATGCCAAAACACATCAGAAAATGACCTGGATTTTTCTGTCTGTGGGCTCCATGCCACAAGGGAGAAATGAAAGTAAGTAGAAGCAAAAGGCCTGCTGGAGTCTTCTTTTCCTGACTGAAATGACTTATATTTTCAGTTCAGAAGTGGTTGGTCTGAGTGGATAACCTGTTGTGAAGACTTGGCATTGAGGGTGTTGGGACTGGTGCTGAGAAAACTGTTTTTGTTTGTTTGTTTGTTTGTTTTTTGTTTTTTTCTTCAGCTTTGGTTTGTTTGTTACACCTTGAAGAAAGGTGACCAGCTACAATAAGGGAAGCAGTGTAAATTCTCTTCACTTTTCCCAGTAAATTTTGCCACTCCACGGAATTATTTATTTGGGTTTCATTTTGGATAAGTATGATACACATCATGACATAAGCCCTAAAGTAAATTGTAAAATGACATTCAGAACAACTGTCTTGACAAACAAAGCTTTTTTTTTTTTTTTTTTTTTTTTTGCTTTTTTTTTCATTACCATATTTTGCTGAAACATGAAGCAAACTTACGGACAAACCTGACTCATCATGTGCTTCATGAATCATAACAGCAGCGCTAGTTCATTTCCCATCCATAATCATGATCATATATACTAAAATAAATTACAACACATTTTTTTCTGGTTAATCTTTTCACCTTTGAGAAACAATATACATTTAATACTTGAAGTAAGAAAAAGAACAAAACAAATATAACTTTTTTTTTTTTTGCACACACAAACATATACATATGAACTACATGTGCTTGCAAATAGTAACTGTGATGATATTCTAATATTTATGCACTATGGCATTCCCTCCCCAACAAATGAGAGACTTGTTATCGTATGTACTTGCCCATAAGCCATCTTCCTACCACATAAGGCTGTAAGCTTACCAGATCAGTGTTGCCATTTACTACCTATTTATACAGTGCTCAGTGTCATGAGGACCACGTGTTGTTTTTCAGAATCAAAATGACATAAATTAATGACTTAGGAAGCCATAAGATTTTATCTTCTGGAAAGTGAAAATTATTAACATACAAGTTGACAACCATCTTCTCAGCTGCCTTGAAATCTCATTGACAAAAAATCATTGTTCTTGGCTTATATGAAAGCAGGTAATTTTGTTGACTTGACACATGGAAGTAGGCAGACTTTCTTTTTCTTTTACTTTTTTTCTTCCCAGAATCTATATTTTCTAACTCTCCAGCTCAATTAATAGTGACAAATATTAAAGCAACCCACAACAGAAGCTATTCCACAAGGTGAGAATTAATAAAAACATAAATTCTGCATATTTCCCACTGTAGCCCCTTTGTAATGAGCAAAAAACCTATATTCCTTTATCAGATTTCTTGTGTAATCAAGGATTAACATAATGGATGTTGAAGGGATTTCTCCTGATACATACTGCCTCACTAGAGTAGAGAATCTGTTTTTAGTCTCTTGCTCCAACACTTCTGTTTCATGACTATTTTGGTGCCAGTTCAAACAAATACAAATAATGAAATTATGAGGTAAAAGTCTGCTCTTTTGTACTCTTCTGCTAGCTATCTGAATATGAAGGAGGAAGTGTCCTTAAGTTCAAACAACAATTTTCTTGCCTGTGCCAGCTCTTTCCTTATTCTGCTGAGGCTATATAAATAAAGATTTCTATTTCCAGCTGGCCTTATCTTTAACCACCTGCTTCCAGTAAAAAATAAAACAAAAAAAAACCCCAGCAAAACAACAACAAAAGAAAAGACTCAGAATCATTCAACCTGCAGATTGCTTTTGGCATGTAGCTATCTCAGTAGCAATAGCAAGAACCTCACAGACACTTGTTTATTTCATTTGCAGGAGGAGACTTATTCAAGCTTCATCCTTTTTTAAAATTGTTTTTGGTTTGAAGAGCATTTAAGATTGTGCTTTGAGATTTAGATTCCAAAAAGCACGTGAGCATACAGTGAAACTTAACTGAATCCAAAGATCTTCATTTGGGATTATTGTCACTTGCAACTGAGAAGAGAGGAGGACAGAGCAAGAAAACAAAAGGAGCATGTATCACCAAACCAACTAGCTGGGATTTTTCTAAGCTGCCAATGGAAATTGAGTATGTAATTCTCATTACAGGTGATGAGAACAGGTTATACAACCTGCTTAGCTAACTTGAAAAATCTCATTCATTGTTTCAGTAATTCTCCAATATTGAGGCCCTTTAATTCTTCCAAAAATGTTCCTTTAACTCCTCTTGGGTTAATTAATATTGAAATTACTCTATAATTTGTTTCTTACTTCTTCCTTCCTTAGCTTTCTACTATGTCTTTTCCACATGAAGGGCAACCACTTGAGCCACTGAAACCAAGTCAGAAAGCCTGTATATAGCCCAGACCTTGTCTTTCTTAGGGCAAGACTAGAGTTCAGCTGCGGTGGACTTTGACTCCTAGAGCACTACTGCTATGCAGGTTCACATGTCTGAGAAGACCAGAGCTACAGCTGGGGCAGGAGGGACAGCTTGACAGCACTCCTTCACTTACAACTCCATTACAAGCCACATTTTGAATCAAGAGGATGGGAATAGGCAGAGCAATCATCATACTAGCCCAATGCAAATTGGGAAAAATTCAGAGGAAAAAGAGAAATAAGAAACCAAAACAAAATAGGCTTCCCCTTCGTCAATTCTTGCTATGTATTCTACTGCTGTAGAAGGAAATAAAACTACTGTGACCTATTACACAAATAGTTATGGTTTTGATAAAAAAAGATAAAAATGGTCCCTTTATTACTGATTAATGGACTCTTTTCACAAGATGATGTAGAACATGAGACAAAAATGACTACCAACTGCAGGTTCTTACCTGTCTTTGCTATAAGATATTGTTCCTCCTGGGCAGCCAGAAGCTGATTTTCTAGTGGATTTTCAACCAACACTTCATATTTTTGTGGGTTGAATGTGGGCTCCTGGCATTCCCCTATCTTTTTCTTTCTTTTTTTTTTTTTTTTCCTGGGAATTGCTTAAAACAGATGTGTAGGTGTCATGTGGGAAAATTTAGTTAATGTGTATCTTTGATGTGCTTCACGTGTAACATGGTATACATTCCAAATTTCCTCTATACCACTTTTTTCTTCAATCGCAATATTTAAGTGTGACTTTGAATTATATATTAATGCTGTTTTCCTGCTGTGTCTCTTATACCCCAACTACAATTTGGTAAATTGAGTGTGCAGTTTGGCTTTCTCATTTTCCTCAATGATGATATCATTGGTACCACCACGGGTGGTGCAGTACCATGCTGCAAGAGATAAGGAAAGCAAAAAATAACGGAAAACTTAAATGGCAGCATGTCAGTGACATCAGTTGAGCTCTTCATTGAAAAGTGTTTAGTTAAAGAGTTGCTTAGTGACATCAGATTGTATCAGCAGTCTCTAGGTTCTAAAAATCTCCTGTCTGATTTCAGTTGTGTCTGTAGCTGTTGACTGTACTGATATGAATAGTGGGGAAGGGTGAAACAGAGAGTAAAATCTCCCCCATCTGTATCTAATCAAGGAGATGTCTCAAACTAAGCCTTTCTGAGAAGAATATTCCCAAGTTATTAAGAAAGAAGGAAGGGGGAAAAAAAATTGTGAACCAACTTCAAATCTCTGTATGGCTAAGTAAGGGCACTGGTTGTTCTTCATTCCCCCTTTATCACTGTACACTCCTTGCCTAAGACATTGCTTGTAGCATCCTCTTTCACTACCTCTTGGAAAGGACAAGTACCAGTCAATTATGAAAGAAAAGAATGGAGTACTGATCTGTAGAAGTGGATTTCCCCACATATTAGTGGGTGATTCAGCACTGATCTTACTGTACTCTGAAGAACTGACCTTAAAGATAATGTTGTGCCTGCTTCCTGAAGCCTGCTGGTGTCAGCATTTCTGTTGTCTCCCTTTCTGCAGAACTACTGCTGCTCAGTCTTGTGCTGACCACCAGGGCAGACCAGGCATGGTCTTATGAAGCCACTGCACAAAACAGAAGAAGGGAAATCACCTTTGTTCCCTCCAGTAGCGACAGATATGCACTGTCAGCTGCCTCCAAATAAATGATGAGGGAGCTATGCGTGACAGGTGACATATTGCAGCCGAGTTCTTTCCCTCAAATATGATACTTACGATAATCCCTTGCATTAAGGTAAATGCAGTTTCACAGAATCACAGAATCACAGAACTGTAGGGGTTGGAAGGGACCTCTAGAGATCATCGAGTTCAACCCCCCTGCCAGAGCAGCTCCCTAGTCCAGGTTGCAGAGGTCATGGCAGGTCTTGAACACCTCCAGAGGAGACTCCACCACTTCTCTGAGCAGCCTGTGCCAGTGCTCCTTCACTGCACTGTGAAGAAGTTCCCATGCACATTTGTGCAGAACTTCTTATGTTTGTGGTAGTTTCCCCTCATCCTGTCACCTCACACTGCTAAGATCTCTCAAGATCTCTTCCTTGATCTCTCAAGTAGATAGAGAAGCGACTGGGAGCAAGTAAGAGGCAGAGTAGATGAGCAGTCAACTGCTGTCCTTTTATTATATATAAAGAAATAGAAATAAAAAATTGTCAAAAGGGTGGTTGTATAGGTCTGGTCCTGGCACTGCATTCCCCCACAGTGAGTCTGTGTCCTAGGAATACTTGTACAACTACATGGAGCAAGATAAAAGCCTAACGATCCTGCTCTTCTCATTTCCCTTAGGAGGGGCCATATGCTTTGCCAAGTCCATGGTGAAATCAGTAGGCTGCAAAAAGTAGAACAATGCTAGAGGCAGGGAGCAAACACTGGTAGTTAAAAACTGTATACTGACTGAACACCGGGCAATACACACAATGCTGACAGCTCTGCAAGGTGGCACTCTGCAAGAGCAAGCAGTAATTTCCATCACCAGGACATGTTTCACTTAGGCAACTAAGCATATCAATGCTCAGAAATCCTTGCAGTACTCTAATAATGCAATCACTTTTTAGAATCATTCTAAAGGTTAGAGAGGAAATCAGCCATTCATAATTAATCCTGAAAGCAGATTTTTGCTAGAATTTTTTTTTTAATTTTTTGTTTGTTTGTTTGTTTTGTTTTATTGTGACATTTAATACGAAATGATCTGTCGTGATCGTCTAGAATTTAGGAGAGTTTTTGCTTCTAACATTGATTTTTACATTTAACATGAAATGACTGCAGGGGTAATAGGTTACTAATTAAAGAATAACTATTACAAGGGAAAGGCACATGCAAATGTCTTTAATGGGCAGTTCAGAAACACTTTGTTTTATCCCCATTTGTTTCTTTAACTGCCCACATTAAGGTACAGAAGAGTTTTGGGCTTCAGTGCGGTGGTTATCGGATCTGTAAAAACAATTTCCCTGGTGCTAGTGTTTAGTCAGGGGTTAGTCTGTCTAATAATCATAATTCAATAAACTTTCATCGAACAAAGAGGATTACTCTCAAGCATCTCTATAGATCTCCAGCTGTCTAGTTCAGAACATACACACACAAAAAAAAAAGCTACAAAACCCAACTCAAAGCAACTAAGGTGAAAAAAATTCTAACAACCTTTGCATCCTCTTCAGCTGGGTGAGCAATTCAACCAAAGATCAGCCAATATGAATAGAGATTCTCAAAACTGCCTTGGCCTTGGGTCCTACAGCTACACCTAGGGAGCAGAGTGGGACTGCACAAGTTTTGGCACGTTTCCCTTGTTAGCAGTGGAAGATCTTAATCCTGCTTAGAAAATCTCTGCCAAAGAATGTGGATAGTACTTTGAGAAACACCAGCATCCCATTGCAGGTCAGCCTGACTTCGGTTTCAGAGCATTGAAATCTAATTTTAAGATTGGTCACAGGCTCTTAAATCATATTAAAATGAAAGTTCTGTTTTACAACATTCTCATATTCTTTTTCGCTAAACGTATACACAGGCATTATTACCTTTATTCAATTTTATTCCAATTATTTATAAATTGTATTTGTTATCAATCACTTAGCAACAAACCTATGGCTTGTAAGTGCTAGAAAACTGAGAGGTCACTGAACAACTCCATATCTCCCCGTTGCCAAGAGTTTCAAAGTAAGAACAGTGGCATCAATGACAAATAATAAAGTTTTAGTTCTGAGCCTTTTTATGTTTTGTTTAGAGGCATAAAACAAAAAGCATTTAATTGTACTGAACTAACGTTCTACTTCTGTCTTCTCTCCATTAAAGATACTTTCTAAAACCTGGAAAAACTTGCCCCTCTTGCTCTAAGATACTGCCCCTGAAAGAAACATAACCACATAGTTATTAAAATGGCATCAAGAGTAGCTAAGTAATCTGTTCTTGGAAATTATCTTTGTGTTTATGTGTTATCTACAAATATACAAGATGGAGATGACAGTGGCTAGAGGTTCTTTATATCTGGCAGTATGCTAGCCTTTTTTAGGCTATCATGTTCCAAACATCATTTTCGCATTATAATCCCCATATTATGCATGGACAACCCTAGTTTACTGGCAGTGGAGAAGAGTTCACTCTTAACGGAAATGTTTTTGTATATTTTAATTCAGTCCTCCAAATAGTAAGATGACCACACTTCCCAAGGAGTTCGCAGTTTTGCCCCATACACATTAACATTTTAACAGTTTAACAGTAGCTTTGAAATTAAAGCAGGGCTAACAAAAAAACAAGTCAACAAGAACTCAGCTCCTCTATGCCAGCAGTATCTGGTGGGTTGCCTTCCCTGGATGCAGTCCAGGGCTATGTTACAGTAAACTGGTCCAGTGTGATATCACAGATATAAAAAATATTCCATTCTGTATCAAAACTAGGCACATGCCTTATATTTATATGAAGAGAAGATCAATAGAGTTGAGCATTTTTGCTCTCAGCTATTCATCTCTGGCCTTCTACATGAGGAGAAAAATATTTTATGTTGTCTCTAATTGGTAACTACAAGAGTCTAATTTGGTTTAGATGGTAGTTAAAAGGGAGGTGACATCACACTTGGGTCAGTATTGGTGGATATCTAAAAGCACAACCTCTAATTTGTATTGCTTTTAAATGTACACAGTATAGATGTATATTAAAAAATAAAACCAAAACCCAAACCAAAAAAAACTACTGATTTTTGTGGTGTTGAACCAACTACAAGGTATGATGCAAGGCTCTTTACCAAATGAGATCTATAGATACAAATTTCACTGTAGAGTATGCTTTAGACAAATGTGTCTTTTTCTTTAAGTACGTAAATCCTACACTGTAGGCTTATTTTTTTTTTTCCTTTTTCTTTTTGTAGTGGTAGAAAACAATTGTCCATGAGCATGAGCCAACGGTTCATTGCTGATATCCCCAGAATGCCAATATTTGCAATGCAAACAGTTAGTTTACCAGTTCTATGAAAGGCCCTGACATATCTGCCTCAAGGTCTGGAGGCTCTGCTGTATAACCACAAATAGTCTTTTGATTTCCATGTAACCTTTTGATACAGTGACAGCTGCATTAAGCTGCGTTTACCCAGCAATTCCACATGCTAGGCTGGTTTAATTGGTTATAATGCCACAGAAAAGGTACTGCTAGCAGAACTCCATCAAATCATTTTCATATTGAACCTTCGTGGTCCAGCAACCTCCCCTTCAACTACAGCACCATTGTTTTTGCGAGGGACATATTCAAGGTCAATGCTGGTTTTGTGTTTGCCTTTCCCTCGGCTCCACACAAAAAGAAGTAAGAAACAAAATAAAACCACTCCAAGGAATGTGAAGCAGCCCATAGCTGTGGACACCAATATTGTCTTAAGGTCCAGAGAGAAAGTGTTTGCATTAGTTCCATTGGAACTGGTGTCGTTAGAGTCTGTCATATACATAGGGGTCCTGTTGGCATAAAGGAAACGGTCTGAAGTAAACCCCTTTACCGTAAGGGAGGCTGAATAGGTGTCATTCCCAGCTGCGTTACTCGCAATGCAAACATAGATCCCAGTGTCCTGGTCTTGAGCAAATCGGATCTCCAGTGTGCCATCTCCCAGCACAGTGGCTCTCCCATTTGACTTAGTTGTGATCAGCCTCCGACGTGGGGTAACCCAGGATATGATGGGCTGCGGATCCCCGTCAGCATTGCACATCAGCTGCACTGTCTGCCCTTCCTCCACAACCAGGTATTGCAGCTTCTTGTCTTGTATCCTGGGCTTCTTACAGGTGAAGTAAAAGGAGAGGGCTGTGCTGTGAAAATCTTTGAATGACCTCTCCTTGACACTGTCCGGGCCAGCACACATTGGTGGCTGGCCTCCGAACTGCAAAGTGGGCTGCCTCTGTAAAATCCAAAGGAGACGGCAGTCACAGGCCAAAGGATTGTTGTTGATGCAGAGGATCTCAAGGGCTTTGGGGGAATGAAATACATTCTCTTCTAGGGTTTCTAATAGGTTTTGGGACACGTTAAGTACACGTAAGAATCGGAGCCCTTGGAAAGCATGTGGTTCGATGGTACGTAACTGGGCCCCCACCATGTGGAGTTCCTGCAGGCGTACCAAATCTGAAAGCATGCCTGCTTCAATGGTGCTGATGGGGTTGTAGGACAAGTTTAGATGTGTCAGGTAAACCAGGTGCTTAAAAGCAGTGTAAGGTACTGCAGACAGGTTGGTGTTGGTGATGGAGAGAGAAGTCAGGTTGAGACCATACAGGCTGTTGGCAGGCAGCATGTCCAGGAGAGGCCAGGAATCTATCTCCAGGTCTTTCAGGCGAAACAATCTTTTAAAGGCATACGCAGGCAAAGCGTTGATGTTGAGCTGTTTCAAATGAAGACTGATGAGGTTGTGGAGGTGGGAAAGAGCTTCTGTTGGTACAGCTGTGAGGTTGCATCTCTCCAGGGTGAGCTGCTCCAGGCTAAGCAGTCCACTAAAGGCCCTGTGTGATATATAAACCAAATCATTGTCCCCAACCTCCAGCGATTTTAGGTTATGCAAATCTTGGAACATGTAGTCCAGCAAAATGACAATCTTGTTTTCACTTATATCAAGCTTTGTTAAGTTTGACAACCCAGTGAGCACCCCGAGGGGGACCAGCTTCAGACGGTTTCCTTTCAGCCTCAGGGAGCGCAAGTTGAAGAGATTGTTAAAGGCTCCAGGCTCCACATTGGCTATTATATTGTCACTGAGGTCAATCTCCTCCAGCAAGGGGTACGACATGAATTCCTCAGGGTTGATGCTCTTCAGTCGGTTCTTGCTGAGGTCCAAGATTTTGGTTTCAATGGGAATGCCCTCTGGAATGGACATCAGGCGCCTCCGGTGACAGCTGACGGACTTGTTCTGTGCCGAGCATTCACAGCGGGCTGGGCAGCCAAAGGTGGGGCCCATGAAGACTAGCAGCACAGCCAGACCTAGGAATGGCTGCCAGCAAGATACAGCTGTGTGAAGCATGACTCCACTGGTCCGGTCTAACCCTCCGCCACGGGCCTGTGGGGATGAGGATGGGAAAGGAGACAAGTTAAGTCTGCAGCAAAAGGAGATCTCTGACAAATTCTGAGTGCTAGTTCAAAGCAGGCATGTGTGTTTTCATTTGAAACAAAACAACTGTGGACAGAAACAGCAACAAAAGAGTAGATTTTCCTTCACTAACATTGGGCTTGTCACAGGATCTCTTTATCCGGTGTTTCCCCTCCAGATACCAGAGGAGACTAAACAACTTTTCCCACTGAAAGTAGTAAAATCCATCACATTTTTTTTTTCCTTCTAACTCTCAATAGACCTCCACAAGACTGTTGTAACTAATGCAGAGACAAACATCACATGCTCTGAAAATAAAGCTAATCATATCTGTGATGTTTTTACAGCAATGGGCCACCATGAGATGATATAAATCTAGGCTTTTGCCTTTCTCGCTCACTTCAGTGTTTTAAGGCAAACCTTTAATGATGTATTTATTATCTTCAAGAAAAAGAGTTCCTTGACAATAAAAAAGATTCCTTTTAACATTTATTGCATGAACTGTAGTTATAAGTAGGTGGAGCTTGTTCACACATACACACATACACAATGACTCAGATAAGGAAAGATAAAATTGTTGCATGTCTGATTAGAATTTGTATTAAGAACAAACCGATTCTTCGCTTTTACTGCAAAGAATTTTTATGTGCTTTTAAGTACCAAAGATATGACATGGTTTTATAGGATACATCCCTGTACTTCCAGGGCATGTAAATCATCTTTGGAGAGAAAAGCAAGGTAAGATGAGCTGGTTCTGCTTAAGCAGCACACTGTCCAAAGAAACACAGCAGGTTGTTAGGAAATCACACTGAGAAAGAAATGTATTTAATTCCTGCCCTTGGGCTAAAACTGAAGATAGTAGGAGGCAACACAACCCCTATTAAATTAACTGTCATTCAAGAAATGCTATACTTTACAGGTTTAGTCTCCAAAGTTGAGAGACTTTTTAAGGATAGCTAATAAACATAGCCTGTTTCAAAAGAAGAGAATAAAACATAATACTCAGGTACTCATCTAAGGAAGGCATGTATCATACACATACAGAATAAAGCACTTGCAAGACCTCAGTCTTGAGGCCCAGCACACTTGATGAAACCAAGAAAAATGCTGGGACTTGTGCTTTAAAATGTCAGCTGACTTCTCAAAGTGTCCTAGGCCTTATGAAGCCTTACTGGATTGGTTAAATTTGTGCTCGATTTTAGTTGTGCCTTTAAAACTGTTTACATCACTTCTGCCTAGTGCTTCCCCTTGTTCTGGTCAGATGATTATTGCTTAGTTCATCTTATGCATAATGACAAAACTATCCAAATCATTGCCTGACCTGTGGTTTGAGCTTTGACAATTAGCTCTTAAGAAGTTTTCAACTTAAAGTGCGGACATGTTTTGCTCATCTATGTGCAGCCATGTGGATTAGATCCTGAAAGAAAACTTCCCATACACAATGCAGGATTCACAGATCAATGCAAATATGGCATAATTAAATATATGATCCAAGCAAAATATGTTAGCAAACGTGTTTGAAACTAAAAATATAATACTGAGTGAACCTCGTACAGAAGAAGAAACTGCCACCAGTAACTCTGCTGCAACACCACACTCCCCTGGCAAATATCTGTTTGTGATGGGGGAGGACTACCCCTCTTAGATCATGGGCAATCAGAAGGGTGGAATTTTAACATGCAAAGGAAAAGGTGGATATTTGGATCTAGTTATCCTGTGTGTCCTAAACAGTCCTCAACAGAAATTGCATGGTCTGCATTGTAAGCATTAAAGCATTACCATTTTTGTAACTGAGTAATGAACAGCTGTTGTGCTTTGACTGTTAAAGGCTTAATTGGGTAAACAATAAATTCTTTCATAGCTGCATGTAAGTTATGTTTTACAAAACATAATTAAATGGTTTCCAGAGCACTCCTTTTGTAACTCTATAGAAGAATCTCACTCTTGACTGATGTGGCTGCTTCTTTCTACCCTGACACTTCGCAGAGATATGAGGGAAACTGCATGCTGTGTTTGTGGTGCAGTCTTGGGACCTGGATAAAGACTATTCTTTATTATACTACTTATGAAAGCACATTTCAGCTTTGTCCTAGAAGGACAAACTGCTGAGATTCATTTAGTTTCCCCCTTACGCTGCAGTCTTGCAAGTAAGTATTTCTAGTTATGTCCAGCTGTGATAAAGCTTTTCGGAGATAAACTTCACTTCATTAGGCACAAAGTTAAAACTGGAAATCTATAGGGGTCTGTGAGTTAGGTGTTTGCAGTGAATTTAGATCAAAGGGGCTTTTGGGTGCTCTGATCATAACTTTCAGAGCTCAGCCTGAAAGCTTTGTGCTTTCATAATGACACTTCTGCACGCCGGGAATTCATTTCCCATCTTATTCACCTAATGCATGAAGCACAAAGTAAACAAGTTCAGTGGAAGATAGGCATCCCTGGAGTGTTCATTCTGGGTGGCAAAAATAAGAGATGGTTTTTGCAGCTATCCAAACCACCTGGTAACTAAAACTTCTGGGGAGTGTGGAACAGGAGGTAGACATTATAAAAGGTGATAAAAGCGTTTTTTGATGGTGGCTGAAATAAAGGAAGGTAGTGTTAATACCACATTTTCAACAGTAACAGTTACCTTCTGCAAGAACACATGCACAAAAATGAAGATGGTAATCCATAAAGGTTTGCATGTGTGTGTATGAATTTGCAGGCAAGCCAGATTCAGAGCTGAAATTTAATCTGGAGTATATTACAAATCCATATGGAGTCAGAAATTGGAAAAACAAAGATTAAATGCATGAACAAGCATAGGTTAGAAGAAAACATAAATTTAACAGTTTATTTCAGCTTACTTTGACAGATACTATCATGCATACAGTACTCACACCTGCGACTACATCCTTGATTTTGAACAGCTTTGTACATTTGTACTTTAATACGTATATAAAAAACAAAACAAAACAAAAAAGCAAAAACAATGTTACCTTACCTCAGATACTTAATCAGATAACAAAGAAGAGGTAAAAATGTCCAGCAAAGGAGGTATGGGCAACTTGAAGACTTCTACTTCCAAGGCAAGGTGAATGTTGAGAAAAGCTTACAGTAAATTTACCAGTGATTCTGCATCATCCAGTTTGAATTTAATGAATGTGAAGTGGCATTTTCAGGCCAAGTCTCCTCATATCACTAACAGAGCCTTCCCGCTCCTTCACTTTGAGATCATTTTGAGGGTGTATACCTTTGTCCCCAGTGTATACTTTGTGTCAGTGTGATTACCATTACTTATTATTATACACCCATTAAATAAGAATGCCGCTGTTCAAACACTAAGTGGAATGAGACATTCATGTGATATTTTTCACTAGAAGATGACTTTTTTTTAACCTCACAATATTTTTAATGATAAACCACATTTCTTTAGACTCATGTGATGCTAATTGGCGATATCACTGACACTGTGCTGAATCGTGTCATTGATCAACATGTCATGTTCCATTTCTGCATACTTTGACAGTGTAAGTATTTGCTCAAAATATCATCAGCATTATGTTTTTCATTATTTCTCTGCATCTTTCTGTAAAATTTTTCTTCATGACACATATGAGAAAGTGCAAACACACTGATATGCATACATACAAGCATGTAGGCTGAAACTGTCATATTTTTGCTCTGAAAGTCTACTGTGCCTTGCATTGTGGAGTACTTCTCTTAGATTATATCCACTTGGCATAAAAATACTAGTAAACAATAAGTAATTATAATCCAGAAGTTTTTATATAGAATCACAGAATCCTTAGAATTGGAAGGGCCCTTTAAAGGTCATCTAGTCAAACTTGATATGTCTGGCCAAGTCTACGTCTAGTCTAACTCCAACTTATGTGCTTATATGCTTCAACTTACATGAATGCAAATGGAAACATGCAAAATTTCTTTCCCCATCTTTCTGGGATATTTAGCACACTTCAGTACACTTTGGGAAAGGAAATATAACACAGAATTATTCATTAAAAATAAAAACAATCTCCTTCATTCTTTGCCTTTCATTGGTTCTTTTTCTTAAGTCCAGTGTTGACAGTCAAGTTACTGTTGGCTAGCACTCTCTTCCAACATGGGGCCTCCATCAAAGTTCAGCTATGCAATTAAGAAAGCTCATAAAAGTTATTAACTAATAGCTCTGTACAAACTCACCCAAGCAGTCACCCCTGCTTCTTTGAAATGCAAATAATTTTGAACAAAATTCTGCAGCTTTGAATCTACCCCTAAATGTTTTACAAAGACACCCCTAAATGTTTTACAAAGACGTTGTCTGTGTTAGTATTCCATAGCTTTTGAATTGAAGAACTGTAAGAAAAAAAAAACAAACTGAGGCTCCGTCATCAGAACACTGCAATTCTGCATATTGTACACAAGGATGTGTAAGCCATATCAGTGTGCTATGTTTGTACCTCACCTCCCCTTTCTTCCATCTCATTTTGAAGCCTTTATAGGTAAAAGCTAGAGAGCACCTAACCAGGCTTTAGCCAGAAGACATGAGAGACAGACTTGTTTTTGTCATTAGCTGCTCTCCCCACCTTTCAGTCTTTCAGATGGTTACAACACTCAGTGTATCATATCAGAGATGATAACTCTGCCTGATGTTAATGTTACTTAATACTTTATCTTCTAGATTCTCTTTTCAAAAACAAAACTGCATTAAATAAGCCTTCTAGGGTGAATTTTTTGCATTGCAGATGTCTGACTCATACTCATTCCACTAAACTCTACCATCTGATCCTCAGAAACAGTCCTACTTTGAAGGGATTTTAAATCATATCCTGCCCATTGCTCAAATTGCAAGGCATCCAGATCAATTTTTATGAGCCTTTGCTCACAGACAGTATTTTTTTCTTCCTAGATGGGTTTATTTCTTCCTCTCTTGTGTGCTGAGTTTTAGCTTTCTGTACTTTGGAGCAAGTACTGGGGAGAATGAAGGGTCCTGTCTTTGCCATTCATGTCACCATCTGTCACACTTCAGTAAGCAATACACCAACAACACCTGTGCTCAAATCTTTGTAACACAACAACTTTGTTCATGGGTGTTCAGTAGACAATTCTGTATGTGAGCAACTACAGCTGGCAGTAAAGATTTCACCTGTGTGGTGCAAGCTTTTACCCACCTCTGTGTGATTTGGGTATTTTTTTTCTCTTGCAGCCTCATCTCTCAGCTACCCATCATGCACAATCATTTTTAAGACCAGCTGATTAAGCCTTCCACATCTCTCCTGTGATTCTGACACAGAGCTGTCAAGGTTGGAGACGAGAGAGGGGAGTCCATGCTCCTGGACTGCAGGAAAAAGCAATGGAGGTTGTGCAGAGGCTGAATGAGAGTAGGCTGGGAGGATGGCAGGGATGAGACAAGAAAACTCAAGGGACAGCAAAAGATAACTGTGAAAATAGTCAACGTTTAGGAGTGGTCTTAGAGATGTAGTGCTACAGGGAGACTGAAATTCTGACTGTGGCATTTTCTGCAATCTTGACATTCTCATCATAGGGTCTTTCATTGCAAATGTGTTGCAAAGGCTATGTCTCACCAGGTCATCTGTTAGCAAAATGCCTAAGCTTAGTGCTCTCAAGCTCTACCACAGGCAATGCCAAACCTGCTTACACATTCTCCAAAGGGGAGTTGTTTTTCTCATGCTGGAGCACATCAGAAATGATATAAGTATTGTACATAACCTTCCTTGCCTCTTCAAACAAGCCTTTTTTTGCTTCTGCAGAGATTCTGCTCTCCCTTTCTTAATTGATCTCCAAAGCATCTCAGCTTTTAAATAAACTGCAAACATTAAGTAGCTGTTTGTCTGCCTTCCAGAAATTAATAGACTGAAAGAAATTGAATAACAACAAAACAAAATCAGGCTGCCAATACACTTGGATTTGAAACAAAGATTTGATTCAATTGTTCTTCTGTCCTGGGATCATTCTCCACCAGCTTGTCAGGAAAAGCTTCATACGCTAACACCAGCTCAAAGGCCTCTGTCACACTGCATTTATTTTCAGGAGAATTGGTTCTTATAGCTGTACTCTGGTTATGCTTATAAGACTTTTTCTCAGGACAATATTCGATTATAGAAGACAACACATAGAATGGAAAACAAACAAACAACAAAGTGAGAGGAACATTCTGAAGTGGCTGTACAGCAGCATTACTGATTACAATATTTTTTCCATGTTTTATAAAACTGGTTATAATTTTAACTTCAAACTGTCAGATCATTGGATGAATCAAAGTAAAAGATGTGTGTAAAAAATCACAATAAATTTATTTGATTATAGAAGTTACCTAACAATTCCAGACCATCTGAAATTAAGCAAAGAAACCACCAGTATACCTCCAGTGTTCATTAGATCAATTAAGCAGTTTCTTGCATTTATCACAGAAATAATTCTTGAGAAGAGATTTGAAGGAAAAGATAATAAACCTTAAGGATTATCTCACAGGAGCCATTTCATGCATAAACAACAGGAAAAGAAGAGGAAGAGAGATTTGCAGGAGGAGAGAATGACATTCCTACTGGCATCACTGGTAGGTTGAAGGTGAAAATGGTTAGAAGATGTATTGTATGAACAACTATGTGCAGACCTGTGAAAGAATAAAATTCAGGTTTTTGTTTTTGTTTTTGTTTTTGTTTTCTGCATAGGTTAATTATGTAAGTCAACCGCTCAGGGATAGGTAAGAATACTATCACACTTGTACAGTTAAGTAGCTTGTAACAATTACAAATATTTACATTAAGAAGGTTTCAAGAAAAAAAAATCCTGGTAAAAAAAAAAAAATTACTGTGAATATCACATATTTTCTGCCATCTATTCCTTTTTAACTCAAAAATGACGTTTTGAAAGGTGAAGTTCTTTAAAATTTCTTGCACTGAGTTGTCCGCTGATCTTTAGTAAATAATATCCCTATTTTACCAGTGAAAAGCAATGTCAATAAGAGGTAAATATTCAGTGGGAAAGACAAGAATAGAACAGTTACCATGGCTACAGATGTGTTGATACACCTAGATGTGATAATGCAATAATGGGGAAACATACAGATTTTGTCTTTCATAGAGATATGAACCTCCAAAAACAGTGTGACTCTTCAGTGATTTATTCTACATTATATTTCTGGGGGGCCACTTAATGCTGGAAGACCACCCAACCAACGCAGCCAAATGTTATGCCTGGGCTTGGTGTAAAGTATCTCTGCAGGCTGTCTGCTGAGTGATGTATGACTTCAATATTACATCTATTATACTAAAAGAGTTCATGTCTTTGCTAAATCATTTTAACCCCAAATGATACCAAGCAAAAATCCAGCAAGCTCTATTTCACCGATTTTAATGTTCCATTTTCAGAGAATGACATCACAGGAAGAAAGGCAAATTTATTGTAGTATGGGAGGGGAAATTGTATAACAACAAATAAAGAGCTACTTTTTTTGCTCTTTGGGAATGCAGCAGTTATAAGAGGAACAATCTCATTTCAGAGAGGACCTTGCTATGTTTCACAGTACATCCAGGCAAGTCAACCTTAGCCCTACAGCTATAAGCAGGACACTGAGCAAGAGGATGCTTTCTTTCATAAGGCAGAAAGCCCTGGCAAAAAAGAATGTGGCAACTCAGACACAATGTCCTCCTAAAAATGTGGTGGTTAAGGTCTCTAGCATTGCATGAATGTCTGAAGTCTGTGACTGCTGTTGAAAGGGGGCAGGGATTCAACCTGCATGAAATGTGAGGAGGGGGATGATCTGCTCAGTATGGTGATAATCTCAAGGAAGAGGTGGAGAGATTAAGGAGTATCAGAGAGTGCCAGCAGGAGATAAAGCAGGTGGAAAAACTCTCTGTTGAATTTGCAAGAAAGACACTGGGGTGATTCCTTCCCAAAACAGTGATGGACCCATTGTCAAGCAAAGAGAGGCAATATAAGGGAGTGGAAAATCCAGCTTGGCACCACAGGCAACCCCATCCCAACCTACTTCTCTTGACCATGGGGCAGTTTCCTCAGCACCAGGCTTGATGGCTGCACATGGGTCTTGCCTGTCTCAGAGGGGTAAATGGATCCTAGTCCAGGAGCTGTCAAGGCTTGCTGGGAGGGCTTTAAACTAGATATGAAGGGGGAAGGGGATAAAACCAGGCCTGCTAGAGATAAGCCTACAGGAATGACGATGGTACTAGGGATGAGGCAAGGAGCTTAGCTAAAGTGTCTCTATATCAATGCACACAGCATGGGCAACAAACAGGAGGAGCTGGAAGCTGCTGTGTGGCAATCAAATTATGACTTAGTTGCCTGAACAGAATCATGGTGGGATTGCTTCCAGACTGGAATGCTACAACGGATGGCCACAGCTCTTCAGAAGGGACGGGATTGGAAGGAACAATGGTGGTGTGGTTCTCTATGTTAGTAAGGGCTTTGCCATTGTTGATCTTGGGGCTCGAATGATAAGGTTGAACCTCTATGGGTAAGGATTAGGAGGAGGGCCAACACGGCGGACATCCTGGCGGAGGTCTGTTGGGCAGTCACCAGCCCTTGTTCTCATGAGGGTCTTAACTGACACATGCTGAAAATGCAAGAGTGTATTGAAGATAACTTCCTGATGCAGTTTGTTAGAGAGCCTAGCAGTGGAGGTGCTGTTCACATGATTGGTTGGAGATGTGGAAGTAAGGACCTGACTTGGGCAGAGTGACCATGAAATGGTAGAGTTCTTGATTCTTGATGAAGTCAGGAGGGAGGCAGCAAAACTGCTGCCTTGAGCTTCTGGAGGTTGGACTTTGAGCTGTTCAGGATGCTCATAGTGAGGCTTCCTTGGGATTCAGTTCTGAAGGTTAAAGGGGTCCAGGAAGGCTGGTCACTCCTCAAGATCAGCCTTAAGCACTGGAATAGATAGGCCAATGGCATCCCTACAAGACATTGAGGCCCTGGAGTGTGTCCCAAGAAGGGGAACAAAGTTGGTGAAAGATCTGGAGAACAGGCCTTACGAGGAGTGGCAGGGGGAGCTGTGATTGTTCAGTTTGGAGAAGTGGAGGCTCAGGGGTGACCTTATTGCTCTCTAGAACTATCTGAAGGGAGGTTGTGGCAAGGTGGGTGGGGGTCAGCTCTTCTCCCATGTAACTAGCAATAGGATGAGAGGAAATGGCTGCAAGTTGAGGCAGAAGAAATTCAGATTGGACGTTAGGAAATAATTTTTCTCTGAGAGAGCGCTGTGGTGCTGGAATGGGCTTTCCAGGAATGTGGTAGAGTTATCATCCCTGCAGATGTTCAAGAAATGTTTAGATGTGGTACTGAGGGACATGGTTTGGTGGGAACTATTGGTCACAGGTGTCTGGCTGGACTGGATGATTTTAGAGATCTTTTCCAACCTTGGCGATTCTATGATTCTAAAATGTTAAGTACTAACCTTGGTTTCCAAGTCTGTCCTAATTAATGCAGTCTGAATAAATTAACTCAGAACTAAATCAGTGGGAAGAGTAACTGCACTGATTAGAGAGAAGGAAATGAAACTTTTTTCATCACCATTTCTACATTAAAAAAGTATCTTTCTTCCTGTTGAAAGAAATGGGCTTTCTTGTGAAACTGTCCTGGCATGGCAGGAAAGCGGACACCCCTATTACCTAGATGGAATCTCTTCTATTGAGAAAAGAGAAAGGAATTCTCTCAGAAATTTTAATTCTGACATTCAGCTGCCCTTGGCTTCTAAGGGTTAAAACTTGGATAATGGAAAGGTACTTGAAAGATAAGAAAAAACCTGCTTTAAATCTGTGCGAGGTGCAATGTTTCTAGGGCTAGTACATTCAAACATAGTTGAATCCTACTTCAGTAATCCATTTAGAAAGCCACAAGCGCCTCCAGAAGGATATACTGTTAACACTAGTTGATAGTGATAGGACAAGGGGGAATGGTTTTAGACTAAGACAGGAGAGAGAGATTCAGATTAGATGTTAGGAGGAAGTTTTTCACTCAGAGGGTGGTGACACACTGCAACAGGCTGCCCAGAGAGGTTGTGGATGTCCCATCCCTGGCGGCATTCAAGGCAAGGCTGGGTGTAGCTCTGGGCAGCCTGCTCCAGTGGTTGGTGACCCTACTCATAACATGTGGGTTGAAACTAGACGATCTTTGAGGTCCTTTTTGAACCAGGCCATTCTATAATTTTATTCGTTGAGCGGTCTTGGTCCTTTGCAGTTTCCTGATAACCGCTGCACTGAACTTAGATACTAAACATGGTCTGAAGAGGTTGAAGCATTTGAAAACAGCACACCCAGGGAAGCGAAAAGATTGATCAGTTAGTACTATAAGTACTGGTTTTACTTGATGACACTGCTCAAAACCTACTTGGTCAAAAGGTTCTGAATATTTCTATCTTTTCATCCAAGTACACCTGGGAAAGCAAATAGGTTTTAGGAGGGTGACACTGATCTATCTGTTGAAGCTTTTGGCTGGAGGTACACAACTTAAAATTTATAGCTTCACCTAGTTGAAACTAGCTAAACAACAAACAAAAAGTCTGAAAATATTGAAACTGATACGTTTTCCTTTGTGCTAAGACAAGGAACTCAAATATGGGTACTGCACATATAGTTGGTGGGGAAATGTAACACATACTTAATTACAGAATTTTTCTGGCTAATACAAGAAGATAAATGCATCAGCTGTGTACTTTTTTCCACCTGGATAAGTGTGTTAGCAGCTGTTCTGTTTGTACCTTTCACAGAAACACTATCAGTCAAAACAAGGGACGTAGTCACTGGGGACTGTCTTCATACTACGAAAGGCCTTCTGAGTACACAGCATGGAAGGAAGCATCTGAGCTATCAGATGCTGTTTGAAGACTGCAAGAGTAGTCAGAGAGTCTGTAGGGACAATGCAGCATGTACAGCATTGTGTTTAGTACATTAGAAGTACAGGCAAGAAAATAAACATATTTCTTAGTCCTTGTCAGAATGTCCCCAAAGAGTGAGACAGATTTCTGTTTATGCAGTGCTGTTGAGTTCAGAGTGACTATCATAAAAGGAAATTGTGGTCAGCACTCAAGGGCTGTGACAAAGGTTGGAATGGACATATTTCAGTTAATTGGTCAACACTAATAGGCTCTGCAGGAAGAAATTGCATTGTAGACCTGACTATAAACACCTTAAAGATAAGAAAATGAAGAAAATAGGGATAGACGTACAAAGCTACTACTTTAAGTGGTGTTGGTTATAATGTATGCATTTCAGAGAAAAATAAAATTGTGAACCACCTAGAAGATTTCCTGTTGGCAAAAGGGTCAAAGTAGGACATTCAGAAATAAACCCTGACATTTGTGGGCAAAGGAAAAGGTGGAAAAGGAAGGGCAACTAATGCCATCTACCTGGACATTTCAGGCATGGCATCTGAAATGGTCCCACACTACATTCTTATCTCTAAGTTGGAGAAAGATGGGTTGAAAGACTGGATTATTTGGTGGATAAGGAATTGGTTAGATGGACACAGGCTAAGGGTTATTGTCAGTGGTTGTATCTCCAGGTGGAGACTAGTGATGAGTGGTGCTTGGAGCCCAAAAGGCCAGCTGTATCCTGGACTTCATCAAAAGTGGTGGGAACAACAAGGAGAGGAAAGGGAGGTGACTGTCCCCCTCTCTTCTGCCTTTGTGAGGCCCCATCTAGTGTACTGCATCCAGATCTGGGGCATCCAGCACAAGGATGATGTGGAGCTGCTGGAGGAGCGCCACAAGGATGATTAGAGTGCTGGAGCGCCTATCTGATGAAGAAAGGCTGAAGGAGCTGGGTTTGTTCAGTCTGAAGAGGAGAAGGCTCCATGGAGACTTCATTGTGGACTTCCAGTACTTTAGAGATCTTTATAATCAGGAGAGAGACAGACTTTTTACATGGCCTGACTGTGATAGGACAAGGGGAAATGGTTTTAAACTAGGAGAGATTTAGATGAGCTAAGTGGGGGAAATTTTTCACTGAGAGGGCGGTGAAGCAGTGGAAGACATAGGCCAGAGAAGTTGTGGATTCCCCATTCCTGGAGTCATTCAAGACGAGGATGGATGTGGCTCTGGGAAGCCCGATCTCATGCCTGATACAGTGGTTGGCAACCCAGCCCACCACAGCTGGGTTGCCAGTTCCACGTGGAACTCAATGATCTTTAAGGTCCTTTCCAACACAAGAAGTTCTATCATTGTAGGATTCCGTGATCTTAACAGGTAAAAAATACATAACCATTAAATCCCTGCTTTAGTCATATCCATGACTATCCATGCATTTTACCCTCTATATCTAATGTCAGTGTGAGCTGAACTGAACCATCATGTTGAGAGAAATAGGAAGAGAAAGAAAATCTGTAAGACAAAAAAACTGCTAAAATAATCTCAGATTTTTTTCACCTAGGTCAGAGTCATAATCAAGTCTTTGACTTGGACATGGGCCATGACCTAGTGTCAGTGTTTTTGGTGAGAAACTATTTTCCAGTGAACATTTTTAAAGACATTTGCAGCAATTGCCTTAGATGCATTTAAGTAACAGTTGTGCTTCATTAAAAACATAATATTCTAGCAAGAAACAGTTTCAGTGGATAATTTTTAACCAGTTTTATGTTCCTGCACACACAAAAATGCATATTTACTTTAAAGTCTTTAAAAGAGACAAAAAAGCATATTTGCTTTAAAGTCTTTAAAAGAGAAGGATGTTTATACCATCTGTAGTAATACACTCCCAGAATAACATGTTGTCCTTGTCCTAAATAAAATTAATACTAAAACATCTTTCTCTTGCCAAAGCACTTTCATATGGCCTAATTAAAAAAGAAAAAAAAGGTAATAAAAAATGAATACTTGAATCTGCATGGATACATCTATCTATAATGATGTCTCAGTTTTATTCCCAACTACAAGCTCATTAATATCAAAGACAATTGTGAGAAACTCCGATGAGACTATATCATTTGGGATCCTAAGATTGAAAGCAGCACCCTTGCTATCAACAGAAATTCACTTATTCAAAAGCTCACTGTAAGCATTGATATAACCCTTGCTGAAAGCTATAAGTAATGTTTCACTCACAGGATCTAGATCTGAAATATAACATAGACCAGCCATACAGTTTCATGACAAACTGAAGAAAAGAGAATGGATGGAGGGCAATAGATTCACTCTCAAAAGCATTACATATTTTCAATATTTCTGGTCACTGGAGCAGGATGTGGGTTGCAAAAGAGAGTATATGAAGAGGAAGAAGCTGTGTGCTGGACACCTTTTGTATTCCTCCCCAGTGAAAGACAGTTTGTGTATGTGTCATTTCTGAGCAGATGCTACCATAAATGCAAAATCTAAGGCATGCTAGGAGAGGCATTTATTTTATTTGCGTACTTAAGGGGAAGTTTTTGCCCCCTGGATCCGGAGGTGAGAGGACATCCATGAAGCAATGGATGCTGGCAGTTTACAGCAGCTCTGAAACATTCAACATGATTTTCTCCAAGCTCCTTTTCAGTAAATTATAAATCATTTGATTTTGAAAATTCACTAGTCTTCATCTTTCTTACCCACTCAGTGACAAACATTGCTAGAATGACCTGGAATTAAAGAATTATCCTAAGAAATAACATTTATTTACATGAGTATGTGCATGGATGGTATCTGTGACAAGTGAAATTTTCTTTACTACCAATTCCCCAAATTGGGCTAATTATTATTATATTTATATCACTCATTCAGAGTGCTATCACCTAAGTTAGTAAGTCTGGTATGGGGATTCAAAATCAAAGTTTGTTATGGCTCGTTAACTGAGTGATCTGGACAGCTGAAATGCATCTGTGTCTTTAGAGGTGACTTTTGGTAGGTTTAGATGCATTATCTTTGTGAACCTGGTTTTAGATGTTCAAAATCTATCTCAGTAAGGTTGTAGAAGGTACTCAGATAAGATTCTATTCTTGAAACACTCAGTAAAACAGAAATTTTGTTTATTCAAACAGACTGAATTCAGTTGATCAGTAGCATAGGGAAACTTTGATACACATTGCCATAAATCTCACTGGAATTACCACTTGTTAGTTGTCCATATGGCATGAAATTGCCCAATGTGCAGCTATTCATAGATCGAGATCTGGTAAGAGGGATGACTAACTGACTGAGAAAGACAGTGACTTCGCTCATAAGCAAAATGAGTATCTGTGCCAGTCATTTCCATGATCCACCCCTCCCCCAATAAATTATATCTGTCTAGCGAATCTAAAGGAGTGATTCACGGTTTTACATATGCCATATTATCACCCATGAGTTCTAACTGTTGTCATGCATTATGTAAGCAGATCACCTAGGCTGCTCTGATTTCTCCAGTAAATCTTTTTTGTTGTGTGGACAGATTTTAATTCAACATCTTTGCACAATTCATAGCCCAGAAAATCCTCTCTAAAGCAATAATCCTTTTTACTGTGTATGACAGAAACACAAAACCAGCTCCCTTTCTTCCATGTGACATTTTTTTTCTTTCTTCTATGTTTTTCCTATTGATTTCCTGAGTCTGCTTCCAACTATTTAAAAAAAAACCTCTTGGTAATGTGGCTCAGTGATATCACTAACTTCTTGGATGAAAGTAAGGGAGGAAAAAAAAAATAGCAATGCCCACTCCTCTGGGTTGAAGCAACTGGTGTGGGAATAAGAGTCAGAAAACACCTGGTGGACTGTCAAGACAACCTCTCTCTATAATTGTTCTTGCATAGAAAGAAAAAGGAAAAATAACTCTTTGTTTCCATACTTCATACAGCTGTAAATGCACAGAACTGAGTTATAAATTTAAAGGAAATGGAGACCATACCTGAGCAGATGATACAGAATGGTGTAAGGTGTTCAGTGTTTCCACAATATGGTCTGTGCTAAGTGAAAATAAAAATGATTTGCTGTTTTTTTTCTTTCCTAAGGCTTGTCATAACTTCTTGCTTACAAGCACTTGTATTGAACCGAATGAGGACAAGAATAATACAGCAAGGGCTCAAAATTCACTTTCAGTTTCCTTCAAAACAGACAGAACACTGCTGCCTTTAGTATTCTAACAATTCTTCAGGAGTATTAAAAGCATAATAAATTCTGTCCCATCACATTGGAGTCTGTGTGTTTCTCTTCAGTGTACCACTGCCTGAGCTCAGCTCACTATCTTCTGGAAAGCAGCTGATGTCACAAATATGCTCAACACTTACTCTTTTTCCTGTATATTTAATGTGATTGGGATGTAAACAAGCACTGTATCAAACTATACAGGCTTCTCTTTGAGCAGTGATGTTTGACATTAAATTAAGACTTCTCTTTTTTTGTGACCTCATGCCTAACTCATCCCACAGCAGAAGAAATGGATGCTTCAGCTGATGACAGGGCACAGGGAATTTGCCAAAAGGACATCACCAACCTCCTGTGGCAACTCACAATCAAACCTGACGATTCACAGAAAACAAACACCTCTGTTTCCTAAAATGTTAAGATTTTATTATCAGATCTAACATTTGACAGAACACAACAATTTTACAGTGACTGCTTTGAACACTGAGCCCAGACTTCCAGCACAGTCAAACCTAACCTCTATGGGTAATAACAGTACATTGATTCTGTGATTTCTATTCACTTAGCTGTCCTCTGTCAGGATGTGAGGACTCACATGTTTAATATGTTTTGTTACTTGAAAAATTGCCTGACCAAAGAGCTGGTCACAACCTGATATTTCAAAAGACCTTGTTTCAACTACTCTCTTCACAGGTGCCAAACACTCATGCTCTTTTTGACTTTTCTTTCCTGAAGGGATCTGATGATTGGGCTGAAACACATGGAGGTGTGGATCACTTTGATATTGCAAAAGGCGGAGTTGTGGCTTGCAGTGCCAGCACTTTAGATGCTTCCCACAAACCGGGTGTGGATCTCATGCAGTAACTGGTATGAGACCTCCTTTTGGCATGCTCAAGTCTGCATGAGCATGTTGTCAGTTGGCAGTCCCACAGCTGAAGGAAGGCACAGCTTGCTAAAATAACATATTTTTAAGGACAGCTGACTTCAAAAAAGATGGGGACTAGCTTCATGCCCTGTTAGGTAAGAGGATGTAAAGGATCTTGTTCTCTTCACAGTCAAAGCAGCTTGCCAGTGGTATTAATGGAAGCAGAAATGCTGTGAACCTACTTCCTAACAATTTCTTCAAGTAAGTGATTATGCCATCATCTGCATGCTTGTGTACAAAGTGTACAGTCAGAAACATACTAAATCATACTAAGATTTTAGCTATTGCTATACCCTTCCTAATCTTGTAAGCTTTCCTTCTACTTTGATGTAGCTAGTACAGTCTCAGTGTAGGTGGATGGGACTTTCTCAAGTAATAAAGGAAGATGAAGAGATACCTTTGTTAAAAAAAAATTCTCCTTTATTTCCACCCCCTCAGTATTACCAGCAGTGAGTAGGTCAGATCAGAACACCTAATTTTCCTTTGTTCTTTATTATATAAACTGAGTTCAAAGAAAAAAGTCCTTTCATTACACACAGGTTTCTGTGTTCTCAAAGGCAGCAATATCACATAGCACTTAAAAGCAGATAAGCTACTGAATCTGACAGGATGACTCACATGCGATAAATTAGTCAGGTTAAGGGCAACTCGTTGCTCAATAGGTCATTCTTTCTCACCTTCCCAGAACAGGTTGGGGTTTTAATTTTTCTCTCATGATGGAAAATCTTGATTTTAGAGGCTCATTTAAACCAAATTCTTTCTGCACAAAAAGAAGTCAGAAAGTGCTTTCTATTCCATCTGCAATCAGTTCAGAGACAGAAAAAAACAGTGAACATCCCTAAGTGCATAAATGCACTTAGTATAATGATCATGCAAATTCAGAAAGATGAGGAAAAGGCTGCAGCATTTCTTTTTGTAAAACTGTAGGATTACTCCATGCTAAATTTGTGATTTACAGGGAGGATCTGATAGCTGAGGTCTAAATGGCTGCTGCTGGCAGTCTGAGATGAGACGGTAACCAGTAATGGCATATGTGGCAAAGAGTAAACAGCAAAGAATTACTGTGCTATCTATTCTGGTATAAAATAAAAAAGTCTCTTCTGTAGACAACTGATAGATGAAAAAGATACAAACTAAATCTCACTTCTGTGATTCAGAACTCTCCTTGCTACCCAGGCTTCATTTTCAGTGTTTGGGAGCTCTGACAGTCATTTGGGTAAAGAAAAATGCACTCTTCAATTATCTGCCAGTGTCTGACAGAGAAGAACACAGAGTTAATAATGAGCATTATATCTATTTTTTGAATCAGTGATTCAGAATGCCTTATTCTGAATTCTGCACTCAGGTCTTGATGAAGTGAATGCTCCCACAAAAAGACATCAGAAAACTGATGTATAAAACCAAGAAGCATATGCAGAAGGAAGTTAGCCACTCGGTGCAATGTTTAATTAAAAACAAAATGAAAGAAAAAAAAATAAAAAACCTTTATTCATGGAGGGTGATTTAATTTCAATGTGCAGGTTACATATCCTACAGAGAATTAAGAATTACAAGAAAGACTATATGCCAGCCATGAAGGCTTTAAGTAGCTTTGCTGAGCAAGCTGCAGACTGTTGTCTTCCAGTCATGTTTACTACCATATCTTTTATGACATTCGTACATGAGTTAGGGCACGATCCTCTGGATCAGAGCCATGAATGGGGATTTTGACCAGTGATGCTCAGGACCTGTTTCAGCTCCAGTTTCACGTAAGGAAGAACAGATGAGCAGGTGAGGTACTTATTGTTAGACAGCAACATGCTGAAAGTGGCGGAAGTCTAGTCCTCTGACTGAAAAGCACACAGATGTTAAACAATCTGGATTTGTGAGTGTGTATCAAACGGAAGCAAGTTTGGTTACTGATCAGAGGACAGCTCTGCAACAGACCGCTGGCATACTTCACTCCACGTGGAATTTGAAACAAAGCACACAGACTCATGAAGCCTATGTGATTCTGGGGCCCTCATTTCAAAGATATTCTGTGTAACAACGGACAGAGCAGGAAGGTCTCTTTAATCTCCAATGAAATGGGGATTCTCACTTCGATGGCACCATGGTGCTATGAAAACATCATGGATAAATGAGGACTGGCAGTGGTGATGTTGTTTCTGCGGTGAAGTTTTGAGTCAAATTCTTGTGGATTAATACTTAAAATTGCTGAAGAAAACTTGTTATATCTATCCACGCACATGTGAGCATAGTTTTTTCACATACTGGTGTCTCCGTATTATTTTCCACAAAAGCACACTTAAAACAGGAGTTACTTGGCTGCCTGCTCCATTCACAGCAAGCAAGTCTAATGCCTGAGAAGCTGAACCACTAGGCAATTAAGACAGTTTGTCAATATCTTCCTTGCTGTTTTAATGATAGGAAATTATGCTGGTAAATTTTCATTGGTTCTGTGGATTAGTATATTTTTACAGTCAATAAAGAGGGAGGTATTCTCCTTTCCAATACTGCTCTAACTTTGGCTAGGGCTGATTTTTATTGATATTCTACATCCATTGTTGTGTTTTCCTTTAAGAAGTGCTCAGACTAACTAATTTCTCTCATTTTATGGATGGTAACTACATCCAAATACCGATGTTCAACCACTAAGTGTGAAGATCTCATGAACTAGAATTTATAGGATGAAGTTAGCACCAAGCAGATGTTAAGTGAACGCAGCTTGGAGTTTGATCAACATTTTGCTGAATTCTCTGCTGTACCAACAACACAAAAGAGGATTTTTGGTAGTTGCAAAGACGCTGCTATGTGCTTATCACTCAAGTAAGTGTACTGTCAGGAGTCAGTGACCAGACCTTTTCCTGGAAGGCAGAAAAGCTTCTAGTTTATGCACAGATATGAAAAGGGGCAAATAAGCTGTAAATGTTATTTTTTCTTCTCTGTTTCCTCTGGGACTGAAAGAATATGCTGAACATTTCTCCCTCTTTCCTTATACATCCTGCCATATGGAGAGAAGAACAGAGAATGAATCACTGACTCTACATAGAGTAGGATGAAGGGGGAAAGGTACAGAATAGAGAGGAATTATAATGTTAGCACAGACCTGAAATTCCCCCAGACAGTTCCAAAAAGCAGTCTGGCCAATGACCTCAACTCAGAAAGGCTTCATATCCTTAAAAAGCACAGGGAAGATGAGTGGAGAGTAGATTAAGTGCACAGTCTCTGAACCACTTCCCACTGTCTGGATAGCATCTGAGTCCTCTGCACCCCTTCACTCACACATTCTGGTCAAGAACTTCTGTCATCTGGTGCATCTTCCCCAAATCTGTCTGCTTCTGTGAGTCACCGTTTCAATCAGACCTGTGCACTTCCTCCCTTTTAGTGACTCTCTCTGTATTATTAATTTCGTAATAATGCTAATGTTTTATTTAGCTATGGAAAGGAACCACAATACCATCTGAGCAAATGAGTCTAGACAGCAAAGTTGTCGAGTTCAGTTACATTTCAGGAGCACTCAGACTGGAGCTGACTGAATGGCCTCTAACATTCACAACACAGTCAGAAGATCTGATGATGCCATTTCAGGAGCAAGCCCAGCATGGCATAGTGGCACGTACATAACAGCATCTGGTCAAGAAACACTGTCTCTGTCATCTCTCAAAAGGTTGATCCAAAAGGAGATCTGAAATTTTCTTAAGGCCTAGAGGAAGAAAAGCCATCTTTATTCTTTCCTTTTCATGCTAAAAAAAACAAACAAAAAAACCAACAAAAAACACTGTAAAATTAATATATATATATATCAATATAAATGTGAAATGTATTTTGTCTGAGTAAATAATAAGCCTTATAACAATCCTGGAACACAAATAATTGAAGCTTTTTCAGTGATTCTAGAAACTGAAGGAGAAGGAAAAAACAAAGAAAGAAACAAACAAAAACAGACAATGAGTGAATCCCCCTAAAATATGAAATAAATCTTCTGTAAGATTTCCATTTCAAATGCATAGGGTATCAGAATCTAGTATGCTAGTTAAAAGCTTAACTAAGCATGATGATCTAAGCACCAAAGGACAAAACAACATGCATGCCACAGTCTGAAAAGGATTTCGATTGCTGAAGAGCAGTTCATGTGTTTGTCTGAATTTGCTGAAGCAGCTTCAGATATGTCCATCCTTTCATAAAAGTAAATCTTTACAACTTTAGTGCTTAAAGGGTTTAGACAGTGTCCTGCCATGCCATCTGGTGCTAGCTCTTTGTTCAGGCAGAGCACTTGCCATGTATTCAGGAAGTGCTCTTAGACAAGTATAGGATGCACTGCACTCAGTAGTCTAAAGTATGATCAATAAAATTGACTAAGCATCTGTAACAAAGAACCATAAAGCCAATCTTGCATGCTACCACCTTAATATGACAAGGTGATATACTACTTTTGTGCTTCTGTGTGATTAGGAGCTTTTGCAGTGAAAGCCATAACTTCACTCTCTTGTTTTAAATTTGAAGTTACGCTTGCACATTATTAAGTGTGAAGCATCAGTCAGCTCCTGGATCTACAAGGACTTTAACTGAGAAAATTTTTAATTAAGAAAGCATTAGAGGTCAGCACTTCGCACTTCCATTTCATTGGCTTTTTGAGCACTCCATTCCCTGCTGGGTAATACTGGCACATAATTTATAAACTTTTCCTTCTATCATATTCTGCTCAAAACATCCTGTTAATATACCGCCAGGAATATCTGCTACCTTACATGGAAATGAGGATTATAAATTCCAGAACTGATGCAAGAAAATCTCAAATATATTTGGATATCTCAGTCACATGACAAATCCTCTGTAACTACGTACCTCTATCTGCATGAAATTATACATGCCATGTGAAGAAGTGCTGAAGACATCATTCTCAGCTCTGATTTAGAACCTATTCCTCGAAACAGCTGCTATACTTCTTGATATATCTTTATCATTAACTTACCAAGACATCAATGAATAAGTATTTCAGTACATAAATTCTGCCTGTTTCCCATGTGAATTCAAAGTCCCTTTACACCACTGGTGAGACTGAAAATTTTAAAGCAAAAGGAAAACAGTGAAAAGAAAGCAAGTCAGTGAGCTATTCAGGCTGACTAGAATAAAGAAATCTCAAAACACCTACGATGTTGGACTGTTCCCTCCAGTTCAAGCCTAGAGAATCAAATTCTTCACACAGCAAAGCCATTCATTATTTGGAAATGGTATCTAAAACAGAGTCACAATGACAGAATCAAGCCACAGTGGCAATAATAACTAACTTCAGCAAAAAATTGCACAAGAAAGAGAAACACTGCCAAGAAGAATTGAATATGTTCCTTTTTCTAAAACTTGACAATAGGAATTTTTCATTATCTTAATAAATATCTAATACCCCAAAGCAAAACTCAGACATGAAAATCCAGGATTTCATGAACAGTAGTGGTGGAGTAACATGCTGAACCTTCTTCGTATTTAAAATATTAATGAAGATGGGAGCAAAATGCTGCTAGCTGCCTGATATGTAAGAAAAGAAACATGTTCACTGTAGTTTGAGGAAAACCTGCTCTGGGAATAGGCAGAGCGAGAAATGAGAGCACAGGACTTGTACCCAACTCTTTCTTTCCCAAGTGCAGTTCTCAGATCCCCTCTCAGAAGTCTGATACCAGCACTTCAGCTGCTCCTGTGAAGCAGTGCTTCTCCATCCTCAGTCATTACTGTACTGGCCACACATGGAGCCCTTCATCACTCTACACACAGCTCAGCAGAGCTGAGAATGCAGCCAAGAAAGTCAGCAAATGGTGGGGTTAAATCAGAAGGTGACTGATGGCATCATTGGCATCAACTTGCCATCAACTACAGTCTGTGCGATCTCTGTTTTCTAATCGGTGAAATCATGGGAAGATAACTTCCACAGACTTCTGTTTTGTGAAAAGGTACTTTATTTCAAGAAGATAATGGCTTCAGACTTCTCTAGTAGTCTGAGTATCACATTCAGTATGGATGCACAGAAATAAATTGCAAGTCATCTTTACTATCTGCTGAGAAAGGCATGAGTCCATGCAGAACTTAACTAAGTCCTGATCTGTCCAGATGGGATCAGACACTGTACTTCCTTTTTGGTTTAAAAGCCAGTGAATGAGGCTGTTTTTTTATGACTCAATACCTTTCACTTCAAAGCTGCTGACCAAAGAGACCAGGTGCCCTGCAGCTAGATCCCAAAGTTTCCACACTGAGTCTGTGCCCACAGTCCTGTTTTTTCTCTTTGGTTTTGGTGCTCTCCTGGCAGGTCTTGAGGTGCCTTGCTGAAGGGGCTCAGTAACACCACACCGTGGAGCATTCCCTTGCACGGCTCATCAGGTGTTCACCCTGGAGTACCATGCTAACCTCCTGACAACTTCATCTGTCTCAGTTTCTTCAGGACACATTCTGGACCCTGGCAGACTCCAGCTTGTGGCATTTATCCCCAGGACATGTTTAGCTGCTGCTACCAAATCAGATAGCATTAGACTGAATGGGTCCCTGCCCAGTCTATACTGTGCTGCTTTCATCTTCTGTAGGACAAGGTGACCTTGTACACTGGGTATGCACCAGTCTGAAATCACCCACAACTTGTATTTGTGGCTTGACAGGAAAGGCATTTTATATGTTCAGATTTCTCAGGAGACATTTAAGTGTCTCAATCTCATAAGCATTATTGATTTTGTGGGAATTCTTCAGTCCCAGAAGACAGAAAAGTGAGATCATGCACAATTTCTATGTGACAAAAGAAATCCACCATTTGCATTGCATTTAAAATGGATAATATTAAACAGTGAGAACTACAGGCATAGAAAGATTTCTTTCTTTTAATTCTGGTGAAATAACTAAGTTGATATGTGGAATTCATGATCTCAAGTAACCTGCTACTTGCTTTTTCCCATAAACCCTGATTATAGTTATGCAAGCAGTCAGCAGCACTATTTCTTCTCCTGGAAGTCAATCACAGTACTTAAAACACATGGTATTTTTACTGCTTCATAGAACTGAGATTAAAAGGACAACACTGCAAAAAACTCTGAGATCATGCAACACTGAAGCAGGCAGACATTGTGAGCTATTCCTCAGAATCCTACCAAGTTTATCCCGAAGGGCTGAAGCAATCCCCGTTTAATTTAGGAGAGCCACTAGGTGTCCCTGCTAACCTGCAGCAGCAGCACACTTCTAACGCTTCATAAACCTGTCCAAAGAAAATACAGTGCTACCAAATCAGACAACTGCACTTCACAGCATTACCTGCCCAGCTGTGCATCACTTCGGCCCCCCGTCCATCATTTTTCCCCTGCAGTCATTCAGGGATGTGCTACCTGCAGGCAAGGTCAGTACTAGTCAACTACACTGCTTCCTGCTCATTAAAATAAATAAATAAATAAATAAAAAGTTATGTCCTTGGCAAATGCTTCTTGAGACTGCAGGCTTTCTGAGACCACACAATCCTCAATCAAAAGCCAGGAAGTATTCTGTGGTTTCCATCACACTGGGTGCAACAAGCTGAATAATGCAACACTTATTGAAAAGGGCACAAATGTACTTTTAGTACAGTCTGGTTAAGATGAATATAACAAGGAACATGTAAAGGAGCTGTAAAAAGCTTGAGCCATGTAACTTTCAAAGACTGTTTTCACTTTCAAACAAACAATTTTTATTACTGGCATTACTGGAAGCATTGCTCATCCAGTTCACCAGTCTACTCCCACGGAACAGGAGGAATGCCTCAATACCAACCCCGCTATTCTATGGGTCTATGGTTCTTCTGGTACAGTAAGAAAAATCATGATGATTATTTTTTTTAACACAGTGTTGTCAACTTCATGCTGTACCAGTTGTTTCTCTCTAGCTTGCTTTTTATAAACTACAGCTTCACAAAAATAAGTATTTCATTCTCAGATGGCATTGTGTCTATTTTTGCCCTAGTAAAGAACTACTTCATTCCTTTCTGAGATACAAAACAAAACAAAAGGAAAAAAAGAAATAAAATCTATCCAACTCCAAAATCTGTGGCATTTTGACTGATGCCCAAAATGTCTAGGCACTGCCTCACTGGAATTAGAATCTCACTATATCCTGCTTCTATGAGCTGGGATTTCTACAAGCTGGACTGCTTCCCTCTGTGATGCATCATTATCTCCACCTTGGTGAAAAGAGATGGCTTATTTTATAAGAATAATAAATCACATTACATTGTGATAGAAATAGCTGTGCCAGAATGATGAAGGCATGGAAAGGCATTGCAATATGACACAACAGGACTGTAGCTTCCACAAAGAAACAAAAGATATCAACAATGGGAAATTCTGCTTAAAGTTTTCTCCTTGCAGGGAATTTCAAAATACATGTGGCAAGAACCTTTATTCACATGTATATAGTCATTTGGTTTCTGGGTCAGGTCTTAGAAGATATTTGGTTCCTTTTTCCCTGCAGTGATGACGTTTACTTATATACTACTCTTAATCCAATGGAAAAGCCTCCTCATATGTACTAAGTCCTGGTTTTCACTCCTAGATCTGTGGAATTCAGTTTGAATTTGTCAAGATTCAACAACTGGCTCTTCCTGAGACATTACAACTCTTTAAGTCAGCAAACCAGAACAGTTTAGTGCCATGACTATAGAAGTAAAAAATTACAGATTTTCACTCAGTGAAAAAAAACTTACTTTTCATTACCCTCTTGCTGATCACAAGAGTGAAACGCAATGGAGGTAAGTGGTTACTGAATGCCTTAAGATTTTCAGTACTGACTTTTTGCAACACCCAGTTCTCAGACAAAAGAGGAATACTGAAATATTTAAGAAATTGCTATTTCTTGAGAAATTTTTCAACCACTGTCAGAGAAAATAAAGGAACAGTGGAGAACACATTCTTTCAAGCTCATCTTGACCTTGAATTCTTTAAATTGCTAGAACAAGGACACAGAGAGGATACATTACCCATCCAAAGTCGTCATCATCTTTCTGTGAATGCAGAGAGGGATTCTACTGATAAATCTTGATGACAGCAAGATTTTTGTCATCATAACTTTAACAATTTTAACCATTACCCCAGAACTACTATAATATTCTCAAAAAGCCCACGTGCTACAAATCTTCCTTCACACTTACAGTACTTTTCCTTCCATTAATTCTTTATCCTCTTTTGTATGGACTAATTATGCAAAATTGCATTACACACTTTAGTTACCAGGGGTTAACACAGTGTCATGGCCAGTTGGAATGTGCAGATCCTGATTACCATTTGTAACACAGAATGCTGTTGTAGACTGTTCTTTGTTTAAATCCGTGTCAAATGTATTATGATAGTAGTACCAAACAAGTGGGCCAGCCTCCCATCCTGGCCAGAGGTGTCATCTCTTTTCATTATTTACATTCCCTCATCAGGAATGCTGAGACATTTAGGAAGAACATTTTAATTGTACTATCAAATGCAAGTAAAATTCAAGTCATAGCATTTAAAAAGAATAATACAGTATGATAAAGAATAGAACGAAATCTCAACACACGGATGAGCACAAAGGTTAGCACAAAGCCTCACATGCTATCATGAATCCAGAAATCAACAGACTAACAAGCAGACTCTTGGGGAGTCAACTTTAACATTGCAAAGAAAACTGCTAGCACAATGTAGAGGAATTAGTTTAACAATGACCGGGCTCAGATGCATAGTTCCTAGCATCATGGCTTTTCTTCTTTAATATATATATATATATATATATATATTTTTTTTTTTTCCTTTGGTGCTCCAGTAAACAGGCACACAGCAAGACATGACTGACAGCCTCTCAGAGGTGTTGTGTTTCAAAGATCAGGCAGATTTCCATGGCCTTGAATGGAGCAGAGCTGTGGGAAGGGATCAAGCTCTAGCAAAGGACAGGTCACTGCCTGCAGGAGGCAATGTAAGAATGAAGCTGTATGATAAGCAACAGGAGAACAAAGTAGAAAAAAGGAAAGAAAAAAGAAAGGAATGGAGAAGGGGAAAAAGATAAAAGCAAAATCATAGTGACATAGGAGAAACTATTAAAAACAAACAAACAAAAAAACAATAAACAAAAAAAGAAACAAAAAAAAAAAAAAAACAACCAGAGAGACTGGAAAAAAACCAATGAGATGCTCTGTTTTTCTTAAAAGTTAAACAGGCCTAAGAGTTGAAAGATGCAAGATATTGTATTTTCCCAGGCTAAACACTTAAGTTATTACTTTGTTGGGAAAACAATTCCTATTATATACAACTCAATAGTAGCCTATGCATATCATAGCTAAATTAAACAAAAACAGGAAGAAAACTCTTAATGGCAGAGTGTTTGGGGCAAAGTCTATAATTTAGACAGCAGGAAGAATATGTTAATCCATTTCATTAAACAGCAAAACTTTCAAGTTTGGAAGGAGATGGAGCAAGGCCACTGGCATGTGCAGTAAGCTTTTTCAGCTCAGGAAGGGATTGGGGAAGTGCAGGTATGCACCTGGCCTCAGCCTCCTTCATTCTGTTCAGCACTGTTGGTGCAATGTGGGTGATGAAAGGGCCTCACCGGCTCCAAAAACCGTGCATATACCAATGGCACAGTGCTGCCAGCACAGGCAAAGGGAAGACTAGAAGCTTGTTGTTTTGTTCTGGCAGGAAGTAAGAATCCAGTGCTGCTCTTGCTTTTGCTGCATATAATTCTATAAGGCCTTTCTTATTAACATGAACGACATGTACTCAGATGTTTCTCATCTTCATGGCTTTGATCCTGTGAGAATGTGAAAACTGCACTGCAGCCAGAAGCATTCTTATGGGAAAAGTAAGGATTGCAATATTTATTGTTTGTTTTCACTGAAAATATTTCTCACTGTTTCTCATCATGCTGGCCGTCAGCAGGTCATAGTCAGAGTAGACAAGGGTGAGCAGTGAGAAAGAAATACATGGGAGGGGCTTATCATCCACAGACACCACAGTCAACCCATATGATGGCTCCTCATCACCAGTTTCCACTAAAACCACTAGAACTGACACACTGGACCCAGTTCTTGATGTAAGCTTGCTGGCTTTGGAGTCTCCCCAAAAAGCCTGCTGCTTCTATTGATAAGCAATTATCACTGGGATAAAAAGAGAGAAGATAAGGTCTTGGTCTATCATCCAGAAAGACAGTGACATTCACTCCCAGTGTTATCATAGTAGTTAATTCTGAGAAGCAAACACATGAGAAGTTAGATTGCTTGAACATATTTATCTAACATAATAAGGTGCCTGAATGCAAATTAAAGCACATCCATAAAGAAGGAAACACACTGTCACATTTTATTTGAGACAGCCAGCATGGCTTCACAATGGGCAGATTTTGCATGACCAATTTGGTGGCCTTCTATGATGGAGTGAGGGGCAATGGATGTCATCTACCTGGAATCCTGCAAAGCTTTGGACATGGTCCATCACCACATCCTTCTCTCTAAATTGGAGAGGTATGGATTTGAAAGATGGACTGTTCAATGGATTAAGAACTGGTTGGCTGGTTACAGCCAAAGGGTTGTGAACAATGGTTCTATGTCTGGGTGGAGGCCAGTTAAGAGTGGTGTCTTCCTAGGGTCAGTCTTGGGACCAGTGCTCTTCAAGATCTTCATCAGTGACATAGATGATGGAATTGAGTGCACCCTCAGCAAGTCTGCAGATGAGTCAGCAGTGTGCGCTCACAGCCCAGAGGGCCAACTATATCCTGAGCTATGTTAAAAAAGGTGTGGCCGGCAGGGAATGGAACGTGATTGTCCCCCTCTACTCAGCTCTTGTGAGGCCCCATCTGGAGTACTGCATCCAGACCTGGGACGCCAAGAACAAAAAAGATGCAGGGCTCTTAGAACAGGTCCAGAGGAGGGCCACTAAAATGATCAGAGGTCTGGAGCATCTCTTCTATGAGGAAAGGTTGAGGGAACTAGGTTTGTTTAGACTGCAGAAGAGAAGGCTCCTTGGAGACCTCATAGTCACCTTCCAGGACTTGAAGGGAATGCATAAACAGGAGGGGAAATGACAGTTTACATGGGTTGATAGTGATAGGACAAGTGGGAATGGTTTTCAACTAAGAAGGGATATTAAGTTTAGATATTAGAAGGAATTTTTTCAATCAGAGGGTGGAGACGCACTGGAACAGGTTGCCCAGAGATTGCAGATTCCTCATCCCTGGAGACAATCAAGGCAAGCCTGGATGTGGCTCTGAGCAGCCTGGTCTAACAGTTGTCAACCATGACCATGGCAGGGGATTTGAAAGTAGATGAACTTTGAGGTCCTTTTCTATCCAGGCCATTCTATGATTGTATGATTTTTGTGAACTTAATAGCAAAATTCCCCTGGGCTTTCTGAAAGTAGAGTCAAACTCCAAATTTTAAAATGGAGGTGGAACAAAACCAGATTGAGCACATGGTACAGGTCAATAAAAAGGATGGACAGAGAAAAAAAGATACAAAAAATTTACATGGATGAAGAAAAGTACTCATACAGTATATTCACAATTAAATATTTTATACAGCTCATACTTGAAAAACAACAGCAAGGTAGGAAGTTTGTAAAAATGACTCTGGAGATTTGGATTACATCAAAACTATGTCAAACAGTAGAAGTCCTCAACTCAGAAAGATTTTCAAGATTGAATTTAAGACAGTCATGAAGTGTTGCTGCAGAGCAGGGGAGGTTGAGATCAGATATTAGTTAAAAAATTCCTCTCTGAAGGAATGGTCAGGTGCTGGAACAGTCTTTACAGGGAGGTGGTGGAGTCACTGCCCCTGGAGGTGTTCATGAAACATGCAGGTGTTGTACTGAGGGATATGGTTTAGTGGGAAATACTGGTGACAAGTGAACAGTTGGACTGGAGGATCTTATAGATCTTTTCCAACCTTGCTGGTTCTATGATTCTATAACTGTAGTAAATGTATAATTATAATAGGAGACTTTGAAGTGATGATATTAGTGTGTATTCACTTTCTTGCTGTTTAAAATGCTTTATCTTCTTGTGTTTAATTCTCTGTAATTCCTCCAGAGAGATGTCACAATGGAGGATATACAAGATATGGCCCCATTTAATCTCCATTATCTTCAGAATGAAAACGCCCAAGTCCAAGTACAAACACAAAATGCTGCTATCAAATGAAAGAGGGAAAAACAGACCAAAAAAATCCCATTCAAACTAACCCCGAAATAAAACAGAGAACACCCAAATCTGCAGCTCAAAAATATAATCACAAGTTAGGCACCAACAGTCACCTGTAGTTATCAGGTGTTGCAGATAGGCTAAGCGTCCTTCTGAAAGGGTTAACTTAAGGCATGCAGAGCCCAAATCTACTGGTTTGCATTTACAGCCATGGTAAAGAGTTGCAGGACTTCACTCTAGCCAGCTTCTTTTCCTGATGGAATAATATGCATAATTTAGAAAAATGATTATGCCTTCTATTGAAGTTAATGAGTTAGTATAATCTAGCTAAACACTTGTTCTTGAGAGGTGTTGCCAGAAAATCTGCAGTTCAGGCAGCATTTCCTTACAGGCAAGGTCAGCAGAACTGAACAGCTACAGGCACGTGTGGGGGCATATGATCATGGAAAGCAGGTATCCCAGCATCCACCCTCTACACAGCTGTCACACAGATAGGCTTAGATTTATTGCTGTGCCACTTAATACAAATCTGCTTCTGTATCACTTTCATTATTTCAGTCAGGTTTTGCACTCCATGAATCATAAAATTAAGTCCACAGAAGGTGCTACATGCTATATAAAGAAATACCTAATTCATTGGCTGGAGGCTCTCATCTGTTCCAATATTTCCACAAATGCTTGCTTTGAGCTTTGCAAAATTGGGCATTTTTAGCTTGGGTAGGTGTTTTGAGTCTAACTGTATGACAACACAAAACCAGTTTTTCTCAGTACTAGCAGAATCTGTCCCATGCCATCTTTAGATCAGAGAAAACGACAGAACTGAAGTTACCCAGACAGCAAGATACTAAAAAGTCGTCACTTCCTGTGAATCTCTACTTTGGTGATGAAATCAAGTCCCTGAAATGACAAATCAGGAGTGTGCTCCGAGTGTGCTTACTGTAACAATACTTTAATGCTTGCTTCCCATGCTTTCACTTACACTCTCACATGCCTTTTGTGTCAGTCTGCAAACAAGAGCTGCTGCTGGTATTCCTCTCAGAGTACAGGCTGCAGATGCTAGAGTGCAAAATTTAGACAAGATGTTAGGAAAAAATTCTTTACTGAGAGGGTGGTGAGACTCTGTAACAGGTTGCCCAGAGAGATGGTGGATAGCACCTCTCTGGAAGCATTCAAGGACAGGCTGGATGGGGCTGTGGGCGACCTGGTCTAGAGAGTGGTGTCCCTGCCTATAGCAGGGTGTCTGAAAAACAGATGATCTTTAACGTCCTTTCCAACACAAGGCATTGTGTGATTCTATGATTATACACTGATATGAATTCAGGGAACAATATTCCCAGCTCATTGAAAATCAATGGGAGACCCACTGCATCCCAAAGAACTGCTCTGTCTACACTAGATAGGAAAAAAGCTCCTCTGCTATTTACTATCACAACAAAATATATTAAATTAGCATGTTCTGTTTTGTAAAAGAAATGATATTACCTTGCTGGGTTCCAGAAGTCCAAAGAAAGTGTTACCCTATGACCATGTTTTACCTTTATGTAATAAGGCTCAGTCAATTTGCAGCTAGTATCTCAATATCTTTGTAACCAATATGTTCATGTCAGCAATCAGATCCATGGATGTTTTTGTATTTAACAGGTATAATTTCCATGAATCACTAATTGAATAAGTAGGAGGACATAATATGTATTCAAAAAAATGAGGTGGTGCCCTTCAGAATCCAGGAGGGATTTCATCAGCACAAAGCAGCCTGCTTTTTTACTCTACAAAGCCAGGGGTTTTCTACCAATTAGGAATTTTAACGGTAATTTGGAATGCAGCTCTAGGAGGTCCCACTGGATTTTTGTTTCATGTTTCATGCTTTGTGAGAGCCATTAAAATAAAATAAAAAATAACTGTTTTAGCCAAGCTGTAACTTGGATGCCTGGCAAAAAAAGTGGTTTCTTACCCTGAGAAGCATCAGTCAGTTTAACTAACACATCCATTTCCCTTCCAACTCCCTAATTTAATACAAAGAGGTTGTGTGAAAATGCTCAGGATGTACATTATGCTGTCTTTTCAGTATTGGTATTCTTTCTTTCTGCTGCTCTTTGATTCATTCAAATTCTTGACAGGTGAAAGACAAATATTTTTCCCTATTACTATCAAATGTATTTGGAATTAGATGTTCTTAAAGGTCCATTCCAACCCAAACCATTCTATGATTTGTTCTACAGAAGTAAATAATTTTAAAGAGTATTGGTTTGTTCACACACTCAGAGCTTAGTAGTAGTCCTTGTCAACAAGAAAGAGTTAGGAACAACTGTAGAGCTGTTATTTTAGAGCTCTGTCAAGGGTAATTATCAGAAGGCATAATTTCAGTCATAAATTGCACACAAGATTCAATATTTTGATTTTACCCGAGATCCACATTTATTTCAATGGACTTTCATCTAAGTACCATAGTGACCCTCTTTATATCCTGGTTTGTGGACCAAATTCCATATTTGCCTAGTCATATACCCTTGAAAGGGATTGATCAGTTGTGACTCAGTGCCTTGTATACTGATAACTGTGGGTAACGGGCAAGTTTTTGTCTTTCAATACTTGCAGAGCAAGGACCAGCAGCAAATTCTCTTCTGCAATTATGTACATATTTCTGTTCTGCTCCCTCTTATTCACAGGTACTCCTTCTAACATCCCACACTGCTGAAGACATGCTATGCAAGCTATCTGCAAAACCTCAGCAACACATCTTAAGAAGAGGAGACTCTGTGGATATTTATTCTTCCACTCTGACAACATTTTTGTTGTGGGAAGGACACTTGTCCATTTGTAAGAGTATCTTGCAATGTTTGGGAAATAAGGAGGAATAGATGTTGCCAGTGGTATTTTTTACAAAAGGACAACTACAAATTCACCAACTATCTACAGTATGCTGCATACATCAGGTCATCATATTCAACACAAAGAGCTTTCCAATCAGCTGCATCTGTATCCAGTGCCTGGGATAGGGCTGCTTTGCAGTGAACCTCACTGTTTGCTTCTCAGACTGTACATTTTGCAGACAGTTTCAAGAAAGCAAAATGTAGAAGCAAACAAGTAAGTGTTTTTCCCACAGTATGGACTCAAGCTTTGCATGTTGTTTTGAGGCATCTTTCTTTCCAGATAACAAAGAGCTCCACATGATGTTCACCTCCAACACAGCACAGATAATGGCCAGCCTCCCTCCCCTGGACTCTGACACAAAGATTGGGCTCAGATGCCACCTGAGACACAAACACACTCTTTGAGTCTCCTTCCTTCTGTCATGAGTTTACTTTCATGCAGCTGTGAGTCAAAATGCTCAGTGGTAGTTTTCAAAGTCACATCTTTTTCAGACACACTACAGGGTACTATTAACAGTTATTTCAGCTAAGTAGGCATGTAAAAGGCATTTTCTGAGAGCCTGTGCTTGCTTGTGCATAACAAGTTTATTTTTCATAGAATCATAGAAAATCCTGAGTTGGAAAGGACCCACAAGAATCATCAACTCTGAACCCTGACTACACACAGGAACATACAAAATGCAGAATCTTTATCTGAGTACATTGTCCAGATGGTTCTTGAACTCTGCTGCTCAGGACCATGCCACAGCCCTGGGAGCTCTTTCATGCCCACCACACTCTGAAGCAGAACCTTTCCCTGACCCTCCAGCTCTCTCCCGAAACAGCTCCGTGCCATCCCCTTAAGGTTCAATTCTTTTCTTGAAAGAGATGCACAACCACATACATCTTCTTTATAATGTAGCAAGGAAGGCAAATCTAAAACAACCTTCTGGTGCTATAGGAGAGGAAAGAGACCACCCATGTGGAACCTGTCACAGGACAGCCTGGTGAGCATCCACTGTCTGAAGAGAATTCCTGAAGAGCATGGAATCATCAGGAGGAAAGGAGAAACAGCAAAATTGACTCAACTGATGAAGTTGACTTATTTAAATAATGAGTACTCAGCCCTGATAAAAGAGGTGTTCAGAATGTTCCTAACGTGTTCTGGGAAAAAGAAAGAAGCCTTTGCCCCAAACATACATATTTGAAACCACAGTATAACCACCTCAGATGTCAGTTATGACACTTGGAGTATGGCCAACACAAATTACGTTGGCTGTGACGTCTGAGGCAGATGTGTCATGCAAGCAGAAAGCTGGAGGATCCTGTGACTGTTGTACATGACCAGATGAAACAGAAGGCAGAATTCCCCAGCAGACTCAACAGTCATGTGCAGGCATGTGTACATCACAGCACAGCAACAACAGGATGGACCTGTTCTACTAATAACCCAGTTACCCTGAATTTTGCTGCTAAGAGATTTAGACTGTGAGTTTTCCTGAAAAATTAAAATATGTGCTCCGTGTCTGAGAGTATACTAACAAACACATTAAAATGGAGTTCACTTCAAGCACAATATTAGACTACATTAAATGAGCGAGATAGGAGAAACTGAGGCATCCCTTAAACAGCAATTCTGAATAAACACAATTTCTAAACAGGATATGAGGGTAGATGAGGAGATGAAACACACCCTTTGATTCATATTCAAGAAGCCGTTTATCCTTCTTAAAAATAAAATAAATCCACCTGTGCCAATTAGAGCGTTATGAGCATAACAAATGGCTACAAGTGTGAGCTGCACTCAGCTAAAAAGCTTATGAGTGTCTGTTCCAATGCCTGGAAGGCTGGTTCTCCAAGAAAAGCTGAAATATGATTAAAAAACTGTGGTAAGAAATTCCTAGATCTTTGAACTTTAGTCAAGTGTGAAAAACAGAGGCACACTGTCAGATGGTCTGTTTCGTTACACTAATTTTAGAGAATTACAGAATTTCTTGGATTGGAAAGGACCTCAAGGATCACCAAGTTCCAACTCCCTGCTACGGGTTGGGCTTCCAGCCACCAGGTCAAGCACTAGATCAGGTTATCTTACAGACTGTGGAAGAATTGTTGCTGATTTCTAACAATTGACTTTGTTTGAATTTAACTTTTTTTTTTTTTTTTTCATTAAAATTGAAAAAGTCAATTTTAGTAGATGCAGACAAGCTAGAATGTAAGAAAGAAGAGGATGAATAGCAAAGTGAGGCCTACAAGGTTGCTCCAGATTCTTAGATTAATTTGGACAAAATCTGAATAGCTCAATCACTTTCATTCAAATTCTCATGGTTTCATGATTTTTATTATTGGTATCCCACAGCGTAACATCATGTGGTGCAGTGGGACTTAAAGAGTTAATGCTCCAGCTCAATCGATCATCCATAGCTCTGGGTATACCTGTCTCAGAAGAGAAGAACTACATACCTCAGAGGACTTTGTGGTGCCTTGCATTTTTCCGTTTTCTGCTCAGAGTGAAAGGTAAAAACTTCATGTAATGAGGCACAGGCACTTTCATTTGGGATTGACCCAGAAGTGGGTGCTCGCTAGACATCTCGCTTTCAGCGTTTAGCGTAAGGCCTCTGGCTTTTTTCAGACATTCTCTTCCTCATTTTATTTGATTTATTAGCTTCAATTCCAATCATATTATATTATACTTTGTTATTTTGGATTCTGATATCTTATTTAGTAAAGTAGCTTTCCTCCTCAGATCGTTGTCGCTGTTTTGTTTTTAGACCCATCTCGCTTTTCCTCTTCCCCTTTCCTGAGTTGTGGGTCTGTGGGTCCCCCGCCCCAATTGTCACAGAACAGGGCTGAACCAGCCCGTAAACAGTTGACGCAAATATGCATAGTTCTGAACTTTCCAAAAGTTTTAATTGTAAGTATTTACAAAATATCTTGCAAATTTTATCCACATGATGTCTGTAAAAGAAATGTTATTGCTTGTAAAACAGATGGCAGCAGGTCAGCAGTGCTCCGAGTGCTGCAGAGTAGAAGAAGGCAGAGAAGCTAGACTTGGTAGTAGAAAGAAAATCTGTGAGTGAAAAGACTCACAAAGTGTCTCTGGATCTGTCTGGGGCAGGTCCTCAAACACAGTATGTGTAAAAAGGAATAAAGCTAAAAAGGGTTTTTTCCCCTTCAACAAGAAGATCTTGACAGCCAGTCAGAAAACACATATAAAAGTGCATACAAGAAAGAAGAAAATACTAGTAGCTATCCTTGTGAAAGACCTGCACTGTTTTCAATTATTTTTATAATTATAGTTCTCAGTTGCTTTGCTAAGTGAGGTGCTAGTGGATGCATGTGCATTTGGAGGAAGAAATGTAAAGCACTGAACACACTGAACATACCATTTTTCCTTTTTTTTTTTTTTTCCTCCACAGTCAAATAAGCTGTTCAGCAAAACGTGGTATTTCATATAGCTTTTCTGGTGAGAAGGAGCAGAGAGAGGGGTGCAAGGATGAGCACCCTTACTCAAGATTCCTCCTTTCCACTTTTGCAATACTTGCAGCAGTAGAAGGTAAGAAGTAAAAAACAAGTGAGGGGATGATTTCTTGAATACTCAGTGCTCCTTTTAACATACTGTTCTATCAAGAGCTATGTTCCAGCCATACTTAAAATAATTACAGAGCAATTACAGAATAATGAGGAAAAATATCTTACCCAGTATGAGTAAGAAAGAAGTTGTACCACTTTGGACTCATAATGTTGCTGTATATGCATACTACTATCTTACAAAGCCAACCAGGAATATAGTACGTTTGGAAGCTAAAAGCAGTAGTCAGTGCTAAACATTTCCCAGATGTAGGGAGACAGAGAGTTTCTGCCTCAAATATCTTTCCTTCAGACACAAAAGACTGATGCAGAGCATCTGCAGTATGTCTAAGAAATGTCACTTTCTTTTCCATTTTCCAATCTTGTACAATTTAAATGCACAAAGTAGGCAGAGTGGTAAGATTTTCAAAGGTATTTCAAAAACTTGGTTGTTTTGTGACTTTTACTTGCCAGGACGGGTTTGTCACTTAGGTGATAATATTACATTGACCAGAAGGAGAAAAATGAAACAGAGCTGTCTGACTTTCAGGAAGTCTTCAGTTCCTGTATGCTGAGTGTCCTTTTGAAACAGAATTATGGTTCATAAGCTATTTGGTATCTGTGCATATTGCAGCACTCAGGTATATGATCTGGCTGGCAGAAGCACAGTTTAAACTAAGGACAGACATCTCAATGTTAAGCTGCAGCTTCTTGTGAAAATTTACCTTTGTCAGATAATGATTTTCATTGATTTCCATCACCCACTCGTCAGTGGAGATGAGGATCTAGATCACCAAAGACACAAGGTGATGTTTTGTTGTAAATCATGGTAACTCATCCTCTTTGGATAAAGGAAGACTGACAGAAAACATAGGAAATCTCTTTTTTGTATAGACTCACCAACATTTTAGAGAAGTGTCATTAAGCTGGTGTGTTTCTGGATGGAGCCCATACTACACAAATCAAAACTTGAGAAGCCATGGTGATGCTGATATCTACTTAAGACCTAGCCTTCCCTCCTGTGGCCTTCTCCTGTTCTAGTGAAGTTTTTTTAGGAAGTTACACTTTTGCTAGCTCTGAATATAAATTGCCATTGCATTTCTTTCTGGTTACATTTTTACACAGATGCAGAGCAGAAGCAAAACACAACAAGGGGGAGCACCTCATAGATGTCTCTGCCACTTGTTGTCAATGGCAAATGTGGTTCATTGTCAGCATCCGTCTTTGTTTTTTTAGGAAGGGACTGTGCAGATACCCCAGTAATTAAATCATTTACTTACTGGGGTTACAGCAATTGGTAATGATTAAGACATTGCACAATCAGCAGGCTGCACTCATTTGTTCTGCTGCTTAACATCACCACTGTGAGAACATCATTGTTTATTATGGCTCACAGGCAGTAATCATTTTACATAACATGAGGATTTTTTTTTTTTCACTGAATTGCTTTCATGCTTTAGGCTGATGAGAATAATCATCATGCAAAAATTACTTGCACCTCTACAGATATGTCCTGATTTCAGCCGAGACAGCGCTGATAGTACATCGATGCTGTGGTTGTAGCTGAGCAGTGAGTATGTGCTTGGGGCTGGGCTGCTTGGTGAGGAAAGGGCCACTGCCACGATGGCAGGCAGAACCAGGGGGTTATCCCATACTTTGTGACACCATGCAGAAAGCCATAAAGCTGTGGGGAACTGGCCAAGAGGCAGCTACTGTTTGGGGACTGGCTGGACATTGGTTGGTGGGTAGTGAACACATATTGTTATTGTCACATTTTTGTTTAGATTTTTCTGTCTAAATAAATAGTTTTTAACTCAACCCATGCCTGCTTGGTGCTGAGCTGCCTGCTTGGTTAAACCACAATATCATAATACTCAACAGTTAAGGTCACCGCATCTAAATGTGTATACATTTTTTAGGGAGTGCGGGTGAGCAGACATGTTTTCCTCTTACACTTTTAAGGAATAGGAATAAATATCTGCATTGCTCTCTTCTTTTCTCTAGTGCTGAGAACCCGTTTTAAAACCAACAGATTAACAAAGTCCAATAGAAGGACATTTTTCAGTTACTGTTTGAAATAATTCAGAAGCTGAAGACGTAGATGAAGGATTGGGTAAACAACTGTGACCAACCAACGTGGATGTATATGAAATACCTAAATACACTGGACGCTGACTAGGTTTGAAGACTTTCTTTTGAATAATTCACGCTTTATTCGTTTTAACTACTGGCAGCTGAAAGTACTCCAGCAGTATTTTCAGGAAATAGGGAAAACAAACATTATATTCTTCAAAGCACACATCTTTTGAACTGTTAATAGGAGCTGACCATAAATGCAGAACTCATCCCAAAAGTATTGCAACTGATGTCCAATTTGCCATTAAAAATAATGCCAGATGAGTTTGTAATTGATACCAAGAGCAATTTTTTGCTTAACCAAAGCAAGCAAAGCATGCATGAGTTTCAAAAGTACTTAAATGAAACAATTATGGTTGGAGAATAAGGGATTCAAGTGTAGGATTTAAGCATAAATTATCTGCATAAAAAGGCAAATTTACGCAGAAGGATTTTTATGAAGAAGATTAAAAAAAAATTGGGATGGGTTATCTGTTGCATAAATCCAGTGAGTCACAAAGATTCAAACTGACAAAATATTAAGCATCACGAATGCAGGTGTCTGTGAGAACAATCTCACACAGTACTCAAAAGTACTTTATAGTCTCATGTTCTGCTATTTTCATTCCAGCTCCTACTTCCTTCCTCACAGATTAAAATAAGGGAGAGGGCATTATCACCTGCAGAAATTTTGGCGAAGTATGGCAAGGTAAAGGGATTCAGCAATCATCACTGCTGGCCAAAGGGACATCATAGAAGGAGATATGGAACACCATGGAGTAAGCTGAGATTGGCTTTATTACTAAACAGGCATAGGTGAAAGAACATGAAATTAAAACAGAAGCATAGGTGAATAAATGGACTTGAAAGCCCATATAGCTTTGCACAGTGGAAAGGTGAAGGAATATAATGTGAGAACTACTTGATAATGGCATTAATTTGAAATCTGAATATTGAAAGCCAACATCTGAGAAACTCAGATGACCATTATGCTAGTCACTTTTTGGAGACAGAAAAGCCAAAGGCAGAGCAGAAGAATAAGGAAATTATGGCATATAAGGAAAAACAAAAAACAAAAACAACAACAGCAACAAAACACAACAGAGTAAGGCTGAGTCTCGCTGAAATGTACAGGAACAGCTGAGAAGAATGACAAGGAGACAGGAATCAAATCAGATCTTCTCTGTAGTGACGGTAATAAAACAATGGTGATTCAACAGAACTTGCGTACTACAAAGGAGTACGCAGAAAAAGGATATTATGATGAAGTGTCATCAATGCAATATAAATTGCTTACACTGTAGCAAGACATGGTCATATTGAAATTTTAATTTTATAAATTTGAATAAAAGAAAAATCTCTTTGGGTAGCTGTGTAAATGAATGGGTGTTTGGTATACAAAAGCCTTTTGCATGTGTTCAGATAGGTATTATCCACTCTTTTGCTGCCCAACCTGGACGCTGTGTCTGTTACTGAGTTTTTACTGCCACAACCATCATGGCTATGGCCTTTGTGATTTCCTGTGCCTCTGTTAATTATAGATGGGAGGAATCATGAACATTTGAAAACCTGGTTCTTCCAGCTACTGCTACAGGTCTTAAGTTCTTTTTTTTTTTCCCCAAAATCCCACAGGTGCATTGATCAACTCAAATCCTTCTTGTTTTATTACCTGTTCAAGATGGAGCAAACAACATTTTAAATATCACTGTGGTATAGACAACACTTGCTAGGGGCAAAGCATGATTAAAAGAGGCAGTTACCCATAATTACAGAGGGTTACAACAGAGCATCTAGCAGTTCTACTAAAACTGAAGAATAGTGACCTACGGAACTATGAGACTGTACTTCTTTCAGTGAGACTGACTCTAGCATTGACTGTGTTTATGGCACCTATTCAATGATGCTACCACAGTATTCATATTTCCGACAGTTCAGTCATTTCACAGAGCTGGTCAGTTTTCCCTCCCCCTATTTTTTTTTTTTTTTTGCCATACCTCAATAGGCTTGTTGAGTGAGAGAAATAAATCCAGTCTTCTGCAATGCAGACTACCACATCAGGAAATATCACATAAGAAAGATCATTATCTATCACAAAAAATCCATAGAAGTATGGTATCAGGTGCTCTTTTCATAAACCATTAAGCAAAACTGCTTCTTATTGTAATGCTCCTGATGCCAACAGCCTCCTGTTCCCATACAGGAGAGGGAAGAGAGAAGCAACCAAAGCTCTGCTGGTGACCCAGGCCCAGAGAGCAGCAGGATACTGCTTCTGAGCAGAGCAAATGCTGAACAGAAGTCTTTGAGAAAGTGGACAAGACAGAGGTACTGCAAAGACTGAAGAAAATGTGCACTTTGCTTTTGCTAAAACATGTAAGTGGCATAAATTCACATTTTACACAGATAAAACAACAACAAAAATAATCCTGGAGTGTGTCTGGATGTAAGCACCTTCAGCAGCCCAGTATTTCCAGCCTATGCTACCCTGAATAAAGCACAGTAGCTTTTTCCTCATCTCTACAGCTTGACAGTCCAAGAGCTGTACAAACTCAAATGCCAGCACAGGAAGAGTGCTGTCAAATATTGAAAGAGGTTAGCAATGCTGTATTATGTTCACAATGTAATGAGTAATAACAGAAACTGATCTATAGAATGGAATGAGGCCATCAAGGAAATGACAGCTCAGGTTTCCTTAACCCAATGTCATGTACTTCTACATCTGCGTTCACCACTGTCACTGAAAAAAAAAAAATACCAGGAAAGGCCTTTGGCACTTCTAATAGTGGAACTTGGTACTAAAAGGAACTGGTATCTTTTGATGAGAAACAAAAAAAAAAAAAAAAGCCAAGAACACTTGAAAACTGTCTACTAATACTATCAATCTCTGAAATTTTCAAAGCCTTTATAAAAGTGTGATGACTTCCACAAAACGATATATATTGTGTGTTAAAAAATGAAAGTAAAAATGCAGCCTTGAAACATGAAGCTGAATGTTATCATACCAAGCCCTTCTGTTGAATAACAGCAAGGATCAACCTTCCCCTTCATTAAATGGCATACAGGAAATCCCTTCTTATTTGAAATATTTGACTTTGTATATGTATCCTTGCTAACTAAACCATATTAACTTCATTTTAATGCCATGAATAGAGTTTGAACAATCAAGAAGGTAGAGAACACACTAGTTTTTAAATTAGCCACCTGTCTCTAGCCTCCAAATTTCAGTGAAACAAAGTTTCATATCCCAAGAGTGGGTCTGAGAACACATGCCTATCCTGCTATATTTAAATACAGCTCATTTTAAAATTCTGCTGAGCTTTAGTTCTATTACATACTACAATAATTCATTTGTTTCACTTACAGTTTTGACAATGTGCAGGTAGTGTGTAGACTCTGGGAGTTTGTGACCAGTGCTGAGATGTTCTGAGCATAGATCCTTCCATTAAAATTCTTGTTGTCAGTCATCATTCATGTTTTATGTTCATGAGACTGCACGCTCACCTTTCCAAAAACTGAAAAAACACCCACTGTATCTCTTTCATCTTCATTTTATGGGTCTTTGAACCAACACCAAGGTAAGATAAATGATTCTTTCAAGGTTTTGAAGGAAAACTTTGAGATAAGAAATACGTATTTTTGAAATTCCAGAGCTGTGTGGTAATCACTGATAACTTTTCTTTTTCATTAGTCAAGAGCTGCTCTGCTCTTACAATTATTAGTTCTTTGGAATTCTGGAGAAAATATGCCTTTAATACATTAAATACCAAACCTTGAAAAAAAAATGTTAGCCATTATAAACTCAGAACTCCTCTTTAGCTTTGCCCCAGTATAAAAATAACAAAAACACATGGTCAGTAAGTTGTGATCTGTCCTCAGATACACTGTGTTTCTCTTCTGATTTGCTCTTCAGAGAGATGCACAGAGCTGGGCTGAAGGAGCTTTATGTAAGCTGGCAGGACTTCAGAATGTTGACTTTGAACTGGTGGATTTTATTGCAAAAATCAAAATGTTCCTTAAAATTTGATCCAACAAATACTCCAAAAGGACATAAACTCAATTAGTCATAAGCCAAGTGTTTACTTAGCTCCCAAGTGAGCCAACAGGGGAAATGGAAAGTGTTTTCCCTTTTAGTCATTTATTTGTGTATTTGGGCAGTACTTGTAAAGCTCCTAAGGTAATTCACATTGATTCTGGAGGCTGGCAAAGTTCATTCATGAAAGGTCTCCAATGCAGGTGGAAACAGGACTTCTGCCTGACACACATACACTTGCCACTGAAGAAACAGTACAGTTATTTTCTGTTGAACAGCCTAAACTGCAGGAATGTTTTCCAGTCACCTATTCTGAGCATATACAACAGTATGCTTACACTCAGTGTGCAGTTGTACAAAATACAATAACGTAACATAAAAGTCTTGAAGTGTTTTTTACTCACATTGCTTTTTGTAGTTAAGGAGAATTACTCACAGCCTTTGTCAACCTAGTGGAATTGTATTCACATTTCTTTTTAACAAGCTACTGTAAGTTCTAAACTTCAAAACCACCAGGACTTTTTGGTCCTAGCTTTGGTCCAAACACCCTAGAATTAATGTCTGTGAACTGCAGTTGCTAAAAACATACCATTGTATTTCACAGAATCACAGAATAACAGAATTGTAGGGGCTGGAAGCGACCTATAGAGACCATCGAGTCCAACCCCCCCAACAAAGCAGCTCCCTAGCCCAGGTTGCACAGGTAGGCATCCAGGTGGATCTTGAATGTCTCCAGAGAAGGAGACTCCACCACCTCTCTGTGCAGCCTGTGCCAGTGCTCCGTCACTGCACTGTGAAGAAATTCCCATGCACATTTGTGCAGAACTTCCTGTGCTTCAGTTTGTGGCCATTTCCCCTTGTCCTTTCACCACACACTGCTGAGAAGAGTTCAGCCTCATCCCTTTGCCTTCTCCACCTTAGATATTTATAGACGTGGACCAGATCCCCTCTGAGTCTTTTCTCAAGGCCAGGTCTCTCAGCCTTTCCTCATAAGAGAGGTGTTCCACACCCTTTCTCGTCTTTGTATCCCTCTGCTGGACTCTTTCCAGGAGATCCCTGTCTTTTTTCTACTGGGGAGCCCAGAACTGGACACAATACTCCAGGTGAGGCCTCATCAGGGCAGAGTAGAGGGGAGGATCACTTCACTCAACCTGCTGTCCACGCTCTTTTTAATGCACCTCAGAATCCCATTGGCCTTCTTGGCCATCAGGGCACACTGCTGGCTCATGGCCAACCTGTCATCCACCAGGACACCCAGATCCTTCTCCTCAGAGCTCCTCTCCAGCAGGTCATCCCCTAACCTGTACTGGTCCATGTGGTTATTCCTCCCTAGGTTTGTTGTTATTCCTCCCTAATTGCTGTTTGAGAAATTGTGGTACAGTCTTCCTCAGCCCCTCAGAGGACAGACAAGCTGAAGCAAAAATATGCCTTCAGCAGAGCAAAGGAGTCTGCAGTATGTTTCCATCCCACAGTGCAGAAGGATCATGGTCAGAATGGATTTAGATTTTATCAAAATTTTAGCTTTATTTGGCTGATTAAGATCCTTCTCTGAACCTTCTCCAGGTGCAACAGAGACACACACAAAAAAATGTCTTATACCAAACAAGGACAAAGCACTGACAGGGGAACTGAGAAGTATTCTGATATCCATCACAGCTACTGCTCATCGGGCCAAGGCTATGCAGAACCTCACCAACTACCTCTTCTAAAGTCTAGTAATAAAATCATAATGAAAACTCATACTACGAAATCGCTGCCAGGAAAATTAGAAGATGTACTTTGTACTTTTCTCTGAAGTCTGTACAAGCCAGAATGGGAATGAAAGAACAAATAATTCCATGTTTAGCATGAATCTTAAACCATAGTCTCACTACATAACATGCAACAAATGTTTTCATAATTCTAGATCACCTATACCTGCAGAATCTCAGAGTCATAGCATCACCAGGGTTGGAAAAGACCAGATATAGTAATGTTCAAATACCATGTCCATATTTTAAATACCTCCTGGTTCTACTGTTTTTACAGCTGAAACTTCTAGCTTTGTACTGATCTTCTGTTTATGAAAAGACAAAGAGAGAAATGTTCATCACCTCAGTGATAAATTTGTAACAGCAGACTTTGGGCTAAAAAGCTTCAAGGATTTTTTTTCTTTCTTGGTGTGTTAAGAAGCAGAGATTGTATGTACTATGTATCACCAGAAGTTGTTACGAATAATTTTTTTGCCATTCAACAGTAGCACTTCTCAAATATTCTCAGCTAGCTGTTACCTCCTGGAAACTTCATTATTCCGCTTTCTTGTTTATGATTTTCCCAGCTGGATAGTTTGTACATTCAGTAGTTACAATTAATTAAGTTTTATAGATGATAGAAGGTAGAGGTCTGTATCTGGAGACCAAAAATAGCATAAAAAGAAAAGCCTTCCTAGAAAAAAATTGCATTCTTGTTGCTTGAAGTATTTGTAATGATTTAGCCAGCTGACAAGATTAATAATGCAATCATTAATGGCAAGTTTTTTTTTTTTTTCAAACAATACTTAATTCATTAAATAAAACATTCTAACGTTTCTCCTTTGCAAAATGAACACTGTAATGCGACAGTTTTTAAATTTCACTGCAATTCATTTTTTTCATGTTAATCTGCAAAGTATTTGGAATTTGGAAATGAAAAATTTGGAAATGAACTCTGCCATCTACCTTGCTGATTATATGTACATTCAGATAAGGCAATTTCTTTCTGATGTTTGAAGATGAGCATACTTGCAATAGCATACATGTATTTATGCACATACAAATGCACACAAGACCTGCAGAACCTAGGAGGAATCACTGCTTGCAACTTGCAGCCCAGGGATGCCACTGCCACCCCATGCATCTCTTAGCAGTGACAGCTGCTCTCAGGTTTCAGCATGGAGCGAGATGCTCCACAAGCAAGCTGCCGAAGTGCTCTAAAATGCAGACAGCAGAAAAAGTGAGGAGATAGTAACTGATAACAAAAAATTCTCAAGAAACTTCTCAAGGTATTTCTTAGGTAATTGCCCAATTTTTGATCTCTGATACTGTCTACAGAATTGAAGTGGTTACCTGGAAATTGTCTAGCAGCTAAAGAAAAGGCAATGGACACATCTGGTGAAGACACAGGTGAGCTTTTATAAAAGAGCATAGGCAAGATTTCATATTTTCATCAGAGGTACAGTTTATTTTTTTTCCTTAAAGTAACTCTGTATAGGCATTTTTTTCACTTTCTGTTGCAAAATATTCCAAGTAACCTCCGGCTTTAACTAACAAACACTTGTTCTATGGTGTTTGCATGGTGTTTGTTACTAGAATTAATGTTTTTCTCAGGAAATGTCATGACACTTACACTCTTTTTCCCTTGTGCAGTCCCTACCACTCCTCTCTGCCTCCACTCTCACAGTGCTGTGACACAAAAGGTTGCTCTCACCACATCTGCAGGAAACAACAGTTATCATTTGCACCCTTTTTCCTTTTCCTAACAAGTATCATTACACAGCGAGCTACTTTATTGTGAAGATAGCTTTAATTAAAGAAATATCATTGTCCATCACTTCTATGCATGTAGGTTAGCTAATTACACAGCACAGCAGCAAAGAAAAAAAGAAAAAAAAAAAAAAAAAAAAGTGTGTCTTTGTGGGTTTTTAGTGCTATGTGTGGTTTTGGCCAGGAAGTTTTGTTTCTCCAACACACTTTGTTTCTCTCCACACTAAGGTTTCAGAGCTCACAAGGGCATCTCTCAAGTCTCACCCTCTTACGTCTTCTTCACTGAATAAATATTGGACGTGCAGCATGTGTTGGGGTACAGAAAGCTTTTGGGATTTGGCATTTGGTATATGGAGAATGAATTGCTGAATTACAAATATGACTAGTAATATCAATGACTAACCATGTAATCATATGTATCCACTTACAAATACGAAAGTTGCATGCACATGCATAAGGACTTCCATGTAAACAGGAACACTGACTGAGCTCAGCAATATGGCATGATTAGAAAATCGACAGCTGCACAGTATCTGTTAAGAATCATAGTATTACACGTACATTCTGAATGAGTTTCTAAAATGTATCAGGGAGGATGTGGAGGATAAGCTCAGCTTATCACACAGTACTGTCAGCTGGAAAAGAATGCTAAAGAAATGCATTGGAAAATCAGTGCTGGTTATTATTCCATTTCCTTTTGAAGTTATCTTCCTGTGCAGAGCATCAGAGGCCTGCATGACTAGTAAGAACTGCTTTCTAAAAGCTCATTGTTAAGCAAGAAAAATGGACAGATTTTAATTTATAGCGAGGTATGGCTTTTGGAGTTGCAGTTTTTAGAACTCGTTTTTCACTGACTTCTTGACAGAGAAGAATGGGGTGAAGCAGACCTTTCTGTTTGTTTTCATGCTTTTTCACTCCTGATCTATTGGAATCTACTTATAAAATGTGGAAAGAAATAAACCTAGTTTAAAGACACCAGAGGAGCTCAGGAACAATTTGCTGTTTATTAGGAAAGCTCTCCACAAAGATCAAGTAATAGCTCTGGAAATCCAAAGTGCGGGCACATAATACCAAGGTTGAGCTCCGGGCTGCAGAACTGGCTTCACCAAACTAACACAGCTCCAGTAGAAGGGAGCAAATCTCATGAAAAATGGTCTGCTGTCACTCTCTGCACCTTGCAGAATCCCTCTTGAAAGCCACATGCTGCTGCTGCTCCTCTGAGAGGCTGTTTCCAATGGTCATAAGCATCTCTGGGGCAGAGGCTTGACCTCTATGAAACATCCACATGCTGCTCCCACTGCAGAGTGGAGCTTGGAACCTGGCCTCTCCTTATGGCTATTATTTGACCCTCTAGTAAAGGCTAAATTGCATGCCTGTCAGAATTATTACTATTACTATATGCTTATTGACCCTGCTAGGCCTCTTCCTTTCTTATCTGCCATCAGTGTTCCATTTATCTGGAAATCAATAGGAAGACAACATTACTGCTACAGCGGAATGAAATCTGGCTCAAACCAGCTCTGATGGGTAACTGTGGGCAGTTAGGGCCCGGATGGCTTCTGCTAGGATTCACTTTTGATTAATGATGTGTAACATGAAGAAAGAACCCCACCGATGAGGCTAGGCAGTATGAAGGATAACAAAGCTGATGGATGCTACTGTGGTGATGCGGGAACCTGAGGATGATTCAGCTAATAGCCATCACGAATGTTACATGTGTGGAAACCAGTGAGCACTGGTGAAGAAATAAAAGGGGGTTCCAGTCTCAGTTCCATGTCATGTCAAGACTAAATGCTACATGATTGGACTGGACACAGCTGAAAGCAGCAGAAGCCAGTGAGAGTTACACTTGGACAGGAGCGCTGAGAAAGCCCTATGGTACATCCTATAAATGTACCACAGCTGTGCTCAGCGCAGACAGACAGAACTTTTTCCTGCTTTACACCTGTATCCATCCCAGTTCTTCTTCTTTGTCTTTTTTTGAGTCTTTGTATAGCTACTTTATAGGTCTTCCCCCAGAAGAATTTTATCACAGACACTATGGAAGTCTGCACCCAGATAGATCCCTTCTGAATTATCTGGGCACCACAGTTTGGCATTGACTGCTGTGCATTTTTTTTTCCTTGATGGTGTGCAGAATCTCAGAACACCTAAGCTTCAGATCCAATTTGACTTTCGAATGTTTTTGTTGGACAGTCTGGTATCTTTTGTAAGATGGGAGCAATAACAATTACCAATTAGCTGATGACTGGATGTCAGAGTACTGGATACACGGACACACGTTTATCTTTCTGCTTGTACCATATCAATACACCTAGGAAACTTACAGGCCAAATATCAAAAACAAAGACTATTCAGGATAAGAGAAAATACATCCAGCCACTAAGCTTTACTCAGTGTTTTCAAATGTTCCTCATGTGAGGGCTGCTCTGAAAGTAGTGCCTCCTATTTTACAATGTCAGTCTGTGCCATCAGAGGCAGATTCTGGTGGTATGGCAGTAGAGGCTGAACATTTCTGATAATATTCCATTACGTTTTGTTGCAGTGTGACAGCAGCAGAGGGGCAGCCTGACAGAATGCTGTCTGAAGTGGAAGTGTGGATGAAGCAAAGGTGTGTCACTGAATTCCTCTGTGAGGAAAAAATGGTACACAGTGACATTCATTGACACTTGTAGCATTTTGGGAGAACAAACAGTGGGTGTGAACGCAGTGAGGCGGTGGGTGGTGCATTTCAGAAGTGATGACAGTGGCCACCTTCACTGGTACAGATTATTATGAGCACAGCATGCAAGCTCTTATAAATTGTTGGCAAAAATGCATAGCCAGTGGTGGTGACTATGCTGAAAAAAATGCATTTTTTAGTTGAGAATTTGCTTTATCAAAAGGTGTGATTGTGCTCTTTGTTGTAGTTTCTGTGGAGGCATTATTTTCAGAGAGGCCTATGTATCTGAACAAGAACACACCAAACCAAAATCCAAACTTTTCAACCCCACTATTAGCAAGTTGAGATGATTGGAGGTCATATACTAGTTAATAATGAAAGTATGTCTTCTGAATAACAAAGAATAACCGAACTGTCTCTGGATATCTGCTCAGCTGCTCAAACTTGTAGGCAATTTGTGCACACTACTGCTTCTTTGCTTCCCTCATAAATAATCAACCATGTTCTTAAGCCTCAATTCCTTGTGTCATTTTTCCCTCTAAGGTATTGTAGCTCTCATACTGAAAACTGAAATGTATTTTAACCTCTTTAACTTTTCAAGAATATTAGCAGTAAAATCAAGAATCTCTGAGCACTTATGTTTTGGTTAATTGAACCTCTCTGACATGTAGTCCCACAAGTCTCACGTGCCAAAAGTTGAGAAAAATTCTCTATGCAGTGTGTACATGATTCCTTAAAAACGCTAGGAAAAAAATAAAGACACTCTTGTTCTGAACTCACTGTCATGTTTCATCTAGTAATACTTTGCTCGTTCCTGCTTCTGTGATGCCAGGCTGCTTCAGAAATAATTTGTTTCAAAGTCTGAGATGCTTTTACTACATGGAAGGTACAGACTCGAGAAGGGGAAAGAGATCCTATTCACTCCTTCAGGGTAAATGCAATAATATTTGTTACATCGGTGGCGTGTAATGCAGATCTTCTGGTTCCCAGTTATGTGTCAAGTGTGAGGCTGCAAATCTGGGAGATCTGACTGGCAAATCAATGCTCCAGCTTACTTGTAAAACTCCTCTGAGTTTCTTAATTCAGATTTTTCAAGATGAATTACTGTTATCAGATCCAGTCAGTTAGCATGATTCATTTATCACTCGCAAGAACTTTAAGATGTCAGAACTTTTCATCATGATAATTTTTTTCTAAACCAACAAACAACTTCTGATAAGTTCAGCTCCCACATCCTCTCATGAGGACTGTAGCAATATTTCCTCTGTCCGCTTCTATGAATAATTTAAAGCATTCTGCCATTAGCTCTTCTGAGAGAGCTCAGAAAGAAAGATGAAGCAAGTGCTTCCATTTCTAAGGGACACTTGGTTATTGCACTTTGACTTTCACTGTTGGTTGCAGTGTTTCTAAAGCATTTTGTCCTCTTTCTCCTCATACAACCTTGAATTGCAATAATTGATTTTGAAGAGACTAGAAAAACTAGGCATTTCTTCTCATACATATATAAAGAATATATGTATGTATTTTCCTCCAAACATAGAGGTTTGGGATTAAAATTTCATTTACACTTGGCAATCATTCTTGGGAGAAGGGGAGTCCCACCACTGTCATGAAATGCAAGGGCTGATCCAAATTCCATGTTCTTATAAACCCAATCTTTCTACACTTATGTTTTTTTTTTTAGGAGCATGGAAATTTGTCCTGGTTTACAATTGAATGAATTTTTCCCATTTAAAATTCAGATAATTTCAGAGAACCAGTCAGTATTCTTATGGAGATAGGCAGGTAGGTACCAAAGACAGCAGATGACAAAGAATGTAGGGAAGGAGGAGAGCCTGCTCAGAGGCAACAATGACAGCACAAAATAGGTGAATGTTGCCTAGTCCTTCTGCAGTACTGAAGGCTCCCTCAGTGTGGAGATTTCTTAGTTTTCTGAACCATAACAAGAAACACAAATAGCAAAGCAAATGGAGAAATGATGGGAGAGTCACAGGACCATAGAATCACAGAATCATAGGATAGCTTGGGTCGGAAAGGACCACGAGATCATCCAGTTCCAACCTCCTGCCATGGACTGGTTGTCACCCACTGGGTCAGGCTGCCCAGGGCCCCGTCCAACCTGGCCATGGACATCTCCAGGGATGGAGCATCCTCAGCTTCTCTTGACAGCCTGTGACAGGGCCTCACCACACTCAGAGTCCCATCTCTGCAAGCCTGTTACTCTGTCTACCCATTAGTTGGGCAAGGAGCACATGAGTAGAGTGGCACTCAACAAATATAGTTCAGAATTCTCAATCTCAGCTTCCCCTATGGAGAAATCATTGCCTAAACCACAGAAAAAAAAAACAAAACAATATATGAAGAGAGACGTGGAACACACTCTGAAATAACAGATTTTGCAGGTCTATGGACATTGCAATTGCACCCACAAATGTTTCAACTGTAAACAGCAAACAAACAAAGAAACAAAAAAAGAAGGTGGGAGAAAGAGAACAAATTTTACCAATAACTTTTAAAAGCTGTAAAAGAAGAGAGCATTTTGAGCTTCTTACAACTGCAGGAAAGAGTTATGCAAGCAGTACTTTTCCTTTTGAGGTTATGAGCAGGCCTAAGAAAGGACGTACTCATTGGTCATGAAACAGTAGCATAATGACTGCCTGACACTGCTCAAACTGCTGCTCCTCTGCCACTGCCTACAGAAAGGACCAGCAAGCTGGTAGTTGGGGATCCATGCCCTGCTTGCTGGCATAACTCATAGGGCTCATTTCCCCAAGACTGGGAAGTCCTTTCCCCTGCTGCCCATCCATGAGGCAGCTGCTGGATCCACACCTCAGCAGACCACAAAGCAGCCTAGGCTGTGCTATGGAAGGAAGACTGCCACAGCCTTCCAGAGAGACCTTGTCTGCCCTTCCCCACTCCCTCTCCCCGAGGAAGCAAACTATCATTAACTGCAGAATTGGCCTCCGATATCAAAGTTCTATATGAAAGATAATCACTTCGGTGAAATCTTAAAACCAACCAACCAACCAACCAAACAAAAAACAAAAACAAAAAAAACCCTTCTAGGGAAATTTTCAGAGTAATTCAAAATGTTTTCCAAAAATTTTTTTGGACAACAGCAAGAACCTTAATCTGTAGTTTTTACAGCTTCATTGTGCAATGCAAACAAGAGAGAAAACATTTCCCACGATGCTGTTTTTACTCTTTATTTAATCCCAGAAGTGCCCTCTGGAATATACGTAAATGAGCACCATGGCAGCCTATAGCAGAGTGAAACTGCATGATAATGAGCCTGTATATAGTTTCAGTCCTGTGTAAGCAGAGCAGATGTGTAAACACAGAGCTCTGTAAGTACTGAGTTTTATGAAGCGCTGCAGGACACTGGGTTTGTAATCTCAAATTCATTCCACTCGGCATTCTGGTGTTTGGTACAAAATCATAAGGAAGAGAAAGAGGTGTAAGAATTTTTTAACTCATGGTTCATTGAACCGCAAGCCTTGACTCAGCAAATCCAGCTACACTTGGCACTGATCAGTTGTCCACAGACCTCTGTCTTCATCAGATTCACTGAGAAGTGAGAGACTGAAGACTTTGTTTAATACTTTGCAGATCTGAGGGGGAGGGGGTGGGGAGGGGGGCATGCTTACAAGAAGAAGTGTGCTTAATAGGACCTCACATGCAGTTCTTTGTGCATCTACAGTGAAAATAGTAAAAGGAAAGATGTTTGTAACTCAGGCTATGGCAAGTGTGGGCAGAGTATGGACTATGTCATACAGCATTCCAAACAAACCATATTCCATCCAAATGATGGAAAAAATGTCAGCTAATCTCAAATATTGTAACAAATCTAAGACTGCAGGTGCATTAGCCTCACACTAGGAATTGAAATAGCACAAATATTCATCTCTACATCTCAGAAAATTCTAGAAGCCTCTTCTCAGAGCCAGAGTGCAGTATTTAAATAATTACCGTTGTCCCAGTTTTCCTGACCACTTGTGAGCCCCAGCTACACTTTAGGTAGATCCCATTCTCCCCTCTGTCTGCTGCACATATACAACCAGATTTTGTCTGATGATCGTGTTGCAGAAATATTCAGCATTAAAAGGAGAAAAAAAGATCAAATCATATAAGGTCAGATCAGGTTGCCAAAACTCTAGCAGAAGTGAAAAGAAACTGTACAAGATGCAATCACTTTACCATTCATTTTGACTTCCCGCTGCCCTTAGTACTTTCTGAAGTGGACAGTAGTTAAGCAACAGCTTCCCTGTCTTTTAAGTGCCTTTGGTGACAGGCACAGGCATTTTCACAAGTGCTGCACATAAAACCTTGCTCAGAAAACAACTTTTGTAGGAAATAAGCCTAACCAAAAAGCAGTTGAGGTTTCCAGAGCCTTATGAGATTCTCTGAGGGCACCTGCATTGCCAAGTCATGGTGGGGAAGAAATGCACACCATTTTGGACTGTCTTGGAATCATAGCCAAGTAAGCAAGGGGTAGAAGGACCCTCCAGCTTTAACAATATCAAGGCTCTAGTAATGTCTCTGGCAGAGCGGGTGAAAGATTCAACTGATCTTGCCTGCTTGCAAGATTTAGGCACTATCTCATCAGTTTAATTAATCACTGGGGAAAAAGTTACAATGCTGCTCTGTTTATAAAGTAATGGGTCCATCAGGCACAATTAGTACCCAGTTGAAACACTGTCATTTGGTTGAAAACTATTCAAGTAAACAATTCCTGGTCCTGCATGGGGGTCCTTTTCTAATTAATCCATAAATAATGGAAATATTTGCTTTCCTCAAGAAGATATTTCTTAATATGTGATACTGCTTTACTCACACTTCAAATCCTGCGGGTAATTACAGGCAGATTTTCATACTGATTTCTATTCCTTCATCATAGCTAAGAGTACCATCTTAGGAATGCTTGTACCTGCAGCATGCTAAACTGCTGTGCTATTACATCATCCCCTAAATTAACATAAGTGACATGAGGGAATAGCATCAGGGAAACAGAAGTGGTTACAGTGACCTACCACCAGCTGTTGGGAAGAAGTTCATTCATGTCACATCAATTAACTGCTTCTCTTTCAGCTAATGTTAAGTCTTCTAGCCCAACATATATATGTTGCCTCTTAAAAGCACCTTGATACAAGGTAACCTAAATTATTGAGATTTGCAAGGAATAGCTATGGGTAGGTGGACACTTCAAGGGAAAAGTAAGGGGGGGTGGGGGAATTCACCTCAGGAAAAAGTCCACTTCAAAGAAGTATGTTCTTGACATAAGAGCCACTTGACTTGGTTGTCATGGATAAGAGAATACCTCAAAAATTACTTAAAGTCTCTATTCACAGAAGGCACTGTATGTAAAAAATACCTCATCAAAGAACCAGATCTTTGTTATAGTATCTGTGTGACCTGTCCTTTTTGTTAGCTTGTCTTTGTAGTCTGAGTTGTGAATAAGACATCTTAGAGTGTTTCTTAAAAAGGGTAAAGAAATCCCAAACCCTAATGTATCAAGACCCTGACATGCAGTCATTTCTGAACAAGATGACCATCTACTACCTGAGGGTGATGGGGATCTCCACTACTAATATACTCTTAGGGACATCTTCAGCAGGATCAGGAGATGCTTCTCAAAACTCTGTTCTACACATTTCTTCAAAGCCAGGTAGCCACGGTTCACAGAATTATAGAATGGCCTAGGTTGAAAAGGACCTCAGAAATCTCCTAGTTTCAAGCCCCCTGCTGAAGGCAGGGTCGACAACTACTAGACCAGGCTGCCCAGAGCCACATCCATCTTTGTCTTGGATGCCTTCTGGGATGGGGCTTCCACAGAAATGCTCCAGCTTGGTTCCATCGTCCATTGCTGTTGATCTCTGTCATCACAGATTATCTTAACTATTTATTAAAGACTGTCTGGCCACTTCTGAAGGAAGAGTTTATATGACTATTTACAATAATTTGATCAGTTCTGCAGCAGGAATGAACAAGGGGAGTCTTTGTTTCACTCCACCCAGTGCAACATACAAACTAGAGCAGACACATCATGAGCTTCCTTGAGGAAAATCTTGAGGCTTGCCTGAAATTTCTACCTACAGGTCCCATCTAGCAGTCAGACAAAGAAGTCTTTGTGGTGATTCAGTTAGTTGCCCTGTTCCAAGGAGGGCTATTGTGCCAACCATTTTGTTATCTCTGCCAACAGATGGCTGAGCCTCTCTGAAATCAAGAATTCAGGTGCACACATTTACTACCCTGACGCTTGCTGCACTGCGTTTGTAACTAGTCAAAGAACTTGATTTTTGTCCTTCTAATTTACAGCTTAGGCTCCACAGATCTTGCCACCATCAATAACTAAACCAAGCAACTGTTTCCTTTGTCATATTTTTGTATTTTATTTTTATTTTTTGCTCTTGCTAGATTATACCCCCCACCAATACCGTTTCCAGCTTCTGTAGCATTAGGAATGATCTGAGGAGAACCTAGAAAGTACTGGCTATTTAATTTGCCAAGGAATAGAGAACTTCCAGATAATGCTTGAATTCTTCCAAGGTAATAGACATTTCCACTCTTACAAAAGTGTAATTCTGAGTTGGTAATGATGAAAATACTAAGAGACATCTGCCTTTGGCCATGCAGTCTTTGTGCAAAGCATCAAGATATTGAGATGAGAATGTGAAACTTGGGTTTTAACATACTATTACATCAAATGCAAATCCAAACGACCCTAAATTTATAGCTTGAGGAGGCAGCACCCTATTCCCTGGATGCTCCAACATTTCACATTCTCTTTCTTCTAATTTCTGAAGCTACAAAAGCACTGCGCCTGCCTCTATGTGCAGAGCTCTTTGCATCTTAGAAATAATGATTTATAATATAGAAGCAATTAATTTCTAATTAAATAGAGATACGGGTTATAGCAGTACTTTCTTTTGCAGCGTTTGTTCACTCGCATGCAGCTGAATAGGCTTTTCATAATCCTGGAAATTCTTGAACTGCAACCAGGTTAATAACTACATTAGAGCTATGAACTTATTGGCTCCTACAGGATTCCTTAAATTGTTTCGCTGTGTTAGTGAAGTACAGTATAATTTCCAGCTGCTCTTCTTCTGTATTTTCTGGGATTGCTACATTGCAAGTGTAGCTTTCAACAATGATCAAGTGTAGAAACTGATCTGAATTTTCTCTGATTGATTATAATCAACGGCAAATTATAGCATACACCATCTTAAATTCCCACTGGTGTACCTATTCAGTTCTTTAATTTTGCAAGTTCCTCCTTAATCAAAGATTGAGCTGTGGATGTTGGGCTGAAAATGACAAAACTGGCATTACTGTAGCTATTTCACAAGCTGTGCGATTTAAGCTTGTGTTCTTAGTCCAGCTACTGCTGAATCCTGCTGGGCAATTTCAGAAGAAAGAACTGTAACTTGAGATAGAGCTAAGCACTGGTGGCTCAAGGGCCCATCACTCAAGAAAAGGAGCTTGTTGCCTGGTAAGAGGACTTTTGGTCTAAGGGCTGTTAATCCAGCACACTGCAACAAATGAAGACAAAAAGTTTTTCTTGAAATTAATATTATATATATTAATATATATCCTCTTTGCACACACAGAGGTTTCTCAATAAAAAATGCATTTATTTATGTATTTATTTATTTTTTGTGCCTGGCATTCTACACAAACAGCACTGGCTATCTAGCTCTGTGATATCCTATAATAAGGCCAACTGGAGAATTTTTCTGCAGCATCTCACCCTCCCTCCCCTGAAGATCTCTCAAGCATCACACTCTCCTGAGTTTTTAGCCAGAAATTAGGTTGGGAGAGTGGTAAGCCTTGAGATATAATCAGCTGAGTACCATAAACATCCCCATACCGTGTTTGCTGCATGTAAAAATAAAAACTACTCCTCCTGTTTAGCATCCCCCAGCTTCTGCATGGAGACTAATAATATCTGAGAGACAGCCCCTTTTGTTTTTCATTGTCATGATTTCTTACCCCACGCAGCTGAATCGGTCTTCCCTAGACCCATCAGAAGTAGTGGTGAAAATCTCCTGTCTCCAGGCCTGATTTTGGAGACTCATTCTCGCAATTCCTTGCATCCTCCAGAAGTGTGTCCCCAGTGTCAGTCAGAGTGCTATTGATACAGCCTGAGCATTAATGTGTTATTCATATTTTTCTGAGTTCATCAGTGTCTCAGCTTGTTATTCTCACTGTTCCCCGGAATAATGGAGCTTAGTGAGGCAATTTATGCTCAGCTTCTGCAGCGTGTGCAACTAACGTATTCTATTCGAAAATATTACAGAAAAAACAGCAACTAAGTCTAATCACCTTCTTCCCTCCAGGGATTTAAAGCACAGTAGCACTGTAACTGCACTCACTTAACTGCTTTTTAAAATAATGCTTTTGAGTGTAGAAGTGCTCAGATGCTCCATTTGAAGGAGCACTTTCCCCTCCTTGCATGGGCCTTCGCACCTGGTGAAGACTCACTCGTGGTCATGTGTTATGGGTGTAAATAATGAATCCTGCCTTCAACATTAGTCAAGACTGTCAAGTCCTTAGCACCCTTAGCATCACAGGCACCTTGTTGTGTATACTGACACACATTCACTTTTCACAGACAAGAGGGGAAATGTCTGTGCCGACATAATCTATATTACCTATTTAACCTCCTGTTGAGAGTTAATTCAAAATATTAAAGGATTATAATGAAGACATTTCTAGGGCTGGCTGCCCAGCATAATCCACAGAAAACTCCCCTCTTTTGTCAGATTTCAGTGCTGTATTTCCTATTCAGTGCATGCAGTGCATAGATCTGCTCTCATCCTCTCATGCATGCATGAGAGCAAGTATCATGAGGCTTGAACAGAATAACTAATTAGAGATTTTACGTTCCTTGCTCTCCATCTTTTGCTAGGTAGCATCTCAAGTGTCAAAAATGTGCATCAAAATATACATGTAGAAATTTCAGGCCTAGACTTCATGCAATACGTGATAAAGAAGAATTTAGAACAACACAGTTGACAGACATCTGCCTGCATTACATAGACATTCCAGATTTTTCTGGCCACTCCTCCTGAAAATGTAAATTCTTCTAAATTTAGTCTGCCAGTTTAGAGACCAAGATGAATTGGATTAACAGGAAAAAATAAATCTGTTTCACATTCCCATTCAAAGAATTCAAGAACATGTATGAGTGTATGTGTGACTAAAATCACACTATCCTTGTTTTATCTCATAGTTAATGCAGTCTTTCACTGTTTGTATTACTTTCATGTAAAGAATGCAAATAATTTATATATTAATTTCTCTCTGCTTTTTGTAAGCAGCACACAGGACAGCAGCAGAGAGAAACTGCACACAGTATTTAGATTCTGTCAAATTTGCAGCTACTGTCCCTTGACACCATTCATCTTCCAAGTAAACACTGTGGTTTGGCATCTCAGCATCACCTCCCAAATCATTAAATGATCTGACTGACAAGGGTAAGCTTGATTTTTATAGTTAAGAATTGTGTATCTCCCCCAGTTTGCCATGCCACAGCTCCATTGTTTAGATTATCAAACAGGAATGATATGGCTGATACCCTTTCTTGCACTCTCATTTTATACCCCTGTGAAGTACTTGTGATTTTTTCGGGATCATCTCCACCGAGGAACTTTCTGGGATCCTCCAGACATTTAATAATCACAGAAGCATCCTCTGCTTTATATCAATGGGACATTTTGTACTTTAAACAGCTTTTCAAATCAAATCAAATCAAATCAAATCAAACAATTTTGCTCTACATGATGCTTGATCAAAATTCTAATAAAATGAGCCCAGCTTGAATAATGGACTGGGATTCCTCATCCTCTTGCTGTACTTCATGAGGGCAAAGAAGACGTTTTTAGCTTTGCATTTGCAAACCAGCTGAGCTATATCAAAAGCAATAGTTCATATGCTAACCTTAATATGTGCTTTAAGTATATGCATGAGAAACTGATTTAACACTACAGAGGTGAAGTGAACATCCAAAAGTAAACTAGAAGAGTAAAATCTATTTCACTCTTTTGCAGTTAAGCCATCAGAAATGCTTGTGTTGGGATATCTGAGGACATCATTATCCTTGTCCTGCTGGCTAGCTTCATGCTGGTGTGAAAGAGAAGTACGCTTGGTTAGGATCATAGAATCATTTGAGTTGTAAGGGACTTCTAAGGGTCACTTAGTCCAATTCCCCCTTCAATGAACAGTGACACAAATAGCTTGATCAGAGTGCTCAAAGCCTAACCAAGTCTGGCCCTGGATGTCTCCAGAAATGGTTGAACACAGAACAAAATCTGACATCTTATTTGATGATGAAGTCCTACCGAAAGACACAATAGGGAATCAAGAAAGTGCATTCTGTTAAGTTTGGATCTTCTTTACTCTCACAGCTCCCTCTCATTTTCAGGGGCTTATGCTCTGCTCTTCACATCATTCCACTGAGAACATCTGCAAGGTGAAGGACAACTTTTCACCATAAGCACCACAGAATTTCTGAAGATTGTGCTTTGGGTCCACTAGATCATTTGTAATTCATTAATAGTTTTCATTCGGCAGACGGTCACCTAGAAAGATGCCTGGGCCTCTCTAGGAAATTTTAGGAATGATAAATAACTAGCACAGTGGAGTTACTGCTGTGATTGTCTTATGAGCTGTACCTCCAGTGTCACCATGAGAAAAAAAAAGATTTGCAGTATTTTAATAGTAAGCAGGAAAAAAAGGTACCTTATAAGATTTAACAAATGGGTAGGAAGGTAAATACAGATTTTCATGAAAAACAGACTCTGAAAGTATGAAAGCATTTGCAGACAAAATTCAGTAGCTTGCTGTTTCTGCGATCTACTCAGCAGCTCAAATAATGTAGATTAGGACCAGCCATGGATGCTTTTTCCTATCTCCTTGTGTTATTATGTCAGCACACTTAGGGTTTCATGGAAATGAAATAAATCTGCTCTTGCAGATAGGGCAAAATTGAGCAGAGATGACATCTTACAGAAGGGTATCTCTATGTCTTGAAATGTCTTTAGAAAAAAAATGTAAGGCTTCTTGGTGAAACAATTTCACCATTTTTTGATGAAATGAATGTTGAACTGCATGATGAGGAAGAAAAGAAAAGTGCACTGAAACTAAGACCTTATTTGTAATGCTATATTTCTGTTGTCCTCAGTTTTATATATTAATTGTTAATACAATAAATTATTCACATTATTTTGCTAATTACCACTACTTCCCACTACCACTTTGATACGAAGATTTAAAAAAAGTCACAAACTTTGAACTCTGATAACTGTCACTGAAAAATGAAACAGATTTAAAAGCAAAGCAAAAGATCAGCAACAGTGGGTAGTACTGTTTATCACATAGAATTTGCACTGAAATAAATCTGGAGTTTCCAGATGGTACAGAATTAACAGTTCCTGTATCAAGACTGAATCACACAGCTGACAGTGTGTCTGTGTTGAGTCATGGGGCCAGCAAGAGTAAAATAACTGCATTTCGGAGAAGCTGGCCATCTAGGTGACTGTGACATGCAGGTACAATAGTTGCAGGTCTGCCTATCAGTGTGGTGTAGGCAGTAGGGTGTCCCTGCTGCCTCTTGCCTGGCAGCTGACTTCTCTGCTGTATGCATCCTTCAGCCTCCATTTGAAAGTCTTTGGTGAGTAACCTGTTCACTTGTGTAGCACAGTTACTCAAAAGTGGAAAAGGACATCATTAACAAATCACACTGCAAAATACAAAGCATTACCTATCACATTTTTGACAACGGTTTTGAAGAAAAGGAGAAAAAATCTACTAAAATGCAACAAAAACAAATTCAAGGTATGGTGCTATTTGTTATGAAATCAACTTTCCTTAATGGGCTGCATTTTCACAGCACAACACAAGATTTCAATATGGTGCACTATGCTTTGCTGCTTTCTGATTAACAAACATGTTTTCTCCCTGTTTTAATTCTGGGGAAAAAAATAAAAAATAAAAAAAAAACTATTGTTTTATGCCAGCCATTGTGTTTGTCTTTATGAAATTTATGATTTAAAAGAAGATAAAAGCTGCATTGCTATAATCACAGATGTCTAAAAAATTCAATCAGAAGATAATTATAATAACAAAAGCTCTTTCAGATTCAATGAATTACAACTGGTACAGTAATCATTGTTTCTGGAAAAAAAGGATTTTTTTTTCCTTTCAGACAAGTAATATGGTTTAGAAAGGTTGTACTATCTATCTTTACTGAAGTTGCAGTATGAAAATGAATTGAGTTTAACATAATTGACAGGCATCCTAGGGAATTAAAAAAGAGAAACAAGATTTGTTCTTGGTATACGTGACTCACTTAGGTTTAATGGGACTGTGAACATGTTTGAACTGTACTCTTTTCTTATGCAGCAAGTTATTTCCAGTAGACTTACCCTAGATTATAGCTCAGAGCTCCTTTGATAAAGAACAGAATTTTATTTTGGCTAATGTGTGACAATGAACTAGAATTTCCCTTTCATTTTGGTAAAATCTAGGGGAGAAAGGGTACTGTGAAATTCTGTTAGGCTTCAAACATGCTGGCTAATGCTCTGCATGTATCTTTCAATGAGATGAGTTACCGTGCCTTAGAGTTGTAGGTGCTCAAATAGTGTCCCACGAAAGAAAAGGAATCTGGAGCAGTGACTTAGATACAGTGCCATAACATGCACAACTATGGAAGAATTACATACTGGAACGATCTTAGAAATTTCCATATCAACAAAAGAAGAAAACAGTGCTTCTGTTATCTTTGTTACCTCACCCAACATTGCCTGCCACAGAATATCAGTCTGAAAAATCAGTGTGCCCTTCTATAGGTTGGCTCACTATTGTGCTTAACCTATGGATTGTTTAAGGAAATATCCATAAAATTGAAGCAGGTATTTTACTTCATGCATTCTTTATCTTCAGTGAATTTGAATGTGGTCTCTTAAATGTCTCAGAGAGTATACTGAAATATTTTACAAAACATTGCTACTTTGGTAGTATGCACATACTACAGAGATGAACCAGGATCATGCTATTCAAACAAAAGAACATGAAATTCTCCAAGCTACAGAATTAATGAAGTCTTGTGTTCGACACCATAATCTATCATGTTTTATCTGTCATCTGCATTCTTCGATAACAAAGAAAAAGTGTGATTTGCAGGCTCCCTGAGTAAACAGAGGGCTTGATTAGGATCCTTCTCTTCTTGTAGCCTTGTTTGCACAAAATTAATAGGAAATTATTAGCTTTTGTGATTCCACTCTATGATGATTTATTCTGAAACTGAGAAGCTTGTTCAAACTCTGTTGGTAGGAAATCAGCTCACAGCCAGAGACCATGGCCACCATAGCTTTGATTTTTTAGAATGCTATCACAGCTCCCTCTTCCAAGCAGTGCATGATTTGAAAAAGACAGAAGACAGCCAATGTCATTCGGCAGACAAGAGTGCACAAAAAGACAGTCAGAAAATAGCTTTTAGCTTAGAGAAGAGAAGGCTGAGTCCCCATAGTGGACTCAAAGTCTCATTGCTGAGTGGAAAGAGAGGAAGAAAACAGAATTCAGTGGGAATACTGTACAATAAATACAAACAAACAAACAAATAAACAAAAACCTGAAATGAAAAGAAAAAAAAAAAGCAAAAAAAAAAAAAAAAAAGCATAAGAACTAGAAAGATGGCTTTTTTTTTTTTACCCACCATTTCTAACCTTATGTAGCTGAGAATGAATCAGAAAGCTGGTGTTTCTGCTTAAGGTATTGGAAAGTCTTAAATCAGGGCAGTAAAATTAGGGGACTGAAGAACTCTTGATAAATCAGTATTTTAGCTAGCTATTATCTAAATAGTAGAAGAATCGCTAGAGAAAGACTAAACTGGGCTCCTTTATGCAAAATAATGAGTGTCTAAATATTTTTTTTCTGTAGGGAAGGTGTATGGTAATAGATGATCTTGTTCTAATCTCAGTATTTCTTCATTCCTGCTTGCAACTTTTCCTTCCTGCTTCAACGTTTTCAAATCTTCCACCTCCCACTAGTAGGCCAGATGAATTCCAGACATGCCATGCAGCAGAAGATAGACTGATATCCTGTCCCTTTGCAGTCCTCAGTTGTTTTATTATTCACTGCACTAGCAAAAGGATCAGTTTTTCTGTGTGACAGCTGTTGTTTTTCAAAGAAGAGCTTGAAAAAAGTAAATAAAAAAACTCGTCACAACCTCAAAACATACGAATTACTTAGTGCTAGCTGAGAGGAGGGTGGATAACTCATTTAAGAAGTTGTTTGCTAAAAGGCATGAACTCAGAAAGAGTCAGTCCTGATAACTCACATATGTTTTCTACTGAATAAAATATTTTGACATTTTTGTGGTCTAAATGAGAGACGCCAAGAGCTGTTCACATGCAATTCAAACTCTAGTGAGCAAGTCACTGCAGGCTGGCATGAATTCATACCAGCAACTTCTCTTGTCAGACCATCTTCCAGTTCACTGTGGGTGCAAAGGTGGAAAAGGCAGCAGAGAAAGAAAGCATGTGGATTCTCCCATGCATAAATGGCTCTCCAGAAGGTTCTGATCATTGCTACACATGGCTGGGGCCTTCCTTCCCTCCCTGCAGCAAATGACACTAAGCATCCATTCCTCACAGCCATGCTTTCAAATCTCCTTCCACTGCTGATGATTACCTGGATGACAGTGTTTTTATTTGCACACCTGTCAGTGAAGAATGCAATGTGAGTTAATGTAAGATGCCTGCGAGCTGTATGCCATGCCCTACCAAGATCTATTTAGGTACACATATGCCTCCTCTTTTCCTGGTACCTTTTCCACCATTTTCACATCTGTGTTACACAGGAGTAGCAGAGATGGAGAAAAAATGAAGGACAAAGCACAGAGATAAAGTGGTATAAATAAGAAGGACCTGGTTGCATCATTGCATGCGTCAGTACAGATTAGGGGCTGACCTGCTGGAAAGGAACTCTGCAGAAAATGGAAATGCTATGTATTTTACTTTAATTTTAATGCATTTTGCTATGAATTAGATGGGCTGGAGGGAAAGTTCCATGGGAGAGAAAGGAAACTGGCTGATGCTGAGAAATGACAGATGGGGAAGAAAGAGGGACTATGTAGGAAATAATACTGAGAGAAGAGAAATAGACAACAGAAAAACAAGACAGTTAGATGTGGTTGAATAGGAAATGAGGAAGTGAAAATGAAGAAGAATGTTGAAGAGAAGGAGAAAAGGACAAGGAAGAAACAGAATGGGGGAAAAGATCTCAGGAAGAAAAGGAGATAAGTGAAAAATGGTAGAAACACGCTAGAGGGAAGAGGTGCCATCCATAGGGATCTTGACAGGCTTGAGAAGTGGGTCCATGCAAATCTCACAAAGTTTAACAAGGCCAATTACAATGGACGGATTCAATTTTAATTCACCTACTTAAACTCTAGATTTCATTTATTCTTTTTTGGTATTGTTTACAGACAGTTATTGGGTAAGTGGAACTTTACAGACATGTATCTACTGTCTTGTTAAGAATTATAAAAAAACATAGTAAAGGAAGAAGACTGTTGAAGAAAACAAAATCAGTTTGAGAGGTCACAGATATTTCCAAGATGGTAAAATATTATTATTGCCTAGTGGGAAGTAAATTAAAGGATTGCAGTGTAAATTAACAGCCACAGTGGGTTGCTGCTGCATAAAATGGGACTTTTCAGAAGGGTTTTACAGAGCAGAGATAGTTGTTTTTTTTTTTTTTTTTTTTTGACAGAAATGCCAAGGAGGCTTGTACACTGATGAAGAAAAGTAAAAGCTCCACATAAAGATGGAGAAGCCATTACATCAGAGCTATGGATGTATGCATTGCAGTGGAAGAGACAACTAAACAAAAGGGTGGAATGGGTAACTCATAGGCTGAGTGGACTGGAATGATGGGGTGGCATGGCTAATGACCATTTGACACCTCCTCCTTCAAGTGCCTTATTCGTAAAATGAACTCAGGCTCATTCATTTCAACTTAAACACCTTTCATCTGAGTTTCATATGAATTTGGAAAACAACATGTGTATCCAGCCAAAATGAGGTGCTCTGAAGAAAAGAATATTTAAATCACAGCAGAAATGCATTTGATCTTTGAAATGTTGCTGCTATTACTTCTGGAAAAAGTGTTGACGAGGACTCTACATCACAGGAGGAAGGCAACAATTAGGATATATTTGTATTTTGTCATCACATCAGTATCAGAGGCAATAAATTAATCTCTGCCTAGAAAGAAGGCAAAAAATAGGCCATGTTAGGAGATGACTATTTCTTTCTCTTTAAAATAGAAAATGACAGGTAAGATAAAAGTAAAAGCTCTATTATTTTAATTAAAATATATGTACATATTTGAGTGTAAATAGGAATCAGAAATGAAATCCTGCAGCTTAAAAGTCAGATCTATATGAGTATTTCCTTTAATTATCCTTTTCCAAAACAAGCTTTTTCAATCCAGTATCAGAGCATCAGTCTCTCACAAGAACATCAAAGCATGTACAAACATTTTTTAAAGCTACTAGACATTTCAGCCTGAAAAGGTTAGTAAAGTCTAGTACACTAAAATTTATCACAAAGGTGTAACTTGCTAACTGTGGTGTGTTTAACAGACAATAGAAAGCATTTTAAAGGCTCTTGCCACTCCTGAGGACATAGCTGAGTAATGATTTTTGAAGAAGGTAAAGAACACACACACACACACACAAAAAAAAAAAAAAAAAAAAAAAAAGAACAACCTCTTCATTGCTCACTGAGTTACTGTTTCAAAACTGATAGGACAAATAAACAAGTTTTCACAGAGGTTCTTTCTTAAACCTTCACCGCTGTTTCAGAGGTGAACGTAAGTGTCCCCTTAGTCCCAATTTCCAGCATGATAAATACATACCTACCTCAGAATGTGAGATTTTTTTCCTTGAATTTGTAAGTGCTTATTGGAAAGCCTACATTGTAGACTGCAATGCAGAAAAGAAACACTGATATTAGCCCTTTCTAAGAAGGAGGGGAAACTGTTAAATGCAGTAAGATCCTTTCCATTTTGCAGACATCTTCACTGTAGCAACATTATTCTACCATGTAGGCAAGTGAACTCTGTGAAAAAAGGACATTTCAGTGCTTTTGAAAAAGTCTGTCCTCCATTGCCAGAGACATTTAAAAACTCACAGAAGAGAAAGGAGGAATAGAAGTGCAGAACTCAAAACTCTCCCTTTTTTGCCACTGTGTTGATACATGCTGAAGATGGATTGGTTATGATTAAAGGTGAAACAGTTCTTATCCCTACCAATTAATTATGTATTTAATATAAATTAATCCTTATTTAATGAGGTCTGAGTCATTAGAATCACGTTTGCATAGATACAGATAGATAGACAGATAGGTGTAATTGGTGCTACAAAAGTGAAACTTTTATGTGTGAAATGAAGGTCAGAGCTAGAGATAGTCACAGTTTTATTATTAAAGAGACGCCAGACTCATTACTGATATACTGCCCAGGGTATAACTGTGATAATTCAACAGTTGAGGCTCCTGGGGGGGTTGATTAAAAATGTAAATGATTGCTTTTCTTGCTTGGGGAGAATGACAGACTGTACACACTGTAAAGATAATCTTTAAGGAGAACAAAAAGAGTTCTGCCTACTGAGCAAGTGACTCAGTTCTCTGCCTGCTGGAGACGGCAGCTCCTCCCTGGGACAGGCACAGTGATCTGCCCCTTGGTCAAACACAACAAAAAGACAAAAAAAAAAAAAAAAAAAAAAAAAAAAAGCAGAAAAAATTTAAAGCTAGAGGGGAGGAGATCTCTTCTCCTCAGTCTTCAAATAGCATCATTACAAAAACACTGCTTACAGTGGAATGAGGGAAGTCATATGTCCCACTCTACCAAAACTAACCAAGTCTACATTTGATGTGCTAACAACCCTGCTGAACTCACTTTAAACTGTACAATGTATGCAGGTGCTATAATGAGAAGGAGTTTTATTATGAACTGCTGTGAAAGAAGGGACTAGTCAGTCATATGTTTCTCTGTCTCATTTACAAAGTTTCATCGTCAAAGTGCTTTGGCTGTTTACCCAGACATCTTTCAGGAAGATCTCAGCACCTCGGCTGACAAAATGGAGACACGAACACGTTTCATGTGTTCTTGTGTTTTCCCTGAAGCTGATGACTTAAAATGCTATTTTGTCTCACAAGGTGCACAGTAAGATGATTGACTGTGGGACCGTCTAGTCTGGGACAACAAATGACGAAGACAGAAATTAGAGACCATTACTCCCTACCTTCAGAAAAGAACTCAGTAGATGAGGTTCCCTGTTAGGCAGGATATCTGAAGAAGCTAGGAAAGAACTTTTGTTCTGAGAGGCGAGCAGAAATAAGACAGGACTTTCAGAGAAGACACAACCGTAGCTATTTTTTTTTTTTTCTCATGGAGAATACTAATCTCTAATGACTTACAGTACTCAGTGGAAAAGTTCAAAGATTATGTCCCTGACTTGAACTGCTCACAGATCCTGGCAATAGATAAAATTATTTACCTTCATCTAAAGTGCCTCCTGATCTTGTCTGTGATAACACATAGTAAAACTGAAATGTATTCTGATGATGCAGTTGGTTCAGGTTAATCCCAGACAACCTGTACAGACTGGGAGAACATCTTGAGAGCAGCCTTGTAGAGAAGGGGTCTTGGTGGACAAAAAGCTGGACATTGTCCAGCATTGTGCACTTCAGCCCAGTAGGTCAACAGCATCCACCAACAGAAGGATGGCAAGCACAGAGAGGGAGAGGATTGTCTCCCTCTGCTCCACCTGTGCAAGGCCCCAGTTGGAGAACTGCATCCAGGTCTGGGACCCCCAAGACAAAAAGGATGAAGAGCAGTTGGAGCAGGTCCAGAGGAGGGCCATTGAGATGATCAGATGGCTGGAGCACCTCTCCTATGAAGACAGGCTGAAGGAGTTGGTTTGTTGAGCTTGGAGAAGGCCCTGGGGAGACCTTATTGTGGCCTTCCAGTGCTTGAAGGGAGCTTATCAGCAGGAGGGGAACCAACGTTTTACACTGTCTAATAGTGATAGAGCAAGAAGGAATGACTTTAAACAAAAAGAGGGGAGATTCAGGTTAAATATTAGGATGAAGTTTTCCACTCAGAGAGCAGTGAGGCCATGGCACAGTCTGTCCAGAGATTTTGTAGATATCCCATTGCTGGAGTTGTTTAAGGCTGTGCTGGATGGGACTGCCTGATCTTGTAGCTGGCAACTCTGCCCACATCAGGGACTGAAAATCAATGATCTTTAAGGTCCCTTCAAACGTAAATTATTCTATGATTCTGTGATTGTTTTTGTACACAAATCTCCAAGCACAAAACTCAAAAGAGAAAGAATCAAAAATGTATAATTCCACTATGAATGAAAATCTACTTCATTTTTCAGATTGGACCAGGATCAAGAAAACAAATGAACTGGTGAGGAAAATGCAGGAATTAATTTTATTCACTTCTAATTGACAGAGTTATGAGTAGAAGCTCTTATTTTCTGTTCTTTTCTTTTCCCAGTTGTGGTGAACTGGGAAGGAAAATAAGGAAGCACATAACTGCATACACATTCTGCAACTCCTTTAATTTAAACTGTCAAAATACCACACAAATTTTGAAGAGGAAAACTGTAACTTTAATTCAAATGCCTTAGAATTTCCACATAGATCCCATCATTTCAGATTGTGCTTATAGAGCCAAGGTGATTTTTATGAACAGCCTTTCCACTTCAGCTAATATCGTAGCTAAAGAAAGAGGAAACAATCTTGACAAAAGCTGCTAACAAGTACCCAAAAGCAGTCTGATGAGAGTAATGACAATAATTCATAAGAGAATACAACTGAAATCATCCACCTTCCAGTAGAATTCACAAAAGATAAACATTTCAATGAAAGAATAACACATTTTAGGTTCATTTGAAAATATATATTCAAAAAAGGTTTGGCATAACTGTGTAAAACATTTACAATCAAAGCTAGATATTAAGAATACTTATATATACCTAGGGCACTATATTTGCCTATTATTTTTTTTTCTGAAAAATCCCAATTGTATAAATACGACCAACCTTCTTTTCTATAAATTTTCTATATTTTTTTCTCTATAAATACCAGTCTTCTTTTCTTTTGTCTGGAAGAGCTTTGTGAGTTAAGAAAGTATGTCACAGCTACCCTATAAATTCTCTGGCCTAAACAGATCTGAAGATACTCAATACATTGCAGAAGATTTTCTGTCACTGCTGAAACATCTTCTGAGAATTTCTCTATACTGCCTATCAAGCATGACATCAAGAATAGAAAAAACACTATAATCCTTCCAAAACAAGCAAGTATAACATGATTATTTTCTAGCAGAATAAATCAACTCACTAGTCATCTGTCCTGTTAAATTTTTGACCTCATCTCATCTCATCTACTGCTTCAATTTTCTTCCTGACATTTTAGCCTTCTGTTCCTCCAGCTTTCCCCTTTGTTCACGTCTCATTTTGAGACAAGAGAATCTCTAATTGAACCCACTAGAAAAAGCGAAGCTGAAGGTACACCTAACAATACACTTGAGAATAAGGGTGACAGGATTAAAATGTGCACCAACACTGAAATTGAGGGCGATTCACAAATTCAACCTCCTCAACTCAAAGCAGTGATGCAACACTGCAATAGTATTAGTTAGTATTCGTAATTAATTCTATTCCAAGTGTTATCATAATAATGAAAGGTCAAAGTAATTGGAGGATATAATTCTAGGTAAGCATTTATGGGAATCTAGTACATGTGCATATGTATGTAGTAAATACCTTATATCTTTGGAACAGAGGCTTAACTGATTTTTAAAGAAACAATTCATTTTTTCCAGTTTCTACATTGTTACATGTTTTCTCAACAAATGACCTTTTGTTTTGCATTATTCTTACATAAGAGGAAACAATTATGGGTACCCAATTACTATTTCAGGCAAAGTCTTAACTAGGAATTTGGTTCTGATGGACTCTCCCTGAAGTCTCACTGCAGGACATGCTGATGCAAGATTAATGGAGACAAGATTTCACTGTCATTGGTAACAGGGAGACAACGGAAGAGCCAGGGGCACATACAGAGTCTATTTGAGATGGACCTAGATAATTCACATCTGAGTGTTCATGTAATTTGCTCTGTATGCACTGAATCATGAGAACGATGTTCCTACTTACATAATGCAAACAAACACAAAGCTGTCCAAGAGGGCAAATCTAACATGCACAACATTACGAAAATGAGAGTTAGGTAATGATCTGATAGATCTAGAGGCAGAAAATGCAAGGTAGACTAACTTTCAGGTCAGCTCAGGACATACAGTAGACCAGAGAGATCAGAAAGCAACCAATATGCACGCGCTGTAGCAGTGCACAGTTCACCCAGAAGAATACTGTCCCCCTTTAGGAAACTGCACAGGAAAAATGGTTAATTTTCATAGGGGCTGGTGATTTGGCAGGCTTGGTTCCAATGCTCCCCTGTCTCCAGGTGACACTATATCTCATGTGGGTTTCAAAGCATCTGACAGAGAACTGCCAGCTCTGATGTCATGCAGTCTAATTCATAATCATTCTCAATGTCACCTTTTGATAACCTGCACTTCTGCATGCTGTGAAAAATGTAAAGAGCTTTCTGCATCCCTGGTTCAGTCTTCTCAAAGCTTTACTTTATAAAGAGTGAAAAATTCAAGTGTTACTCACTGTCCTTGAGGCAGCAATATAATACAATTCCTCGGCTGGAATCTGCTTGCAGAGATCCCACCAAGATAATGAATGCTGGATTACCATGACACTTAAGTCCTTTTCTATCCCCAGCATTCATTTTTGACATGACAGGCTATGTAACTGCATGAAACGGATTCATGTCTTTATAATAATCAAATCATAGCATCACTAAGGTTGGAAAAGACCTCTAAGACCATGTAGTCCAACCTTCCACCAATCCATCTAATAATACATTCAGAAAAATACTGACTTCTTTTACTTGCTTAGAAATTAACCAATGGGGTAAATGTACAAACATTTGATTTCTAGGAGGTATGAAAAGAAGGAAGGAACATGCTCATCTATAAAAAATGACCAGGATATCTCCATTCCCACATTGCAATGAAAAAGAATGGATCTGCCATCTGTGATAAAATTAAGAGAAACCAAAGTACAATCAGGCCAATGCAGGGACTCAAAGTCCAGCAAACTGAAGTGTTTCCTTCTACCTTGTGAGACAATCTTTTATACCAGCCTGGGTTGTGCCCAAGCTGTAGACTCATATGCAGCACAATTAACTTGCAGCATTAGCTTTACAGAGGGAACAGCATGCAGTACAGAAGACAGAAGTCAGCAGATAATCCCTTCGTCACAAGGACAAAGGATATGATTCTAAAATCTAATGAACACTCGCAATTCCCATTGATATCAGTGTAAACCAAATGAAAGAGAAAATGAGTAGCACTGCAAGGAAGTTCATTGCTTCTCGGGATTAAGCCACTTCAGGAAAAAACAAAATCCTTTTATAAAAATTCAGGCCATCCTCCAGGATAAGAAGTGGACATTCACTCAAAGCAGGAGGAAGATACCTCAATTTTCACAGTTCCCTTCTTGTTTTTGTAGTGTTCATCTTCACCCAGAAACATAGAAGATTTATGGGACAGATAACAATTTGGAAAGAATGTTGAACATATAAGAAGGAACTAGAAAACTAGCCTTCATATATGATGATTTTCTTCTTCACCCTGTGAGACATGACACAGATTTATCAGTAGTTAATCAGCTTATCAATAGCCATGCAGCAGGACTATTAACTCCTCTAGTCATGGAAGTCCTGCCACTCAGAAATGCTCTTATCAGCTAAAACTGAAGAATATTGACAGAAGTGAGCTCTTTCAATTCAAGAGAGTTGGTTATATTGTAAAAGCCATATTTGCCTTCTGCATTATTATACTGAGACAGCCTTCAAGTAGCAGTGATCAGAACACCATGACTTTTCCACTGAGCTTCCTAGTTTTACCTCAGTATTTTATTCTGCCCTTGATAATCCCTAGACTCCAACAAGCATGAGATGCCTTCTCTAGTCAAATAACACTGTATGGGGATTGTTTAAAAGCATACACATGCACCTCTCTTTTTTTTTTCTTATTCCCTTTTTCCTTTCTTTTTTGTAATATCTTTTTCTTTACGGGTTTGGAAGAAGTAGAACTTCTCTGAGAATATCTGCAGAAAAACAAGAAAAAAAACAAGAAACACATGGACAGCTAAACCTCTCATCTTGGAGCTTAGTGCACATTTTAATATCAGATTGGATTTGTTGAATTAGCTTAAAAATCTTCACGGTTGGAAACCTAAATACCATGTTCTCTCTTGAGAAGACTTCCTGAATTTGGAAAGGCCATAAATGTCTTTGGACTTTTCACTCCAACATCTGGATTCTAATCAACAGAGCCATTTGTGTCATGAAGGAATGACTGATATTAGAGTGGCAGCAAAGGAAACTGAGGCTTTGGCTGTCTGGGCTCTTAACAGCCTGTGGACTTCTGTTAGAGAAGCCCTAACACATGGAGCAGAAGATGCATGCTTAGGAAATGTCCTTGAAGTACAGAACTGCATCATTTGTTTATCTCTGAAATACACTAAAATGATAAGGAGTATACAGAAATTATAAAACTGCTGATTCAAAAACTAGTGGCCAGAGTACACAGGATGAGGGGGAATTATTACCATAATTACCCTAATTAAGTATAATTATAATTGTATAATTCACATGATATATGATAGGTATCTTCAATACATAATAGATTTGATTACAAAATTATACCCTGTGTAATTAGTTGTGCATTACACTATTAATTAAAATTATAAATATTTATTACTAATTATAATAGCCACCTATCCATCCTCTTCTTGTAGCATTAAATTTTCCTCCACAAGAATTCACGAAGGAAGACAGCTTCTACCCAGAAGTGTAGACAACTGCTCTGTCCTTCATTTTGCACACTCAGAAATTCACAAATAAAAGAAACACTACCCAAATGAGAAGCCAGTGTACACTTAGAGTCTTAGACTTCTAAGACAGATTTCTGGAGTGATTTAGCCAGTAAGCTAGAACTATTTTTCATTCTTAACTCTGCTTATTAATCATACCCAAGTGTTTTTACTACTCTGGGCCTCTTTCTACTCTGAATGATATGAACAAAGATACTGACCACTCTCTGAAAAGAATATTAAGCCTGTGATGAAAGAAATCTAAGGTGACACTATCATTAATGTTCTCCTTTTAAACAGCAAGTATGGAAACACAGACTGTAAAGGCAGAACCTTGCATGAATCAAATGAACCCATTTTTATACCCACTCTAAACCTATTCTATTTCAGTTTACAACTGTTGTCCCTCTATCTGTGAGTACAGGACCAGTTAAAAAGTGTTTTTCCATCTTATAAGCCACCCTTCATATACTGAAAGTTCATGATAAGTTCTCCTTGGAGTCTTCTCTGCTCCAAGCTTACCAATCCCACCTTTCTCAGCCTCACTTCATAGCAGAGGTATTCCAACCCTTTGATCATTTTTGTGGTCCTCTTCTGGACTCACTTTAACAGCTTCATATCCTTTTCATATGGTGAACCCCAGAGGTGATTGCAGTACTCAAGCTGGTGTCCCACAAGAGCAGAGAAGAGAATCTGCTTACTGCTTCTCTTTTGATGCTATCCAGGATGTGGTCAGCATTTAAGGCTGCAAGAGCACATTGCTGGTTCATTTCCAGTTTTTCATCCCCTTGTATCCCTTTACCTGTCAATCCACCCATCATCTAGATTATACTGATTTTGTGAATTTCCCTAAGGCAGGCGTATGCCTTGCACTTGGACTTGTTGAACTTTATGGGGTTCACCTGGACATACCTCTTGACCCTGTCAAAGTCCTTGTGAATACTATCTCTTACCTTTAGCATATTAACTACACCACACAGTTTTGTGACATCTGAAAGCTTGTGAGGGTACACTTAATCCCACTGTCTATCTTATTAATGAGGATATTAAATGGTGCTTATATGGAACCTTGAGAGACAACACTTGTTACTGGTTTATGCTTGGACACTGAGCCATTGACTGTAACTCTCTGGATGAAGCCATAGAGCCATTCCCTTGTCCATTAATTCTATATCTGTCCAGTTTAGAGGCAAGAATGTTGTGTGGGATCATGTCAAAGGCCTTACAGCAGACAGGGCAGATGACATCAACAGTTCTTTGTCTAGTGATGCAGTCAGTCTACTAGGTTACTCAGGCATGATTTACTTCTGCTGATCCCATGCTGATTGTCTCTGATCTCCTCTCCATCTTCCATGTGTTTTCAAATAACTTCCAGGAGCATCTACTTCATGATCCTACTGGGCACTGAGATGAGGATTCCTGGTTGGTAGTTTCCAGGATCCTCTTCAATACCCTTTTAAAAAATTAGTGTTATAATCTTTTTTTTTTTTCTAATTTCTACAGACTTCAACTGTCATTATCTTTCAAATACAATAGGGAGTGTCTTAGCAACTATGTCAATCCCATTGGGAACTTGGGATGCATTTTGTCAAGGCCCACAGTGTTGCACATGTTTAGGTGGCCTCAAACCTGATTTTCTTTTATGATGGGAGGGATTTTGTTTGCCGAGATCCCTTCTTGAGGTTCACGGACTTCATGCAAATGAGAGTATATGAAAACAGGCAAAAAAATTTGTTGATAATTTCAACTTTTTCCATGTTGGCCATTGCTAGCTCTCTTATTTGTTCTGCAGTGTGTACGTACATTTTTTTAAAGCTTCCCTTCCTGACCAACATACCTGTAGAAACCCTTCCTATTATTTCCCTGCCAAATAAGCTTCAGTTGTGCCTTAACTTTCATGTCCTTAAAGAGATGCCAGCTTTGTTCTACTCCCTTATCTTTGAGAGCAGGTTTCTCAGAGGAATCTAACACTAATTCCTTGAACAAATGCATATTCATCCTCTTAAAATTCAGGATCTTGACTTCATTATTTTCCTGCCCAGTATCCCTTGAGACTAGGAATTCCACCAGGGCATGATCACTGGAGCCCAGTCCATTACCATATTTACCCTAATTACTTAATCTGTGTTGGTAAATAACTCAGATAACTTCACTTGCTCTGGGAAGTGCTAGACAACAATTCCTCTGTCCTATGTTTCTTAGCATTTGCAATAACTAAAATGCAGTCTATATCACTGAAGATACTTACATAGAAGCCTCAACTTTTATTTTAATTAGTTATTTTTATTTTATTTATTTATAATTTTATTTATAATATTTTATAAATTTATTTATAATATTTTATAATTATTTATTTTATTTTAATTAGACATTTTAATTAGTTATATATAACTTGCCACATTATCATATTGACAATGCTGTGACTTATTTATGGAAAAGTGTATCTCCAAATCATTTCCTTCTCAGTTGTAACTTTTTTTTTTTGTTTAATTCACAAGGATGGGAGATGAAATACACATTCTGAAATTGTCTTCTTCCTCAATATTTATTGCTCAAATTTGTCATTGAAAGATGTGGAGTACCCTGCAGTACTTAGGTTATAAGTTAAATTTCATGGAATGAAATTTGGGCAGGATGGGACCTCATCTTTAAATAGTCTGAATCAGAAGCAAGAACAAAAGTAATCCTTACTTTCCACTTCTTGATGACATCAAGACTGGCTTTTTACAGAAAACCTTGGTAAAAGATTGTAGAAGAGCAGCTGTTGCTAATGTGATATTTATAGCCATACATATAAATACCTACTCACTATCTATATTTATGTGTATACATAGATACACATACATTTAAGTACATAGTTACAAATATATATATATATATTTTAAATGGAAGGAAGTGATGCATCTAGAATAAAGATTCACTACTTCAGCATTTTTATAAACACACCAATTTTCTCTGGACTCACCATAGAGCTGGTGATATGAAGAAATACAGCTGAGATGTGGAGTACCATCTTCCTTGTGATGAATAGAGATACCTAATACAAATCTAAGCAAAAGACCTTGAGCACTGGAAATGTTCTATGGCAGAGCAAAGTTGAATACAGCCAAATGTACCTAACCAATAATGGATGAGTCTGTGCTACACTCCCATTTTACAAGACTTAAATGGTATCTGATCAAGGTAGACAATTCTGCAGCTTGGCACAGTTTAGAATTAGAGAGTCATTCAGGTTGAAAAACACTTTCAAGATCATCAAATCCCATCATCTGTATGACCTGTTGGGCTCTATCACTAAGACATGTCCTTCACTGCCATGTCCACACTTCTCAGAGGACTCCATCACTTCCTGGGTATTCTGTTCCAAAGTTTGACCTCACCTTCTGAGAAGAAATTCTTCCTGCCAGTCAGTCTAAACCTCCCCTGGTGCAATTTGACACCATCTCCTCATGTCCTATCACTTGTCACTAAGAAGACCCTGATACCACAGATAGGCAGCAATGACAAATCCTTTATACAGGGAAAAAATATATATACCTCTCTTATTTTCCATAAGAAAATAACTGAAATGGGCACAGAGAAACTAATGTGATCACTGATAATTGTAGGTGTGTTCTGGAAAATTCAGTTAGCAATTTAACTTTTATCTGAGACAAATTGCATACAACTAACTAAGTAGTACAAATACTGAACAGAAAACAATATGAACGTTCTACTCTGCAAAACAGATTCTATTTCTGGGAATTATTTATTTGGTTGTAACCATTTCTTGATTCATTCTTACAATAAAAATAAAACATTTTGGCTTTTTTGTTCCCAAGAAATTGACAGAGACATTATTTTTTCAGCATTTTTGACTCTTCAGTCTCAAGAGGGAAGGTAAATTATGTCATATTCAAAGTGAGACATAATGTAATTTTCTGTATGAGAAAGAAGAGGTAAGCCCTGAACTCAAAACAAAAAAAAAAATGGAAAAGCAGAAGAAGGGTCTGCAGAAGTAGAGAGTATGATATATTCTGTATATTAACAAAAGGAGTGAACAGGCAGAATTCCTTGGGGATTTAGAGTACTCTGTCAAACTGAGGTAATGGCATGAACAAAAGATAGTCATATTTCCTAATTTTCCATGTTTGCAGATAACAAGTGTTGAAAAAAAAAAAATATATATATATATATATGTAAAAGAAAAGAAAAAAAAAAAGGAGCTGTGTGCCATTTCACTGCTGAAAATGCAGCAAATTCCTGCTTTGCCTCGGTATAACACTAATGTATGGTTTAAGTGGAAACACTGGGTTGTGTGTGTGTGCTGTGCATCTGTGATGGAGTGCACCAGGGAGTGTTTTTTGCCTGTGCTTTCCCACCTTTGCCAGGTGCTCGCTGGACACCCACAGGCAGGATGCTCTTCCCACTGCTTGGCACTGACCCTCACGGCACAGTGGAAATCCTGGATGTGATATCCCTTAAATTTGCCTTGAGTTATAGATCCCTTTAGGGAAAGCATTCAGCTCTCATCATCTAAAGGGATGCTGTTTCTGACTTCAGTCCTTGAAGGTGAATCATCTGATCTACTGTTCTTTAGCACTGAACTCTTCATTTTTGATCTTCTGTCATTTTTAATTTATCAGTTACAGAGCAGATATTCTGAGTGCTCAACTGAAAGTTTCTCAGTGAAGCCTGAAGATTTCCAAGGCCAGGAGAAACATATTACTGTTCTGCTAAATCACCCAACTGCAACTGCAGACTTCACTACCCGACCTAAGGTAAGGTTTTAAATTGTTTCCTTGAGCTAATTCTCTAGGTAGGGTTCTCTGGAGACCCCCTAAATAAAATCTCAACCACAGAGGTAAGAGCAACCAGAAACTACTTCACACAGCAGCAGCTGTGTTTGTTCTGCACTTTAATATATCTTTAATCCATCCATCTACAACTTTTATATAAGTGCATACTTGACCATCTGCTTATTAATTATACTTGGTAGTGAAAAAGGTCTGAAGAACTTGTGTGAGTATAAGTATACAGATAAAACATTCAGATGATACTTTGTGAGCGGGCACTCAAAGCAGAATTGGAGTTTGTTTTTTCTTTTCCAGCATGTGGGCTAGCAGAGCCTAGCTACGACATGCAGGTGAAAAAGTATGACCATGTGTTCACATCTGCTCCTCTCAGTAATGGTGTTCAACTGGTCAGCCAAAGAAGAAACCAGAGGGGCAGCTGTCATCTTTTGTTAGCTGCCAGAGATAAAGCACGAAGTAAGGAGCTGATGGATACAGGTGGTGCAAAGCCAAATGGCAGAAAGAAGTGTATTCAAAGCATGCCACTTTCTTTTGCTCAGTTTCACTCCACCAAACAGAATGTAGTGCCTAAATAAACTATACTTTTCTTAATAATAATGCTGTGGCAAAAATTCCCTGAATGATGATTAAGTCAGACATATATATGCAGTATAATTCAGAGTTGAAATGCCATAGAGGAAAGATTTACCTAATTAATTACGCACTCTAATAGTAAGCAAAAAAAAAAAAAACCAACAACCCACAACAAAACAAAAAACCAAACCCACAAAAAACAAGATAAAAAAAGAGATAGAATGATACGTACATACATATATATATACATATATATACTTAAAGATACTGTCATGATTTAAGTTTTCATAAGACCCAAGGGAAGGTCTGACAATATTGGAGGACCTTCAGTGGTCCAGTAAGATGATAATCCTTTGGTTTAGGGGGAAATAAATGACTCACAGTCTTCCATAACTGAAGATCACACTTGACCTAAGCCATCTCTTTAATTCTGTTTAAAGAGTATTTATATCTGCTAGAAAGGGGTACATGCATTGAGGAAATCACAAATGCTTCTAAGGTTAACATATGATAGGGACACCAATCTGCGCAGGCATGAGAAACAGTATCTTGCCCACTGACACAGGTGATGTATTTTTCTTCTTTTTCTGTAACAAATAGCAATGGCATATAACAATGCAAATGATCCATATAAGCTTTTTCAGAGTCCACTCACTGACACAGAAGTTTCAGCTCCAGCTGGTTGACAAGCACATTGATTGCTGAGCCTGGAACACCAGCAGAATAAGCAAAAGAGAATGGAAGAATCATTTGAGTAGCCTTCTCTCTGCTGAAATGGCAGGACACATGAATCTAGGCAGTGATTAATGAGTAGCTAAACCGTTGCACAGGCCTGATCAGTCACAGAAAGTAGAACAGTCACATCTAAATACAAATCCACGTGCTGAGCTTTTACATCCCCCCTAAGTCTCTAATTGCCAACACACTTATTCCTTCGTTTTCAGTAAACGTTCCCATGTGAAAATGCCCCAGCCCCTCTCAGTCTAATGGAATAGTGGTGAATTGAGGACTTCAGAGATCTCAGCTGTTTTTACAAATGTCGTTTAACTTTGTTTATAAATGTCCTTTAAGTTTTGGACATGACAGGGAACAGAAGGAACACCTGCTTAATGCTCTCTGACAGATTAAGATGGCTAGAGGCAGCACAAACCATAGTGGGAAAAAGTGGAGCCTTGTTTCTTAAGAGTAGATGCCTTTGAGAATGAGAAGATAGTAAGTACGCCATGGTGTGTTAAAAGAGGACAAAAGAGATAGCTTACTCCATTCCCTTTGACACCAGACTAAACTGGAGATGAAGGGAAAAAAATATACTTCACACAGTGCCTTTATCTGATCCTGGGACAAAGCAGCAACTTGCTGTCAAAGAAGTTATTGCAGACATGTCATTATGAAGGTAATTCTTAAGATATTTTGACAATAGCAGAAATCGAGATATAAGAATCACAACTGGCAAGATATCTGCAAACAATTAAGTGGGATGTCCATCAGGAAAATTGGGTTGGCTCTGCTGGAATGAGAAGACCAGGTTTGCCATTGCAGAGCAATACAGTATAACTGCCATCGGAAGCAGAGCAAAGTGCATGACAGTGGAACATTTTTCATTAATGCCTGTTCAAATGCAAAACTACTTTTCACTTGAACATGTCTGCAGTGCCTTTGTGTTTGCTTTCTGCAGACTTCTGAGCTCTCAAACCATTTTAGCATGAACAACACAAGAGAACTATAAGCTTCATTTCTCACATATTTGAAAGGCTTATTAGACTTGAAGAGTTACTGTTCATTTCTTGTTGGATATTGCTAAAATAATCTAATCAGAGTAAAAAAAACACCTAAGTGACAGGTTACTTTGGTTCTAAAAACTGACTATGACAAAACAACACTAAAACTCTACATGGAAAATAAAATGTTTCACTGCAAATGTATGTAAGATTTTGAAAAGCAGAAATGAGAATTTCATAACTTATTTGTGGGCAATTAAGAAGCTAATAAAAAGACAAAACTGTTAAATAAAGTATTCATTTAGCTGCTTTCAACGTATTATTGGGAAAAACAAGGGCCATTTCAACTTAGCAAAGGAAAAGATAAAGAACACATTAGTAAGGTCTATGTGTTCTGACATATCTCTTGTCTTTCCTCTTTCTGGGCTTTTATTAGCAACATCATTTAGATTTTAGGGCCAAAATTTCAACTACTGACATCTCAGGTGCTGCTGTTTATTTTTTTTCTTTTTCCTCTTCTATTTTCTCTTTTTTTTTTTCTTTTCTTTTTATCTGCTACATCCAATCTGCCAAGAGAAACACCCTACTCTGTGAGTCAAAATGACAGGTATAAGCAACCGAAAAGTTCTGGGACAGAAAATATTCAGTAAGCAACCCCAAACTAATTCTCAGCCTCAAAAAAAGTCCATTCTCAAAGCACTGCAAATATTGGAATTTGGTTGACAAACTTGTTTATTTGCCAAATCACAGAATTGCAGGGGTTGGAAGGGACAAACCGCCCCTGCCATAAACAAGTATCCTGCAATAGGTCACAAAGTTAGGCATCGAGATGGGTGTTGAATATCTCCGTAGAAGGAGACTCTACAATCTCTCTGTACAGCCTGTTCAGTGCTCCATTTTTCTTATCATAAATAAGTTCTTCCACATGTTATTACGGAACTTCCTATGTACAAGTTTTAGGCCATTACTCCTTGTCCTATTGCTAGACACCACCAAGATTCACTCAAATCCAGAAGATCTTGCAGTGATGCTCTGGAGCCCGTCCATCCTGTCAATTATTTATGGATTAACAACAGTGAAGCATTTCATTGTTGTTGTAGAAGCATGATAGAATTAAGAAATAAGGAATCAAAATAACTAATGTGATTTGAATAGTTCTGCCACCCTGAACTATACATTCCACACACCTTTGCAGACTCATAAAGCACAACTGTTAGCTCAGCTCAATTCTCTTAGATAAATGCTGTTCAAAATGTATAAACCAGCTCAGCTTCATTATCAGTCACATACATGTGTTCAGAACAAGATTAACTGTTGCCTCTGTTAGTAAGAAGTCCAGCAATCTCCTTTCTGCTAACCCCCAAACCAAAACATGCACACAGAAAAGCATTTTGCAGCCTGTGAGAAGGATATTCTTCTTAAAGAATGAGGACATATTACATTCAAGTTGAAGGAGCCAGAACAAACAGAGACATCTGGAATCAGAAGGGACTAACTGGAATTACATTAGAAAGAGATGATTCGAGGGGGGTTGGAGAGAGTAAACCTCTTTGGGGTTCTATATCATGTTATCATTACTGTATCAAGTGCATTGTGTACTTCTCATAGTTGAACTATTTTATAATTTTAAACCAATCGTTATTAGCTTTCACCTCCCTTGTAACACTTACATAATAAACGGATAGCAGGGAAATGTTTTATAAAGGGGTTTGTTTGCTTATCACCTTTTACACTGTCATACAATAAATGGAAGGCCTATATAGCACAGACTTTTGTTTCATTGAGGCATAGAAGAATGCCCAGAAAAGAAGTTTTTCCTACCTTCCTTCCTTCTCTCTTTCAAAGAGCCATGCCAAGTGTCAACCCCAGAAAGTAATCTAATTCAAAAAGGCCAGACTTTGACATCCCTGCTTAATAGTGCAGCCATTTGGAGGAGACACGACAGCTAGACGACTGGAGCTCTCTTTCGAGAAACAAATAATTCATTTATAAATTACACTTCATTAGTCTGGAGAAGATTAATCCAATTGCAGATGGCAAAATGGAACTAAAGCTGCATAATTTCAGATGAAGTACCAGTAAAACTTAATTTCCCCTAAAATTACAAGTTTAGAGATGAATGCCACCCTCCACCCCTCCAACTGCAAGAAAGCAGTAAGTTATTATAGTCTAGAGTTTGAACTCAAATTTAATGGGACTGGGAGGCAAAGTGAAGATGTTCCAGTAACAAATGTATTTATCTGTATTATTCATACTTTTAAATGCATCCATTATGTTTCTAAGTCTGCGTATGTGAAAGAACATTACTGCTAATGTTGATGTCTCCTAACATCAGAGTAAATCTATCAAGATTCAACACAGAGAATTCAGGGATGCGGGGATGCTTCTGCATGAAAATGACCAGGCATATTTTTAACCCAATAGCTCCTGGTAAAAAAATCTTCTACTCCTGGAATAAGAAGCTCTTGCAGGAGGCAGGGGATTTTAGACAAAAGGTTTTAGGAAATGATTTTTCAAGGACAGTATTCACTTGTCGGGTAACAATTACAACAGATACAGAGACAGTTATTAGAGTGTATCAGATACCGTACCTTATTAATTCCCACCTAGCAGTTGTTTAATAATCAGTACAGAGTTTGATAGTTTCGATAATGGCCAAAAGTCTTTTCTACAAAACTACAGTAGTTACCTAGTTGGTGAATGTACTAAAGGAGAGCCCTGAAATCAGAACTTTCAATACAGAAAGAAAAACTGTTTATAAAGACAGGCCATTCTGGATTTGTTGCTTTGTATTTTTCATGAGAATTTGAGACACCCTGGTTTCACCGCAGTTTCAAGGAGGATATTTACTAATTCTGCAGCTTATTCTTCTTTCCTCCTAAATGGAAACTCCCATCAACAGCTTTCCTCTGCTTCATTTTTTTATCTTCAGAACTGCCAATCTTTTCTTAAAAATTTCCATATCCACTTGACTTTTCTGCATTTTCTACACAAGATCAATGACATCTAGGTCTTCACGTTGATGTTCCCAAGTAAATGAAGTTTAGGAAAAACAAAAGTCTGCAGTAGTTGGCATGTGAGGATACTGAAAGCATGCGACACTATGATAACTAATGGCATGATAAATTATTAATACTGCTTCTCTATCTCTGGAGGCATAATAAAGTAAAGCAGTAATTTTATATTGGTGACATAAGAATAATACTCTTTTTCTGTTTTCTCTGGTCAGCTCTTTTATCATTTTTTGATCAAATGATTTGAAACTTCTGTTCTGATGGATCATTAAAATCTTCCATGTCAAGGAGGCAAAAAACAAAGCAATGAGCAATGAACAGTAAGTGCAGTGAGGCTAACTATAATCATTGTGAGATGTGTTGATTCATGCTGACATTTTTGTTGGCCAAGTGGTAAGCTCTGAATTCCTGAAGTGAACCAATGGTGCCATGTATGCCTGATGTGCATACCCTATTCATTTTTAATGGTACTGCCATGGAAAAAGAGGAAAGCAATAGAACAGGCAGATGTTTTGCATCTAGATGAAAAGAAATAATGAACCAATAACCCCACAACAAAATAATCTTCAATAGGGAGGGCTGATTCATTATGTCAACTCCTCAGGGCCCTGTAGAACAGATTTGGCAGGACTTCCTGACATGACTGAGCTTGTTGAGTCAGAGATCAGCTGATTTGTGTTGTGACAGTTTTCTACAGGTCAGTTCTAGAAACTAAATTATTTCTGTTCAGCAAAAAAAGACAAGATAATGGAAGGGTCAGAGAACAATGCAGGCGTGAAGGTCATCAGGGGAACTAACGAACAAATGACAGCTTTAGCAACCAGGCTTCACATCAGACATTTCTAACTTGAGGTTGGACTATGTTTCCCTTTCATAGGCTGTGGAGTACATCTCATAAAACTATTATCATTCATAGTTACAACAAACACTGAATAAATGTTGCAAATTTGTTTCTAAATGAAGAATAAACACTATTTTGATTCCATGTCTTTGTTTTGTGTAGAGATCAACATAAGGGGTTACTGGAGCTAGAAGTGCATCTTTCTACTATTCTAATTGGAATTACTCTAGTGGCAAAGAAACCAGAGAAACAGATACACTAAAAACTGGTATAACTACATATTCTTAAGCTAAAAAGAAAACTGTGGGAAGAAGTAATTGGCAAGAAAATGATTCAGAGTGCAACGTGTCTTGTATCTGTAATCTGCTCAGCACCTACAGATCTATGTATGCAGAACTCAGAAACTAAATAAATATTGATAGCTAAGTTCTAAAAGTAAGCTCTACAAGTTTTCAAGACAGAAATTATTTCCTGTTGTACAATAAATGACAAAGCTGGATGAGTAAGAATGTAAAACTATCATTTGAGATGTTCTAAATGAAGCATCCCAAAGATTTCGAAATGGGGACCAAAGGCTGTGGAAAACTAAAAAATAACCAAACAAACCAGACCAACAATCAACCCAACTCAATCCAACCATACATAAACCAAATCAAACTGATTAACCAACCCAATTCAATTCTATCAACAAACGAAACATAAAAACTTATAACCACCACCACCAAAAAACCTTAATACCCCAAAAGCCCACAACACAATGGGCTTGTAGAATCTGGTCTGATCTGTGCATATCGCTCAAAACATTCAGGGAAGCACATGGAAAAATATAATGTAACTTCCTATAGTATGCAGTTTGTGAAAAATGAGGTCAATCCAGGAAGGAAAAGCAGCCACCACAATCCATCGCGAAATGTACACTTCTGAACATAAGGGAGGATTTAAAACAAAGCATATGCCCTTAACTATTCAGCTTATTAGAAAATTTTTCCAGTTCTTCTCAAAAATAATCTCACTGATTTTTTCTATATTACATCCCACAGTCTGAGTAATTTATATTGAAACAATTTAGCCATTTATGCTATTACTAAATTTTTTCCCATAGCGATAAAACTATTATGCAAAGCTCATTTAGGTATCATGAAGTACTTGGTTTCAAGTATCTATGGTTCTTGCTGTTGGCAGCTGAAAAGTTACAAGGAATCTGAGTTCAAGAATTAGAGAACAGACACCATATTTTAAGCAACTAATGTTAAATGATAATATGGTTTCAGCTTATACTAATGAGATTTCAGTTACAGTTAATATATAAATGAAAACTATATCTTAAAAAGCTAAAATTGTGCAAAACAGGTAAAGAAGACTGATCAACACAGATGTAGTACAACCTACAACAATAGTAAATCTAGTAATAATAGAAAGCTTAGTTTGCAACTCCAGATGCTTTCAACTGAAAGGCTTTTAACACTGGCCAGCCTAAATGCACAAGGTAACATAAGTAAATATGACTCACTCCAGGTGAATTAAAGCAGCACAGTTTGGCTGGCTTGTCTGAAACAGCACATCATGCAGTGGAAGAACCTTTCCATGAAATTCTGGAAACAATGAAATAAAAAACCTCAAAGGGAGCTCAACTCTATATACCTAAAAATACAAGTCAGGAGCTAGTTTCTTCTAAGGGTACCTTTCCTGGAAACATCTGTTGACCCATGCAGCACTCTACTTGTGCGGATCCATTACAGATGTACAAGAGATAAAAGCAAGGACACATTAGGACACTGTGGGTTACCCATTTAATCTACTGTGGGAGATTATCTGCCAGTACCTGATGTGGATAAACACCCTTCTCTTATGAAGGTAACCTTCTCCTGTGGGAACAGGAGGGAATGTTCATTTCCTGATAGAAGCAAATTACCACAGTCATTTTATTCCTAGAACTATTGCCTTGCTTGTGGTGATAGATACACTCAACTTCTCATATTACAATGCATTCAAGAGTTGCATTTTCTTCCAAGTATCATATTTCACAGTTGAAATACTGAAGAACTGATGTTTTCCCTGCAGAGTATCCTATAATACTTTGTAGAAGGCTTGACTTTTAGAGCTTTTGTTGATGTTATTGGAAAAAAAAAAAAAAAACTTGAAGAAAGAGCTATCCCATGACACTGGGAGAGTCTTTGACAAAAGCCAAAAATTGAAGTTAGGTGAAGGTTAAACAACATGCAGCACAAAACTTATATGCACTACGCTTCGTAAAACTTTTGTAGATCATAATAAAAACATACGTTATTTTGCATTTGCATATATTATCTGAGACATTTCAATTCTATCTAAAAGGAAAGTCCACAAAATATACATGGAATGCATTGACTTTGATTAATACCTGTTTTCTTTTGATGAAGGCAGATCTTCAAATTCTGTGTGCTTTATGGCGCTCTAGGTTGATCTCTGAGTAATAAGGAACAAGCCAGAATAACACGCCATAAAGAAACTCTGTGGGAGAGGAAGAGGTTACATCTCATCCAAAGCATGAAGTTTGTAGAGCAATTTGAATGACTAACTTATCATGGCACCACTAACTCTTTCACTCCAAACATACTCCATTTTTACAGTCACATAATACATTAGTAAATGCTTCACATTCCTATCTGAATTCATCATCCTTAACTCCAGTTCCATGGGGTGACCTTTTTTTAACATAGCCAATATTGCAGCTATTCTCAGGATTTGGTAGTAAAAATCAGATGATGCATCCTTTACAATAAAAATTACACAAACCTCTACTTTGATTTAGCTGGAAATAGTTGTCAATTTCTTTCTGTTTTTTTTTTTTTTTTTTTTTTTTTTTTCCCTCATCACTAGGGCATGAAAATTTCTGACCTGTAGAAAATGGAGAAAAGGAAGGCAGCTGTTTTCTGTTGCTGCTGAAATTCCCTGTCAGTGGGAAGTAAGGGGCATTCACTTAAACACTTTAAAGTTTTTACTTCTTGTTATCAGTTGCTGGCTGTCATGGTTTTATGATTTTTTGTTCTTGGTATTTCATATCATAACACCATGTAGTACACTGGGAGTTCAGGAGTTAATGTTCCAATTCCACAGATGGTTGATAGTTATGATATATCTGTCTCAGAAGAGAAGTACTATGTACCCCTGTGGTGTTTCCCTTTCCTTTTTCCATTTAGAGGAAAAGATAGAACTGTTCACATGTCACAAGACACCCTCTTTTCCCTTTCTGCTCATCTTGGCAGCACTCGTGCTTCCTAGCTGTCTCACCTTCAGCATTAGAGTAAGGCCTTGGTTTTTGGACCCCCCGTCTCTCATTTTATTTGATTTATTAGCTTCAATTCCAATTATATTCTATTACATTGTGTTATTTTTTTCAAGTTTATCCTTCCATTTTTTTCTCTTGGGTTAGGAGTCTTCAAGCATGCTATATAGATAGTATTCAGTTTACTTTACACTTGAAAATCTAGAGAAAGTTCTTCAACTGAAAGTTTAACAAAGTGCATTGATATGAATTTGTTTTCAACAGTACAGTATACCCAGAACAGCAAACACAGTGACTACACTACAGAGCATTTTCTGGTGCACAGCTCACTGTCAGAGATGCAGAATGGAATAAATAAAGGAAATGATGCCACTTCTCCAAAAGTGGTCATCTCTGGAAGGAAATTCTGTCCTCAGAGGGGTTTATCAGCACAGTGGTGGCAGCTAACATATAACTTCTCCAGAACTCAGGCTAGTAGAGGAACGTTGATTTTGCCAAATAGACAGCCTCTTTTTGTACGCAGTGATGAAAAGCCATGGAGGGAAACAATGCATCACACAATGCATCAGGCCAGCATGGAGATTCTTATCCCTTATTTGCCAAAAACATGCTCCAAGAGGACCTGTTTCATGATTTTTTCTAGGGACTACAGTAAGAACACATTGTTTGCTTACACTTTGATACACCTGCCAACTCTCAGAGGGCTAACATGACACAAGTAGGTTGAAAGTAGGTAAGTCTGTCATTAGAACTGATAAAATGGGAGCAAGTTTCAAGCTAAGAGTAGGGAAAAAAAGAATGGGCCGAAGTTGAATCTAATTAAGTTAATTAGTTGTACAAATAGAGAAAAAAGTTAATTAACACCGCTCCACTAGTAGCGTGCTTGAAACAGAGTAATTAGGCTTTTAAAGAAATACCACAGAGCTCTGCAGTTATACAGCTCTGCAGGTTTTCAGATCAACTTAAAACTGTGCAATGGAGTTGGGGATGCAGATATACTTGTCTTGGTTTCTCAGAGGACACAAGCTTAAACAGAGTGAGAGACTTTATTGGAAGTGGAAAGATGTATTCATTCTACAAAGATGCTTCTAACACATATAAAGTATAACATGAACAAAGGTCCTGAGATCTGCCTCTATATGAATCTGGCTCTTTAATCTGTTTTATAACACTGGCATTTAGCTGTACGAAGAACCCCCCTCCCTTTCCTATTTTTCCCCCCAGAACAGAACAGTGGTCTGATTACATTATAAATGCCTTATGTGACTTCTATAAAATCAAGGTAGCAATAATACTGTCAAATTCTCCTCAGACTAACTCTCAGTAGAAAAAGAGCCTTAAATAAAAATTGAACCCAGGCCAAACAACAGAGGAGAGAAGCGCCAATCTGTAAATACTGTGTCTCTGCTTCTCAGTTATTCAGAGCATTCTCTGGCATTGGGGCCTATTTATAAGGGTAAAGCTTAAAACTGAATATATATTGGTTTACTGTTATGAGAGAATGCTGCATTGCTTACAGTTTATTATGCCTTCGAGTGTCATAATGAATTTTTACCTGTATTAAATCCTTGTGCTTTTGTAATGAAATGCATACACTTGTGCCCTAATGAGCACTCAAACATAATTTATAATCAAACATTATGAATCCGCAATTGCTATGCTCCCCATTGCCACAAAGAACTGCTTCCAGTGTGAGACCCAAGTTTATTTCTGGTGGATCAGTCATCTGGCATACTGAGTAAATCTTCCTCTAGTAATATCTAGCAGACTTCACACAGAAACAAAGGTAGGTCCAAATCATCTCTTTTACCTCGGGGAGCCCCAGGGGCTCATTCTCATTCTGATATTCACTTATGCAGCTGTGACAAGTCATGGATACCTATTGTACTTGTATGGAAACAGAAAAGGTGTTCTGTCACCTTTTTGGGGTGACACACCACCACTAATGCACAAATTACCGCAGTTTTTCTCTCAGCAGCCCCACTGAAATAAATGTTTCAGCTAGGTCAGGGCAAAGACAGCTAAAGCTAGGTCTCTAAGTGGAGCCAAATATAGCTTTATGTTATGAAAAAGAAATGCAAAGGATATTGCCTGGAGCTGAAGTACATGTAGTTAGCTGGCTCATCTTCCCTAGAGCCCATCTGAAGTTCGAGTGTTTGTTTTTAAATAAGATCCTTATATCACAACGAAGAGGACTGAAGCCCTGAATACAGATGAATGTTGACACCAGACGAAGGACAAAAGAAATTACTGTATGATGGTTCCAAACGTCCTCTGCAATAATTAATTTTGTTTATGAGATAACCCATGTAGGTATTCCACTGTGTGGCACTGACGGCAAAGAAGAGCTTCTGACTGATTCCAGCAGTACCACGATTCACAACTGCACTAGGGAAATAGCTTGTAACTACAATTTCCTCATTTGTAACAGTGCAAATTAAGTGCACTGAAAAAAGGAGTGCAAAAACACAACACAATGGCTAAATTAGGCAGACTTGTGTCACAAAGCTTGGGTGGCTAAGGATAACCAATATCTCTTTACTGAAGATCACTATACCTAGTAATCCTAATTCGTACCACGTATTTTGCCTATTATAAAAAAAACGTGTTTCTTTAAAAAGCTTAAGAGGTCTTATTTTTGTTTGTATGTATGTTTGTTTGCATAAAAGCTTCATTGATTTACAACTTTGCTGGTGTTGATATATCTTCCTTTGGGTTTTCTGAATACCACGCATTCCCTTGAATTTGTTTTATCCCAAGCTATGTTTCTTTATGCCATATATTCAAAATTTCTTCATTATTACCTCCACCAACTGAAATCAAAGCACCTCAACTTACTGTGTACACAGTCGTGAAATACTACAGAAATTCTTCCTGTAAAGTAGAAAAACCCAGTTAATAAATTCACGTAAGTATAAATGAATGAATAAGAGCTCTTAGAGATGACTGATCAGATTCTTACGTAATTATTTTACATATTTGAAAAGAATACATCATTGTGTAATAAAAGAGGTTTTATTTTATACCTTTGTGAACTGCATTACTGTTATCTTTTCTTTTTTCTTCTTGTGTACATAGCTACATATAGTGAATATATAACCAATGGGTGTTTTCAAATAGAATCAGCAAATCTAAATGCTTCAAGCGGTGACAGGAACATATTTGTTCCAAAGAGTGAATCCAAAATGACACAGCTAATGAATATGTCCTTGAAGGACTTGGGCTGCATTTATGCATATGTAATTCAGTTACAACCGATTCATTAAGGAAAGGCTGAGATGTCCATATTACCTGAAGCCTATTTAAAGAGAACATCTGTTTTGCTAAATGAGGAGCATATTTGAACTGAAAATGAGCAAGAGATCTTTCCTTTGTACACAGAAAGAGGAGAAGGAGGAAGGACTTAAGACAAACTAAAAGTCAGCATCTGCTACGTGGTCTTTTGTAAGAGAAAACTCAGAAAGCTGCATGTTTTCTGAGTTGCCCAAACTAAGTCATGTAGTTGTAAGAAGGTATAATCACTAGGTCACTCATATTTACAGAAAGAAAACCTAGTATTTTCCTCACACTGTGACCACTTCCAATGCCTTCTGAGATCTCTTGATAATACATACCTGCTCATTTGTTTGATGATGCAATTACTTTAGCATTCTTTGTTTCTGTATGTCAACATACATCAGCGGGAAGAAAAGATGAAACTTTCAACCAAAAATTCTGCATCTTTCTATGGTGTGTCTAGGAAGGATCTCCCAAAAGACTTCTGGTGCCAAATTTGGACTGAGAAGCATTTGCAGGACAATTTCACCTCTGCTTAACTCTCCTTCTGAGGCCAACAGCTCCTGCTCCATGCAATTATAGCATAAGCACACTTGCCAAATATACTTCCCAATATGGAATGGTTTGATACTAACCACTAACAATATATACATGCAAGATCTGACCATCAGAAAAATCCAAGCTGGAGAGAGTATCTCTGTGGTTCTTTCGATCAAGTTCATTAATCCTGTACCGGAAGCACAGCTTTCTTATATCAGTTCAGCAATAAGTAGCATGTAGTTTACGGTGGGAGTAGTTATGATCTGATTTTGCATTTTGTGGTATCTTTCTCCATTTTCAGAGTAAAGAACAAACAAATCAACTTATACCTTTCAGTATTAAAAACTGCTGATATTCTCAACCTCTGCCATTCTGCACACACAGCCAGCAAATTGCCAAGGGAGGGCTAACCTTGAGAAAAGCTCATGTTATACAGTGTCCATTGCAATTCATTTCATAATGTTGAGGAAGGTGTGAGATATCCCACTGTTCTCCCCTCCTGCTCTAAGGAGACTGTGGATGAGTCTCTCATGTTTTCCTGCCTATTATCACTGATATCATGATATGTACCAGAGCTCGGATTTTTAATTAAAAATAAAGTCCTGAGCAGCAGGACAAGCACTCCCTGAATGTGAAAAATTATTGCTTGATTATAATGTTTTAATCATGTAGAATCTACCTGAAACATGACGGGAAATGCAACAATGCCAGCATACATACTTTATATCTCTTCCTCATTAAAATTATAAACACTATACAAACGAAGCATGAGCTGTAGGTTTAGCAGCGCAAGGGATAAAAATAATTGTAAGTTGGCAACAAGCTTGTCATGAGCAGCTGAGTACCTGCTGTTACATTTTCACAATTTCCCTCAACACCATCTCCCATTCATTAGATACTTAGTCCGACATATGAAGGTAAACAGCCTGCAAGGACAGTGTATCCATTTACAGGTAGAGTAGAGTAAACAGATGAGCTATTTGGTCACTATGCTTGAAATAAAGAAGAAAAAAATATTTGAAAAAGGATGTGAATTAAGTTTATGAATTCAACCCAAAACAAAGGCCATGCAAAACCATGCTTTGCCTGTTATTTTTTTTTAATGATTCATCATGCAATAAATAGAAGGACACTGTCCTAAAAATAAATGACATATAGTGCATGATGAAGTGGAAAAGTGGAATCTGTATTTATTGGCTATAGACCACTATCATGTCTCTGGTAAAGAAGATGAAACCCACAAATAAAGCACCCAAATATATAGTCTCTTCTCCTTATCAGATTAACTGCTCATTCTCCCCAGCTCTGAATACATATTGCAAAGAGGCAACTGTATTTTAATGATTGCAAGTCCGCCTCATTATTCACTGCTAAACTCAATTAGAGAAGACAAACTTAATTCATTCTGAACATATTTGGCAATGAATTTAAAATAAAAAAAGATAATATGTATAGAAATGCACTGATTGTTCATAGAAGTTGCTGCGAATTACTCAGATTTCTTGATTTATTGACCAGTTTGTTTGTCTTCTTTACTCCTACCCCAATAACTTTAATTCTTAAAATTCTACTACTAAAAGCAATAAAGTCTTCATCTTAACTGACAACTCAGAAGAAAACTGAGACTCTCAATCCTTCTTGAGCAATCTTACATTTTTTCATTTTTTATTTTCTAAAGGCTGTCTTCTTATTTGAAAATATTTATTTATTTACTCCTGAAGAACAGGGAGACAGTTTCTCTGTTTCATTAAAATTGAGGAAAGGATCCCATCAAGTAGCTGACTGCATTAATTGAATTTTTTTCCCCCTTCTAACTTGCCACTTCATTATCTATGGAGAATATTCATCAGGAACTTTATGATAGTACAATTTAATTTTTTCTTCCTCTCAAGATGTGGACATTATATTATTACACTATTATGCACATCACTGCCAGGGTAAAAAGCAGAGGAAAACTGCCAAAAATACATACCATTTTTTCAAACAAAAAACTTTTGTTTCACGGATGGAAAAGCACAGCAGACTATTTTTAAGGACACTGTGAAAGGCACAAGTATGCACAGAGAAAATATTTCCATCAGGCACCTGGAGCCGAGTGCCTCAGGCCCTTGCAATGCAGGTAACTGAACATTCCTCATTTGGGAAGCTTTCCCTGTATTCTCAGCTGAGATTCTGATCACTCTACAGTTCCCCTCTTGAAAGGCCATTTTTGCCTGTTATCTGCATTGTATTCTTCTGAAGTTCACTCACTTTCCAACTGGCATCTCACGCCTCCAACATCACTCCTACATCAAAAAGCTCTTAGCACTAGCCTCGCCAATTGCCACGGTCTCACCCCTCTGCAAAAAGCAAAGTATTCCCCCCCCCTGCTCAGTAACTCCTTTCCCCTCTTTATCTTGTGTTACTGATGCTCAAAGTAGTTTTAAATGTAAGGACTTCAAAATGCCATGAGACAGAAAGGAAAACCTCTGTAGAAACAAAGTCTTCTGAAGCACATATTTTCTTTGTTTCAAGTCAGGCATTTAGAAAGACACAGAAGTTGTTTTTGGAAGATTGCACTAGCATAAAAAAATTATAACAAAGGAAACCTTGGCACTGGTTAATGCTGTATTAGCAATGCTCCTGAAACTGAGTGAATCCAGGGGAAGCATGGAAAACAAGTGAAAAGCAAGCTAGCAGCCATTTGCCCATACAGACTCAGAGGTTTACTCAGAAGCACAGAAAAATTAAATGCTTTTTAAAGCATTTGCATCTTGGAATCCCCAGGATCCAATTTTAACACATTTAAATTCTAAATAATTAATGAATTCTGGCTTATTTCAGTGAAGGTGGTTCCATATGAGAATGAGAATTGATCTTGATGATACCTGTGGACCTCTTCCAACTTTGTATATTAGATTCAGTAATTCCAAGACACTTCAAAATGAACAATGGCAGAATATGCCCCGAAATTGCAAAAGCAGGTTATAAGTACTCAGCTAGACAATATTTCAGTGGTGAAGAAAATTGTAAATGCTGGACTGATGGATAATACAGCAAATAATTCATTTAGAAATAGTGATTTATATAAAAATTCTTGCTAAATTAATTTAATTCTTAATGTCAGCAAAGCCTCAGCTCTGTCCCTTTTCTATTCAACAGGCCATAAAGAAGCACCACTTGGAGGGAGGTGAGATTACACAGACTGCACCATCAGAGGTTAAGGCAGCAGCACATGCATTCTGGAGCCTATAGGGCCCTGGAGACAGCAGTGTAGATGACAGACCATGCATCACAACCACACCCATTAACTTTGGAGGCTTCAGCCTGACTCAGATATATTTACACACGGATTGTGTTTGAGTTTTATCATGAATTCAAATCTTTTGTTAGAAAACATACAGGCAATCAAGATGCCTTTATGTCAAGCCTCTTGTTCTTTTATAATGGGACTGTTTGAAGGATATAAATGGATCAAACCAATTGCACATATATACCTGGCAAGATAGATACAAAAACTATTCTTTTTTTTTTCCTGTGAAACTAAGGTCTATATTACAATATTAATTATAAAGTTTCTAAAGTGCTGACCTGTGAAACTAAGGTCTATATTACAATATTAATTATAAAGTTTCTAAAGTGCTGACCAATATCAGAACCATAAGCAGGGAAGAGGATGAAACACAAGTTACTTTGGATATAATTCTCCCTTCAAAAGCTTTACAACTATATGAGGACAGCAGAAGAGCAAATATGGCCACACAAAGAGCCACTAAGCTACTTTGGAAAACTTCTTTGAAGAGCTCAGTTTTGTAAAGTTCCACAACGAGTTTTTAAAATAGAACTGAGGAAAGGAGGGTTGGGCCCAGCTCTTTTATAAACTGACATTAGACATCATTTGGTGGTTGAGAAAGCTGTAAGAAAAACTTTGTTAAACTCCAAGCAATATTTGTAAAATGTTTCAAAAATCCTTTATCCTATGCACTGTATCTTCATACCTTCTATATATGAATAAAAACATATTTGCTTTGGAAATTTTGGGTTTTGTGCATTTTGTTCTATTTGTTCTTGGAATTACAACTGATTTTTTCTGTCACCTCTGTTACATGCTTTTCTCACAATTGTTGTCAGTGCTGGTTAAGCTTTTCTATGTTGAAAAAGCTCAGCGGTGCTACCTAAACTGAAACTTTTCCTCTCTGACAAATGAGCTCAGTGCTGACTGTGTTATGTGTATTCTATTATTCACCCCTAGGAACCATAAATCAACAAAAGCAGTTATTTTCTCTGGGAGCTTTTCTTTGAGCAGTGAGAAAGAAATCTTCAGTAAATCTTAATTACATTTGGACTTTTATTTTTTATAGAGATAAGCAAAATTAATTTTGAAATTTGGAGCTCTACGCAGGAAGTTATCTCAATACAGATATCACTAAAAGCACTAAATCGAACAGCACTTAGCAGAAAGTGATGCAGACTTGCAAGACTAGAATTACGACAAACAAACAAGCAAAAAGAGCTGACAAATATCTTTGCTCACTATGTTTCATGAGGAACTTTTAATAAAGCCAAATATAAGGTTCATAGATCAACCATGATATTGCAAAGTTCTTTTGAATCAGTGAGGACCTATATATATTTTCAGAGAAATTTATTATGGCATTTTGTATGCTCCTGATTTCAACATAGCTTTCATCGCTTTTTTTTTTTTTCTTTAATTGACCATTTAATAAAGACCAGACAACTCAAATTGTCTGCAGTAAGCTGTCTGATGCTGTCTCTACTTAACCTTAAAAAAAAAAAAAAAAAAAAAGTCACTTCAGTTTCAACTTTGACATATAACATAACTGTGTTATGTTCCAACTGATTTTAAATGCTTTCTTATTTTTAAATGTCCTTACTCTAGAACTGGTAAATGACTATATTATTTATTACTGCTTGTATATATTTACTCAACATAATGTCTTCTAAACAAACCATTTCAGAGTAGAGTGTTGCTTCACATCAATTTGACACTGTGACTGGAAATACAAATGAACTGGGTAGCTCTACATTTTAAAACATACTTCTTTTGCAGCATCTGGACATCACTGCTAGGTAAGCCAGAAAATAAGCAGTGAGGAGCTGGGTTTTCAATTTCTACAAGGATAAGAATCCAGAGACAGTGTCTGCAAGTTTATCATTTTACGGATCACTCATGTTAGTTACTGTACTATGTGTTTCATCTTATTGACGGGACATCTTTCATCATGCCACTTACTCTATTTCTGAAATATTTTTAACATTTCAATAAAAAAAAATAAGTTGGTCACGTCCCCTTCACAGCCAGTGCTCATCTACAGAAGATGCAGGATCAAGACAGATCAGAGTATAAAGTAAATCATCAAGAATCATCAAGAAGTCTAGAAAACATGAACTGTCAAAAATGCCACAAAGAACTGGAAGGGAAAAAAGCAATTAAAGTTTCTTGCTGTAGAATTTCAACATAGTACCTCTTACTGAGAGGTTAGCTCTACATGTATTTCATCTCTTTATGTCTGTCCTAAATTTCTGCACAAAAAGGTAAAAAAAATTATCATTAAGAACTATATGTTTTAGGATGTAAGATAAATTATTTATTTGGCAACAGCCAAAAAAACCAAACCAACTAAACTGGATTCATTTAGTTGGAAAGATAATTGTCAGGGATGTCAGGGAATGTCCTTTTTTTTTTTTTTTTTTTGGAAATATTGTGATTAGGTGCACTTTCATACCTGCCTTTGTAGGTTCTGTAGGCATACAGTGGAGGAAATAAAATGTATAATGATGATGAGCAGAGGTCTGGAGCTTTTCCTGTATGAGGAAAGACTGAGTAACCTGGATCTGTTTAGCTTGGGGAAAGGAAGATAGAGGGGATCTGTAAGATGTTTATAAATATCTAATCGAAGGAAAGAAGCAAATGGATGAGGCCAGGCTCTTCTCAGTGGTGTGTAGCTGTAGGACAAGGAGTAAAGCTTAAAACTTTTACGTAGGAAATTCCATAGTAATGTGTGGAAGAACTTATTTACAGTAAGGATGAGGTTGCCCAGAGAGGTTGTGGAGTCTCCTACGGAGATATTCAATAGCCTGCTGGATGCCTACCTGTGTGGCCAGTTGTAGGTACTTGCTTTCGCAGTACCTCAGTGATCTCTTGAAGTCTCTTCCAACCCCTCTTTGATTCCATCATTCTGAAACTGCAGCTTGTTGGAGGCTGGGCAAATACTTAGTGGAAGTATTGTATGCATTTGATTTGAGTTTGTATTCTTCTTCAGGCACTATTTTTTTATCGTTACTGGGGAATGGATACTAGGGAGATAGGAGGATCTTCAATCTGATCTTATGTATTGTGCATCCTCAATCTGTTTTAATTATTGTTATCTTTTTTACATGAGAATTCTATTCTTCCTTTATTCTGCAAAAGATGAAGGCAAACAAAATATGCCTACAGATACAACTAACAAATTGTAGTATTTATACATCATTGTTGCAGTTTCAATTATTTCAGGGTTTTTCTTTTTCTTTCATTGCCATCTGTAGAGCAGATAAACTCTAAATTTGGGATCAAAATGGTTGTTGTTTTTTTTTTCTTTTTTTTTTTTTTTCTGCTGCTTTCTTTTTCTCCTAAATATAATACAAGAAAACAAACCAAACTTGACTTGATAGAGAATGCAGAAGTTACAATGCATGCAAGCTAATGAAAAGGGAGGCAGCATAGGAAGTAACTGTCCCCTGCAATTTTTCAAACAGTGGAACTGTATATCGAGAGATAAAAGAAATAATTACTTGAAGAACAGTTACTCAGAAAGCATTTTTAATGATGTACGGATGTGTCATTAATTCCAGCCGCTGTCAGAATAAATGTTCTCATGGAAAATGGCTATATTTAAAAAGAATTCATGTTTTTTAATGTTTTTTTTTTTTCTTTTTTTTTTTTTTCTGGCAGTAGGCATCAAATGAGATGAAAATTAAGAGTAGACATTGAAGACTGAGGAGTTTGAGAGAGGGTGAAAGAACTATTTCAAGACCTTGATGGCTTACACTGTAGGTCTCACTAAGTCAAATTATTGGCTAATATACCATTACTTGAATACTGATCTTCTGCCTGACTTTCAGTCAAAACTTGTGCTTTTCATTATTGACTCGGCAGTAAGAGGCATGAAGTTTCCCCTTTCCATTAGATCATAAACTTGTTTCTTCACAAGAAACTTGTTCTTCGGACATGCACAGTAGATTTCAGTAGGCTCAGCCAGTATGGTTTTGTTTCATCCAAGCCCATCTTTTCTTTTTACAGAATATTTGGCCATATCGGAAACAGACAATTTTGGTTTGACATTATAAATTATGCAAATGCTGCACAGCTACAAATAGCACACTTGAAAGTGGATGGGCAATCAGCACTGCTATTTCAGTACTGAAGAGTCTGCCATTGCTTAAGAACAATCTGCAGAAGATAATGTTGGCACTGGGTTCACCACAATGGCATGAAAATGTTGTCAGAGAGAGGGTAGCCTTAGAGACAGGGTAGTTTCAGGTTTGTAGTATGCCATGGGGAAACTCACATTAAGTTGTCTTAGAGATGCAAGATCTTGTTGTATATTGAAATCCTGCCCCTGACCATTTATGTGACAAGAGGCACAATTACTGCCTTATTAGCCATAAAAAAGTAATTCATTAAAGAATTAATTATGTGTATTTAAATAACTTAATGTCCTGTCTAAGACAATGTCACATATACATTTAAGTAAAATGTATGAATCTGGGAAGCTCATAGGGAACCATTTCTGGGTGTGCAAATCAAAGCCAGATGATAAGTAATCTTGGAAGAACAGAAATATCTACAGAAAAGACTATTTCTGCTTTCTGTATAGTGCATCCTGTATCCGTTCAGAGACAGCTTGCAATCATGCTTTTTTTTTTTGCTTCTTATAAGTTAATTCAAAAACCACCTAGTGCTAGTCTGCTGTCAGTGAGGTCTTACTGCGGTAGAAACTCTAAATAGTTTTCCCTTACCTGAAGAGTCAGAATTTCCCACAACACAAACAATATATTCAGTCTGACGCCATGCCAGTCCCAGAGGTGAACTATTCATTGGCTACACTGTCCATTCTAACTGCTTATAGGTCTTTCAGATAATTTTTTTATTTTTTTTTTTTCAAGAGCCTAGCATTCATTTTAAAGCTACACAGTTCTCACAAGATAGATTGCAAGTGAAAAGGCAGAGCTGAAAGAAAAAGTATTGAGAAGTATTTTCTGCAATTGGGGCTGGATGAATGAAGGGATACTTGAATACATACAGATAATACTAAGCCATTATAAAAGCAGCTAAAGTAATTTCTCTCTTACTCCTGTGCCGATAATTTTTCTAAATCCCTTTAAAAAACTTCAAGGTTGTCAGTTTTTATTTTTACTGCTTTTCACATCCTTACAAATGTAAATTTTCCAATGAAAGAGAAAATTCAGTGGACAGAGATTAAACAGAGGAAGGCCTACTTCACTGAGAAGCACAGCTTGTGGAAATATGGCCTCCAACTGGTAGCTGCTTGTGGACACAGCCTATCTCCTATTAGTTCTCCCTTCCAAGGCCCTTCCCTGACTTACATGCCCTACATTTGCACCTGTAGGTCTGAATATGACTACTGAGAGGTGCTCAAGCTGTGTAACTCACTACAGCACTGTGACAAGCAAGGCACACCTCCTCTGGACCCACATTTCAGCCTTCTCTTCCATGAGACCCAGGCCTGACTTCATTGCTTTCAACAAAACCTGTGGAAGTTTGTCAGCTTCCAGAATCAGCCCTCTCAAATAAGATTCCAATTAATCAAATCCAAGTTACTGGAGGAATAAGGAGAAGGAAAAGCAACAAATTCTGTACGATCACTTCCTTGGTAGCACATAGCATTAAGGACACAGACAGGTGGCATATACAACAACATGGGTTGCAAGACAGATGCATGATCTTCTTAAATGTGTTCAGACACTTTTAAAATCTATATTGCAGTAGAAATAAATAAATAAATAAATACAGCAATGTTGGGGCTGAAGATGCTGACTGCAAATTTAACTTTTCAAGTCCCCAGGTTGAGATTTATGTCCAAACTTGCTGGTTTAAGGCCTAAGCACAGGGAAGTCTCAGTGTTTTAGATCCAGCATGGACCTGTTTTTCTCTTCTAAGATCAGCATATTTTGTGGTATGCAATTATTCAAGTCACCTACTAAATATCTTCTGAGGGGACAGTTACTGCTGATGCAGTGTCTATCTGATAAGAGGTTCCTCAACAATGGGAACAGATTGGTCTATTACAATCAAAGCGTATTTCCCCTCTTTCTCTTATCAGCATAGAACACATTAATTATGACAAATGCTATTTTTTTTTTTTTTTTAAATCTAAATTTGGCAGTGGGCTGCCCTGTCACATTTAGTTTTAGAGTCATGTTTTGTAAATACTTGCTGCTGTCTGAGGCCAGGTATAGACTGTTCTTTCAGGAACAAGACCATGCAACGGTTTTAATGAGAGGACTGAATTTTCTTTTTTGCAGTGTAAGATTAGTGAAATATTTTAATTAAAAACCTCTGAAGATCACAGAAGACGCTGTTTCATGGAAACTACCTACAGAAGTGGTAGAAGAAAAGCTCTATATTCCTTCTTTCCCCCTTTTCTAACAGACTCAGAGGTTACCAAAGACCAGGATATCACTGCTTGTGCTGTAACCCTGTTTCTGAAGCGTCTGTATTTGACATATTTTTGATAGAATAATTTTTACTCATCATACACACGTTTGGCTATATGCCAAGCTTTCCAGTTTTACATCATGTGTCTACATCTCCGTAATATATTCTGTTTCCTCGTGGGACTGTGAAGCCCTGTATTGGAGTAATGATTTACTCTGAAGATGACTGTCAACTCAGCATGGCACTGTGAGTTCTCTAGAGTTTGAACAAATAACTTGAATTCCTGTGGCAAATCACATCAGAGGTTCACAGCACTGAAAAGTACACTTGACGCAGGAGTGAGGAGTTTCTGCAGTGTGAGGAGGGACACACTGCTATTCCAAGAGCAGCTAAGCAAGCTCCAGTTGACTTCTAGTACATGTCTTTCTAGTGAACAATGCTACTTCCCAAAACTGATTTCAAATGCTATGACATTGATGCAGAAAATTTCACCCCACCAAACAAAAGTTAGAACATGACTCAGTGTGCTCCCAGACTGTTAAACTTATGCTGTGTAATAACAAGGCAACTTCAGGTTTATGCACTGCTTAAAGCATCTTGTGTTCACAATATCAGCACAGTGCTGCAGTGTTCACAGTTCACCCCAGAGTCATTGTAGTTAGACAATCTGCTATATAACACTCTTGGGGCTACTTCTGTATCAATCTTCCCCACAGTCTAAAATACACTGTAGATTTGATTCCTCCAAGGAAAGTGTAATGTGGGAGAATGAAGAGAAGAAATAACTTAGAGCCCACACACAGTTTTCTAGCCGAAATTAATAAGACGTGAGACACTATGTCTTCCTGCTTATCCACAGGAATTTTTTCTACAAAATGAAGTTGAACTGATCAGCCTTAATAGTGAAAGAACTGATGGGTAATAAGTAGACATTCAAATAATGGATCTAAGTGTCCTTTTTACCTCCTGATTTCTTCAGTGTACTTTAAGGTACCAAGTAGAAATGTGTTTCCAGTTGAAAGCTGAGAAGCCTTTACAAGGACATTGATTCTATACTTCATTTTTCAGCTTTCTTTTGTGAGGAACTGTGGATTTCTTTCTATTTCCTGACATTGTGTTTTAACCTGGCAGGCAGCTCACTCATTGGCTCACTCACACCACCCCCTACTCCAGTGGGATGGTAAAGAATATTGGAAAAAAACCAAATTAGAACTCATGGGTTGAGATAAAAAATATTTGCTAAGACAGAAAATAACAATGATAAAAAAAATTAATTGTAATGAAATGGGTATATATAAACAAAACAAGTGATGCAAAAAAGCAATTGCCCACCTCTCAGTGACTGATGCTCGGACAGTCCCCAAGCAGCAGATGCTTGCCCAGCCAGCTCCCCATCATTTTGCAAGGCTTTTTTTCCCTTTGGCAAGTTTAGGTCAGCATTCTGACTCTATCCCTTCCTGACTTCTCATGCCCCCATTGCACTCTCACTGTCAGCACAGTACAAAAGCTGGAAAACTGCAGTGTCCTTGGGTCTATACAGTACTGCTCAGCAACCACTTAAAACACCAATGTGTTTTTCCCTTAAAGCCCATACTGCATAATACTAGATGCTATGAAGGACAAATCAACCCTCTTCCAGCATAAACCAGGACAACTGATGTTATGAACCAGAACTAAGTAAGTTCAAACCATTTTTCAAATTGCAAAAGAAGCAACTATTCCATAACATTTCACATAATTCTGGACAATGGTTTCAACGTTTTTTAAGGTTTCAAGACCAGGGTGAATCTGCTTTATACAAAACATTCTTAGTTTGACAGTTTGAAGTAAAGGCCACATAATGTTGTGCATTTGGTACCTTTTATTTGGATGCTCTCCATTATATTCCTTTCAATAATGTAAGAAAAATCTCTGGAAGGAGCAGGAGGCAATGAAACTGCTTTGAAGGAAAACTGTTCAGCTTTGAGGGTGTAGCAAACAGCATTCCAATCTGAAGATGTGGAATGGAAAGTTGTTCAAAGACAGAGATTAAAGGGAAGAGTGGAATTTAAAACAGAAGAACTCCACAGGTTGGGAATAATTGTTTCTAGGGTCAGAATACTCAGTAATTCAGAAAATGATAACTTAAGCGGAAGCAAGAATCCACAAATGCAAATGCTATCTGACCTAGCATTTATTCAGATCAAAAAGTGCCTAATACATCGTCACTCATCCTAGTGAAACTCAACTTTGAAAATTTTTTTCTTCTTCACAGAGTTTGGCACTAAGAAATCACAGCAGATCTTCTTCAATTTCTAAAAAACTTGCCCTGATCACTGAAAAAAAAAAAAAAAATCCACACGAAATACACTGATTTTTGATTAGAAAGAAAAGAAATATAGCCTTTTTGAGTTAAAGGTCACCTGTGTGGGTAGACAATGAAGAGGGCACAAAGAATTCTAAGCACATAAATGACACTTTTATTTTAGAATAAAAATTGAAAATCTCTTAATTCTGTACAGAATTTGGATATCACTGCCGTATTTCATACTTCAGAAGTTTAATATAATATAGCTTTAATATAATGTGTCATCTTCCCTCGTGTTTCTTTTGATTCTTTATAGTGATCATAGAACTTGGTTCAAATAATTGAAAAATATCCCATCTTTCTGCTCTCCTCCCTTATGCCCCTAAGGTAAGGCTATTTAATTTGATGAAGTATTCTTGCAGTTATAAGACATTTCTATTATACCTTACAATATCTGATTTATGAACAGACCAAGAAAATTAAAATGTGATTATTTTAGCCTCTAAGGACCAAACCTTTGAATTTTGAAAAAAACCTGTCTTCTCTCTCTGTAGATTAGGCTATTGCACACAAAATATAGAGAGAAAGAATATGAAGCATCCATTCTACATAAAATATTTGTGGCATCTTGTCAGGCTTTCCTGCAACTCTGAAGTACGAAAGGTCTTGGCATTTTTAAAAACAAGCTCTACTGCATTTCTCACAGAGGCTTGGACACTTTTTTTTTTTTTTCCTTTAAAGAGAAATTACCACCTACTTGGACTCTAACAAGTTAGTTCACTCAGAATTCAAGATATTCCAACTCAGAATTCATAAATCTATGTGTTGAAATGTTTCCTTTGTCTTTACCCTTAGAAGAAGCAAACTCATTCTCATTGTCCTTGAAATAAATGGGATCTCTAGGGGTCAAAAAAGCTGAGCCAGAAGACAACATTCAGTTAGAATAGCAGTAGAAGACTATCAGTATCACTGGTGGAAAAGCTTTAATACTGTTTTGTTCCTTTGGATAAAAATGCGCTCTGAACATACAGCAGAAATATGGTGCATCCTTTAATCTTCAGAGAATATGAGATTAATTCTTTTGTCTCCCAACTATAGATTATAGGGGAAAGCCTACTATTGACTACTTCTTACAGAGGGGAGTAAACTTTGAAGCTCACCAATTAAAAGGTTGAAGCAGAAGCTTACAAATATCCAAAGATGGATATTCACATATTACATATTGACTGGAAATAATGCAGCTTTACTTCTATTGCATTTTATTTTTTGTTGAGTTCTGATCTTGACAAATATGCTTTACTGAACTCTTCTAATAACTTCCCTATATTAAAAGCACAATTTTGCAGCCCTTGCTTTTGAGGGAAGCAAACAGATTGTCCCTGTGAAATAAGATACAGTAGACTCCCTGCTTCTGATATGACATACTTTTCTCCCTTCTCATGTGTCTGAAATGTAAGCCTGCCTCTCTGATTTGTCTCTGGTTTTACACAGTTAAAGTGTTAGTAATAAAGTGGTTTTCATTGGTGAAATTGATCAAGAACAGTAATCATGCCCCTGGCCTTATTTTCAGGTACTAAATTGAATTTTTCCTCATACCAGCTAGAAAGGTTTCAGATGTGCAATGAGCAGATTCAGCGTAGAAATCAAGGAGGGGGAACAAATATGACATACCATGGCATCATTTTTTAACTATAATCATACCTCAAGGACAGATTACTGTTAAGTATTAAAATAAAAATCCAATTTGAACACTACGCAGGAGTAGTACATACAGGAAAAGAGCAAAGCAGATCTACCAGTATTTTCCTTCAACAGATGAAGTGCAGAACTGACTCAGACTTATATACATCTGGGTGCCTGAGCAATGGAAAGTGAACTGGAGAAGTAAGTTTAAGCTGATGGACTGTGACACTTCTTTGGTTTATGAATCTTCTTCACTGACACTTGACAGTTATTAAAGTTGTCCTCCAGTTTGAGGGAGTCAATTCCAATTGCCTGTACATGTAAAAGCTTTCAAAAGAAATACAGTGCACCACTTCAAGAGTTCCAGAATTTAAAGTTTTTCTTGTTTAAACCTGTTCTTTACACAAATTTGCTAGACAGAGCACGAGAACAAGAGCTGAGTTGCTCTGACACTTTCTATTAAAGTATTTCTCCTGACTTTTTATTATGCTCCAAATGTTACATCTTTACATAATGACACTAGAAAACTGGCATAACTTGGTTTTCATATTTCACATTAGGTGATGTATTCATTTTTCCTTCTAAAGCACATGCCTCATTTCACAACTTTTGGTGTCAATGCAAAGGCAAAGATGTCTATCCAAAGTCAGATGTGAGACATCACAGAAATAAAGCATGAAGATTGATCTGAATAAGAAAATTACAGATGTAATTCTGGAAAATCTGGAAGAACAGAATATGCAGGCCAGGTGACACTTCAGATAAATAGATTTTTTTTGAAATTGAAGAAAACTCACTCAAAAAATATGTTTATCTTCTTCCCATCAACCCATTTTCTCATGTAAACTTCTCATGTGTCAATGTTCAGCTCCAAGAGAAACTTAGATGCCAAGCTAGATGCAAAACGTGCCTTATGAACGATGCCACAGCGAACTGTTTGGAATAAGGAAAAAATTCAGGTGATGCTTCTCTCAATCTGGATTTGTCCTGCAGACTCCCACAATGACTTACAAGACTTGAAAAAAAAAAAGACTTAAATGCAGCTGCAGTTCCCATTATTCAGAATTGCGTTAGCTTAGTCTATGAAGTAAATTGTTGGTGTCTTTTTTGTCTCCTGCTAGCCTATAAAATGGAATGTTACAGGTCTTCCATATATATATATTTTTTAATATCAAAAAGCTAAACAATGCAAATTTAACATACACCAGAAGGAAAAAAACTCTGAGGGCCAAAAACATTTTCTAGGGTGCTAAACTTTTAAAATCTGTTGCCCTGGCCTCATTCTTCTGGGTGTGATCAAGTGTTCTTGTGAGTCCATTAATTTGATTGCCACCTTCAAATTCAGCAAGATCTCTATTTAGTGAACAGCATGTTGAAAGGTACTTTGAAGCATATATTGACAGATATGTAAATTAAATGCTAATCATTAGGCCACTTCAGCAAGATTCCACCACCAATTCAAAGAGAATTTCCAGATATGGCAACAGAAATAGAAGTACTTCAAGGAATAATAAAAACCTCAGACAGTATCACTTTCATAGTATTTTTTTTTTTTCATAAAGAATCTAACTGTCCCAAATAATTTCACTTTTCATTTTACAGCAAATAAAATCAGTGGGAGATTTCCCTGAGCAAGCATAGAAATTCTTGAACAACTCATTAATCTTCTGCTCTGTCATTATTTAGATGCAAACCTTGATAGCAAAATATCAGAAATATATCTAGAAAGTAAAGGTTTTCATGTGAAGCAGTAGCTGAGGTATGAGTAAGCCACAAAATAGGAGATCACAAAGTCAGTGTTACCCATGTTTGCATATCAATGGCAAAGATGGCTATTGTGCCTTCCTGTAGGCTCGCAAGAACTAAAGGCTTACAAAAATATGATGCAGTGCTTTTGAGATCCATCTGGGTGCAAATCAGATGGTATTAGCAAATACACCAGAATGACAGCTCACTCTTTGATAGTATCCTGTATAATATCTTGGAGGCTTCAAAGAAAGGAAGTAGATGAATTCTAACCAAAGTTTACAGATTATGGAACTGAAAGACACAGAAAAAAAAGTAGTAAGTCCTAAGAAAAAAAGGACAAATGATTGCTTCCACACAAAGGCAAGGTTCCAGAGGGAAACACAACAGAATATCAGTGTGGGTAAACCCCTTTGAATTCCAAAGATAATCCAGTTGAGATATAAAATTTGGAATTGATATCAAAAGGGAATTTGAAACACATTACATTTCCAAATGATGACCTAGATGTAAACTTTATCAAGCAGCTTGAAGGTAACAAAGGTTGTTATCACTTTCAAAGAACAGCACCAGTGCAATTAATATGGCCTGTTAAACTATTACTGTAAAGAAAAAGGAATGGCAGGGAACATCAAGCTGTTCAGTAGAGTCATGGCAAGTGTGAAGTGATGTTGGATCACACCTAACTACAGAGAGAGGCAAGGGGTTGAAAAGCAAGACAGGTGTACAGTGTCAAAAAATAATAATTAAATAAAAATAATCGAGAATTAAACTAAAATTCTCAAGAGAGTATTTTAACTGTTCATTCTTCTGTCACGTATTATCTGCTTCCTTATCATGTCTCTACTTTGTTATCAAAGAATGTAGTTACATGGAAGCATTAAGTCAAAGGTAAAATGTAGTACAGAACAATATGGAAGAAATGTAAATAAGCTATGTGTTAATTAAACCTTAAAATCTAGCTTCAAAATAAAAGCACTGCATAACAATCATCAACTTAAGCATGCTCTGGAAGAAATCACAAGGTTTCATTATAACTTTGTACCAGAATGCAATATGCCATTACGGCATTCAAGGAATCCCGTTACTTAAAAGAGGTGTTTTTTGAATATAAACAATTCAATTAAAAGGGTAAAAAAAAAAAAAAGAAAAAGATTCTATTTGTTCGCAGATCACCACTTCTGTGCCATTTTTGTTCACAGGAAAATGTAACTATCACAAATGTGCCACACTACCTTACAGTTTTGATTTTTTTCACAAGTACTTTTCAAAACTATGCTTAATAAGCTAAAATCCTATACATCACCGCAATGCAGATCCAAAAAGAACTCAAACAAAACCACAGTCAAATGCAAGCACATCAACACATCTGTAGATCTAGCAAAGATGAAATCAAATGTCTTATCATGTGTTTCACCTAGTAAATTCTGTACCTAGAACTCTGCAATTACTTGGAACTCCTGCATCTGTGTGGAAAGCAAAGCTAAACAGGGCCTCCAAGTTGAAACAATTTTAAATCACTTTTTAAATGAGAAAAGCTTCTGAGTAACTTCTCAGTGTTCTCCACTGATCGAATTTCAACCCCATCGGGGCTTTCTACACAAACGCCGCAGCCCTCTATCAGACTTCCTTCTACATGTTATATAGGCCTGCTTAGCTGTCTGTGTGCCTCAGCAGAAGCAGGACAAGCTCATCTGATGGCTTTAGGGAAAAATGAAATCTCACACGCACTAGTATGAATGTCTTCTCCCCCTGCGAGAGCGAGATGCACATTACTACCATCCTACTATCTGTTTGGTAAAACTTCCACTCTAGCTGGAAGGTACTGTACATATCATGGTATGAGATATTTGCACACAAGAAAATGAATCAAGTGCACAGCTTTATGGCATGGAGGGAGTAGCTCATGTGTTCAATTACAGCCTGCTGTAGTGTTTGGCAAGATGGCTCACCCTCTTTGTTACCTTTCTGCCATGCTTCCTAAATTCCAGACAGAAATGCGTTTTTGAAGAAGGTAATTCTTTTTGTTGCAGACAGTAAATGACCCATAATAATATGTCATTACCTATAACTTACTGAGGCCTGCAATGTTTTGTAACCCTACAGCAACAAATTCAAGCAAATAAAATGATTTAACGCTAATAATTGTGCTAATAAGGATTCATAAATATGATGAGTGTGAAGCATGTATGTCAGAAAGTCTATGCATATGTTTTTGCTTTTGCTCTATGATTAGGATTTTCAGGTATTCTGAGCATTGGGAAAGAACCTAACAGGGTTATACAACACAAACTGTCAAAGGAAGTTCCTTTACATACAACAGCAAATCCTCAGTTCAGAAGATACGGCATTCAGTAGGATGCTAGAATGCCATGCGGGCTCAGTACATAAATGTCAGTGTCATTGCAGAACTATTTATTAGCTCCATGATAATTAAAATAAAAAGGTATGAACTGTGGACTAAAGCAGGATTACTGCTATGAATTAAAAAAAAAATAAAAATCATAGGTGTCATCTATTAATAAGTTTTAATCCTGAATCTTACCATTTAAAAAAATATTTCTGAGTCAAAAATTATGCAGGAGCTTAGAAATAAACTCATATTCCTCAGAAGAATTAGCTCTACCCCTGGAAAGAGAAAAAATGATGCTATTCATTGCAAAATACCTGAGGCTAAATTCCTGGTGTTTACCAGTTCACAAATCCCTCCTGGAAACTGTTTTTTTCCAGTTTGTATCTTAATTTAGAACTAGGTAAGTTGTTATTATCAAAGAGTGCAGCAGAGGTGGACATTGGAGAAGTACACTCCAGTGCACTCATCTGCTCTGCTGCAGGGCCAAACTGTCCCCAAAAGCTCCTCAGCCCCATCTGGGACATTCACATCACTGCATCCTCTGATCCAATAGCTTTAAGCACAAAGCCTCCTCTGGCTCCTTGTCTGTGGAGCCAGCTCTCCTCAAGTCTGTTATTATCTCCTAGACTTGCCACCTGAATTGTCCAGTTACTGTCCCCGTGGGACAAGGAAGTTTCCTGTATGTTGTGAAGCCCAGTACCAACTAGCAGGAGGAGTCTAACTGCCTAACTTTGTTTGTAGGCAATCTACCAGCTACCCTTGGGTTTGAGGGCTGAACTTGAGACCAGCAGAAAAATTAGTAACTGTGGATAAGCATCAGCATGAGTCCAGCAAAACAACCCACAGGTCTCTCTTGGAATGTTACATGCCAAGTCCTGCAACTAGAATTTTTTATTAATTTAAGCCCAGTCAGAGCCATTTTAGTAGAAGCATTATGTCTGAAAGAGGATTCATTGCTTGTGAACTAACTGCCATCCAGCTGAAAGTGTTGAAAGGGACACAATTATGGTTCGCACAGAAATCATTAAAATCAATTTTTCTTTCAATGTTAGTTAAATTGAGAGGATTGATTTCAGATACAAAGCTTGGCACAGAGTATTTGTTTATTTTCCCTCTACAAAAAACGCTGTCAGCAGACAACTAATTTATGCTGTATTCATTTGAATTACAGCACGGAGACATAGAAGCCTTCTTGTTATCCATAGCATACAAATCAAGTTAATTTGAAGGAATATACTTCAGCAGGAATGTTAAATTCTACAGCAACTTGCTGATTTCAGTTTTCCTTTTATTAAAATGCAGGTGTGAGGAGCTTATAAGAATTTCCTCCTGGCCTCTATAAAAATTTCAAAACAACAGTTCAGTAAATATCTCTAAAGTGGAGAAGCTATTTAACTTCTGTAATTATGAAGCATCTAATGTGTGTCTATTTCTTATTTAGAAACACTTTCTAGATACAAATCTTTCCAGAAAGATTTCGGGTTCTTTTCTGACATTTCTGTGCATTCAGTAGAGTAGTCATGAAAAAAATAGCTGGCTTACATGCAGAAGGTAAGTATGTCCTACTCATTAAGAAGGGAGGCTAAGATGTCAGGGTGCAGTTGTTTGCTCTACTACTGGTCTCTTGATTTGTGCTGCTAAATCACATGCTGGATTATCAATAACACTAAAGCTTTCAACTGACACTAAAATCACTGAAATTATAACCTTAGGCAGTGATCTAGATCTGGGCTTCTGTTTCATTTACAGATTCTCAGAGATGAAGTGAGAGTAACAGAAGCTTAGAACCTCATTAGAGCATTGTGATAATATGGAAAACACGAAACAGTCAGATACAAATTTGTTTGCACCATCATTTTATCAAATTACCATGAGTTCTTTTAATTCAGCCATACAGACTGCAAGGAAGTGAAGAAGAACAAGAAAACTAAGATGGTCAAGAAATTCAGATGGACAGAAATAAAATGGAATTATTTAACCTTTCTAATCACTGAATATTTTTTACTGTGCAGTGTTTTTACATGATAAATTCTTAAGTTCTTTCAGCTGGAATTTTATTCCACTAATGGATGTATAATCAGGTATGTGTAATATTTTCTAATTAATATACCAAAGCGTCAGCATTCTTACAATAGGGATTCATCATTAACTTCACATTTCTATAAATGTTCTTTATTCAGAACAAAGTAACAAGTTTGTTTCTCTCTCACTTCTTATAAATTTACATCCCAGTTTCTCTCCTTATCTTAATATCATGCTACCCAATCTCAGGACATCCCTTTGGTCATGAATAATGGAGAATAGCAAGGAGAGGTCAGATACAGGTGCAGTAAGCATAGAAAAAGGTTTCAGAAATCAAACAAAAGTTGCATTTAGCAAAAAGAACAGAAAAAAATACATGAAAAGAACATTGAGGACAGCTGCCCTGGGTGTTTAAAAAATCAGGGTGAAGGGAAACAAAGAAAAGGGAATAAACTGGTGAAATGTTAAATACTTGAAGCGCAAATACTCAAGGCTGAATATATGAATCTGACATTATATTCTTCACTGAATGCAAGGTGAATGTGGTACATCAGAGGCTTAGAGGTCCAATGAAGAACAGAGAAAGAAGTTTAAAGACTATTTAAATAAATTGAATTTTTCAGTTGTGTGTGACAGAGCACTAAATGACATTTAAGTTTCTGCAAGCATGTGGCATTTGACTCTTCAGTAAGTTCTGCTGCAGCTGCTCCTTTACATATAACTCAGTGCAATATTCATGTCTTATGTGATGCAGAACAAACAGCATTCTGTGGCTACAGAATATTTCATTTGTCATACTTCACCTTGTTTGTATGTGATACAGCATGATAGAAGAAATGCACAGTGAATTTTCCACAGCAAATAGGAAGGTTCATTTCAGGGAATTACAGTATAGTTACTTAGTTTATCAGATTCTGACAAGGATTAAAAAAGTAAAAGGAAGTTTTCTTGTTCAGTTTCACTTATGGCCTGTGTTTCTCTACAGTGATATGAGTAAAGTGAATCTTTAATTCAGGCCTAACTTAACTTGCATGGTTGGTGAGAGAGAATTAATTTTCTGTGACTGCTCCATAAAAAAACATTCTATACTATTTCTCTGGAATATTAGATATTTTATATACATCTATATAAAGAAAAATATACGTTCGCACACAAGGATATTTGTAGTTCATGTTAAAATTCTGTTTTATTTCATTTTGAATTACAGTGATGTGTGCTGAAACATTTCTGAGACATTTATGGTCCTACTCCTGTCCTATATTCAGTCATACTCAGGGCTTCTTTGAATCTCTTCTCACAAGCTAACTCTTCTAATATTTACGAATGTTAGTATTTTCCTTCCTTATCTTCACCCAGCCATATCCTCTTCATCAAGCTCATTTCTGGATGAGTACAGAGAAATGTCACTGAATTTACAGATGAGTAAGGTTCCATTTTGCTGGAGCTTTGAAGATTGAAAGAGGTCAGACTGAGCATGCTACAAGTGTTCGTGCAAAGAAATAACATCACTGTGTTGCAGGTCTATAAAAGCAGTCTTTTATTCCAGCTTTAGCACAAGGGATTCCAAGCTTCAGAGTCTAGAAAGTTAGCAGGCTTCTAATTATGTCCTGTGAGAAGAAATCCTTTTACTATTTATTATTATGTCCCTTCACCTTAGAGTTTCTCTAAATGAATAGTTTATTTGGTAAGATGCTGCAGTGTACTGCTTACAAGCATGCAAGAAAAAGTGAAAAACCAAAACACTTGTTATGAACTCTAAGCTTTTGAATCCTAGAAGTCATCAGTTTGTAAAATTATACTGTGATGTGCTTAAAATGTTAACTACATATCATTATATGTACATAACATTAAATGTTTACTACATATCATTGTGCACCTTACCAAAACGATGGACTAACAGCCACACGTAAGTAAGAAACCATACCTACACATTATTTTACAGACATTACTTTGTTGAAAGCTCCAGCGAGGAAAATGAAGAAGAAACAAACGGAAGTACACAGATTTAAACTTAATAGCAGGTAGCTTGCATCCCTTTCACTTACCTGAAAACCAGGAATAATTCTACTCGTTTAACTAATAACTTGCTCGCACGCTTTCATTTCTTTTTTCTAAAACATAGCAGAAACATCTATCTCTATCACTCTATCCTTGCAGATTCTGAGGATGCCCTCTGTCAGGGGAATTACCTGAAGAAAGTGCCCCAGTTTGATGAAATTAAGATTTATTCCTTTAAGAGAGGAACGACTAAATAAATGATTCTTTGTTGATTCCTATTTTATCAGTGTTTATGTTCCTGTGTTTCATTTTCTGTCAGATTAGATTTTGAACACCGTGACCTATGCGTGCATTTGAGAGACCTCAGCCCACGCACTTGCTGCCCTCAACCTCAGAGATTCCAAACGTGTGTGAACCATTGGAATTTATTTCCCAAAACCAGTTTCATTTTCTCATCTCCTCTGAGTGTACATGTAGCTCTTAGTCAGAAGAAAAACCCTATACGTAGCACTTTTTAAAAACATTACAAACAGATAGTACCATTACAAAATAGAGTAAGAGTGAATCTAAAATGAGATGCCATGCCTTGCTTTCCTATTTTAGATCCTTTCAAAAGTAATGGTCCAGTTTATGTCTTAGGTGCTGGATCATTACACTGTGTGGGTGGTAATGCTACAGGTCTCTCTACAGAAAAAGTAAACTATACTGTAAGTGGTAACAGTGCAATTCATTTTCTTCCAGTGGATAAGTAACAACTATTTGCTTAGGCTTCATAACGCTACCAGTGAACCAGACATTTTTATGATTAAACAAGAAAGCAGATGGAACAGACAGAGAACTGTTAAAATATGATGTATATGAAAAGCTTTCTTGTACAAGAATCTTCATTTCAGACTTGTACAGCAACTTTACGTAGAACGCTGTTTTACACTAATACATAAGATACTTAATTACCAGATATTCTTGAAAACATTTATTCTTAAACATATACTTGCACCAGAAGGACAGGAAATTGTTTTGTGAACAGGAACACTATGATTGACTTTTTTCACATCAACAATGACATCAGCGACTTCAGCAGTACCTGGACATCAGAAATCCCCATAGCCAGGTAGTGGGACAGTGGCTCAGGGAGGTGACAAAACCTTCCTTGGTGGGTTTCTGGCTCCTGTGGGATAAAGCTCTGAGCAATCAGATCTGATCCCAGAGATGAGCCTGCACTGGGCAGGGGTCAAACTGAAAACCTCTCCAGGTCCCTGCAGGCCCAAGTTGTCCGTCAGTGCTATTGGACTTAAGCCAAAAGGTTGTGCATCTATTTCAAGCATGGTGGCATATTTAAATTAGCATGACTACTGCACTGAATTTATTTAAGTACTTATTCACATATCAAGAAGACAATACTGTACAATTTTAAACAGAATTGGATAGCTAGCTCTGTACTCTTGCAACTCAGAAAGCCAGTCTGGGCTGCATTAAGAGGGCATTAAGAGGGGTGGTCCCTTCCATTTGAAATAATTCCGTGATTCTAAGCTTGTGAATGAATAGGTTTTTTTTCATAAGCACTCTTCATGTGTTTTAAACATAATATAACCCAAATTAAAAATGCCTACTTTTAAATAAAGAGTACTTAAATAGAGTTCATAGACCATTTCATTACACAACAGAACAACCCTCAAGACCAAAACTTAAATGTCTATGTACTACTGTCTATTTTATACTCCTTATAAGTATGAATTGCAATACAATCTTTTAGAAGTTTTGTTTACTGAAAATTGAATGATGAATTCATGAAATCACATACTCTTGTTAGTTGAGGAATTTTAATGAATATGCTATTTTATCTGTATAGCAATCCCTGCAGCTAAAAAAATAAGAGATGAAATATAAGAAAGATTTCATATTCAAATAAATTTATTTTTTTAATTGCTGACATGTCACTCTTTTAAGTAAAATAAACAATTTTTTTTATTTCTATTTGTTTGATTTTAAATGATTGAAACCAAATGTTTCAGTATAAAGAGGAATTTACACTGCAGTAAATCCAGTTGGTGTTTAAAGTTTTCAGATTTTTGTGCACTAGATATAAAAAAAATTATCTTGAGAAAGTGAAAGTTTCATGCCATATATTAGTGTTTACAACTAATGACTGCTTCCCTCCCATATATCAAATATGGAGAGAATATTAGTTGTACTACATTTAAGATAGAATCAGGATCAGAGAGGTGGATTTACCATTCCTTATGAATGTGAGTTTAAGAGATATGAAGCCTACTTCTGAAGCCGTAAATTGTACACATAGTGCTACGTTTACTCTTTAGCATCAACATCACTCATTAATGCAAATAAAAAGGAAAAGATTTTCTATAGCTAAAGCAACAATGAATTAAATTCAGTATAAATTATGGGCTACATGGTTGTAGGCTATGAGGAACAGCAATTTGTAGAAATATGTCATCAAGTACTGTGAAGTGTTACCTGTTGCTAGAGTGTATGCACGTCTGAAAAATGCAAATACAAAAAAAAAATCAAATAACTTATTATTACATCATTAGAACTCTTTCTTCAGTGATCTTACTGTGTTGAAATAACTGCCACACTGACACTGCAATGTTCAAATATTCATTATAGCATTGATACAAATACAAGAATAAACTAGCAGTGTTTTTTTTGTTGTTTGTTTTTGTTTTTTTCCTCTTTGCACTTCCTTACATACCAGACTAAAATATATCTTAGAAATTTAGAGAAGTGGCCTAATCAAAACACCAGACTTACTTACTTAGGTCTTTGTTTGTGTATGTGCTCTCAAAAGGGAAGGAAATCATATTAATTTGTGGAAAAGTAATTTTATCTACAAAAACAACAACAACAACAGAACAAAACTACAACCAAAACAAGAAATCAAACCAAAACAAAAACACTTTGCAATAAACAACTCAAATATGTCAATTTATGTTCTGTCCAAAATATTTTTTTCAGTATCAACATTATGGAAATTCAAGGTCTAATGTTGTATTTCAAAAATTTATCAAGTCAAGCATTTAATTTGAGTGATGAATTTTTAATGAATATGTATTTTTTCAAGCAATGCTGGATATATTTACCCACAGTTCTTACCTTTCAGCCTATTACTAATTTCAAAGTGAAAGCTAGAAAACAGCCTGTGGGTTTTTTTTTGTTTGTTTGTTTTTTTTCCCCTGAGTCAGGATTTCACCTCTCAAGGCCTTATCCTTCCTTTTTTTTCCTACTGAAGAAGTCCTAATTTGGTCAGTGTATCTACTTGGAAGCAAAAAAACACCAGAAATTTCAAATGAACTAAAATTTTAAAGATTTTTTTTTATAACATTTATAAGCATTACATTGTAACATTTTCAAAAACAAACACATAAAACAAACAAACAAAACAAAACAAAAACCCACACTACCACCTACAGAAAACTAAGCCAGTTTAATAGGGATAAAATTCTTTCTCACAAACATATTACTGCCACAAAAAATTGACCACAGCGTAGCCAAAACAGCAAAGCACCGAGTAACTTTCAGGTGCGGCACTGAGGCAGCAAACCTTTTCAGTATAACTGTGACGCAGTATCCACGCTCAATGTAACTGTCATTTGGCATTACATAGTATTTTTCTGAAAGTGAACTCTCTGAAGACAGTTGAAAATATTTTAGGGTGGAGACAGACAGCTTTCACCAGAGATTGAACTGAGAAACTTAACTTTCTGGGAAGAAAAACAGTTACTTGAGTGGAAGAGGAGACAAACAAATTAAATGAATAAACATATAATTAAACTAAGCCACTGATGGAAACAGGAGGGCCAAACTAGGCTGTGGGTATTTTGAGAAATTCTCCCTAGGACAAATATGGATTTTGTCTTTTCATTTTCAGATGGACCATGCATATGGATATGTGATTTATAGCACAACAGGGCACCAACTCCAGACAGGGCTGCACCAGGCCCAGTTCAGGCCCTGCTTGCTATCTTCCTGTGTGTGCAATCAAGGTATTTCTTCTCTTTATATACAAAGAAGAAAAATATGTTCTTTAAATTTTAGTGCTACCTAGGGCGATATGCAAACCGAACACAGCATAAGAAGTGAGATCACAGCAGATTTTATGTAGAGTTCATTGTTTGAATGAGATTCCAACAAACAGCACTTCACATTTAATAAGAATAAGCTGATACTGGCCCCTTCTCATTCTGCTGAGCTCTGCAGACTATTTGGAATAACATTTCACTAAGCATCAAATCTGTCTGGTTCATTTCCACTCCAATTGATTATTTTGTGTTTTCCTCTTGCATCAGATGTTCTTTCTACTGCCACTGTAGTTTGCCTACTAAATACAAATGAAAGAAGAAAAATCTCACTCTGGGGGAGGAAAAAAGACAGCCTCACTCTGGGAGGTTAAAGATTTACAAGTTTCTTCTTCAAGGTGTAAAATTTTCAGGAAAAAAAAAAGCAGTCTTCACAAATTTTCCTGTCACATACAAAGAAAAAAAAAAAAAAAGCACTTATTTTGCTTGTGACAAAACTCTCAACTTCATGCACTTTTAACAAGCTTATTATTAGGTAGTAAGGGATAATGCGTCATATCCTACTTCAAAACGAATGGGCTTACAAGCAAGATACTTCCCACTGTCTTCAGTAGGGATCAAGCAGGAATGTCCAGTAAAAACATGTGGGACATTCTTATGCTATATATTAAGAATGATCGGCCCATTACAAAGTCAGGATACTTTTGCAAGATTGTTTTGAAGGTTTCTATGACAGAGGAGAACATTTTAAAAAGTAAGGCATACATGTAGATTGTAAAATCTTTATACCCTTTTATTTTCATTTACTATTTGTTATATTTCAGTACAACTATAGACACAAATTAATTATGTAATACAACCTTATTTTTTTTTTTTCCTAAAAATAATGCTCCCAAAGGATTATAGGATTTTATGAAGTATATTTTTTAGTTGTATGTGTCAGATTTCCTTGTGATAAAAACAGCTGGTGTTCTTTCCCTCTGTCAAATGAAAACCTGGATGTCATTTCAGTTGACATAATGCCTCCATTTTATCCAAACACAACCAAGACTATCCAAATGCTACCAAACCATCTGCTCTTGACTACTTTTATTCTACAAAAACTATTTTGGTGAGAAAATGATGTAGCTCTTCGCAAATATGTCCTGACTGTTTACAACATTTCAAAACAGACACTCCTTTCGAGTGTAGCAATAGTAAGACAGTTTAGAAAAATCAGAGGTAGAATTTATGAATTTTATCCAAATGTTAATAGTAGTAATTATATCTACTGTTAAGAGTAGTAGTTTCTGTTATTAGTGTACTGGATACTATTTTTTATCTTATTGTATATTAGGAGTTGCCTATTACAATTGATCTTTTTCCAGAAACTTTCATGTGGGTATATGTAATTTAATTTCTTCCACTACATGAAGTGGTTTAAAATAAGGTAAAGTCTTAACTTTACCACTTACTTCTGTATCTTTCCCTGAAATTTTTCTACTGTTTTTAACAACTCTTTTGAACCATGAACATACATAATAGCCTCATTTACACTACATGCAGAGACAATCCTAGTTTCTGTCCCTTGTTGATGTTTTCTGGATTATATATCTGACTTATCAGTGTCACACTTGACCGTAATTTTGCATGCATTCTTGATAGGTATTATGGTGAAAATCTAAGCCCTGTTATTACAGTCCTTATACATACAAGGATGTATATATCTTAGCAAAAGTCAAAGTAAGGTGTAATTGATCAGATTTGACAGCTGTTCTTTTCTGGTGAAAAGACTGACAAATTTCCTCCAGAAGCCAGTGGCAAAATTCCAGCAGACTTCAGCAAAGCAAAGATTTCCCCTTTCACTTCTTAAATGCACATGAGTTAATGCTGGTAGAATATGCAGTGAAGAAATAATAAAAATTACCCATACAGACAATCACAGATGAGTTTTTTCAAGACACACAACTGAACAAGCAGCTTTCTTTTCTTGTAAGGAAAGTGAGACTAAAATACAATCAACATATTTTATTTTGTTACCTCTTTTAGGTAAACTCTAATAAGTTTTGTTTCAGAAGAATTTCTATGTTGTTTTCCCCAGTACATCCCTCACTCCAATTAAAAACTATTATTTTCCTCATATATAATGTTCATTACAACACGGTGTAATATCTTGAAATATGTAGGGTAGAATGGGATTTGTCATTATATCATTTATCAATTGTCTGTAATTTATATAAATGGATCCTTATCAGCATTATATATATGGTATTATAACAGGTTAGAGATTATCAGATGCCAGTGTAAGAGAAATAAATTAGTTACATAGTGATTATGCTTTACAGCATATCACAAAGGCAGATGGAAAGAATGTTCTACACAAGCAAAACACCTGAAATCTGATCTTTTCACAGTATGTCCTTTAGAGACTTTAAGTTTTGAAAGTGCTGAATGAAAATATAGCAGATTCCTATGAAATAAGTAACAGTAAGCCCGAAGAAAAGAAAAACTGAATAAAAACCTTACATAAAAAATGAAAACACAATAGGTAGGTTAATTTCTGGTGCCAGGCCGCAAATGCCTGCTTTCCTGGAATGATGCAGTCAGAAAGGTCAGTTTTAGAAGTACAAACATGTGTTATCAATTTATTTTCATGCATCCTTAACAAGTTCTATTTTGTCTCTCATCTGGTGCTGAAGAAAGGTATTGATTGCCAAAGGCTAGCTGTTTACTTTTAACAAAGAAGCAATCTGGGACCACTTTTTTACCTTATCAGGCATAACTGCGATACAAGAAGTCTAGAGCCTTGACACTACAGGTGGGAACGGTTATATAAAGCATCATTATTTCTCAAGTATGTCTACCTAGTTACCGCCCACTGACATCAGTAATGAATAAAGACAGATACCAAGTTCTCCTGTGATTCTCTCAGTGCAAAGTCAATTCTCTGGCTCTCCTCAACAGTGGGCATCAAAACGTTGTTAGCTTTTCAGATTACTCATTCTCATTGATCTTCTGTCTACAAAGCAACAACAGGTACAATATTACTTGCCTGTAGATGAATTGCTCACACCATTCTGGGGAGTGAAGAGTTTTTAAATAAGTCCTTTTCATATAAGGGCTAAAATACATATGATTTAATTTCAAAACCATCAACAGACTTACACTGTCATTGCATACTGTTTCACAGATAGATTTGTCTATAATCATTGATGTTACAACAGTCACCCTCCTTAGCAGGAGTGATCGGATAGCTACTAGGTCTTGTTAAAGCAAGAAAATCCTTTCTTTCCAGCTGTTTAAGACAACTAACAGCCTGCTTCAAGCAAGAGATACATAAGCACTGCATGGCAGACAAGCCGATGACCTGCATTTTCAAATCCTCAGAGCTTTACCTAATAAAACATCCAACCAGTGGGTGAAAATAGGAATCATTTCTTTTTTGCCTTCTGCTACATCTAACCACAGAAGGAATGGTCACCTGTTATCCTATCTCAGCACTCTGTTAAACTCCCACTTTTGATTCATACAATCATGTTCCCAACTGCCCTTTTGAAAGTATGACTGCAGTTACCAACCTTTGTGATTTTACAAAATTCACTGTTTTTCTGGAGAGTTTTGCAAAGAAGCTGAAATCAAAGCACTTTTAATCTGGTTCTACTCCCTGACAACCTCATAAGAGCTCCAAATTGGGCTTGGAGGGGAAAATTTAAACAGCAGCTTCCTTCCCAGATCAACTAGAATTCTGATAGATGGGCAGGGAGTACTATAAACATCAACGCAGTCTGTGACAAAATGCAGAGCATGTGAAGCAGAGGTTTATTTCTAATAAAACAAAAACAACAGCAAAAAAAAAAAAAAAAAAAAAAAAGAAAAACAACATGGATGGAAGGAAAAATAAGTGCTGCATTATGTCTATAAATAGTCAGTGAGACAAATTTTAGTATGACTCCTTCCTTAAACAAACTTTTGTTCAGCCCAAACATTGCATGAAGACTTCATAGCTAGGTACAAGATCTACCTTCCTATAGCTGTTTGTCAACAGTTTACGGGCTGATTCAGCTCAGTTCTGTAACAACTGGTGTGGGGGACCCATGGACCCACTCCCAAGGAAAGGGGAAGGAGGAAAGGGAAAATGGAATGGGCCTGAAAACAAAACAGCAGCAGCGATCTGAGGAGAAAAGCTAAGTAAGATATCAGAAAGCAAAATAACACAATATAATATAATATAATTTGAATTAAAGCTAATAAATCAAATAAAATGAGCAAGAGAGAGTGTCCGATAAACCGAAGGCCTTACGCTATCACTGAAGGCGGACAGCAGCAAGCACCCACTGCTGAGTGATCCCAAAGGAAAGAGTGTGTCCCATGACACGCAAACAGTTTTTATCTTTCCCTCTGAGCGGAAATACATAAAAATATAAAGCAACGCGAAGTCCTCTAGGGAATATAGTTCTTCTCTTCTGAGACAGGTATACCCATAACTATCGATGATCCATGGAGCTGGAGCATTAACTCTTTAACTCTTAATGCAGTACGTGACGTTATGATGTGGAACACTGATACAAAAAAATCATAAAACTGTGACGCTGTTTCCTGAGAAGAAAGCAAAAAGACTGGGCACCTAGAAGCTTGCTGAAGACTCAGCAAAATACAGTAAAATACAGTTTATCTGAACATAAGCCTATCATTTATTAGCTCTAGCAAAAATTTTCTCTTCTGTTTGCTTGTAGTAGGTCAGCTTAAGAGCTACCCAACTGTCTGTGCTGTGGCCACAAATCAAATGCATGATCAATAACTAATTCTGGCACCACTCTTGATAAGCTACAAAGCTTTAATTGTAACTAAAAACCCATCAGTATAAAGCAAGAATAGGCATATATACATATATTTGATTTTAATTTAAAGGTATTAAATTTGAACAAACTCAGACCTACTGTCTGATAAAAATTGTCTTGTCAATAAGAAGTCTGTGGCATGTTTGTTTTATTCATTCAGTTTTCTCAGAGTTGAAAACAACTCAAATTTACAAAATATAAACATATGCATGGATAGTAAGATACTTGCTAAAGAATCAATATTTTCACTTATCTGTATCTGTGTTACAGTTTAGTTGATTAATTATTAATTAATAATAACTAAATTAATTATTTAGTGATATATCAATGAAAAAAGAAGAAGGGAAGGATTAAAAGTCCATTCAGTCAAAATAACTTCCTTTTCTTCAACCAAGATCCTTCATAAGAGTGAAAATTCAGCAGGGACAAGTCTTTTCCCCTCAAGCAAGAAAACACATTTATTCCTACTTTCCAGAATTAGGACTTTACATTCCATTCAATTCTGGCTCCTCCAGGAGCAAGCATGTTACTGAATAAATAAAATCCATAATCACAGAATCACGCACAAAATGCTAATTTGGCTAATTACTTTGATGGTTTACTTTAAAGTGTTAATCATTAACACTCAGGCTTTGCTTCACTGTTTAGTTTACTTAGCAGTCCTAAATGGCAAAATATCATAGCTACACTCTTTCAAAACTCAGCATCTTATACACTCTTCAGCACTTTGATTTCCATCCACTGAACTTATTCAGCTCCTGCCTTTAGTGCAAACAGAATTAAATTGCACTGAAGGCTCCCTGGAAGTGTACAATGGGCAGTTGGAGAATGACCACAAGAGTTCATTTACACCTCTTTTTCACCTCGTCTCCATCCTATACTTCAGAAAATCAATAAAAGCTATCAGCAGCTTCAGTATGTTTACTTCAAATGGTGGAAGGGCTTGGCTTTATCTCAAGACAAAAAAGCAACTTAGGGCTTCCTTACCAGCCTTCCTTTTTCACTGCAGGGTGGAATTCCCACCATTTCTGTTACCCTAAGCACTGTGATTCCAATTTCCTGTGGAATAAATCTTTAGCATTCATTAACTATAAATGCTAAATACTAAATGTTACCTATAAATGGATATTTCAAAGTGTTGCAATTGATACACAACAATACCTTATCAAGGTAAGTCTGTATAATCCGTGAATCTGCATTTCACAGCCTCATAGGAAGAGTTCTGCATGGCTGGACATCATACTCTTACCTGTTTAAGTGCAAGTCAGCCATTTCAAGGACCTTCTTAAAAGCAAATTTTAAGCACAGAGGGAAGTTTCTGAACCCTATATTTCAACAATGTAAATTAAAGCTTACATGTCTTCACTGGTAAAAATTTTAGACCTATCTTAACTGATAATAAAGAATCCTCAAACTAGTGGGTTAAGCACATTCCTAATATTCCTAAACAATTTGTGAGTTCTTCTTTAGACAAGGAAAAGAGAAACAAGCTGGTTTCCAGGATAGTTCTTCAAGACCTCAGAAGTTATTAAAAAGATGTGTGTAAAAGAATAGAAAAAATCACTAATTCACCCTTGATCAGGAAGAAAACTGATGTTTCTTCAAGAACTACCAGTCTGCACAGGTTCCTCTTCCTTCTGTTCTTTAAGATTTTCTGCCTTGTCTGCATACGAGGTTTGCTGCAAGGCTAAGCCAAGCCTGAGAAGGGAAGATGGGAGGAACTCACAATCCTCCTCTTCTTCTTTTATTTTTTTATTTTTTAATTAGAACATTTTATTTCTCTTTAAACAATCATGGCACAAACCAAGAAGCATCACTAAATTAATGGACTATAAGAGACTTCCTGGACTGAAGTAGGTTGATTGAATAATCAAATTCTAAGGCCTAATGGAAATAATAAGCCTTATTCAGTCTAACCTTGCAAAAACAGGGGAAAAAAAAGCCTACTCAAAGTTTTTGTTGGAGAGATTTTTACATCAAATGCCTAATGAGATGGCAAGCATGCATGAATAATTATTTTTACTTACTGTTCCTATTAAAGAAAAGATGAGTTATAATTCTTTCACTCAGAAATAAAAATCTTCCCTGATCATTGACATTACATATGCTTTTTACTTTTTATTCAAAGGCAGCACATTTAAATTGAATTTCAAATAGGCAGAATAAATATCTGCCTTAATAAAAAGAATGTTTTTCTCTCTGCTTTATAATATTTTAATTACTTTTAAGGAATTGAATGGGCATGGCAGAAAAATCTTGACCTTATCCCGTAGCAAGAAAATAAAACAAAATCAGAAACCTCTCTCAGAAGTGTAAATGAATTGTTTTCAAATATCAAATGAAAAGTAGTTCCAAGACTTCTGATAACAGTAGTATTGTCAGTTACTCTAGAATTTAGTATTTAAATTTAGAAGTCTCAGCACACATTTTAATAAGTTTCTGTGTGAAAAACCTGCACTGATATTGAATAAGCTAGTTACTAAATCTCAGTACAAAGTAAATATTACTAGAGAAATATATTAACTTTGACTTTAAGTGGCAAAGGTGTCTGATTCTGTTGATCATAATGGCATGAAAGGTGTTGATCCACCACCATAGAAATTTTCCTTCTAAATCTATCCTATAACCCGCCCAGAAGGGACTTGAGAAATCTTCCTGTCTGTGGTGCTATTTTTTCTTCTAAATGAAGCTTCTCTCAATGTGTCTCTCAGTCACAGCTGTAAGCTAGATAAGCAATAAGATGAAAATTAGCAAACACATTTTCCATAAAAATACGGTGCTTTGCTGATGCTACAAGAGATATCATTTATTTTAATTTTTTTTTCATATGCATAAAATTAAAATGCAATTCTTGACTTTGTTAAAGAGAACCACTTAGAGTAATGGTGGCATTTTCAGATACTTTGACCTTAAAACTCTTTTCTTAACAAAAAACATGCCCAAATTCTTCCTATTATATTTATTTGATATAAATGGCAAAGGGATTTTTACTACTTATTGTCATTAAAGCAGCTGTCATGGAACGAGAGTTCTTTCCCTCTGGCTGACACTGCAGCCTTGTTTCTCTGATTTTATAGTTATGCATAAGAAAACTGGTTCATGGGCAGAGAAATTCCAGAGTTGAGAGTGTACTATCAGCCTATCTTTAGGCAGAAGAGCTTGAAGAGCCTTTTCAGGTATTCTGTAGGTGACTGGGATTTCATTGTAACCTTTGATGTAAACCTCCTTTGTAACCTTTGATGTTCTGTAAAATTCTCAAACCTTAAAAATTTATTAAGCCCCGACTCTCTTATCGTTAGTTGTAGCTGGAGAGCATTTGAGTTCAGGCTGCCCAATGCATTGCCCTAGCACTACTGAAAGTTGTTTTAATGCCATATAATTATCTTCTCCTCACTTACAGATTTTACTCTAACAGATGAACATCTCTTTCTACGCTTTCTCTCAAAACTTCAGAACTGCCTGAAAACACTTTCAAAGCCTCCTTAAAATTGTCCTTTGCTGTACTACTTGCACAAAACACCTAGCATCAATTAGGCACTGCTGAGATCACTGCATTGAGTATCGATCAGAACTGCCTCACTGCCTGGTACTCCCTCAGCACGTCTGTTTCCAACCGTTGTCTCATCTTAAATGCACACTGTAAACACCACAGGGAAGAGAGTTCTTACTCTTTGTTTGCACACCACCAAGCATAAGAGAGTTTTGGACCACAGCCAAGGCATCATGATAGTACAAATATCACTATATTACATAAAAAAAGGTATAAAAACTAACACATCATGGAAAACACATCTGAAGTAGGCAATTATTTTTCTCTAGAGTTATTTTTGCAGGGTCCACACTGTATAGACTCTGGCGCTTTCACAGCATTTGAGCGATATGCATTTTACCTTCTACCCAGCACCACATTTTCAGAGTTAGAATTATTATCTCTTGTTATCACTGAATATTTACACCTGCACTGAATTAGTTTTCCCTAAGAAAGCTTCTCTGTAGCCCAAATTACAGGAAGAATAAAACTAGAACTGCAGATGTCTGACACAGAAAATGATCACAGAGGAATGCTTTCTCTATTTCAGGACATGCTGGGAACCAGAAATTCTCACTGAAAGGTACTGAGGTAGTCACGGTGACTATGGGGAAGTGCTGGAACAACCAGATATCACCAGAAAGCACATTCCCAAGCCTTGATATCTGTACCAACCACAAAGTATGTCAACTCATGCCATATTTCATTGGAGTGAGGGATAGTGACACAAGAACTGTACGATTTTATATTGCCAAAGAAAAAAGGGTTAGTCTCAGGAGTAAAAGATTGTTGGGAGAAGTATGGACAATAATAGGCACTAAATGATGCAGGAAAAGTAAGGAGTAGGGACAACATGAGGCATTGCTACAAGAAGATTAAGGCTATAGTGAAAAGCATGCTGTCATTTCTATTTTTTTTTTTTTCCACTGGCTTCAGTGAGATTTCTTAAAGAAAGCTGACTGTACACAGTGTAGAGGATAATTAACAAAACAAAAAAATACAAACTCTTGGGCCTGTCTGTGGAAGCAGATTTCCCTCACAGAAGGCTAATCTAACTACTCACTGTGGTGAAATAAAGAATCATAGCCACAGTACTAAAAGACTTCTGAATCAAAAATAAAGATACATTTGTAGATGTATGTATGACAAACACTGAGCAAGAAGCAAGGAAGTTGTGGTAAGGTGCCACTGCTGCAGTTACCAAGTCCTTCTGAAACCTTCTTCCTAATAGCCCTAGTGCAGCTCAAATACCAAACAAAAATATGGAAATTGAGGGAGCAGAAGGGAATCAAGAAGGAAAATTTTGGAATTAAAAGCTAATAGCCTGTAAGAATATTTCTGCGAGTACTCCTTACTTTTTATTGCTTTTTTTTTTTTTTCTCTTCAACACTTACTGTAAAAGAGTCTTAAGAAGCTGTCTGTCTTCATTTTAATACTGTGCACAGATGAGAATACGCTACTTCTTATAGCTTGTTAAAAAATATCTTCTAGGAATTTAGTTTTTTTCCAGGGGAAGAACAGTCTGTGGAGATTAACATCCATCTCACCAGAGAGCCTTGTTAGAAAAGTATGAAAATAAATCAGATTGCTGCAGCATGATGAAAGCTGTGAACTACAACACAGAACATCTTTTTCAAACCATTTTTTCCACCCTATCTTTATTCTCACTGACTTTCCAACTGCAAGAAAGCTTGCACAATGAGTATAAATCATATCCAGGAGGAATTTCTCTCTTTCTGAAAGGCTGGGAGCAGACACATACATGTTGTTTTATTCTTCAAACAATGCGATGAATTTTTTATAAGCTGTGAAACTCAGCAGCTTCCATGAAAGAGACACCAAAGGAAGACTGAGACTCTGCCCTCCCCTTCTCTCTCCGCTGGTTCATTGCCTGTTCTTCAAAATTAACTTCTGCACATGTGAGAAGCGGAACAGATTGTGGTCAGACGTAACTCTAAGAAATGAAAGGCCGTAAGTTGTACTGTGTCATGTATTTGAAAGAGCAGAAGGAAAGGATTTTTTGCAGCACATTCATGTCCTCTTTCTCTGTATGGTGAAGGGGAGGGGAGCCAGTGTGACTAGTGTTATCCCAGGCCATAAAGCATTAGTGCTGGAGGATTGGGAACATGGGCAGGTGACGTTTCAAATCACTTTTGACAAAGCTCATAAGATACTTTACACAACAGATTGCAATTTTCGGAATTCCTTGCAATACTGTTTTTTTTTTTTTTTTCCTTTTGCGTTCAGACTAACAGTTTATTTTCTCCCAGCTCAGCTTTGACTCACAGAAACCTATTGAAGTTCATAAAACATAGATATTCCAGACCTGATTCTTCCCTACTAAGCAACTCATGCATGATTTATGTCTGTACAAAGCGGATGTAAGAGAACAAGACTGAACTGATTGCATTTTATACCTGCTTTTATCTGGATATAAAGGACTGCATAAATAGCAGAATATGAAGCCATTTTCTTAAATGAGTAGAGGAAGGATCTCTTTTTCCAAACCTCAGTTCCTGCTGTCAGACTGGAAGTCTACTCATCACTGCATTACGTGGAGAAGAATTCCATTTTCACCAATGCATTGTGGTATTTTATGTTTGTAGAGCTAAAACAAATCTGGAGGAAGCAGCAAACACTTTTGCTTTAAGTCTGGACAAGTAAACTGTTTATCTTCCTCATATAAAACCTGTTCTCTGGTGCAGACATCTATTTGCATACAAATATAATCTGACTACCAAGGTGAGGTAAATTAGTAATGAAGTCATGGAAAGAGCCTTTCAACCTGGGAGTGACAGGGCTTGGCAGTATGAGTGGAAACCAGGGATGTTAATTAAGATTCTTACGCTTGAAGTCTTGGGCACTTGCAGCTCCAAAGCATCTTTAATAATAAATGATGCAACAGGCCGGCTAACAAGGCAGAAAAGAGACAAGATGGAAAATGTGAACATGACCAAGGCTGAAAAGCACTGAAAAGCACACTGCCATCATTACTCAAGCAAGATTAAACATACCTTCTTGAGCTACCTGTGACATAGTAAAGATAGCCCTTCTAGACTTCCCTATCACTACACTTAGTCTTTCAGATTTTATGATTGTTAATAAAAATATTCCTTGTTGTACCCTTAATCTAAAGCAGCATGAGTTTCCTGAGCCAGGGTTCAGTTCCAGTCCAGAGATTTGTTCATAAAAGTACTGCACAAGTCATAAGCAAGAATAACTTTTGGGTGATAAGGCCTGAGGGAGAAAAATGAACATTCCTTGCTCCAGTCTGTGCTCGTATTGTGCTCCTGTATCAGAGACTTATGAATGTCTTGCTGATAAAATCAATAGGAACACTTTTCAGTCTCTTGAAGAGGACAAAAAATATGAATTCACAGTCTTTCCTCTTCAGATTCTTCAGCTACTCAAAATACAGTGACACTTAAAGCTCCTTCTACTTCTTAAAAGTTTTAGTTTGAAAAAAAAAAAAACCACCCAGCCTTGAATTTCCATGTATTTGACTAGAAAGAAATTCACAGAAGAAAAAGCATTAGGTAAAGAATGACCTAGGTCACAAAAAAATTTTTTTTATTTCAATTTGTCACTCCTCTCACTCCTGATCCATCTCTGCCAATCAGAAATCATTCAGCATTTTACAAGATTAAGCAGAAATTAGTTCAACTGCTATTTTTTCCATCCAAAGATATAAAAAATCCATTCTGGCATGAGGAATAAAATTTTTAAAACTGATATTTAACTTAGTTTTTCAACCGTAACTGTTTCTAATATTCTAAATGCTGTATTATGGCATATCTGCTTGACTGTGAAAGCTCAGTTTCATTGAGTAGAGCTATCAAACAAGAAACTATGCCTATTTATATTCTAATAAGTATTAACATACGTTGGTTTCTTATTTTTATCCTCCTGCATTTTTTAGAAGTAACCCACATCTAAAGGCACAGAAAATATGAAATTCAAGAAAATAAGAATAAAATGAGAAAATAAAAATAAGATGAGACAGAATCTTTGTGAAGAAAAGGCTATATTATATGGAAGTACAGTATTTTTGAGCTAATAAAATGCATAAAAGTAAATCTAGCAAATCTGCACTTTAAGTTTAGAAACTAGTGATGAGAAGTTTTCAAAAGATTCAGTTTCCTATAGTTTGAAAATACCCTGCTAATTAAGCTCAGTGATACATCTAAGGCCACTGGTCTTGTTTTGGAAGTAGCCATGTACAAAACATACAAGGAAGGATACTACCTGTTGTGTTCTCCTAGAATCCATAAACAGTGGATTTGTACATCCCTGCCTCCTTCTTAGCAGTTGTTCAAGCATTTGCAGAGACAAATATAGCTTAATTCTTTCAAAGAATTTTAGGTGCTACAAACAAGACTTGGACTGTTTTCTTGGGGTAGTGGTGATGTATTGTTTTGCTCTGACACTGATGATAATAATTTTTACTGTCATGAGTTTGGTACATTACGTAAAACAAATAAAGTAACTAGAAGAACCACACAGCAGTGTGTTTGAATTTGTGTTTGATTTAATTAAAAAAAAACAATCAGATTAAATTATTATGATGCTCTATTTTCTCACGTTCTTCCACTGTTATTTCTATTACACATAAGAGAGACAAAATAACTACCTAAAATATCAATAATTTGGAATACACACCTAGGTATTCTAAGGCTTTTTAAAGTTGGATTTCTTTTTCTCTGTTACACAAAAGAATAAAATGTGGATTGCAATCTTTCAACTCAAAATAATTTGAAACTTCAATCCTGTTGTGTTTTACTGCATAGCAAAGCATCTTCCTTCTTAAAACATTCCTCATTTTATTATAATTCTTTTTGCAATTAAAAAACTAATAAGCGTAACCAGAGATATCAGTATCTTATTTCTGGAAACAATTAAGTTATGTTTACAAAACCTTGATTGCTGCATCATTTAAGCACAACACAAGAACTGGAAAGAGGTCCCACTCAAGGACTGTGTTTCAAAGTGTTTGTATGGGTGTGAGCTTTTCAAACATCCTTTACAGCATAACTGAAACCTAATTGCAAAACCAACCACTTTCCAAACACTGTAGAAAAAATCAAAATCTGTACAATAACTGTGGCCTCTCCCTCACTTTCTAAGAGACATTGCTCCATAGTAGAGAATCAGGCTGATGCCAAGATACTCTCAGGCTAATATCAAGTTAACAGAAAGACGTTTGCTAATTATCTCTGAACACCAGTCCCCAAGACAGGAATCTGCAGCTTACCTGTTGACCAGCTTTCATAAATACTACCTCACTCATTGGGTGAGATTCAAGTGACTTGAAGCCACTCTGTTTCCTCAGGCCACATAACAGAAAGAAACTCTGCAAAGGGGAAGGTGGCAGCTGGGCTGACTGCATCTGGGCCTCCCTGGTCATGCTTCTCTGTTGTTGTATTAAACAGCTGCCTTAAGCACATTGGGAAGTGCAGGAAGGCCAGAGATCTTTTTAGAAGTGGGAATTAAAAAGCATAGATGGCTTTATTGCCAGGTAATGACATATGGAGCTTTTTACCTCTAGATAACTACATGAAATTGCCTGAGGTCAGCAATGACTGAAAATTGTGACAATTAGATGGCTGCTTTGTGGCCTATAGGAAATGAATTGGTGGCCTCATTCCAGTTCTCTATCATAAAACAATTACAGCTAATGCTGATTGACATCCTTGATTGCAGCCATGGCTGAGAGGCCAAGGCTGAATGAGCCTTGAAAATAAACTGCCCTTCAATCCATAAAAGTCAATTCTCCCAGTGAGAGGTGAGGCTCATGCCGATTTGAGAAAAAATTCACCTCTTCTCTCTCTCTCTGTAGAAAGAAAGTTTACCCCTCATGCTAAGTTCCATGCCTTCACTGCCACCACTTACAACAGCACTGGACAGGCAAGTCCTCTGGCAGAGCCTGGGTAAGATTTATTGCTCTTTATTGCTCACATTTTAGATGCATACAGGATTTCAAACTGTAAGGTGCCCTGCTGTGCCGAGTGCTGTGCAGACAGGGTACCAGCCAGTCCCCACTCTGAATTGCTTGCTGTCAAAACAAATGGGAAGCAAGAAGCACTGTGTCCAGCATTTGACAGGCAGGACATGAAGTTTGGTGAGACGATATTGCATAGTGCCTGAGCCCTTTTTTTTTCCCTTTTTTTCTTGGCTTAAAGCTTGGTTTCTGAAGCATTTTTTGTGGTAAGACTCTAACTTATCTAGGAGGCAAGTGGAGGGGGTAGCTGTGTGGCAATCAACAACACTCTGAGGACAGTTTTACATTTGAGAGACAAGTAATATTTACTTGCAGAAGTTCTGTCCTGTGACCAAATAACTCCAGCTTGGCATGGAAGACTGCGGGATGATAGAATTGCATCCTGTGAAGGCAAGATACAAGTGGGCACCTCCCTGCTCCCTCTTACCTGCTGGCAAGGCCCAGAAGATGGGAACAAAGGAGTTCCTCCTGAGGTCCAAAAACCAGAAGCTGTCACTCCAAAGAGAGCTGACTTGACCACAGACTTATGAATAAGTTTGTACTGTCACTGGTAGAGGTCAACTGAATAGCACAACCTCCAATGACCCATCACTACTGAAAATTAACATCTGATCTACGAGCTATGCTGGAATCCCAGCGATGATTATCTCTCCCTTACTTTTAACAAAGACTCCTAGCTTTTATTTCCTATCTCTTTTCTATTGCTTGTCTTTCCTTCTCTACTCCCTAAGCAACTAGGATTTGTAATAAATCGGTTGGGCTAACAACTGGGCCATTGTGTCTTAATCTCACTGTTGGGTACATATGTGTCAAAAGAACCTCCACTCCCTCATATAAATTGGAGCAAGACACACTGGCACTGTGAGGGAGAGCAAGGAGCTGAAACAGTGGAGTTGGGTTGCAGCTGTAAAGAGAGTTAAAACTGACAAGAGGAGAATTCCATATCACAGAGACAACTCCCTGCACAGTTTGCTGATTTCCAACAGTGGCAAGGGGAAAACCTGTTGTACCACAGAAATGAAACAGTGCAAGAATGTTCATGCACTTGAAGCCTTTCTAGAACCACTGATGCACAACGGAAGTGAGAAAGGTTTTGAGACGAAATTTGGAAGAAAGAACAAATTAGGTTACTGTCCTTTAAATTAATTTACTGCACTGATGTCTGTCTAGATGTTATCCCCAACACACTCAGACCAGATATTCCTTAAGAAGCTATTCTTCAGTCAGATAAAATACTTCATGTGGGGAAAAAAAAAAAACAAACAGAACCATTCCCCATTGTTTATTTCACAGCAGAAAGGTCAGTTTGCACTGCTTATGTAAAATATGTATAGTGGTAAACACATGCTTTGATTAGCATTTGAAAATGTCATGCTATTAAAACAAGAAGGCAAAACAAAACAACAACAACAACAAAAAAGATGAAGAAAAAAGAAGATGAAGAAAAAATAGTTAGAACCATCCTATGCTCTCCATGATTAAAATATACATCTTCTGAGCAGCGGTGATTGTGAAAGAAAGGAATTAATGTCTGCATAGCAACATGATTCTGTGCTGGCCTTTAATGAAAATCCAAGGATTCAGCTTCCCCACTATTTTCTTTGAGTCACATTATAGTGCATGCACTTTGGTGCTGCTTATCTTAGTCACTGCAGTACAGGATCAACAGGTACGCAGCAGCAAAAATTCACCATATTGCTTTTCAGATAGACTATGCTGAAGATTTTCAAGTAAAGTCTTGAAATAACCTGAGGTAAGTATAATAATAATAATAAAAATAACTGCCATTGCCTTTTTATTAGGATGATCAAAGAAACCTAGAGGAAAACGTCTTAATTCTCAGATGAGCACAATCAAGCTAGAACCTATTTGATCTGACTGACAAATGTTATCACTCATCAACTGAGACATAGTAACTGACTCTGTGGGTGTTCTTAGTCCACCTCATTTCCAAAGAATAATAAACTAGCTTAAATCATGAACATGTTTTAGATATTGTATGATCTCAGAAAAGATATAAGATACTACGTAATAAAATAGAATGGATGAAGCAAACTATAGAAATCAAACCAGTCTAGCAGGATTACAGGTAAACAGTGATAATTTTTTGTCATTAATGCAGTGAAAGAGTTAACATATTTTTTCCCTTTTTTGCTGTGATTTTTCTTCCACTGATCATAGTATTTTACTAAAGTATCAAGGTCAGGTTTCCTCTTCTGTGATTCTTCCTACATGTTATGTGCTAACTGAAGAGACCTTCAATATCTGATCATTAATCACTGATGTCATGAATCACTGACGGAAAAAAGAGAAATATTGGAAATTGGAAATCCATCTCCTTAATTCATGAATTTGAATAGATTAACAGTGTTCTTTCGACATAAGTACACGAAAAAGCAAAAAAAATAAATGATTAAGTTACCATTTAAACTCTCTTTCAAAAAGACAAGGCCAAAAATCCCCAAGACTTAGAAATGTGCATGACTGGTAAAAAGATATCTCAGAATTAGAAACATCTCAGACTTGACATAAGAAAATATGCTTTTTTTATTTTTTATTTTTTAGAATTTTGAGAGACTTGGAACTGTTTAGCCTGGATAAGACTGAGAGGGGATTTAATCAATGCTTATAAATATCTGAAAGGTGGGTATCAAGAAGATGGGGTCAGACTCTTTTTGCTGTGGCACAGGGACAAGACAAGAGGCAATGGGCACAAACAAACACAGGAAGTTGCATATGATCATGTGAGAAAACTTTTCTACTTTGACTAGAATTACTGAATACATTCTTTGCTTCAGGCTTTAATGCTAAGACTGTCCCTTGGGAATTCCAGACTTGGAGGTAAGAGAGTGAGTCTGCAGTAAGGAAGACCTCCCCTTGGTTGAGGAGAATCTGGTCTAAGACCGTCTAGGCAAATCTGAGACAAACAAATCAGTGGGTTCTGATGGGATGCATCCATGAGGGCTGAGGGAGCTGTCAGGTGTAATTGCTAACTCTCTCCCAAATCTCTTTGAAAGGTCACTGAGAACAGCAGAAGTGTCTGAGAAGTGGAGAAAAGCCAATGTCACACAAGCCTTCAGCAAGGCTTGTTTCTCGTAACATCCTTGTATGTAATCTTTGAAATTCTTGGATAGATGAGTGGACAGTGAGTTGGACTGAGAATTAACTGACTGACAGTGCTCAGAGGGCATGAGAGCATCAGCAGCACAGTCTACCTGAAGGTCTTGCTCCCCAGGCATTAGTACTGGGTTTGAGCTTCTTCATCTTCATCAGTGACCTGGATGAAGACACAGCATGCATCCCACCAATTCTGCTGTCAATATGAAGTTGGGAGGATAGGCTGACACACCAGAAGGATGTGTTGCCATTCAGCAATACTGGTCAGGATGGAGAGTTGGACAAGGAGCAATCTTAGGAGGTTCCACAAGGGCACGAGCAGAGTCCCACACCTGAAAGGAATAACTGTGCACATCAGTATATGAGGAACGGCTGCAAAGGAGCTCTGCAGACAACGACCTGGGTGTCCCGGTGGACAGCAGTCTGACCGTGAGCCAGCAGCGTGCCCTTGTGGCCAAGAAGGTCAATGGTATCCCGAGGTGCATTAAAAGAGTATGGCCACCAGGTTGAGGGAGGTGATCCTCCCCCTCCACTCTGCCTGATGAGGCTACACCTGGAGTACTATGTCTACGTTGGAAATCCCCAGTACAAACTGTCAGTCAGCAAACTGCTGGAAAGAGTCCAGATAAGGGCCACAAAGATGGTCAGGAATCTGGTTCATCTTTCTTATGATGAAAGGCTAAGAGACCTAGGACTGTTCACACTACAGAAGTTCTCTTCTCCAGAGACCAAGAGGAGATCTTATTAATGCTTATAAATATATAATGTGTAGATGGGGTCAGACTCTTTTCAGTGGTGTCCAGAAACAGATCAAGGGGCAATAAACCAAGATCGGAAAGTAGCAAGTTCCATAAGAATGTGAGTTAACATTTCTTTATTTTGAGAGTGGCAGAACACTGGAACAGGCTGCCCAGAGAGATTGTGGTGTCTCCTTCTCCAGAGATATTCAAAACCCATCTGGATGCTTTCCTGTGTAACCTACTGTAGGGAACCTGCTTTAGCAGGCAGTTGGATTGGATGATCTCCAGAGGTCCCTTCCAACCTCTGTGATTCTGTGACTCTGGAAAAGTTTCATATAAGTTAACATCAAAGTAAAACACTGCCAAAAGAAATATTATATGTTTTTTGTGGTTTTTTTTTCTTTTCTCTTTTTTCTTTTTTTTTTTCAGAGCACTGAAGATGTTGAACAATTAAGTAAACTCAATATGAATAAGTGCTGAAAAATCCTTTTACTGTAATTAGTTGTTTTGCAAGTCAGAGTAATTTATACAACTACAGAATTACAGAACATAGTTCAAAAAACAAACCTAGTTCTCAGATGTAAATCTAGTGCAGAATTCATCCCATTGACTGAAACAAGTTCTGAATTTATCTCATGAATTTTAAAAAATCCTAATTCAAAAGGCAACTTTAGTAAGTTACCTGGAGGCCTGCAGCACAGGCTGTAATTCTCTACTTGTTCCATCCTTCTTTTATTTAATTAAGTAGTCCTTCTAATTGAAGGAAATGACTTTATACAATCTGTTTTTGTGCTCCATAAATGCATTGTAAGCTGCAAAACCAAAATAGTATTCTGATAAGATTGTATATGTCATTACAGACTAGACTTCCTCTCCATAGGCTCTGTCCCACAGGTTTGAAAACCTTGACCCAGTTCATCATGATACATGCAGAATGTCTCATGAGATAACACGCTTTGGCTAAAGCATACCTAGCAAAGAAAACATAAGTATACGCAGCATCTTTGTTATTGTGACAAAAATTGTATGTACAATAACTATGGATCATAAGTTTAGGTTTGATATATTGATTTAGATGATTGGTAGTATATTTACTGAGAAACTCCAGTTCTGACATGAAAAATAAATCTCTTAGCTACATGCATTTGGGGTTTCACCGAGCACTAATTTCAGAGATTGGACTACGTGAAGTATCTGTGACCTGTAAATACAGGAATGGTTCTCTTCTCAATTCACCAGGTTCTGACAGTGTTTAAGACAAATCAAGGCAGGCATGTGATATTCTGTTTTTAATGAAAAAACATATGCATTTGAAAGTTTAGCATAAGTAAAACTTAATAGATGAGAAATCATAATAAATACCACTAGATAATTTTCAGGCAAATTTTTATGAGACAGCATTACTGATGTTCACACAGCTTAATCTGTGGCACAATGATGGAAATAGCTTCCCTTCTGATATTCCAGTCATAAACTTAGTTAGGTATACACAATTAGCTTAAACATTTACACATGGAAAATTTTTGTGCAAATTCCCAGCTGAGGAATGAAAACCAAGGCATTTGCATAAGCAAATAGCCAGCTAGATTTTTACTGGGTCACATGCATTAATAAATATCTGATTTGTGTATGCACAATGGCTGTTTGTAGGCAAATGCATATGCACAATTGCTCACTTCTGACTTCAAAAATTTTATTAAACTGGCAACAACTTTATTCATGTTTTTACATAAAATTGAATAGTTATAGCAGTGTAAGCTACATATGAAGCCAGATCCCTATAGCTTACCAACCCTCCAGAAATGGAATTCCTTACACTCCAGTTTTGGTACTGGAAGAGGGTTATAGTGATGGTCTCATGTTGGCTGAACCTGGCTCTAGAAGGGACCTGCTGCTTTTCAAATATGAGACCATCAACAAAGCCCATAATACCTCAGTGAAAAGAAATTTTAAGGAAGGATGCACAGCACCTATAAGAAAGAGGAGTGAGGACAATTGTGAGAGAAACAGCTCAGCAGACCTCAACATCACCATAGGAGGAGGGCAGAAGGTGAGCACATCTCCATGTGCAGCCACAGAGGAGCCTTCAGTGTGGCAGCAAATGTGGCCTGGAGGATGTATGCCTGTGGATACATGGGCAGGTGCAGCCCCAGGTCAGAACTGCAGCCTGTGGAACTGGGAATGAAGAAGTGAGGTTGAGTCTGTAAAGAAGTAGGACAGGGAGGAAGATTTTTAGATTTCCTCCTCACTATCCTACCCTATTTCTAATTGGCAATAAATTAATCTTGGAGTTAGATCTGTTTTACCATGACTGTAATTGAACTTGCTGTCCTTATCTCAATGCATAAGCTCATTCATTTTATTTTCTCCCCTGAGGAGGAATGTGGGAGCAGCAGGGTAGGTATGTGTCAGCCAGCCAAAGTTCACTCACAACACTGTAGACTGAATGCAACTATTGCGTCCCATCTTTAAATACTGGAGAAATTAATACTTGGCACTGTCTCACACAACAGCATATAACACTTGTAGAAAGCCTCAAAGGTGTTTATCCCTGCTTGTATGAAGCAGCAGTGGAACCAACAGAGTCTAAAAGCAGGAAAAAAATTGCAAAGAGAAAATCTGATTCATTATTTTGTATTGCAAGAAGATACCATGATAGGAAAATAATAGTATCAGTGTTCTAATTTTACAGAATCAGTTACAATGAATCATTACACTGTCTTCTAACTGGAACTGTGGTTATTACTGCAATAGATATGGAACACAACGAGATGACAGAGAAAGACAAAGTTCACATATCAGCTCTTCTGAAAAACAAACTAAACGTATCCTCACAAAGTCTGTGTCAGAACTTGTGAATATAATTTCCTACATAGTGGAATTATGCACCTAGATGGTCATATATAACCTGTATAGATATTATACAAACCATACATATAGTCATGCCTTAATGTGAAGTTAGTTTCACATCATATGTGGAATGGAGCATTCTCAGCATTCTTTCATTTATAGAACACATCTCTTTGAAGACAGGAAGCTAAAATAGTTTATCCTATTGATAAAATTAAATATATTATTGTTCATGATGAACAGCTATTTGACACGAGAACAAACACCATCTTATAGCAGTCTGCTCCTAAGTAGTCCTTCTGATGCCATTGCAGCTACACAGGAAGAAAAGTAAATGTGAAGGATGCTAACACTATCCAGTTTCAGCCTGAAGCATCCAAAAGTATCTTATTTGAAGGACCAACCTGTTTAATAAAATGCTATTTTTCAACATACATGTTACGTATTCTATGGTAGATCAGATATCCACATTCACAACTAAGAAGGATGCTTTATAATGTTTGTTTCACGTATGACAAAAGAAGATAAAATAAAGAGGTGCTGTGGGAAGAAGAACTCCCTCAGTTTATCAAAAACTTAAAATGTCAAAATTTTGTTTCACACCTCTTACCAATTCTTCTGAATTCTGTAGCTTATTGATTACCTATGACAATCCCTTTTCTTACGTAAAGCAAGTTGTTATAGAAAAGACAGGTATGATTCTGAGCTACTCATGAACCTGAATAAGACAATTTGCCACCTGGTTAATAATAGATACAGCTCAAAAGAATGCCCCAAACCTTAGATACAGCAGCAGCATTAAGTCATGGAGAGTTAATACCCGAAGCCTCACTTACTGATTTTGTGTGCTTTGCATTCACGGGGAATCTCAGTGAGAGTTCATTGCTTGTGCAGACTTTAGATCAGGCCAGTACATTCAACACTTTGATCACAGAGGCTGCTCACTGTGAGGAGGATTCATGATCACCCTTTTGATTGCACCCCTTACTGGTCTTCATACACATTCGTACATTTTCAGTGAAGGCTGTACTAGCTTTCTACGAAGAGTTCCTCTTCACTGTTCATACCAGGATTTGTCCAGTATCTTTAAAACAACTTCTAATCACCCTGTGTCACTACAGTAACAAAAGCAATGGAGCAAGGATAGTCAGTGACAACAGCTACAGAGGTCCTCAAGTACAGCTCTTAGAAAGGCTCAAATGAAGACTGCGTGTATACCTTTCTTTGAATTCATTTCTTTGAATTCATAGGTTTCAATCAAATATTTACACTGCAGTAGAATTTCTATTAATATTGTTTCTGCTTTTCCTGGTGGAGACAGTTACTTCCACTTGCAAACCATCCAGAATACAGAACTTGCTATAAGAGACATGCTATTCCAGTTATCGAGCTACAGTGGTTGAAAAGGATACTTTAAAGAACATTTCACTGGATAGCTACATATTAGAAGATTTCTGTTCTTCTTTCCTCTTCTTTCTGTCTTTTTTTTTTTTTTTCTTTTTTCTTCTTTTTTTTTTTTTTTTTAATGAGAGGAAGAAAGGACAGCCTATTTAACTGATTTAAAGCTGCTAAAATACATGATTTCAAATGCTTTTGTAGAGACTTATTAAAACACATGTTATTTATTTGACAGAAAATTAGGTATTGAGCACATCCAGTTTAGGAGCTTTATATGAAGCTGAAGTTTGTCTGAGTATACACTGTTAAAAAAAAATGTATTTTCCAATCTGTAAAGATCTACCCCAGCCAGAGAAGACTCATAAAACTGTATCACACCAACAAAAGTCTCTCAGTTGTTCATTCCTGTCTCATCACAGAATGAAACTCTTGTGTTCTGAGAACTGTGCAAGTATGTGTTTCTTTTACAGTGTCACAACAGGTCAGCCAGTAAGAGGAGAAAAGCAAACTCTCATAAAACTTAAACTGTAAACCCATGAAATTGTAAAGGCAGAAAGTTCAAAGTGCCATTTGATTTTGATAAAATCCCCAGACAATCAGATTACCACCTAAATCTCTTTTATGCGCATAAATGTCCTTGAAGAAGAGAGGGCACTTTTTAAAAGCGTCTTTAGTGGGATGGAAATTTCATCTAAACAAGATAACTTGAAGAAAAAAAAAAAGAAATAGGAAGAGATCTTTATACAAATTTATATTTAAATAAATACTGGGCACTAGAAGGAATTAGCCAAAAAGATGTCACTTTTATATAGATGCCTGCTTTTCTAACGTTTCTGTTGAGTATCTATTTCTGTGAAGTGATCAACATTCAGAGAGCTAACAGATATTCAAGAACACTTAAAAAAAATTAAGGGATGCTTAGATTCAGGCAACAGATTGTTGATTCAGTAAACTCTGGCTACATTCCTTCATCTATGCATTTCTTTAGTAAAGTTGCAGGGATACAGCATACAGAAGCTACAGTGTTATGGAGCTTTAGTTCCACTCATCAGTAACAAGACTCTTTACATGCACAGAATCTCCCTAAACCTTTTTCTAAATCTGCCATGGCTTTGTCTTACGTTTTTGTAAGATCCTCTGTAATCAAACTGTTTTGGTAACTCATTTATTTTTATTAGTGAGCATGGTGGTAATAGCTGCATTTGGCTTCCTTTGTTGGTCAGCTGAATTTGCTGAAGAGTTGAAATTTAATGACTGATAAAATGAGGAATAGAAGGATAAAACCAAGATATAAAAGCCATGTAAGAGAAATAAAGTTTGGAAGAAGCTACTTTGCTTTTAATTGAAACATAAATTTGAGGAACAGGATTATGAGATTTCATTTCAAAAAATGTGGACGGGAATGAGTTTTAAGAGTCAGAAGCACTGGATATTGACCCATTCTGGGTTGATATGGCACACTGTGCAAGGATGTGTTTAAGTGAGAGTAGTATAGTTCCAAGGGAATGGCAATCTGTAAGTTAAAATGAAAGAACAATAAGTTCAATTTTATATCACTCCGGATAAGAAAAACACTATCAATTTTGTGCATATTAATAGATGATGCTGATGTCACTTTATCGTATTTACACTTTCCTGTCCTTCAGTACAGTGAGTCATCTGACAGAGCAGGATTGAGCTGTCCTTTTAGCTTTCAGGCTAGGTTAGAGCAGCACCATCATCTGCCCAGATGACAACTGCACTGGTCCACAGTGCACTATAGCCAGGCACATCTGATGGGAGAAGTCAGTTTGTATGGGTGACATTCAGAGGTGCCTCCCGACTTTCTGCTGCACATTCAACAATGGAGAGATGTGGACAGACTTAAGTGGTCAATGCTTTGTTTCCTCCAACTGCGGAGTCCTTCTTTACACGATCATTTAAAAAGTTAATGGTAATTTAATCAAGGGATGCCACAATCCATTTGCACACATCGTAAATTATCAGAAGCAGAAAATTGTTTTGAATAACTAAAATGTGGAAGAGCAGGAAAGAGGAAGAAATCATCTTCCATGTTCCAGGGTGCCAGTAAGATCAACAGAGCTTTCACACAGCATTTAATTAGAAATATGTACATAGCACTGGAACAGACTGTTCAGAGATGTGTGCCATCCCAGGAGATTGTAAAGGCCTGGCTTGAGGGGGCTCTGAGCAACCTGTTGTGGCTCTAAATGCCCTTGATTATTGCAGGGGACTAGAACTAGATGGTCTTAAAGGGTCATCTTCCAATCCTAAGGATTCAACGGCTCTATGAAAAACAATGCTTTCTTTTTCTCAGTGGTTCAGTGAAGACCCTTACCCAGATTTAACTAGATTTTCCCTATCAAAGTCCAAAAAGAATCTAGTAAAATGAATAATTTGCCTTAAAAGAAAACAGAAAATGAAATAGAAAAGAATGTTTTATTGCAGAAAGATGCCTTGTAAAACTTCAAATATCTACAAGAAAGGTCTTACAGTGACTTTATTTCATGAGGCTAACTTACTATTGTAAGAATAAAAAATAATTAAACTGCAGAAGATTTTATTTACATATTATTTGTGTTCTGATTCCTGAGGTTTAATCCTTGACATACCTTTATACCTTTTTCTACCACTGCAGATTACAGTATACTTTAAACACAAACGAACTTTACATTTCTACTTATTTACTGGAACCTTGTCTTCCAAGAAGACACCAATCTTCGAATGAAAATAAGAAGTCACATGTTACATAACAGAAACATTAAACTACGTAAACTTCAAAAGAAGGAACAAGTGGTAGGAGGAACATGTCGAAGAGAAACAAATTTTTTTGCAGTAAAAAAGATCTGCAGTGTAAGTTCAAAATATATTCAGGTGGGACTCAGAAAATCATGAGGGATCATGAAGTTGGCTATCTCATCCCTGTTCTCCCAGACATGCTGACTTCATACTACCTATACACCAGCGTAAAGAGCTTCAGTGTGATTTGGAGTTATCAGGCAGCAGCACACCAATAATAATGCTGAAGGAAGAACATGGTATTGTTATCAGAGATTTCAAGCTTTCAGATCTGAAGTATGTATTTATCTTCAAGATTTTTTCCAAAAGCACAGTGTCTTTAGCTATTATATATATATAATTATATATAACTGTGATATATATATATATTACTGTTTGTTATCTTGTGAATAGCAAGTGCAAAGCTTTAACAGTATGAATGAATTCATTATCTTTAGATTTTCACTTTTATTTAATACCAATGAAATATTATGAGTCTGCCATGCATATTATTATTGCATCTAAATTTCTTTCATTCAGAAACTTTAGCCATAGTTTGAAAGCACAGCATTTCTGACATAGGCTTGGTGATAACTATAATTTTGATAACTATAAAATACAGCCTAAAAAAACCATAGAAACTTCTGAACAGAAATTTCTGACTGCATCTCAGACATTAGCAGGCATTAAATCTGCTATTAAATCAAGACTATAAAAAATATTCCTGCAAGAAATTCACACAAACCAGTAAACATATAAAAAATAATGCCTCATTTTAACTCTTTTGTGTGCTAATGTGAGCCTCTGTGAAAAACCTCTCGTAAAAACATCAAAGCTATGCATTAGGAGGCAAGAATCGCCCAGGTTCTCTTTACCGCTCCTAAAAATAAGCACTGGGCTGCTGTAGGATAAAAGGTGCATACAGCTATCATGAAAAGGTTGTCTGGAATGAGAATCTCATTTTGGCAGATAATGTATTACAGAGAGCAAAAATCTTCTAGAGTGGCAACAAAAAGAAAATGAATTATTTTGTGAGAGGCAAGATAATGCCATTATGTTTCTTTTGCCCCACGTTATACATATTAAACACCCTCAAATCTTGTTAAGTATAATTTGACAGTATTATCACTGATGACTGAGAAACAACTTTAACAAATATTGAATGAAATTGTATATTAAATGCATACCTCACGGAAGCCTCTGAAATTCTTGAGAATGTGAAATACAACCATAATAGGTACACAGTGAAAAGTCATATAGAAGTACCAAAAATTTTTCTTGTTAATCTCATTAAAACATTAAAACAAATCACTTTTATCAATGGGGCTTTGCAATGAGGATTCTTATTGTACAACAAGTTGTTTTTTTACGTTTCCAGTTGATGTTCCTCTAAGCAGTTCAGAATTTGTCTATTAAGGGGCCACTTGCTCCCAGTCTTTTTACTAACTCACCCTTAAATTAAATGTTATGAACATTTTTATCTACTTTTAAATGGATAAAAGTTAGAGGCTTGATGAGACAAAGATGAACTAAGCACAAAAGATCCTGATTCAAAAGTGACTCACTCCAACTATACATGATTAACATAAGAGTAAAGCTACCGTGAGAAATATGGGTGTATGAGAAGACTATGTTATCAGGCTGTAGGTTTCCATAGGAAATTAATTTGAAGCTGGAAACAAAAACCATTATAAGATGACATTTTAAACAAATACTTCTTTTGCTGCGTAACAGCAATATTAAATTTCCCTAATTCTGTATCTCTGAGTTGAGCTGCAACATGGTGTTTTCAAAACAGCTGAATTATTTTAGTCATTGGCCCACTCTTTTTTCGTTCTATTCTGTCTTTTTATGCAGAAACACAAAGTCTGAATCACCACATTGGCAGAAATATTTAAAATGAACCTATTCCTGAAATAACTTGTTTCTAATTCAGAGGGCAATTTAAATCAGTACTACATCAATTAAAAATGTACTTTTTCCACCTTTTACAGTAATTCTGTTGCGATTATTCTTCATATATAGACAAAATTTTAGTTTAGCTGTGGTACAGATAGAGACAGTAACTGGCCTGTATCTGAATGTTCTCCAAAACCATAAGCATGGAAAATGAAACTTAAAGATAACTTTTTTGTTCTTATTTTATTCTGGCTTTTATCAATTAGGATATGCCTGGAAGTTGCACTGTCAAGTACACATGACACACTGGTATCTGAACTCTTCTGCCTTCTGACCCATGTGACATATTTGTATGGTTTTCACATTGACATAAGTTTGTAATTTGTGCACTCATATCTACTCCTGCCTTAGACCCACCCCCAGGCAGTTTGCATACAGTCTTGGTAAATTATTCCTTACTAGCCCCAAAAGGAAATCATGACTATGATCATCCTTAATTAGTCATAAGCATGAAGACTACATACCAGCAAAAGGAGTCTCCGCTAATTGATTTCTTTGCCAAAATGCCATATTGCTGCATGATTAATATCTAACATTTTGCTTTAAAAGAGAAAAGCTACAGCAACATTCAGAAAAAAATAAAAACAAAACAAAATCATTCACTTTCTCTTCCATATTACCTGAAACACCAAACTGAGTCAGACAAGAAGGGTGTATTTTGTGAATGTATGAATGTACCCATTCCAAATTGCTTTATGTTAAACTAATTGGTTTCAAAAGATTGCTCTAAGGAATGAGATAAATAATTTAGAGTCCAAAACGGGAGTCTCACCTGAAAATGAAAATGAATTCTCAGGATCTAATAATAAAACAAAACACAAAGCTAAAATAACCTTGAAATAAGCATGCCATCAGGCCCACATTTCATATGGGTAGTAATATTTTAATATAAGACCATGCAAAGTAGCGATTAAGTTTTTGAGCTTGTCTAGTTTTCTTCTATTCTCATCATATTGGTGCAACTCCAGTTGGTGTAGCAGAGATTCCTCTTATTGACAGGTTTTAAGGGAAATAAATCAGCCTCCTTTTGCCAAAAACTTGTTTTGTGCAAAGAAAACAATTTGCTGCGCAAAATCAATAGCTACTTTGAACTGATGTTGGAAGTTCTTTGCATTTGTGCTTCTTTAATACAGTTATTTTTTGGTAGTTAGATAGGACTTTGCAAATCTTCTTGAATAGTAAGCAATAAGCTTGAACAAGCATCTGCTTTAACACAAAGCCAGTGTTCTTTGTATTTCTGTTTTGAGGAACATGACTAAAATTTTATTTTAACCTGATCTTTAACATACTGCAGTTACAGAGTAGCAAATTTATGTTCCAAGACACAGCTACTACACTAGGATGACAATTAAGAGGATTTTCTGTTTGAAAGAACTTGATAAATGATTCTATAAGCAGCTGTAACTGCAATAAGCCTGTAAATAGTCAATACACAAAGATATTTAAATAGCCTTACCTGTTTACTGCTTTTAAAAGTCCAGTCCTTACTCTCTACCATGCAAAGTTTTTAGTATCTGGGTGATCAAAATAGAGTACTTGATCATGATACTTCCAACCTGTCACGGACAACAGCATCTCTCACGACACCACACTCAAAATGCTTGAAATGAACCTGTAAGACACAGATATTCTTTCATTTTAATTGAAAAATGGCCAACTATGTCCAAGTACAAGGAGCCATGTGAACTTAATCAGTTAATATGTTATAAATGAGTGTGTACAAGGCCATACATATTACATGCTAAATGTCAAAAACAGAGTCTGCAAACTCATACTCCAGATGAACAGTTTTTACTAAGTATATGCAGCTCTGTTATTCTTATTGACCCATTAAAACTATCAGGATTAATAAATACTGTTTATCTGATAAACAAAACAAAATAAAACTACTTCTTACACAGATCTGCAAGACCCCTCTCATAGGAACTAGTCACTCTCTGATGCAAGATAAGTATAGAAAGTATAAGAAATAAAATAGAAAGTATAAGAAATCAAGCAGAGGAGGCAGGACACTCACTGACATGGCTCAAAAAAGACATTCTGGTCAAACTGAGGGAAAAGATGGAAATGCACAAGGAAGCAGAAGCAGAGACATGTTGCCTGGGTAGAATAGAGAGATGCTGTTCTGATGTGCAGAGATGGGATCAGGGAAGTCAAGGTTCAGACTGAACTGAACCTGGTGAGAGATGTGAAAAATAACAAGAGGTTCTACAGGTACGTTGTTCAGAAGGGACAGGACAAGGAGAGTGTATCTCCTCTGATAAACGAGAAGGGAGAAACTGGTAACTACATACAAAGAGAAGGCTGAGACATTCAACAAGTTCGTTGCCTCAGTCTTTGCTGGCAGTCAGCCTTCTCACATCTTAACAAGTGTGTGAACCTCCAGGTGGGAGGAAAGTCCATTCCAGATAAATATAGGCTCTGTGAAAAAAGTTAGTTGAACAAACTTCAAAAGTCAACTGAATGCTTTGCATTGAGGTGTTAACAGCTTCTTCATCCAATTCAGTGCCCGCTGATCAGTCACTGATTGATGTAGAGGCTCCAGAATCAGAAAAACTGAATTTTAGTGTGACAGAGGAAGGAACACACTAATATGCTTCACAATAAATCTATTATCAAACTATAATACAAAATACAATAGGGAAAGGTATTTTTTCTTTAGCAAACATTCAGTAGTCACATCTCTAAGCAAGAAAGTTTTTTGAGCAGAGATCAATAGATGTGTAGATCCACAAACGAGCCTAGCTAAAAAAGTACAGCTCTCATAACTACTTTCCAGAAGTAATTCCAACAATACAGTGTTATTCAATTGCTGTATTTAAATTAACACAGAATACCTCAGGTTTTATATGGCCAAAGTTATGCAATCCACATACTCTTCCAACTTCTAATTTTACAGTGTGATGAGAGCAATTGGCTAAGACTTGGAAATGTGTCTTGCAGATTTAGATACACCAGGATTTTATGACTAAAATGAGACACTTTGATCTATAATGCAACTGAGAAAGATGGAAAGTAATAGGATCAAAAGATAAACAGTTTAGACAGAGGTTAAGAACTCCAGAAACTAGAAATTGTTAATAACATAGGCAGAAGACATTCCTGACACAGAGTAAGAGAAATTGTGCTTAAATTGTGGATATTTTGGTTATTAAGAAGAAATATCTTGCCTAAACATGGAACAGACAAAGAAGAAAAGAAGAGGACCTTGATCAGTGAAGCATACTTGTCTCTGAATAAGATGGAGGAACAGGCAAATGTTTTGGAAATGCGCTAACCCAACAGTACATTGCTTGCAAAGATGAAAGATCACCTGCTAGTTCAGGCTACCATAGACCAAGATTTCTCCTTCAGAATGCTTGAAAGTCTCCACTCATCCTACGAGTGTGAAAGTACAGAAAAATGTGAGTAAGGATGCTGGTTGGGTGGGGGGTAGAAAACGAGACAATGGTTTAAAATCAGCTTGTTTGTACTTACTGAAAGAGACAAGAGATATGAAGCAGACTGTGTACAAAGCAATCACAGGGTCAAAAATCTTAACTGAATATACGTATGAAAAGTCAAATGCATGGCAACAAACATGGCCTTGTATATTCTCTTATAAATAAATTAGTGCCAAAGACAGAGTAGAAAAAAGTGATGTGAAAGAAAAGTGTGTTTGACAGCCTTCTCCGATCCTGTTTTATAGAGAAGATCACCACAAAAACCAACAGACAGTAAGAAATTACCAAAACTGAATTCAGATGAAATAAAAGAAAAGGTGAGTTCTGTACAGAAACCTCTTGATTTTTGGCTGGTGTGGAACCTGGAGTTGGACTCACTTGGTGATCCCTATATGTCCTTCCAAGCTGGGAAATTCTATGATTCTGTGATTTGAAGACAATCAGGTGGATGAGTATACAAGGGGGGAAACAGGATGTTCCCATGAGCACTGGGGGCACTGACCCATGTCATTTGCCCACTACAGGGAAGTTCTTTGGGACTTCTCTAAATATAAAGAATTAAGAGAATATCAAGAGAATATAAAGGTCACAACTACCATCAAGATAGGTAAGAAGGAGTATCTTGGGAGCCAAAGGCAAATTAAGCAAATAATATTGGAAATCTTTCACAAACTCAAGAAGAAAGTGACTGGAAGTAGTCACCATAGATTTATGAAAGGGAAACAGTTTAACAGCCTGACAGCATTCTGTGAGCTTTTTGGAAGGAAAAGCACTGGATTCTGGTAACCTCAACATCAGTAAGGTTTTTATCACTATCTCTCGTAACATCCCCACATACAAACTGATAGAGATCACATTAAATTGCACACACTGTGGTAGGTAAAAAAATATGCAAACTGCTAGCCTCCAAGGATTATACTCAGTGGCACAAAGCACAGGAGAAGGCCAGTCACTAGTGGCTTAGCCCATGAGTGGATACTTGGGCCAATACTGTTTAACCTATTCATTAATGACTTGGACAATAGGCCAGTTTGCAGCCTGAGTGATTCGAAGATGATACAAAATTAGAACAAGTAGATTTGGTGGGTGTGCTGCCATTCAAAGGGGCCTCAAGAGGCAGGAGAAATAGGCCAGGAGAAACTTCAGAGTGTTCAACAGTGGGAAATGCAAAAGCTCAAACTTGGGTAGGAATAAACTCCCATTATCAGTACATGTTGGGGCTAACTGTCTGGAAATAGATCTGTGGAGAAGGATGAGGTGATAAGCTGATGATAAGCCAGGTATGTGCCCTTGGAGTAAGAAGAACAAAGGTTCCTTGACTATATTAGCAGGTGTGATGTCACAGGTAGATGGAGATGATCCTTGCCCCATGCTTACTCTTTGTGAGACACATTCGAGGGCTAAAACAGCTCTCGCCTCCCCAGTACAAGAGACATCAACGTACCAGATTGAGTCCAGCACAGATATCCACACAAAGATAATGAAGAAATCTGAGCACCTGATCTACAATGAGAAGCTGAGAGAGCTGTGACTACTCAGCCTTGAGAAGAGTTCAAGGGAATCTGATAGACACACACAAATATCTGATGGGAAGAGGCAAAGAAGATGGAGTAAATTCTTCTCAGCAGTACCCACAAACTGAAATTCTGTCTGAGCACAAGAAAACAGTTACTGTGAAAGTGGTTGAACACTGGAGCAGGTTGTCCAGAGAGACCATAGAGCCTCCGTCCTTTGTGCTATTCAAAACATGATTGTACACAACTCTGAGCAACTAGCTGTAGCTTATCCTGCTTTCAGCAGAGGCATTCAATTAGACTGCCCCTGGAGGTGCCTGCCATACTAAACCATTTCGTGACTCTGTGAAATTGTATAAGATGGCTGAAAGAATGAAAAAAGTATCAACAGCTTTTGCTTACTTCAGATTACCTTGAGACAAATCAGTATAATCTGTTTTGTAATTGCATACTGTTTTACAGCAGTAGAAGAAAGCTTATTTTGCATCTGTACTCTGCCAAGGCAGTGTTTTTAGTGCAATAAGCACTAATGTCTGTGACTTTTGAAGGCACAGACATTCAGCAAAACTGGCATTTAAAAGAAGAATCTGCACAAGAACATGCCACTACATCTAAAACCCCCTGAACCCTATTTAAGTAGACAGGTTTAATATTTAACATCAGTTTCATTCTCTGCCTGTTCATTTCTACCATCGCTGCAGTTCAGTCTTAAAGTGAACAGAAGTAATAATACTGGAGAGGCAGTAAAGCTGAAGTCTGGAAAATATTTTAAAAAGCACAGTGCTACAGAACTAATACTTAAAAGTGTGCTACCTAATGAGCAGTAGTAAAACCAAAGAAGCAAGGCACGCACAACAAGCCTACACCTTCTGTTGCATTTCCACCATCATGAAAACAAAACTGGTTACAGTGGGAGGCTTTATGACACTGCTGGTGACAGCATTCTGCCCTGCCTGTGCTCCTCTGAGGCTTTGACAGTGTGATGGCCTGAAATCCTGTTCAATTTTGAGAATTACAACATTGATTTCAGTTTTCACATTCTGGCAGTTTCTCAACAAAGAAAATGAGGTATATGCAGTACTGGCTTTTGGCAGGTTTTGGATAACATATGGGGAGATACTCAGTGCTCAAATTTTATTTTATTCTTTTCAGTAGTACCCATGGAAGACAGTATACTTTCATGTTTTACTACATCATAAAATGCTTAAGACATTAATTGACCCAGAGGTTTACCATTTAAATCAAGAGGGCAGGCAAAGGATACAGAGAACAAAGAGAGAACACAGATGTAATGAATGCATCAATTCTGATGTCTTGTTTCAAACGTTAGTGCTGGATTTTCAGTTATCTCAGAAAGCTTGTGAAATAGGTGATTCTGAAGGAAGCAACAAAATGAACAAAGTAAAGAAGCTCTGGAACAGTTCATGCGAACTTGCAGAATAGACAGTAGGGTGATGGTACTATCTGAATCTCTCTTTGTAGGTTTGGCTAACTTTTTTGATGGAAAAATGTAGGGACAAACAAAATTCAGTGTTGTACTAACACAGATTTAGTGGTGGTTGTAGTATATGTATCCTCACAGATCACTTTCTAGTGTCAGATGCAAAGGCCACAAGTGTCAAGTGCTTCAAGAGTATCATTTGCATCTGTTGTCCTGTTTATTGATTTGGAAGATAGATAGCAGCCAATTGCTCCATGGTAGAATACTCACCCCTGAGATTCTCATTGTTGTTCCTTCTTCATGACCTGTCTGCCTTTTGTTTTCCCTGACCAGTCAACAAGACATGTTTAAAAAATAAAAAAATTACTAGTATAATAACTTGCTGAGAATTCCAACTAGTTGGAATTAATTAGTAACACTGGGAACAACAACTTTTCATTTTTGTCTAGCACACCTGCATGGAAAGTGGTACTACTGCCTGACTTGTATTTTTACTGCTAGTTGGTATACTGCCTGGTGATGGAATAGAATTGGCCAGTTCTGCAGTGGCTGATGTGGTTTGTATCAAATAATCTGTCAACTGCTCAGAATGTGAGCGGTGACTCCAGCAGGTTGTGATCCAAGTTTTTACCCACATATTTCCAGATCCTTTCCTTCCTTTAGTAGATCTGAAACATCCTAGTCCCGTCAGTGCTACTGCAAAAACAAAGATCTTAAGACAGACATTTATTAATTCGTGTAATGGTCTACCAGAAGACACATGGAACATACATATGAAGAAGGCATATGCCTTCAATCATTGCCAATGAATCTAGTGTGGGCTGGGGAAGACAGAGGCTTCTTCTTCAAGGCTTTGAAGAGAGTTAAAGCATGAGCAAACATGCCTGCTGGGTAACAGGGAAATATAATAAACACTGAAGATTTTGCAGAGTAGTTTTCTAGCTGCATCCATGTGGCTTGATAACCTCTTTAAGCTCTCACAGAGCACAAGAAATCACTAAAAATAAACAGGATTTTGTTTTCAAAAACTACTGGATTTTTATTTGCTATCTATTTCATGTATCTTTAAATTTCCCCCTCTTCATTATTTTTTCTTCCAAAGTCCTGGCCAGATCCTCATTTTATATTAAAATTGAAAGCTTGTGTTCTAAGCAGTGATCCATACTGGAGTTTCATACATGTTCTCTCAAAAACTTAAGGTCCAAATGAGAAAGGTTTAATAGCATTATTATAGGACTGTGTTACATTTTTATTCAGGCCTAACAGTGGAAGTTGCAAAACAGAACAAAACATACCAGCTGATTTATCAGTGAGCCTATTCCACCCTCTTAAGCGGGGCGAAATATATGAACTGGGATCGACTTGCTATGGTCAACTCAAATAAAATTATATATATCCCAACTCTTCAATGCAGAAAATATAAGAATCTATACTTGGTAAACATACAACTAAAGCCAACTCATTTTTAGCCTTCTTGCAATATTCAGATAAAGTAATTTTATTATTGAAAGTATAAAAAACTTACCTTAAAACTCAGTGCGTTAAAGTCCTGGAGTTGATCACTGCACCTTTGAAAATAAAATCCACCTATTAAAATTTCTACAACTAATTCAGCTAAGCACAGAAAGTCCTGCTATTTGAAATCCTTTACTTTGCATACATGGGCTGCAGCTTGAAAGGTTTTTCAGTACCAAGTAGCATGCTCCTTACTGACTTAGAGCTACCTTCAAGATGTGAGTGCAATTTGTTCAGTCCCTCAGTACCTTTTTTGAAGTTTCCAAGAAGGAAGTCCATTGCAATACACGTTCCTGCCCATCTCTGCTCCCTAACCTGGATTTCAGCTCATTTTGTACTACAAAGAGTGGCAAGAAATCTTTCAAAAGTGACCATTTTTATAAAGCAGAAATCAACAATATTTTGTACTCCCTCTGCAGCACTGCTTACTGCGGCAGCAGTTAACCAACAACACTGCTCAAAAATAAATACCAATCTCTCAGATGACAGAAAATAACATACCTAGCTTCAATCTCTTACTCAGCTTTATTTTTTTATTTATTTATTTTTTTTTCAGAATGAAGGGGAATAAAACGACTGTATTTCTCCCTGTTTGCCAATGCTTGTGTCAGCAAATTGGACAAAGCACTGGAAAAAGCTTTTGCAAAAGAACACACTGATAAGTCTTCTTCCATTTTAATTTCTGTCATTTGCACATATTCTATGAATGATACTGTGATACTCTTATGTTTTGTCATGGAAGACTGGCTGGAGTAGATCCTGTGCTTCTCTGTGTGTGGAGTGATTTCAGGGAAGTAATTTATGGTGTCTGATGATCTTGCCCCTTGAATTCAAAACATCAAAGTCCTCTTGTTAAATAGACAATTCTGTTCTGTTTTAGAGAGGCTGTGAAGAAGCTTACTCCTCTGCCTTTCCCGGGTCACGTGCCATGAATACACACACATATACAGCCTCTATTTCAAATACTAACTGAAAATACTTATTTACTCTTCAGACCTTTGAAAATTTCTTCATTCATGAAACTGCGGACTTGCTGCATCTAATTTCATGTTAGTGTAAAATTGCCTATCATCCTTGAAATACAAAAGCCTAGCAAGACAAATACTATATGGTTATTCTGCTAATAAGCTTGCTTTATTATAATACAATTAATACAACTATCTTATTCATCTTAATTTCACAGGTTTAGTTCCTTCATAGCAAAATGCACAGATTATCAGGATCATCTAAGATATTTCTGTGAGGTTCACCTCACTAAATACTTCACAATGATGCAAGAATCAAAGTAATGTTAACAGCTGTCTCCTTGTTGGTTAGCATAAAGAAAAATGTATTTCCTTATTTTCACCAACTTGACATCTAGCTCCCTCATGGGAATGCCAAAAGACATTCCAAAAGGCATGCATTATGAATCTAGTCATACATAACATCTTTGTAGATCTGTACCACAAGTACTTTAGAATTTATCTTCCAGATCCTACCATATACTATTCCCAAGACTCCTGATATTTTCAGTTTACTAGAAAAACCCTGAAGCTCATACAGTCAATAATTAATTTCCTAGATAGTTAATACAAAAGTAAATCGTACGTTTGTGTCTCAGAAAAAGATGTGAGTTCTGACTTTCAGAACAGCAAAACAACATTCTTCTCCTTAAATATATACTTGCACGTTCTCAGTAGCACAAGATCTATTTAAAAACAATGCAAGTTCTGACAACATCGACTGTGTTAACTGACACTAAAAAAGCAACTAGGACAACTTTTTCTATGGGATGAAAGTATTGAAATGCCATGAAGATTATATTTAGAAAAAACACAGCAAACTTTGATAATTTTAATTAATCAGATTAAAAGTTAATCTTAAACAAATACAGTAATGTCAGGGAAGTGTATCTTCCTACCGAGTGACCAAAGAGAACTAGAGGAGTGATTTGGGAAAATGCTTGGGAGTTGGGAGTTCTTGGTCAACAATAATACTAAAATTAGCCTTCCTTAAAGTAAAGACAGCAATGAACAGTAGAAAGTACGTGCAGAGCACATTTTTAGCTTTAATTCTAATATAATAATGAAATAAATGTGTCCATCTACCACCTTGTAAACAGAGAACTTAGCATGTCCTGTCAGGCTTCTTCCACTACAGCCCACATTAAAGATTTCTTAATTTATATCTGTACTCCCAAACAGATCTATAGCAAGTCTTCTGCCTTCTTTTTTCCTTTCAAAATAACTACTCTCAGTTCAGTATACTATTTACAAAATGCTAGTAAAGCCTTCAGAACAAACCTTGTAACAGTGTTTTAGAATCTTCAGCTGTGCTAGCACATCATGCAAAAAAAAAATCAATTTTATTTGCATCTAATTGAAATCAGTTGGTTCAGTGATTATCATTGACTTAAGAATTGGATTAAGAACCAGTGTCTCCTAAGCTTTATTACCTTATTTTTGACAATTATGGATTTCTTTTCATAAGATCGCATTACATCAGTGTTACTGTATACAATAACCACACATGTGAAGGTATCTGACAGCCTTCTATGAGGACTACATAACATTTCACGAAGACACATCCCCAATTCAAATTTGTATGCCTTCTGAAATACATATCTGATTAAAAAAAGAATAAATACCATAGACCATCCTTAAACTTGAAACAGAATAACCTCAGATTAAATCAACATACTTCATGCACCTAGTCAATTTATTTTTTCTCAAGAATAAATTAATTCACTTCCTTGCACAATTTATTCAAATACAAAAATATGAATACAGTTTTGTAAAACCAACAGAGGGATACGTAAGTATATATCTATACACACCAGGTTGAGGGACTGATTTACCCTTAAGAATGCTGCTCACAATTTATTTTCCTCTGCCTGCTAATATTTTCCTCTCCCTGCTATAACTGAGTAAATACATCCTCAGAGCAGAATGATGCCAGCAATGGAGGTAAGACATCTTATTCTCAGTGGCAAAATCAGATTGAGAGACATAAAATCGGTTTTGCTGAATCATAAAGCATCCAAATCATGACTATTCAGTTGCTTAAAGGTTTTCCAGGCCTTATATGTACCAAAGACAGCATAGGCAAGGAAGCTCTGTCTCAGGCTCATAGTTTTTGAAAGTTTCTACATGAATGATTCAGTGGCTTAAAAAAAATGAGATATGGAGAGAAAAAGAAAGTAATACCCAAGTTACAGTTCTAGTGTTCCCATCCCACTTCAAATTTAGTTAAAGAGTTGCTCTGTTCCGCCACCCCCTCCACTCACCCACCCCCCAAAAAAAATAAAAAAAAATTGTAATTTTGCTGATTCTGAAAATAGAGCAAACGTTGTCAAGTTGCATGAATTTTTACTATTTGAATAGTTATACATCCAGAAGAAACTTGCAACTAAACAGTTAAAAACACAGATTCTGTTGCAAAGTTCACTGAATGTTTAACATGAAATTTCAAAGTGTCACGGTATGATTGGATAGTTTTGGTCAAAAGTGACCCTTAATGATCGCCTACTTCACCCTCTGCTGTAGGCAGGCACACCTTCCACCAATCACGCTGTTTAAAGCCCTGCCTGCAGCAGGCATGGATTCATTTAACCCCAAGTTACAACATGATACTATTTTTTCTTTGATCACAAAATCATAGAATCATTAAGGTTCATCTAGTCCAACTGAGCTAATGATGCAGCTCTCAGTTATTTCGGGTAACCTGCAGGTCTCTGCTGGGATGTTCTGTGCATAGTTATTAATCATTTTGAATTAAAATGTCCAGTAGGAGAACAAAGTATTATGCATACTGGAGTAGTCCTATTTTGTGTACCAGAAGGATAACATGAATTTCATTTAACATAATCTATAAGCCCTGTTTTCTACTTAAAAACAATGGAGAATCACCCAGCCAGAAAGAGTCAGTTGAGTGATTCATAAAAATAAATTTCCTTAACTGTAAACAATTAGCAATGCAATAGTGAAGACACAGTTCTCACAATAACAAAGGGATAATTACTGAGCTTGTTCTGTGGCTGATGAAGAAAGATTCTGAAAGGAAATTTAATCACTGATTTCTTATCATGTAGTTATATGCCAAATGAGATCACATAATTACAGCTGAATGAATTTCTATCCTCAGATTATATATGCATGTCTAGTGTACTTATTATAAAAGCAAGAAAAACTAGAATTTTGGATGTTTATTTCATGGAGTAATAATGGACATCCACTTTTAGCATGCAAAAGCAGGTACATTCTTACAGCTATAGGAAGAAGGAAGTAATTTAGCCCCAAACAGTTATTCAGCATCCATTGGGAAATTTTGCAGGAAGTTCAAGCATGCACTGCTAGAGTCCTTTGTCAGGAATTACCTTCATCACAAACACAGAAGGAAAGCACTCCTGGCAGGAACATAATCAGCAGATTGCCATTCTGGTCACAGCTCATCCCTTTCTGCATGTTCCAGCTTTCAACAGCACTGGATTCTCATTTTTCTCTATCCATACAATGGTCTCCATCATTTGTCATTCTGAATGGTTTAGGCTCATTCTCCATTTACTTCTACATCTCAGATTTTTAGGATCTTTGAAGTGATACTGTCATTATTTGAAGAAATCAATTTACTGACACGAGCTTGAGAACAATGCCACTAACATGTAACTACAGAAGAGAAAAAAAAAATGCTGCATTCATTTATCATTTTAAAATACTCTATATTTTTCCAAGAAAAGTGACCAGACTAAATCTCTGGTACATTACAGATGGATTTCTACTAAGTTAATTCACAGCATTAATACAGATAAGCCAGTACTTGCATTAATGCAGGCAGGTTTGTATTTAAATCAAGATAATGAACCTTTAAAAATGTGGAAAAAACATCAATAATATTAGCAAACAAAATGGAACCCATGAGATCCAGAGTATTCACTAAGAAATTCAGTCCTTTATCAAAACATGGTATGTCGCTGTGAACAATTACAGGAATTTTTAAAAACACTAACTGAAATTTCACTTGGTTTTACTGAAAAAGACACTATGTTCGCATAAGAACCACAGAAGTACAAAATAGCAAAAGGGGAATACCCTGATGTCTCTTGTGCTGCCCAGATTCTGCACAGTGCTTGTGTGACTGCTTTAGCAAATTCAGCCAGCTCTCCTGCTTGTCTGTTCATGCAGAGCAGTGCATTTCAAGAATCTGATGGCAATGTGTGCAGGGAGCACAAGGGTCATGCGGGTGGGATGAAAGTGCCCTTAGGGACTAGCAGCTTACTCCTCTAGCTCTTCATGAAAAGCATCCCAGAGCTTCCTGCAAAACCTGAGAGGGGAAGGCTTTATTGTGGAGGAGCTTTTCTACCATTCTGCTCTCAGTGTCACATTCTGTTTCAACTTTTAAGTAAGACAAAAAGCAAGCCAGTCTCTGGAGCTTTTTCATCTTGTCATATTGCAGACAACAGAAGAGCATTTAAGTCTTTTTCATACACCCCTTCAAAAAAAAAAAAAAAAAAAGGAAAATAAGTGTGTGGTCGAAATGTAATGTCAATGAATGTAAAGAATGTAAAAAACAAACAAACAAACAACAACAACAACAAAAGCAAAAAAAAAAAAAATGTTATTTGAAGTTGCAAGTTACAACAGTTCCCTACTGTACTTTATACCTTCTGCTAACTCTTCAGCGAAGGCCAGTTTGAACTGTTCAGAAAGAAGTGACTATACTCCTCTCACTGCTTTACTATCATCCCATGCTTCTTGCCTTCTGCATTACCTGCAATACCCAATGATTAGCTCCTGAATGACTGGAGGATAAGCACAATCTGCTATAAATGTTGTAATCAAAAAGACTGCCATAGCTACCCAGGTGCTGTCTGGGGGAGGTACTCCAGTTATTTCCTAGTTTTCATCATTTGAGAATTAAGGGTGTTGTTTCAGGGAGAACTTTGCAACTTTTTTTCTGCACACCTACTATCAGAAACATATCCTGCTTAGACACACTGTAATGCAGAGCCTGACAGGTACCAACACATACTTGGAGACAGCAACAATCACTGAGTTTGCCTGTGATAGAGCTGTTCAGTAAGTCAGTATCTCCTCACATAAGCGGAAGACAAAAACAAATAAACAAAAACCCCTGATGGATATGATGTACCTGGCTCAAGAGTTATTATAACAGGAGAAAATGCCCTCCAGCAGTCGGTTATGAGAACAACTGTTTCAGTAGTGTTTATCAGTGTGCAAGAGGACTAATGTTCTAGTCCTCCCTCCCAAAGTACACAAAAAGCAATTACATGAAAAATAACTAACAATAACTGCTGCTCTCATGTTTTCTGGAAGCTGTAGTCACCGAAAACAGTTTTGAAAGGCCTAAGTTTCAAATTCTTTTCCCAGGAAAGGGTTCAACTATTGGATGAAAGGATTGTCAGGCAGTGTTTCTTCATGGCTGGTACAAACAGGCACTACTAGCAGTCTTTAGCAAAGACTATTAGGGAAAATTATTCCATTCAGAAGCAACTGAATGAGGTTTCATAGTTTGCTTTTCATTCTACCTAGAATGACTTTTTTTTTCTGAAACTACACTGAGTAGAAACTGGAGTTTTGTGTGTCAGTCAGCAGACTGATAGCTGGTATGACTGCCTCCATGCACATAGTTCAAAGCAGTCTGACTGCACAGATTAGCTGAGTCATTTAGACCAGTCTTTGTACCTCTAATCCACTCAAATCAATAAAGAGGGATGTTTGGAATATGGGCTACTTAGCACAGTTGGATTAATTCTGAAATAGCTGATGAACAGGAATAGCGGTTGTAATAGCTGTTTTCCTTAGAGGGCATAAGTGAGGGGCTGAAAACCAAGACTTTTAATGTAGATTACACTGAGGACTGTTAAATAAAAGGAATAATTTTTATTTTCATGTTTCTTGCCTGCCAATTTCATACACAAACACATACCTATTTCCTGGCTTTTCGTATGTCTGCAAACACACCACTAATTAAAAAGAAACACGGACAAAAGCATGTAACTTGGGGTAGAATGCTGATATGAAATTATATGATGTTAGGAAATACTGAAGCAGGCAAACTGTGTTGAAATCACAGACACAAAGTTATTTTTATTTACTGCCCTCACTGAATGTTTAATGTTACAGTATCCTTTCAGGAAATAAGCCATTTTACAATCAATACGTTATACTGAGCACGGAATCAAAATCTGAGAATTGCTATGTATGAATCTCATCTATTTCTTCTCAGACCACTTTGCTAAAAACACATTTTCCTTTACATAACATCATATTAATAGTACAGATTGCCTTCCTGAGCACCTGGGAGTTACTTCTGTGACATGGCATTAGGTTCCCATGGGGGAAAGAAATCCCACTTAATTCCCAGTTCCTACTGAGGAACAGTTGGGGCAGGGGCATTGAAAAATGAATGTGGGAGGCAGAGGTCTTTCTAAATGGACATATTTTGCCTGGTTTAGAAAGAGGAGCGGATCAGATCAGCCTTTCGTAGCTGATCCTCAGAGCTCTTATGATGGGCTGGGCTTGTAAAGGAGACCAACTCAGTGATCTGTCCTTCACTGGGGATTTGTCAACAGCCATGCCATTAATTTGAATCCCAGATAATTTAAATCTTGTTTGATGTCCAAATTGAATAGAATGTATGCATTTGTAAGAATCAAGCTCAACAGGTGCAGGATTTTGCACCTCTCCTTGTTGAACAGGAAATAGAATACACTGTAAAATAAAATACATTATGAAATAATTATAAAATTACATTATAAAATACTTATAAAATAAAATACCTTATAAAATAAAACTCTGCAGTAGCAACATACTGATAATAAACCTAAATAATCAGATTGAAATTATCTGTTTTCTGTCATTATATATTGTAAGCTGTATAACAACTTGGCATGATCAGTTCATTTAGGACTTCTGAAAAAAAACAGAAAAGCATGTTTAAACTTGCCCACACAGATAAACACCAAATTCAGGAGATTCAAAATGAAAAGCTGAATATGCAAAAGCATTCCTTCCCCCTGAAAGTGGGGACATTCAAAATGAACTGCTAGCTTAATAGAAAAGAGTTTTCAACATAGCAATCAACACATGGGTGAGATTTATTAGAAATGACAGTCAAAACTACCATCATATTAGGAAGCAACTCACTGAAGTATCTGTTGCTTTCATGAAGTCATTGAGCATTGGATAAAAAAATTAAGAACATATAGAAGGAAGTTGTCCAAAAAAAGGTGAATGAAATCAGTCTTGAAAAAGAAACAACCACAATCAGAAATATCTCAAGATTTCAATTTTAAAGAAATGAGCTGTCAGGAAACAGTGTGGACAGTAATGCACCCAAAGCAATAATTAATCTCTGTTCATTGCTATCTGCATCTAAAAAAGCATTATGAACAACTTCTCAGACGTTCACAAGAGAAGCAGTTATTTTCCAATGAAACTAATGACAGCTGCTATTATTATCTGGCATTATTAGAAAACAATAATAACTATAAAAAAATCTACTTAATTAAAATCACTGAACAGGGTTATTGTTAAGCATTCTCTCTCTGGAATGCTTGTCTCATTTTTTCAGGGTCATATTCCAGTATCATAATTCATAATTACTTTAGAAAGTAATCGCATATAATGGGATTTCCAGAGAAAGCATACATATTATTCAGGAGGCGTGGATCAGAAATATACATGCATAATTATACTTTCTTGCCTTTTTAAAGGGAGAAAAATGTATTACACTACCACACTATAATTCTATAAAAATTCTACCTTGCAAATCTGTACCACTGAAGAGTCAAACAAAGGATTAAATTCACATTTATGCCCCAAACCCAAGCTTACATGGCTGTCCAAATACTGGTATTGTATAAGAATATAATGTCTGATTGTTTTATATATATGTTAACAGAAATTTTATAGCTATCTGACATCATTACAATTTTGTCAGAATGTTCAGAAGGAAGGAAGAGAATGGCAGATATACTCCTAATGATCAACATATTCCTACTATATGTAGCCATTATTGCTTTAAACAGACCTTAAAAACCTGTGAGAAATGACAAATGAATACATTTAAAATTTGCAAGAAACCCATTTGTTTTTCTGCACAGCCTGTGTTTGCTACAAGCCCTCTCTACCAGAAAGAAAACTAAAACAGAACAGTAGTTTCCTTCCCTGCTTCCATTCCATTTGTGGCAGCAGAAACTGCTGGTGCTCTGGGAGTGCACACATTACACCTCTTTTTCAAGTGGTGGTGATTGCGAATGAGACACCCAAAACTGTTTGAGAAGCTGTTTGCCCCAGACTGATAAAGCTGAAGAGATGCACGACTGTCTGCTGGACTGGTGCTCTCGCTCATTTGTGTCTGTCATGGAGTTTGCATCTTAGCATTTCTAGGATATCTATCAGTATTTGCTGATCTTTTGTAAGTAAAAGCCTAGCATAGTGGTTCACTTAGTTCACTGGCTCCAAATGTGTAATTTATTTTTTAGCTCTTAATTATGGGTTGTTTTGATAAACAGTTTTGATTTTATTTAAACCAGCTCAATTGATTTCTTTTTTTTTCTTTCAGATATTATTACTTATAAATAGATTACAATGACTTACTTACTCATGTAAGTGTAATATCTTAGGTTCTTCAATTACTTGAAACTGCACAAAATCTGCAGTAAAAGTTTGTGTCTTATTTTGAGTCAATGCATGAATTACAACACTTAAGGATACGGTTTGCTCCCCAGCCACACTACATCAGTTCAGAAACACCTGCTTCACCTGTTACTGGTGAAGTGGTACTTACTGCCCAGGACAGAATGTCAAGTATTGCAATCCAGCAGTGACTAAAAGGTGCTAAAATCCTAAAATGTTGAAAGTCTTCAAAACAGTACAATATTTTCCCCATTCATTTAAAATCCCATATAACATGTTTATAGGTGGGGTCTGTATGCACTCATGAAAATACAGACAATCATACATATATTAATAAGTAAAATGAAAGAAACTTGTAGATGAATAATTGTGATTATTAATAGAGCAATATATAACGTAATCAGTTTAAATAAAACATTCTCTATTGTTAGAGGGAGTGGATTTTACCTTGTCTCTATTCTTTTTATTATTATTTTGGAATGATATATGAAATTCATTTATAAGACTTCTTTGAAGACAGTGGGCTGAAACAACCATTAAAACTATTCTGAGGAAGAAAGAACTTGAAAGCTGTTACATACTGAGTCTATTATGCTTTTTGATGGGTTGATACTGACTACCATTTGCCAGTTGCCTCTGTCATTATTAATTATGTGAAGGTTCTAAAGAAGTAAGGAATGCGTGCCATCTGATAACCAATAGCAAGAATAGAAAACTGAAAGAAAATGATTTGGAAGCGCTCTCTAAAGGCGAAGGCTATAACATGAAGGTGGTACCAGTGAACGTGAAAGCAACCTAGTATTGAGTCCATCTTTTACAGCTAGTACAGAAAAGCTGACATCTCATTTATGCAACCGTACACTTCTCTAGAAAACTGACAAAAGTAACAAGGACTTAGAAATGTAGTTAAGTGGGAAACAGAAAAGAAAGGGAAATGTTGGAGGATACTTCACAAAAATGAGCATAAAATGGAATTGGTTGTCACAGGAGGGATTGACACTGGCTAATAAACAAAGAAGAAGTGCTTAGAGAGTTTTTGTTTGTGTCAATTGTCTTTATGTAGAAAAAACATTATGCTGCATGGGAGAGAGTTCTGTATTTAGACTTTTTTTGGCAAATGATCTCCCAAAATTTTCTCTGCATAAGGAGAAAATTCTACCAGCTTATTAAAATGGGAGTAAGTGAACACAATTTGCTTTTGTAAAAGGCAAAGGGTGAAAATGACAATTAATTGTTTTATTTTTACTTTACTCATCTTGCTTGACTTTCATTTTAAATGTATATTTAAGATATCACACTGAAATCTCCCAGCATTCAGACTAGCTCCTCTGTAAGTCATCAAAAAGTCACTTATTGTTTGTCACATACTGATTAACAGATTTCTCACATTGATATTAAATAAAAAAATCAAAACACTCCCGAAACAGTACCATCTATGGCACAGACAGACTCATCAGATTCCTACTTAGTATAGCTTATTTGAGTAGAATTCGCCCTTATAAATTTTAGCAGTGTCAGCAGTAGTGTAGAGTAGTAAGTCTTCGCTATATGGTTCATGGGTCCTACTGATTTGAAGCATGCTTCAACAGCTCTGAAAGTACAATTTACAGTACACGAAGAAAACTGAATGATCATATTCCAAAATGACATTTGGTTTATTGGCCATCAAGTATCATCCTGAAGAAAAGGAAATTACGGTTATAGCCATTAATACCAATTAAAAAAAATAATTTATAGTCGGTGGATATGATTTAGCATACACTGGCTTATTTGTTTGAGATGTGCAACACGGGAATGATGTGCTGTGAGAGGCTATTCTACAGATTATCATTATTTCTTTTTGTAACAATTTATACAGCACAGAAAAAAAAAGTCAAAGTGATTGTGTTTCCTATTCAGACCTCTCTGAACTGGGAATGTCTGAAGAATAACAATTATCAACTAAGAGAAAATTATAAATATTTAATTTTCTGAATGACAGACACTATGTCTGGGTATTTGTATATGATTTCCATGGAAATAGAAAAAAACACCTGTATTTATTAGAGAAAAGAGAGAGAAGGCAGGCAACAGAATTTGAAATTGTTCCCTGTTACCCAAGATATGATATCCTATGATAATTAACCTCACTCTTTTACTCCTACAGTCTTCAGCTGCTGTTTGTTTTCCTCACGTCTCCTTCTTACATCACCCTGTCTAGGCCAGTTTGGGCTTAGATCGACCACAAAAAAAAAATGAAATGGAAACAAATATTATCATGTTAATAAGGCTTCTAAGACACTAGGTGAGTACAAAAGTATTTTTTTTTATGAACTATGATGAAACAAAGAGAATACTTTTATTCTCTTTAAATATTCTAACTCTCCTCTACTATTTGCCACCAGAAGTTCTATTTGAAGTACCTAGATTCCTGAATCTTCTCAAAGCTGAGGCTCTGGATCTGGAGACATCAATAATCATAGAGATTGAAACTGAGCCGTTGTAATCCTTTTCTTCAATTGTTAGATAAAAGGACATCAATTGTAAGCATAATTGAAAGTCTTATTTTGAATAAGCAGTTAAGTGCTTGCTTGGCTCAAAATGACTTTGATTTGCTTTAAAGTGCACTCATAAACACCTCTAAATAGGAGGGATTCACTAAACTGGAGTGCAGAAGAATCATGGTGCTGACACTGATAATAAATGCAAAAGAAAGGAAAAGGTTCTTTGAAGTAAGTGTCTTACTTTATCTTGGTTAAAATAACACAGGTAATAGCATGACATGACAGCAGTTAGGAGGAGAAATACATTAAAGATGAGGAGGAATTTGGATACTATGGTAACAGGCCTGACAACTATCTAGGGTAAGAAAACATAACTATTGGCAGAAAGAAATAAAAACAGTCATATGATACAATTTAGCATGATTTTGAGAAAATCTATATAGTCTACTGCCAAATATACACTATAGACACTTCAAAGGCACCATATAAGTAATTGCCTTGGCATTTTAGCCTTATATATTATACAGCCTTAAATACCTTATTTACATAACGCTACATACTACATAAGGCTAAAATTTGCTTCATTTATTTGTTTGTTCGTTTATTTATATTGCCTTATTTTTACCCAATAGTTATTCTTGTCTACCATTCTTATTCTTTACTTGTGCTAGATGGACCCAAAAATCCAGACAGTGTGTCAAGCATGTAATATTCACTTTATCTCAAATGGAGATGAGAACAGAAGACCAGGAAGGAACCAAGAAGAAGAAACAGACACTTGGCCTGCATCAGTAACCCAGCTGTGCAAAAAATCTCTATTAGAAACTCTGCAGCCCCTTTTTTTAGCTGTTATGATTGCTTATGGAAGAGCACTTTAGGGCAGAGGTTGCTTCATACAGAGTTATAGCTAATACGCAGGCCTGATTCCAGGAGTGCCACACTCATCTTTCCTGAAAGGAAAGAATAAAAAATCTTTCTGTAGTGTTTTCAGCATAGTATTCAGTACTACCCAATGCTTAAATCCAACCACTTTTTAATATGTGCTTCCATTCAAGCTACAGTACCCCTGCTTTCATTTTGATGGATACACAGACAGGTAAAAAAGAAAGGTATTTCCATGCACTAATAGAAGTACTGAAGGCCCACAGAAAACCTGGAGATAAGAAACAAACTAAACATCAGTGTAGCATACACATAGCAGTGAAGTAACCTTTTGCCTTAAAAACGTGTTATATAGTTATTCTTCAAAAGGAGAGGAGAGGAGAGGAGAGGAGAGGAGAGGAGAGGAGAGGAGAGGAGAGGAGAGGAGAGGAGAGGAGAGGAGAGGAGAGGAGAGGAGAGGAGAGGAGAGGAGAGGAGAGGAGAGGAGAGGAGAGGAGAGGAGAGGAGAGGAGAGGAGAGGAGAGGAGAGGAGAGGAGAGGAGAGGAGAGGAGAGGAGAGGAGAGGAGAGGAGAGGAGAGGAGAGGAGAGGAGAGGAGAGGAGAGGAGAGGAGAGGAGAGGAGAGGAGAGGAGAGGAGAGGAGAGGAGAGGAGAGGAGAGGAGAGGAGAGGAGAGGAGAGGAGAGGAAAGGAGGAGAGGAAAGGAGGAGAGGAAAGGAGGGGAGGGGAGGGGAGGGGAGAGGAGGGGACAATGAAATGACAAAAAAGAGTGGAAATGGCTTAGATCCTGAATACCTTGCATGTTTCATTTTGAAGTTCTATTAATCTGCATGGCAACATTTATAGTTAATTGCATGCTTGAGAAGAACATAAACCTCAGGTAAGTGGTTTCTGGTCACTTAAAGTGCTGTATTTAGTTTTGCCTATTTTTCTATTTGTTTTTACCCCTTTATCCTCCCTGTCCCCTGAGACCTTCCCCTCTTTGTTCATACAGAGTCTGTGGAAATTTGGTCCCTAAAACTTCCTTTCTTATTGGAAAAAGCTGGCAGACAACTTGAAGATCAGTTTACCTTTGCTCTTCGTTCACAGGGAGAAGTTGCATAGATTCCATAGATAATTTTAATTCCTTAATTTAATACATTTTTTTTTTTCACATGGAATTGATGGTAATTTCCACAGTGAGATCAAAAGGAACGTGTCGACAAATAAATGTGTTTATAAAAGTTATCTATAAGTAAAGCTCATAATTTTTATTTTGCTACTATGTATAACACTAACTACCATTATATACCGTGAGCGTGAATGCCACATAGTGAGGGCTAAACTTAGCCTTCAGAACAGCGCTGTGATCTGTATTGGAAATAAGGCATTTCCTATACCTTCCAGCCTACTCAGCAGAGGATTTATGTTGTTCTGCTTCTTGAAATGGAATATAACACTTCATAGATTTGGCTGATGGGGAAAGTTCTGTGCCTACACTCTGATCTATCTGATAAATTAAATGTCCTGCACAGAAAAAAAAAAAAAAAAGGTAAAGAAGAATCATTCCTAGACTGTTTTGAGGCAGGGACTCAAATTCTCCTTGCCAATCATTAAGGTAGAGGGTTATTTTCCAGTCTATCTGCACAGCTGCATGAGAAATAGGTAGAAAGCAGTCTTCAGAGCACTGGTGTATGAGACTGCTGCAATTAAGGATGATTTGGCTGTCTTTGTGCTCTGCTCATCTGTGCATTAACTGTCATCAAACAGGGAGCAGGAGGGACAACCTTAAGCACCTTCTCAGCACTGCAGACATGGATTATGAAACGCCAAGGATTTTAAGGACAAGGAAGTTAACAGTTCTGGACAATATAAAGGCAAGCTTATTGCTCCAGTTCAGGGAAAGTCAGCTGTATTTCCATTATCATTAACACAGCTGGGAGATGCTTCACTGGATGATAAAAAGAATTGACATCTATTTATTAGGAGCAAGTACGCAAAAGAGATATACTCAAGTCTCAATTAGTCTAAGTCCCTCTTCATTTAGGTGATTTTCAACTCAAGAGTAAAATAAGTGTTTTCTAGTTCAATCAAGGTTCTAATTGAAGAGTTCAGTACTATTTTTTAAATTATAATTGTTTTTTGTTTGTTTTGGAGCACAGAAACAATTACTGTGCATCTTTGTTGCATTTTATAATGTACCAGGTGAGGTAACCAAAAACATATTCTTTGTTTTGAAATATAAAAATTTTCTTCTCAGGTGGAATTCTTGTTATGCTGTCTAGTAGCTTCAGAAACACATTTAAATAACTAGATTTTCCCATTTAAGTGATCTTACTGTGACTTTTTAACATTAACTGATGCCAACTATAGCTTATACACACCAGCATCAGTTTGACATACAATCTGAAACCACTGCCTAATAATACTAGAAATAAGATATTCTCATGCTTATTTTCAGAGAAATAATGAAGAATGAAGTGAAAGAATGTTTCATAGATTCATAGATACATTAGGTTGGAAAGGACCTACAAGATCATCTAGTCCAACCATCCTCACACCACCATCCCTACCCACTAAGCTACTAAATCAAATCCCTTAGCACCTCATCTAAACGCTTCTTGAACAGCGCTAGGGACGGTGCCTCAACCACCTCCCTAGGCAGGCCATTCCAGTGCCTGACCACTCTTTCAGAGAAAAAATTTTTCCTCAAATCTAATCTAAATCTTCCCCGGCGCAACTTGTGGCCATTCCCTCTCGTCCTGTCATTAGTTATCTGTGAGAAGAGGTCGACCCACTCCTCACCTCAGCCTCTCTTCAGGAAGTGGTAGACTAGAATGGTTAACTAGTGTGGTTAACTAGAATGATGGGAAAATGTTACCTAGAATGGGCTAACCAGCCCATTTAAGAGATATCAGTTATTATCCAATGAGATGAAGGGGATGGGCAAAACCATGAAGAAAGCTGTACATGTTTGTTAGTTTGTTCTACAGTAGGAGGCAAGTCACAACTGAAGGCACTTCTCCACTACATCTCATTTTTTTCTGATTAGGAATCCTTAATAATGACTGTCATTACTTACAACTGTATTTTATTAATAAAATAGTAGTCAGCAATATCCTTCATCCTTGGCTCAGAGGTTACTTTAACTGCAGAATGCACGGAAAAAGAGAGGGCTGTCAGTAGTAGAGAAATTTTCTTCCTATTTCAAAAACAAAGTAAGGAGCATATTTAATTTTCATAGGAGAACTAAATACTAAAACTATCAAAAGTCCAATTTTTAAAGGATGCAGTACTTGAGACAGCATCAAAAGCTCATATAAATTTACTTATCCTCATTCAAATGTGCTGCATATGCAAAAATCCTGAAATTTCAGGGAACAGCATTTTGAAATACAATTTTTTTTTTAAGTTCTTGATTTTGAAGTATGTACCTTGTTGCTCCTGAACTTAAACTGCCAGCACCATAAAAGAATTGCTGAAAACTGGGAACTTCAATGTAAAAAAGAAAAAAAAGCATCAAGCCACAAACAATACCAATTTATCCAAGGATATGTTATCTTGATTTAAATTTGCTTTAAATGAATGAAAAGGTCCATTATCTGTTCACTTACACATACACATCATTCTTTAGTTTTCATTTTCCATATTCTTATTTAGTCTTCTGTATTTTATTGCTTGAAGGAAAAATCCCCATTATGCTCAGAAAAGATGCTAAAATTTAAATTTAGGTATTAATCATAGAGTACCCTATAGCAGAAATTTAAATAGAGTACAGTACACATAAATAAAGTAAGGATTTTCAGGTTGGGGCTCATTAGCAACACAGAAAAGAAAAGGCAAAGCTATCAAGGCTAATTTCTACTGCGAAGAAAGATCCCTTGTACTAGGTAATATAGGGAGGGGGGGGGGAGGGGGCGGAAGGAAGGGAAAAAAATGTTTTTTTTAAATAGCAAGGAAACACATTTTCAAGAATTGTTAACTGGGAGGGTTTTCTATACAAAACCAAAAAGGAAATAAGAAGTAGCAGTGCAAATGTTGAAAGAGGGAACCTAATCTGCAATGAGATAAAAATTTATGTAACCTGAATTTGTGCTGTGGTTTTTTTTTTTTTTTTAATCATTAAGTTTCTGATTGACAACACTATCTTTGCCTGTTCAGGGGACTAAGTGGACAGATACCCTTAAAAAGTCCTATTTGGATAGAAAACTCATTCAAAAGTCTTGGAACTACTGTATGACAATTCATATGTTACTGTCCAGCTGGGTTGCAAGAGGATTCAAAACACTGTCTGTCTACTGAAGGTGTCAATTTCTAGACAAAGACAGGTAGAGATAAAAGCACTGGAAATCAAATATGGACCTTTCTGGAACAGATGGAGGGGACTCCGGAACTCGGAGTGGTTCTGCTTGAGTTAGTTCATCAGTCCTGAAGACAGCCTGATGAACAGTTAAACACAGATACACACTGACTTAAGTTGCAAATCTGCACAATTAACTTCTCAGTGAACTGAAAAAGGCTCTTTGCAGATCAGTTCTTGAAAAAAGCAGCTTAGCCACAGATTAAAGCTTTCCACTGCTTGCTTCAAGTTTTATAGCAGCAAAATCCTACAGAAAGCTATCACAAAGTTACAATTTATGCTGACGAAGTTTAGTACAAAATGTGCCCCCATTTCTTTTCAGGCGGCTACAGACCAAAGAATGGCAGAAGCAGCAGTTTTGGGAAGAGGTTACTCAAAGACTGGATACATGCCCTCACAGAGACCACACTAAGTTAACATGGCATCAGGTGAGAGAATACATCATCTGATTTTCATTAAAATGCACGCAAGGACTTGTACATGCTATATAGCAGTAACAATGAATCTGTGCAGCCTTGAAAATTGAGGCTGGCAGAAAGAGATAAAAAGGAACAAAGTGATTGCTGTCTGAATAGTGAGCAAGATCCAAGGAAATTATAATGCCATTCATAGCCTTTAGTTAGGCATTTAGTCACTTTCAGCACTTGTGAAGAGATATTGTTTCTGCAATAGACTAGGGAATTACTGATAACAGAAGCTGGATCTACACAAAATCTAGCAGGCCGATTACTCCCTAAACTTCTTATCAGCAAAAACCTTCCTTTCTAAATCCACACAAGACTTATGACCTACTAGACAACATGATTTGTGGTGGGATGTTTTGTACATGGAATCAGAACAGATTCTGAGACCTGAGAAATTATCCCAACAAAATGACTCTGCTGAAGCAAGAGATGCATATTTTCAAGCACACACTCTTCTAGGACACCTTGAAGGAGTCAGGATCCTGCCTAGACTGGCTTCTTTCCACTCACTTATAGTTACTGAAGAGTGTGTGCTGGATTTATTTACAGAGGAAGTGATGGAACCATTCTCTCTCACCCCTGTATAACTGAATTCAAGTCCTCAGCTAGGCAATGAAATGTAGCTAGGCCCCTCTCAAAGGTAGTGTGCCAGAAAGCCCAGCTGAAGTGCCTTTACATCAATGCACACAGCATGGGAATTAAGCAGGAGGAGTTGGAAACCATGATGTACTTGGAAAATTATGATCTGGTTGCTATCATGGAAACATGGTGAGAAGAATCTCATGACTGGCATACTGTGATTGAGGGCTGCAGGCTCTTCAGAAGGGACAGACAGGGTAGGAAGGGAGGAGGAGTTGCCCTCTATGTTAGGAAGTAGATAGATTGAGGAGAGCTTTGTCTGATTAACAACCATGGGTAGGTTGAGAGCTTATGGGTAAAAATTAGGGATTGGTCCAGTAAAGGACATCAGGTGGTTGGGATCTACTACAGGCAATCTGAGAAGGACGAGCCTGTTGATGAGGCCTTCTTTCTTCAACTGTGGGAGGTGTTGCGCTTGCAGGCTCTTGTCCTGATGAAGGAATTCAACCACCCAGACATCTGCTGGGATAGTGGCATGGTGAGTGGCAGACAATACAGGAGATTTCTGGAGTCTATTGAGGTTAACTTTCTGGTCCAGGTACTAGACAGACCTACTTAAGGTGAAGCCTTACTGGATCTGGTGCTCACCAATGCAGAGTATTAGAGGGGTTAAGACTGGAGGCAGCCTGGGCTGTAGTGATCATGCCCTGTTGGTGTTTGTGATCTGGAGGGAATGCAGGCCTGGCAAAAAGCAGTCAGGACCCTGAACTTCAGGAGACCAAACTTCTGGCTGCTCAAGCAACTGCTGGGTGGGTTCTCCTGGAAAACTGTCCTTAAGGGTGTAGCAACAGAACAGAGCTGGCAGCTCTTTAAGGACACCTTTTTGTGAATGCAAGAGATCCCCATCTCCTTGCAGAAAAAATCAAGCAGGGGAGGCAGTTGATGTGTGTGTGGCTGAACAGGTACCTGCAGCTTAAACTGAGCGAAAAGAGAGAGAAGTTCAGGAAGTGGAAGCAGGGTCGTGTAGCCTGGGAAGAATACAGGGATGTTGTCTGCATATGCAGCGATAAGATCAGATGTGCCAAGGCACAGATGGAGCTGAACTTGGGGAGGGATGTGAAAAATAACATTAAGGGGTTCTACAGTTACATAGGCAGGAAGAGACAGACCAAGGAGAGTGTTCCCCCCTCTGATTAATGAAGATGGAAAACTGGCTTCCTCAGACATGGAGAAAGCTGAGGTGCTCATCCTCTAGGTATGGGTGAGTGAAGTGGATTCCATCCCACTGTAACAGTGGAACAAGTCTGAGACCTCCTAATGAAACTGAATGTATGAAAGTCCATGGAGCCAGATGGAATGTATCCCAGGGTTCTGAGAGAGATGACTGATGTGACTGCTGAGATTCTCTACATCATATTTGGAAAATCATGTCTGTCAGGTGAAATCCCTGGAGACTGGAAGAGGTAAACATTACTCCCGCTTTAAAGAAAGTGAGAAAGGATGACCTGGGGAACTATAGGCTAATGATCAATGGTTCTGTGTCTGGGTGGAGGCTGGTTATGAATGTTGTCCCCCAAGGGTCAGTCTTGGGAACAGTGTTCTCCAAGATCTTCATCAATGACAAAGATGATGGAATTGAGTGCACCTTTGTGGACGACACCAAGCTGAGTGGCGCAGTCAATACATTGGAGGGAAGGGAAACCATCCAGAGGGACCTGAACAGGTGTTGCACTTGGGCGAGGACAATCCCAGGTATTTCTACAGACTGGAGTAAGAACTCCTGAAGAGCAGTCCTGTAGAGAAGTACTTGGGGTTCCTTGTGGACGAGAAACTGGACATGAGAGAGCAGTGCGTGCTTGCAGACTGGAGACCTACTATATCCCGGACTGCACTGAAAAAAGGGTGGTAGCAGGGAGAGGGAGGTGATTTTCCCTGTCTGCTCATCTCTTGTAAGGCCCTGTCTGGAGGACTGCATCAGGCTTGGGGCCCCCAGCACAAGAAAGATGCAGAGCTCTTGGAACAGGTCCAGAGGAGAGCCACTAAAATGATCAGAGGGCTGGAGCTTCTCTCCTGTAAGGAAAGTTCATGGGAGCTGGGCTTGTTTAGCTTGGAGAAGAGAAGGCCCCGGGAGACCTCACTGTAGCCTTCCAGCACTTGAAGAGAGCATATACAGGAGGGGAAATGGATTGATAGTGATAGGACAAGGGGGGAATGTTTTTAAACTAAGATGGGAGATTTAGGTTAGATGCTAGGAAGAAGCTGTTCCCTCAGGAGATGGTGACACTCTGGAACAGGTTGCCCAGAAAGGTTGTGGATGCCCCATTCTTGGAGGCATTCAAGTCAAGTCTGGATGTGGCTATAGACAGCCTGGCCTAGTGGTTGGCAATCCTGCCCACAGCAAGGGGGGGGGAGGTGAAACTTGAACTTTGATGTCCTTTTCAACTTAGGCCATTCTATGATTCTGTGATTCTATGTTGTAGAAATTTCCAGAGTGTGAATATAACATTCATTCCAGGCTCTCTGAAAAAATATGGGACACAAAGGAAGAAGGAAGCTACAAGCAAAGGAGAAACACTGACATGAATAGAAGAATGTGAAGAGAAAATGTGATGGTAAGTGGGTGGAAGATACAAGCAGCTGAAGATTGCTGAAAGCTGAGATTAAAGACACTGAAAACAAAAAGAACAAATGACAGCAAGAAATGAGAGAATGAACATCCTGATTATTGCATCCTTCCACCAAAAGTGAAAACCAACTGACGTAGCAAGGTGTATAACCTGCTAATATATAACATATTTTTTTCCCTGTCCATTTGTGATTATAACAACAATAAGATGAATGAGATCACAATTAGGAAACTAGAGCTTGGAGTTAACCTTTTTTAAGATTCACACTGCAAAAGGGTGAGACAAGCCCTGCTAGAGAGGTGTTTAAAATATGCAAAGTAATACAAGATAATATTCCATCTACCAGCACAGGCCATGCAAGAATAAGTATGTTGGTACTGAGCAGCAGTCTACGAGAATCCTATTAAAGGGTCTGCAGACACTTTGGAAAATATGAAGAGAAGTGTATTAGCCCATAAAGATTCTCTCTACAATTTCTGCACCATGTGAAAATGGATTCAGGTTATTGTCAAACTACTATTGTTCTGAAAATTGAAAAAAAATAAACCAAAAAAAAAAGCATAGATCATTTTTGTGGCCTTCTCAATCCCTTGGGAGAATTTACAGTGTATTACTTTCTAGAGCTATATTAAAATAAGTACCAATAAACTACAAGGACAGTCTGAAAAAAGAATAACCTCACCTACCTCCTTTGAACACTTGAAGCAGATTAAATAAAATAGGGTAGTGTATCCACATATATTAGTATTTTAGTGTGTGGGCAGATAATCTATTACCAAGGCAAAACTTTCCTATAAGTCTCTTGAATCTGCTGTTCCTGCTGCTACCTTCACCATCTTACAATGCCACAGGTGCCAATATAAATATTGACATACCCTACACTAATTTGTTCTGTGCTTTCATGACCTTCTTTACCTAGTCTACGTGGTTGTTGTTGTATTAGGTGCTGTATTTTTTTTACTTCTGCTGAAACCTTCTTAAAAAAAAAAAAAAAAACATCAAAATTCAGGTACTGCAACTAAAATACTTTCTTCTCTGAAATTCTAACAAGGGGAAGAATTCAGAGTAATAATACAAATTAAAGAAGATAAATTAAAACTGATGAACAGAGCCAGTAGAATAAGAGATTAATATGCAGAAAATGTGGCTGCTCACAATTGAAATCAAGTCACAAAATGTTGATATATTGAAAGTCCTTAGGATGCTAACACCAGAAATTCAACAACCTGTTTTTAGTTCCAATTCACGCTGAAACTTTCAGTTGCCAATAAAATGAAGTTTCATCTAATTCTACCAATTTGAAAAGCAATTGTTATACCTCAAATTGAAACAACAAATAATGCAAGTCAGTATTTTTAATCTGATCACCATGAGACTGCACACCTTGGAGAATAGCTATATCTCTGTGGGCTATTTACGACAAGGCAGACAGCTGTCAGTTCCAGTCTCATGCAATTCCAAACCATATATCCATGACAAATGTAAGTATAATAAACAGAGCTGTCCCATACAGGAAATATACATACATACATATATACCATACATATCACATATACCCAACTGATATCCTGGTGGGACTCTGTTAAAGACCACCTAACCAGGCTGAAGAGACAGCTGAGGCATTCTCTGAGCAGCTGGCAGATGATGCATGATTGTCGGTCCTTGTTCTCATGAGGGTCTTCAGCTTTCCTGATATGTGCTGTATACTTCTGTATACAATACAGCACAGAAGAAGTCTAGGATGTTTCAGAGTGTATGGAAGATAACTTCCTGGTGCAGCTGGTAAGAGCGTACCAGTGGAGCTGCCCCACTAGTCCTGCTGCTCACAGAGTACTGGTGGGAGATAGGAAGGTCAGGAGCTGTCTTGGGCAAAATGATCATGAGGTGGTAGAGTTCCCTGTGCTTGGTGAAGCCTCCCTCTGGAGGGAGGACTGTGAACTCTTCAGGACACTGTTAGAGAAGGTCTATTGAGATGCAGGCAATCCTCCTGTGCTGTAGGATGAACCAGAGGGGAAGAAGACTGGCGTAGATGAGAAGGAAACATTTGCTGAGACTCTGGTAGAAAACAAATTACTTCTGTGGAAGAGCAGACAGGCAACTCAGAGAGAATGCAAGGATGTTGCTGGATATGGAGGGAGAAAATTAGAAAGGCAAAAGCCCAGCTTGGACTTAACCTGGCCACTGCAGTAAAACACAACAAAAAGTTTTTCACAAATGTAGTAACACTAAGAGGAGGGATAAGTAGAATCTCGGTTCTTAAATGGATGTGGCAGGGAATGTGACCAGAAAGGACAAGGTTCTCAAAGCCTTCTTTACTACTCTTTATTACTCAGATCAGTTATCCTCAGGGTACTTTAACTCCTGAACAGGAAGTTTCAGATGGGGAGCAGAATAAGCTCCCTATTGTTCCAGTGGAAACAGAGACCTACTACTCCATCTGGTTTGTCACATGGAGATGGACTTGTGACAGTTCCTCCCCCCAAAGGCAGCCGAGGAAGCTGACAGAGCCAGGCCTGTTTCCACCACCTATCTGTGTCCATGGTCAACTGGAGAGGTCCCAGAGGACCGGAGGCTTGCCAATGTGACTCATCTACAAGGAGGATTTGGTGAACTACAGGCCTGTCAGCCTGTCCTCAGTGCAAGGAAAAGTTATGGAACAGATCATCTTGAGTGAGATCACACAGCATGTGTGGGACAGTGGGGGGGTCAGGACCAGAAAGAATGGTTTCATGAAAGGCAGGTCCTTTTTCTTTTTCTACATTTTTCAGAAATACACCTTAGGTTAGCTATATTTCTCTACTGGAAAGGTCTTTCTTGAAGTAGGTTAATTGTTAGCACAGGAACTTGGAATACTTGGAATTCTTTTTTCATTTCTGCTGCAGATACACATGACCTTTAGCACCTCATGCCACCTTTCTGTGATTTAGTTCATTTGTATGCCAAATGGCAGAACAATGGCTATCTCACTGTTGTGTTGCATATTACTAATATTGTCACATGATAAGGTGAAAAGGGGAGACTGTCTCCTGCGGTGACAGTTCCAAGAGAAGATATGGTGACAGCCTTGCTAGACTGGCTTGTCCGTTACATCCAGAGAAGTTAATTACATCATAAAAGATTATAGTGATGCAGTGTTGAAAAATCATGCCTCAGATACCACTAATATTCTTCAAATAAAAGATGAATAGGAAAGGGGACTTAAAACCAACTGTACTTCAGGTAACATACAGTATAAAGGATAATACCAGCACAAAGGGCCACATCGCAGAATCATATGAGAACAGATGGTATTTTTATGGCTGTTAGTTAACTAACTTCAGCTGGCTTTGAAGCCACATTTTCCCTCTGACTATCAGTATTAGAGTACTAAAGTGAGTAGTGATGTGACTCGCACCTTTAAGCCTTTTACAGAATCACAGAATTGTTGAGGTTGGAAGCCTCTGGAGGCTCATCTGCTTGAAGCCCAGAGCAGGTTGCCCAGGACCATACCAGGCAGGAGGACACTCCACAGCCTCACTGGGCAACATGTGCCAGTGTAACCCTCACAGTAAAAAATAGCTGCCTAATGTTCCGAGGGAACCTCTCACATCCTAGTTTGTGTACATCACCTCTTGTTACAGCACCAAGCACAACTTAAAAGAGCATGGCACTGTCTTCACTGCATTCTCCAATCAGGTAACTATAGACTCCCACAGGATCTCTGCAATGCCTACTCCTCTCTAGGTTAAGAATTTCCAGACCTCTCAGCCTTTCCTCATGGGAGAGGCCTCCAGTGACTTCATTAAGGGACACTACACTGTCTCTCTCCTACTCTACATAAATGGGATGAAGAGACAATAATATGAACTATATGTTTTAAAGTATATTTGCCAGATAAAATACAAATACAAATAGATATTTGCAGTTGTTTCCACTCAAGAAACAGATACTACTGTCTTATTATTATAAAACATTTGAAAGAAAAAATAATTTCATAATTAAAATCTTGCCTTCTTTTTAATTATTATTATTAACTTTTTTTTCTGAAAGAGTTTACAAAATGCATTTATTTCAGCATAGAAACTTGAAATGGAAAAAAAAAGTTGCAGTTTTTCTCTGCAAACTTTATTCAACTTTATTCCTTTTCCTTTTCCTTCTTCTTTCTCTCTCTCTCTCTCTCTCTCTCTCTCTTTCTCTTTCTCTTTCTCTTTCTTTCTCTCTTTCTCTTTCTTTCTCTTTCTCTTTCTCTTTCTCTTTCTCTTTCTCTTTCTCTTTCTCTTTCTCTTTCTCTTTCTCTTTCTCTTTCTCTTTCTCTTTCTCTTTCTCTTTCTCTTTCTCTTTCTTTTCTCTCTTTTTTTCCTTTTTCTTTTTCCTTTTCTCTTTCTTTCTTTCTTTTTCTTCATTTCTTCCTCTGTCTTTCACTCTCTTTATTTCTTTATCCTTTTTCTCTTCCTCCCTCTTTTTTTCTCTTTCTTTGAATAAATAAAGCATATAAAATTCATTCAAATGAATTATATCAATTTGATTCCACAGCTATGCTCATAACCAGAATTTCTCAACATCTTGAAATACTCAAAGGGAACATAATAAGCTCCTTGATTTTTCAGTGCTGGGGTTTCCATGAATTTTTGTTCACATTTTTCATTATCTGATCTTTTTTCTATGAGCCTCCTTTCTCTCTTGGCTCTCCAATATACTTGCTACTGTTGTTTTTCAGTTTTAATCCTGGAGTAATGATTGCTCAAGCAATTCAAATAGTCAGGTGACCTTTATTTTCATAATTTATACATATTTTTAAATTAACTAATTTACTTTTAGCTTCTTGACTAATACAGAATCACAGAATCACAGAACTGTAGGGGTTGGAAGGGATCTCTAGAGATTAACTAACCTAACCCACCCGCCAAAGCAGCTCACTAGATCAGGTTGCACAGGGAGGCATCCAGGCGGGTCTTGAACATACCTAGAGGATAAGACTCCACCACCTCTCTGTGCAGCCTGTGCCAGTGCTCCGTCACCCTCACTGTGAAAAGTTCCCATGCACATTTGTGCGGAACTTCCTATGCTTCAGTTTGTGGCCATTTCCCCTTGTCCTATCACCATACACTCCTGAGAAGAGTCTAGCCTCTTCCCTTTGCCTCCCACACCTTAGATATTTATAGATGTGGATCAGATCCCCTCTGAGACTTCTTTTCTCAAGGCTGAACAGACTGAGGTCTCTCAGCCTTTCCTCTTAAGGGTGGTTTTTCACTTCTTTTATCATCTTCATAGCCCTGTGCTGGACTCTTTCCAGGACATGCCTGTCTTTTTTGTACTGGGGAGCCCAGAACTTGACACAATACTCCAGGTGAAGCCTCACCAGGGCAGAGTAGAGGAGGAGGATCACCTCCCTTGACCTGCTGGCCATGCTATTTTTAATGCACCCCAGGATCCCATTGGCCTTCTTGGCCACCAGGGCACACTGATGACTCATGGCCAACCCATCATGCACCAGAACACCCAGGTCCCTCTCCTTAGAGGGGAGACACTGGACAGTGTCTCCTCTTCAGCAGGTCATTCCCCCACCTGTACTGGTGCATGCGGTCATTCCTTCCTAGGTCCAAGACTCTACACTTGCTCTTGTTAAACTTCATCTGGTTCCTCTCTGTCCAAATCTCCAGCCTGTCCAGGTCTTGCTGAATGGCAGCATAACCTTCAGGCTTGTCAGAAATTCCTCCCAGCTTTGTATTGTCAGCAAACTTGCTGAGAGTGGACTCTATCCTCTCATCAAGGTCATTGATGAAGATGTTGAACAGGACCAGACCCAGCACCAACACCTGAGGAACACTGTTAAGTACAGGCCTACAACTGGACTATGCTCAACTGACCACAACCCTCTGAGCTCTGCCAGTCAGCCAGTTCTAGACCCACCTCACCATCCACCCATCTATTCCACACTTCCTCAGCTTTGTTATAAGGATGCTGTGCGAGGCAGTGTCAAATGCCTTGCTGAAATCAAGGTAGACTACATCCACTGCTCTCCCCTCATCCATCCATCCAGTAATGACATCATAAAAGGCCACCAGAATGGTCGAGCATGACCTCCCCCTGGTGAACCCATGGTGACTACTCCTAACCACTCCCTTTAATTCCAACTACCGGGAGATGGCATCCAGAACAAACTGTTCCATCACCTTTCCAGGGACGGAGGTGAGGCTAACTGGCCTGTAGTTCCCCAGATCCTCCTTCTTACCCTTTCTGAAGACCAGAGTAACACTGGCTATCCTCCAGTCTTCAGGCACCTCTCCCATTCTTCAGTACCTCTCAAAGATGATAGAGAGCAGTTCAGCAATCACCTCTGAGTTTTCACTAAACAAGAAAGCTATATCTCATCTGTTCTGTTACTGCAATTGCATTTTTATTCCTGAAGGAAGAACTGGACTAGATGACCTTTACAGGTCCCTTCCAACTCAAATGACTTTGGGATTCTGTGAGTCTAAGACCAGTATTAGATGACTGTAGTGGAATGTCTGTTACACTTTTCTTCCACCAACTTGTTCTTTCAACTGATAGTCTCAGATGTCAGTTCTCTCCCTCCTAAACTCTGAATCAAGCTTGAACACAACAGCATATCCCTTGCCATGTACCACTGCCATATACTATTACTCACCTCCTTAATCTCTTTAGACTGGCAATTTTAGATGTGACTGACTAGTTTGTAATTCTCATGTCACCTTCACTACTGACTGACTTTGTGAGCTAATGTGCACACAGTGCTCCGGTGCATTTGTTGGAAACACAATTTCCTAACAATTTCTTCCGCTGTGAAATTTCTTCTGATTTGATATATTAATATCTTTTCCAGTGAGAGGCATATTGTCAGCACATGACATACTATCACAACACAGCTGGGTAGACTCTAGATTCCAGCCTATCTTTGGAAGGACCACTCTCACAGAAGCAGAGTATATATGGCAAAATTTCATATTACCAATCTTTTTCATAATCCAGTGTCCATATAGAAGCAAATTTGTTTAGGTACTACATGAAATTGCATTGGGAAAACATGTTTATCTCACAACTTTTATAGTGCATTCTAATTTACCTTGTCAAATATGTGTAGTTATCTTTGACTATCAAGAAAAGAAAGCTACTGATACTGAGCAAGGAGCATTCTTTGCTTAGGCAAACTTCTTAAGGACAAGGTCTCCTGATTATCAGACTATTCTTGCATTTCAAGTGACACATTTATTTGACACTGCTTATATATTTTCCCTTTTCTTCTCCAGAATCTAGCACTTTAAAACTTTCTTACTTCATTTTTAATTGCAAATAGTGAGGTGCTTGTGTTATTGCATCTTTCACAAGGAATATGGCCATCTGCAAGCTGAAGATACACAGAAAGTGATATATAACAGAACAGTACTAGCTTTTTAGTTGATTACTTAGAAAATTAACAAAACTGGTTCATATCACAGGCATTATAAAACTGGTGAAGACCTTCTCACAGTGAATAATAAAGCTTGCAGGAACAGGATAAAAATCAGAAATATTTGAAGAAAAAGCAAAACCATTTTTTGCACCTAAAGGCACACAGATTCATAGCAGTTTCTTAACCCAATGCCAACTACCAGTCCTATACTGCACAAAACCAAAGACAAGGTCAGAACATTTAAACTATCAGGTATGGCTTGGTAACATAGACAACACTCAAGAGAACGAAGAAGAACGAATGAAAGAAAATAAAACAATCAATTTCATAGGTGATACATTGTAGGGTTTTATCTATTTTGATAATATGGGACTATAATTTGTGTGGCATCATTGTCTCAGCAGTATACTGTGGATACTTCCCCGTCCTCAAGGACAAACTATACAACTGGTAATTGTAATTATGATGACGGGTACTATAGTGATATGTGTAGTATAATGATTGATGTCTCATGCCTGTCAGTGGTTGAGAAGCATTTGGATAAATCCCTCAATAACATGATTTAACTTCTTGTTAGCCCTGAAGTTATTGGGAAGTTGGATTTGATCTTTCCTTCCAACTGACCTGTCCTGTCCTGTCCTGTCCTATTCTACTCTACTCTACTCTACTCTACTCTACTCTACTCTACTCTACTCTACTCTACCCTACTCTACTCTACTCTACTCTACTCTGTTCTGTTCTGTCCTGTCCTGTCCTGTCCTGTCCTGTCCTGTTCTAAACTCATTTACCTAGTGGAAAGCCTCATTATCATAGTGTCTACCTGGACAGGTGGACAGGACAGGGCTAAGTAGTTTTTTTACACATTATGGAAGCATCACTGACCCAAATTCATTCCAGGAATAATTCACCATGACAAGCTGTAGATTACAATTCACAAGGATGGACTTCTCACATTATGTTCTATATGACATGATGACATACTAACTTCTGCTAATACTTAAAAACAGAAAGGACTTAAGAAAATTAAAACAGTTATGACAGTTGATATAATAAATAATCATTTAATAATAGAGGAGATAAAGTTCAGAACCATATGGTGAGCCATTCTGATCTTATCAGCTAGGTATTTCAGAGATTCTACTATCATATCAGTCTGAGTGCTTTCACAAAACAACAATAACCAATCAACAAACAAAAGAACACAATTTTTACATCTATTTTTCTTTTTGTTGTTGTTGTTGTTGTTATTGTTCCAAAGATCATGAAAGTTCTAAATTAGCAAGTTTAAAGATAAATAAATAAATGAGAAAAAACAAACAAAACAACCAGAAGCAAGAAAGACAGATTCAGCCTGAAATTTGCCGATGACCTAACCAGTCCTCAGGTAGTTATCCTTCTCTTGACTGTACTGTTGATGCAATATCCCTGCTGTAAAGAGAACACGCTGAGCATGCAGTCAGTACTGCAGCATGTTCAATTTGATAATTAGGTAATTCCCAGATGTGACAGCATTCTCAGTGCATTTTTCATACTGTTCTTTTATTTGTCTTCTGTACTCTTTAATACAGGGCATCACACTAGCTCTCTATACTAAGGTCCCTATTAACTCACATAGCAAAGCTTGTTGTTTCTAAGGAATTATGAAGGTTGTCTGCTATTTGTAAAACACATTACATAGTTTTAGGTCATCAATAATATGGTCAATAATGAATTAAAAAAAAAAAAGAAAGAAAGAAGAATAATGTTTTATAATGAGAAAGGCTTTCAGCAAACTGTGTCAGTTACACTATTTCCAGTGGATTTACAGAAACATATTTGAAACTGTTCCGGTAGATATAAACTAGTGCAAGAAGTTTTAAAATGTATTTACAAAATTAAAACTGCAGCTAATTTATGCTTTATCACACAGAAACATTCCCTTTTGTTACTGATATTTTGATATAAATTATCTAAAATTATTTGAACACTTGGTATGAAGTCTGGACATACCAGTTGCACATCACCACTGCTGTTTATGTAGTTTTGAATGGGTTTGCCACTCATATGCACTGCTCATTGATTGTACCCAAGAGCATTATATAGAGTTGATATAGAGTTTTCTCCTGAGAGGCATGCATCCAGGAACCAGCATATATTTCCCTTTAGAAGAGAAACTTTAAACATAGGGAAAGAGGACCAAGAATATAAAAAAAAAACCTACACAAACATTTAGACAAAGTTCAATTCTGACAAGCTCTTGACTATTCCTTATGTATTATAAACCACTATATTTGCTTTTTACTAATTCAGCTTCCATGAGCAACTAAAAAATGCTAGTGTGCACATATTTACATATACAAATGTATATGTATTCACATTTAACTGCAAGGATACTCACTGAGGATGCTACCCTCAGTAACAGCTTACTCAAAAATCATACAATATCAGAAATTAAGAAGATTTTGTCTTTAATGAAACAGCACAATTCATTACATATTTTATTGCAGAGCATCATTGATAAAATACTGCTGCACTGGCCCTTCTGGGAACTCAGATCTGGCAGCAGGAGTTAATTGCCTTCAAGAGGAACATAAGTAGCCTTGGAGAGGCTGCAGCATCTCTTCCTCCAACCAAACAAATTAGGCTGCAGCAGAGAAAGGACTGGACAAAACACAGGCATTGTTTCCTTATTTTCTACTAACCACCTACCATTCACTCCTTACAAAAGATATTATCATGGGTATTGTCTATCTTTCTTATCTTTCTATTGTCTATTCACTTGTCCTAGAAAGAAAATTCAGAGATAAGATCACGGGTACCAGAACTTATCCTGTTGAACCTCTGTGCCTTGATGTGTTATGGAGAGGAAAGCAGAAAATCCTAATAATCAAATACAAAGTGAGGGAAAGCTTACTGCCTTTTAATGGATAAACAAAGCAATAAAAAAGAAAGATGTACTTTAATGGCAAACACAATACACAATAAACACATTTCTTTCACAGCATATATACCCGATCTACAGAAATAAAGGAAAATGCCACATTCAGGCAGACTTAGAGTTGACATTATTTCTAGAGACAACACAAATGGGATTCAATAAGCTTTGGGATAAAGCAATAAACACTACTCAGCCTCAACTGACCTAGCAACACCTTGTGAGATGCATGAACTTTTCTGGTGTGGATTTCTATTATCAGAAACTCAACTTGACAGAGGAGAATTTGTTCTACTTTAACTTGTTTCATAACGTTTTACATAGAAATATGTAGATGTAGTTTTATAAAAATATAATTTTAATTTACACTAAATAAAATAATCCATAAAAGAAGAATCCTGCTTATTTACAACTCTACTGAGGAGGTGAATCCTTTGACTACTAGTCTATGGTGCAGCCATTCACCCATGCTGTATCCTTATCTCTAAATTGGAGGGATATGTGTTTGAAGGATTTAATACTTGAGGCATAAGGAATTTGTTGGATGACTGCAGACAGAGGGTTACTGTCAATGGCTTTATGTCCAGACGGAGGCCAGTGATGAGTGGTGTCCCCCAGGGGTTCGTCTTGGGACCAATACTCTTTAACCTCTTTATCAGTAACATAGACAACGGGACCAAGTGAAACCTCAGCAAGTTTGCGCATGTAACCAATCTAAGCAGTGCAGTTGATATGGCAGAAGGCAGGGATGTCATGGAACCTCAAAGGGTGGATCTATGTAAACTTAATGAGATTCAACAAGGCCAAGTGCAAGGTGTTGCCTTTGGGCTGGGGCAATCCCAGATACATGTACAGAACAGTAGAAAAATTCACTGAGAGTATCCCTGTCAAGTAGGGCTGAGGGATCCTGGTAGATGAAACACATAGCATGAGCTAGCAGCTCCTAAGGCCAACTGTATCCTGGGCTGAAACAAAAGAGGGGTAGCCAGCAGGGAAGGGAGGTAATTGTCCCTCTCTACTCTGCTCTCATGAGGCTGCTCCTCGAGTACTGTGTCCTGGGAACCCCACTCAAGAAATATGTGGGGACTTTGGAAAGGGTCAAGAGGAGGGCCATGAAGATGATCAGAGGCCTGGGGCACCTCTCCTGCAATGACAGGCTGAGGTATGAACAGCACAAAGCAAAGGATAACCTGAATACTTTTATATTCATCACCTATCCTACTTCTGCAAATGAAAGAATAAAAGAGAAAGCATTCTTACAACTCATCTTTCACTTAGTTTGATGTTCTTTAGTTGTATACCTGTTGTAACTGCCCTCTGAATGATGCATGCCAGTAAACTTGTTTGTATCTAAATTACAGTGCATCAAGGGCAGGATAGATAAGTAAAATAAAACCTATCAGCTATCTACTTTGGTGTGTTACATGGTACTTCAATAGTGTTAACAGAATTCTGGTTTTCATTCTAACTTGTAACTTTCCTTTTCTGAAAGAACAAATAGCTTGGATATTGCATGTTTATATGACAGGCATGCTTCATAAAAACAATCCTGCAGAATCACTGTATTGTGCTGAGTGCCTTCTCATATGGGAAAGAAAAAGACCCAAGCTGACACTGGATGTTTGCAAAGATAATATAAAGACTCCCACTTAATTTCACAGTGCATGCCTGCAGGCTTTGCTTCAGCAGACGATTTTGGGAGATATCATTACCAAATATCCTTCACCGATACCACTCTAGACAGGGAAAACAAAAGAAGGTGTATCTCTTGTCATACCTAGTAGTGCACAGCACTGCAGAACTTCTCCTTTGTGCTTCAGCATAACATGCAATTTAGCGTGGATGGAGAGAGGAAAGGATTCAGCTGTGAGGAAGATTATGGCTAACAAATGTGACTCACATATGATTGGCTTTTCTCATTCTGGTAGTTTTGAAGTAGCAAAACACTTCAAAGTTTGGGAATGGAAAGTCAAAGAAAGCAAAGTGGAGTAACCACTAGTAGAGCCATCCTTATGCTCAGCTGTTGTTTTCAATTTTATTATTACACCACAGAGAATTTGTAACTGGTTTGTATTTTCTGAATCTGATTTTTCTGATATCTTTTTCTAAAAGTTTCAGCTACGGTAGGTTATATTACCATAAAAGAAGCAGACTGTTTCATTATTCAAATATATTTCAGAGAAAGAGAGATGGGAGGGTGTTCAGATTAATACATTAAGAACATAGAGTCTACAAAATTTACACAATGACAGTTTGAGGACGTTGTGTAGATCAAGAAAGGATACTACCTTACTGATTAGCATAAATATACATGCCCAAATCCCATCGCTATTCTGTTCTTCATTCCATTCAAACCAAATGCCAGATTGTTCATTATATTTGTTGAGCAAAAGTACACTACTCACAACTTTACATTTCACAAATAAGCTTAATCTTTCCCTCTTCTCTTTCCTCCATTGTATCACCTTCCTCTTTTTTTTTTTTTTCTTAGTGTCTCAGACATCTGAAAAATGTCGTCATCCTGAGAAAAGAAGGCTTTGATACACAAAGAGATCTTAGTGAGTCAACTTGTATTTTCTGGATTAGTGCACTGAATTTTGTAAGGGCTATGCAACTTGCTGCTTTTGGCTGTTATGTACATATAGTTAGCTATTTTTAAAACTTCATTAGTTCATAACTTCTTAACATGCTAGGCATTGAAAGTGTTGTCTTACCTAAAATTTCAGGGGAAAAATTCCTGGGAAAAATTCAAGTGAACATAACAGCACTCTTTTACAATTATTTAAGGAAACCAGTCCACACAATCACACTCCCATTCTTTTTTTCTTCTTTTTTTTTCTGAAAGCCAAGTCCCATCATACTTTTTGATGTTTGATCATGCAATAAAGTCTAAATAATGGTTTCTGGACTGAATTTAAAGAAGAGGAGATCATGTTAACAACTGCAGTAAAAAATCAGACCCCAAACCTCAAGACACACCAAAATCAAACAAGCAAGCAAAACTTACTTACTCCAGAAAGTCTCAAAAAGCAAACTTTCTTTTCTAATGACAGTTTCAGAACATCCTGTAAATGTAACCTAAAGGATATTTTCATTGTTGTTGTTCATCTTAGTTGTGGGAAAAAAAAATCTAAAGCAATATCCAGAGCTTCTCTGGGTAAAACTAATGTGTTTCATTGCCTTTAAAACCAATTTATATCACCTATATATTGAAGCCAAATTTTCTACCATTTCATTAACTTCTGTGGCATATCCAAACATTCACTCACTTCTTAGTGCTGCTCAGAGAATAAACAACCCTGTCATTAAACACTGAAATTATGATGTGAAGAACTCTTAGGCAAAATTATAGATCCAAAATTATAGGGTTTACGCTTTATAAATCCTCACTATTTTGTATATGCATGATTTTCCACATCTAAAAGATGGTTCCAAGAGTCTTCACAGAATACTATACCTAAGCACTAAATTTTTAGAAATTATGCGTTCACAAAATTAAACAACTTCATTCTTGAGATGAAGATGATGACATTACATAGTGATAAAAAGAAAAAAGAAATTACCCTGCATAGTGAAATTCTCAGTTCAAACAAGGCAAACAAATCCAATGAAAACAATTACAAAGGCCTACACCTAGGCAACTCACGAAGTTTTAAAAATGGCTCTGTGCATGTATGTGGTGGCTCTGAGATGAGAGCAAAGCACACAGGCCTTAAAAAAAAACAAAACAACAAAAAACAAGTACTCATATAGGCTGAAGTCCTAGTGGAAAAGTTGACAAAGAGATGCCTACAGCAGTAAATATTAAAGGCTAACTGGAGTATAGTGTTGCTAGCAGCTGGAGAGAGGTTATCCTTCCCATCTGTTCAGCTCTGGGGAGATACCTCTGAAATGCTAGTTTCAGTTCTGGGCACCCCAGTATAAGATAGATGTGTCCAGCACAGGGCCACAAAAATGAAGATGTAATTGGGGTGACACTCACATGCAAAGAAGCATGGACTGGGACTTTTCTGCCTGGAGAAGAGAGAACATTGAAAAGGAACCACAGGCTTCTCAGTGGCCATGAGAAAAAGTTTAATCTGAACACGAGAATGTACTTTTCTACTGCCATGGTGTTTGAAGAGAGACTGTGGAGTCTCCATCTTCGGAAATACACAACATGGAACTGAGCATGCTACCGGGCAACTAACTGCTTTAAGCATGGAGGTTTGGACCAGTGATGCTGTGAGGTGTCTCCAAACTCAGCCTTTCTGTGCTTCTGTGAAGGAATAATGTCGCTGCTATGTGTAATACACCAGTGGGGTAGATAACATTATTTTTCTCCACTGTTATTTTAAGGTGATGTTAACTGATATGTGGACAAGAAAACTCTTTTTCCAGACCTTAAATCAACACAATTTCAACATTTCAGTTCAAAGACAATGGTTTACACTCCCAGTGAATTAGGATTCTATGAATCCTGGCCTTCAAGTAAATATGTTTCTGGATTACTTTTAAAACTTTTTCTTTAAAACTTTTTTTTTAAAACTACACGCCATCATCTTTGGAATCACAGCATGAGGTATTCAATCAGTGACATTTTCTGTGCATCAGTATAAAACAGTGATTCTTTACTTGTTTTGAGCGTGGTAGACTACTGTGTACATATCTGGCATGGAGAAGCAAAGGAAGAGGAAAAAAAAGGAAATGATATTTTCATAGACAAATGTATGCTGAGGAGACTTCTGTGTGTGACCAGTCCAGAATCCTGCTCAAAAACTCAAAATCAGATCAGGTTGCCCTGAGTCTTGTTTGGTCAGATTTTGAAGGCATCCAGGTATAAAGGATTAACACCCTATAAAGGCAAGAAGAGACTGGGGATCAAATGTATCTCTGTCACTAAATAGTACATTCAATAAATAATTTTAATTGGAAACAAGAATTGGAAAAAAATAAAAATAAAAAAAATTAGGAAAGCAGGAAATTTGGAACAGATTAAAAGCGCAATTACACTGCACAGTAAACAATTAATTTAGTGTCATGAAACACAATTGAAACCAAGGAATTAATTAAAACTGCAATACAGAGTGGACAGACTTTGAGCAGCACTATTCTGAATTGCAATTATCAGTGCTGAAGTACACTTCTTAAAAGATATACCAAATACCAATTTCCAGGTAACTTTTACCAAAAAAAAAAAAAAAAAAAGAAGATTCTACAGATATGCAGCTTGAGGGGGTGATACAGGAAAATGCCAGATAATTTCATAGCAACTGCATGCCTTGCCTCTTGGTGCAGTCAATACCAAGCACAGATTTTCACTAATAGAGAGGCAGATTAGACAAAATATGGCAATCAAAGTTTCTATTAAATATCTTCAGATGGGTGTGAAACTGCTGCAGGTGACTTTGTTCTGAGAACAACTATAAATCACCTCCATGGTTTGTTTGTTTGTTTTTAACCAGTAAAAGTATCAGTAACCTGGCAATGAAGTAAGCATGGGTATACAAGTAACTTCTCCATAAAAATCCCAAATTTCTTCCATAGCTCAGTCTAGGAACGTCTTACTGTAACTATCTGCTTTGTAATATCATTAGATGATAATATTTGACTTCTGTATTATTCTACAACTATTTTGTTAAGGCTGCATCCATTGCTAATTAATGCATTTTGACTTCAAGAACAAAAAGAACAAAAAATCTTTCAGTTGCCTGTGTATGCTGCCCCCTACTAGATACTCCAGAAAAAAAAAAAACACTTCAGCTTAGAGAGAACACTACAGCAACCAGCAGGTTAAGAAGAGAACTTGAGAAGAAAACACTCCTCTTCTACTAGCTCAGTAGATCAGTGATTGTGTTTAAATAACAATAGATCTCTCCCCACAGAAACCGAGGCTTTTAAGATTTTTTGCAAAGTTAAATATCACAATTAGGCATAAACACCACAGCCCATTATACAATTTGTTTGCAGTAATGTGGCAAGCTGTTTAGACATGCATGCTGCCTGGTGCATTAACTCTATACGAGATATCAGCTGCATGTTAATGCTAACCTCAAAAATGAAACAAAGCGCTTGTCATAGCACTATATAAACTTCAGTATCTACAAATGTCCTTCTTAGTATGAATAAACCTACTACAGCCTGGGATCTTTCCATTGCCAGTCCATTCTGCCACTTGTTTACTGTGGATGACAACATTCAAACTTAGACACTAAGATTGAGCTAAACACAGATTGGTCATGCTCATTGAGCATGGTTTCCATGGGATCAGAGAGTACCTCGTTTCAGTTTCTGTATTGGCTTTGAGGCTTCTGAGGTTGCGTTGCTCATTTGTTGAAGTTTCTAAAAACTTCGTATTTCCTCCTTCCATGCGAGATGGCTCAAGCCGGAGTAAAAGAGGGTCAAATGGGACCATCACCTCATCGTTTGTCAATGGATCTTCTACAGCTCCTGCACTGAAAATACTTCTTTGCAGCAGAGGCTGTGTTACACCTTACCAATGTAACAAAGATGCTAGAAGAGGTTCTCTACTGACTTCTACTCACTATGTAAATAGAATGTCTGGGCTTTTGTATGTATAAGTGGAAATTGATCTTATTTTGCTGTTTTATTACATGAGTTTAGAAACAGTGAACACCAGGAAATTCCAGAAAGTTACTGTGGAAAAATAAAACTAAAAAAATCACTGACTGGATTCCCTCTTCCTCATTCATAATGATCTAAGACATTTGTGCAGTCACCTGATGCTTATCTAGCACTCTCCAAAGTGTGTGCAATCCCAGCTAATTTGAGGGTCTTCCTGCCACTACAAATACACCACTTTTATAAAGCTTAGAAATAGCAGAGTGTCTTCTGAGTCAGCTCACAGCACTGAGAACACAAATCCTGTGTCTCATCTCAGGAAAATTTAACTGGAAATATGTTATGTGAAACAACACTAAGCAAGCTTTTCTGTCTCGAGCTTCCACATCAATCTGTCTGCTGTTGGATGTTACCTTCTCAATGGCTCATCCTGAACATGCCTTTGTAAGCACCCTGGAACTGCCAGGAGAGGTTCAAAAGTGCAGGTAAGTTTTGAAGAGAGGATGCGTTGATATCTTTTTTCCATCATGGCATATGACCGTACCAAGTAAACAGTTTCTGAAATGCGGGGTGAGATAATTACACAGTAATTAACACAGTCTTTATGTATAAATCTCAGTTTGTGCTAAAGGCAAATACACAGCTTCTAGATTCTCTTATATAAAGATTGCTGCAAAGAGTGGGCAAAAGTGGTAGACTTCAGAAGGGTTGCAGGGTCTCATGAAATCATTTTATCTATCTATCTATCTATCTATCTATCTATCTATCTATCTATCTATCTATCTATCTAATCTATCTATCTATTACTGCTGGTTAAGCCCAGCTCAGGCCAGGATCACCAGTTACAGGTGATTTCCGAAATGAACTGTACAAGGCACATGGAAGAGGAGGGGTGTCAGAAGTGACACATTTACAAGACAGATAACTGGAAGAAGGAGAAAATGAAGAAATAAAAATGAAATCATAGGCCACACATCTACCACTGTTGCTTAGAAGATGAATATGGACAAAACATGCCATTGATTTTCAGTAGTTTTACTGGTAAGAAAACATCGGAATGTGAAAAGTTGAAATTAATTTTGCAAAAACAGCATTTTGAAATCTTAGGCCATCTGCTTTAACCCCCTAGAATTTGAGAACTTTGCAGTATTTCTATTTATTCATTTTTCTTTAAAAAAGGGCTTCTTGCCTTCGTGTCTGCTCATACATATGGCTTAGAAATTTAATTCAGCTTCTTCCACAGAAATAATTTTGGTAATCTGACTCCCGGCTACACTGCAACTTTGGTTTGCATGGTTCAAAGGATGCCAGTGATTACCATGGCCGATCAGATATAATCAGAAAACAAAAGTCATTAATCAATATATTGCAGGTCCTTAGAACACTGTAAACACATTTGTAATACCACCACAACAGCAATCTGACTTCCAGACTAATTAACCAGTTCCCAGTTTCTAGGTCTCTCAGAAGAGACTGAAGGAAATCTAGGATAAAGGAAATTGATGTCTGTCTGATCACAGATAATAATTCCACATATCTAGAGGATGTATCCAAGGAAGTACATGCCATGACTATTTTATCCCGTTGAAAAAAGGTGATAAATACAAAATCTGTCACTTCAAGAATTGTCATGATTTGTCTTCTCCCCTCTCTTTGTCTAACTCCAAAGGGCTAAAATATCAGAGAGCATCACAATTGAATCATATTTTTATTGCACTTTAGAATCAACAGGCTGTCAAAATTCAGTCTCTAAAGAGGAGGATGCTGTATCAGAACTTCACTCTCTGTGGAATTTCTTAGCAATTTATAAACCTTCAAATAACTTCAGAGGATTTTCAAAGGCTATACCTACAGAGCAACAGTCATATACTGGAGCAGTAACTACTGATATTTGGAAAGTTTCAGACACTAATAATGCCTACTGTCTCTGATACACAGTGTGTGTATCACTGTGTGTGTGGTCACTATTTGTTTAAATGTAAACCTGAAATTGGGTCTGCAGATGTCAGTGGGAACATCTGCATGCATAAAGCTAGTCTGCTACTAAATTAGTTGTTGAATCAGCATCTAGTGCTGAAATTCCACTAAGATTCATTCATATATGGCTTATTGCACACTTTCAGGCTAGATAAAATATGACGTCCATGCAGTCCTTTAAAAAAAAAAAAAAGTAATCAGAAATACTCCTGGATCAAGCATCATCTGATAGGTATAGTAACTGACACTTCAAGAAACACCAGCCTGAAAGGTAGCTGAGATTTCAGCAAAGATGGTGCGTGGGAAACATCTGTTCCCAGAGCATCTATCAACATCTTGCCAAAATCTGCCCAGCTCACACCTGCATGAAAACCTGAATAATAAACATATTATGATCCAACGTGTATGCTCAGAAAAGAATACACAGAGCTCTACCATGCAAACATCACATTTAACATCTGTTTCCCTTTGTCATCTTGGAAAAGTAAATGCACAAAAGTCTCTTCCCATCCCAGGCAATATTCTGCAGGTTTCTAACCAGGAAAGCAGGGTACACTGGCTGCCTTCAGCTTTCTTCAGGCAATGACACTGATTTTCCTGCTTGAAACATCAACCTGCCTGAATGATGAAGTTATAATGAAAGAAAACGTTGCAGCTGAGGAGTTGCTAAAACTATGTTTTCTTCCAATTTACGTACATGTGACAGTTTAGCAGTGAATATTAAAAAGGTCAAATCACTGATTCTAAGGGGGAATTAGGAATAGGTACAGGCAGACTGCACATATAATTTTTAATTTGTCTGGCTGCTTAATAATGATTCATGCAACACTGAACGTGGAAACACTTTTTCCAGACATTCTTTTATCTCCATTTCATCATTTGAGCTCCACTGAGGTTTCATTTCTACTGCTGACCCTTTCCTCAACCCTTCACTTTTACTCTCAACATGATGAGTTTCCTATGATTTTTGAAGTGCTTTTTTCCAAGTTTCCCAAAAGTGAGGTCCTGTACCTGGCCTGGGGTAATTCCAGGCACAGTTACAGGCTGGGCGGCAAATGGCTTGAGAGTAGACCTTAGGAGAAGGATGTGGGGGTCTCAGTTATGAAAGATTCAACATGAGCTCGCAAGGAGCACCTGCAGACAAAAAGGACATCAGTATCCTGTGCTGCGTCAAGAAAGGAGTGACCAGCAGGTCAAGGGACTCTCTGTTCTGCTCTTCTGAGATCCCACCTGGAGTACTATCCTCAGTTCTGGGCACCACAAAAACAGAAGGACATGAAGCTGACAGAACAGGTCCAGAGGAGGACTACAAAGATGATCAGAGGGCTGGAGCACCTCCCCTATGAGGACAGGCTGAGAGAGCTGGGGTTCTTCAGCCAGGAAAAAAGAAAGTTCTGAGGAGACCCCATAGTCGCCTTCCAGTACCTGAAGAGGGCCTACAGGAAAGCTGGGGAGGCACTTTTTATAAAAGCAATTAGCGACGGAACAAGAGGAAATGGCCTTAAACTGGAAGAGGGTAGATTTAGACTGGATATTAAGAAGAAGTTCTTTATTGTGAGTGTGCTGAGACACTGGAACAGATTGCCCAGAGAGACTGCGATCACCCCTCCCTGGAATCATCTGGAATCATTCAAGGCCAGGTTGGATGAAACTGCAAGCAACCTGGTCTAGAGGAAATTGTCCCTGCATATACTGGAGTGGGAGGGGGGGGGGGGGGGGGGGGGGATAGGGGTAGGGGGAAGAGTGGATGGAACTAGACGATCTTAAATGCTCCTTCCAACCCAAACCATTCCACGATTCTGATAACGGTTTCTCGTTCTTTCATCTACTAATTGGATTATCCATTTGCTCTATGGAGTTCAGCTCCATTTGAGTTCTACGTGTATAGCAACACCTTTTCTTCAAAACCCCAGTCTACTGCAGAGTGGGATGCTCACTGCCATCAAGGGAGTATGTGTAAGATTTACTATGTTTGGACTATTATGTGCCAAATCTGTATATTACCTGTTTTATTCCATGTTATGGAATAATGTCTGAGTACTGCATGGCCAAGGAGCTTAGCAGGTTTCCAGTGTTGCACCATACCTTTCTCCTGTAACTAGAGGACAGAAACTTTGCATATTTACTATTCCTTAGTTTATCTGCCACCAATGGGGGACAGGAAAAACTGAAAGCAATGGTGCTTACTGCTGTGAGAAGTTTCATTAGGATGCAAAATTTATAGATGGGCTACTCAGTGTTCTGTCAGTGTTGACAACTTTCATATACTCTTCACAGTGATAAAATCCAAACCCAACTGGATTATTTATGTCTCTGAATCTCATTACTACTCCTTGTAAGTCAGTTGGTTGCCTTCTTAGTAGCATTCATTGACAAGCAAATCTGCCTTACAAAGCTGAATAGAACTCAGGTTTCTTTCTACCGCTCAGACACAAACAAAGCCAGACTTTGCAGTATTAATTTTAAAGTATTTTAAAGTTCAGAGAAAGATTTTATTTTTGTTTGGAACAATGTAAGTAATGTCTTTCTCCTGACCCACTTGGAATGAAAAGCAAAAGAAGGGTAAGCCTTACTATTTCTTTATGAAAAGGAATCCTTTCTTTGTCTGATTCATATGATCACAACACTGTCTGCTGAAAAAGGCAGAAATTGTTTCTGTAGACATTTCATGTGAATCTGCCTTCTGCTAATATGAGTGGGAGACTGGTGAGTTGTTGCCAGCACCTACCAATTTACTGACAAGTGCCTTTTAGTTTGCATTCCAAGCAAGTGTGAAATCACAAAATGAAGTTGTTGCTAGGATGGAAACAGGGGTATGAAAACACTTCTGTTTTTAGAAGACTGTTAATTCCAATATTAAAAAAAATATGACTGCTTTTCAGTAATGACATTATATTCAAAATGGTGTGAGTTTTTTTTTTTGGTGTGTTTATTTTTCCCTTCTATTAGTTTTTAATCATCTTTATATACATACAACATTTTAATTTTAAACAGTATGGATTTTCTCAATTTTTCATTACTGTGCCATCTGCAGAACTCAGGCATTCATGAAGGCAAGGGTTTTCTCAGCCTTTTACCACATTCACCTTCCTATATTTTATGCAAGAGTATGTCAAACATTTAGAACACAAACAACTGATTCCGATATTAAATTAAGCTTAACTTGCAACTGATTTACAGATGTACAATTCCTTTTTTTTTAATTTTCGTTCTTTTGTATTTTAAATTTTTTCTGTGAATAAAGTAATCTGACAGAATAAAAACTGAAAGTAGTTCATGGAAGACAAATTTCTATTTCTGAATAGCTTGAAAACCAAACCATTTCCATAGAGGCAAACTCACTAAATCAATGCTGAAAAATACATTTGAATCAAATGCATCTGCAAAAATAATGTCAAACTTTTGTATGTTAGGACTATATTATCTGATATTAGCCTCAATCTGATCACTGGTAAAGATTCCTAGAGGTTTTAAACAAGTCTAAATGACTTATCAAAAGCCCACTTTATTTTTAGTCTCCATGTATCAGGGTACTTAAAAAATTCAATTCAATTCAGAACAAAGAAAAGAAACAGTGAGATGAGAAGCTGAATTTTTACCCTATTTTATTGAAGTTTAGGTTTTATAATCTTTTCTAAAGGGTGCCACTCTTCATAAGAGTTTATTACATGGATGCTGTCTTTCTACATATTATATGTTAAGTTGGGAAACTTCACACTTGAGAAAGATTACTTACAGGCATGACTTTTGTTATGGTATAGCTTCATTAATGACATAAATATTTAAAAATAATAATAATCATTTCATTTAATAGATTCCTGGTCCTGCAAATTCTTGAAGTGCTATTTAAGGCTCTCCAGTGATATCTCAGCCAGTAGCATATTTTAAACTATATACTAACTAAGATTAAGTAGGAAGACATTAATAATGAAATAATGAATAAAAGGCAAATTACAAGATACAGATTAAGTGTCTCAGTGAACTTCAGCCTCAAATGGGGAAACCGGTACTCTCCAGAGCTATGGGAGATATTCAGAATGAAACAGAGCATTGCAAGATGGGGAAGAAGGAGCAGCCTGAAAGTTGGAAGCAAATGGGGAAGCAGGTAAGTCTCTGTGGTAAAACAGGACTGCTTCCATTTTTGTTTCAGCTGATGCTCTGAAGTGTCTTTCCATGATAAAAACTTCTGCCATGCCCATTTACTTTTTTTTTTTTTTTTTTTTTGGCTAATTTCACATTACATCTTTAGAAATTTCTAAAATAACTGCAATTTTTCTTCTGTTGGGATGTAGAAATGCATAACTCTTTTCAACTGATCAAATGATCTTTACTTTCCCAAGAAATACTTTCATAGATTTTTCTGAACTTCTGAAATATTACTTCTAAAAAAAAAAAAGAGAGGCAAGAAGTGCTTTAAGAAATGTTCAGTACTAAAATCTAGAGGGTTTTTTTTTTTCATATAGACAGAGTTTTCAAGGTAATATTTTCAGTGCCCTCTCTTCTTACATGTTCAATACATTAAATATCACAGGATCTGAGGTAAACCAAACATAAACACAAGTCAGCTTTTCAGTGATGTTACATCTGCTTGCAAGAGCATCCCTGTACCTATCAAGGTGTTCACTGGTACTGAGATGATTTTAAAAATCTCAAGTAACTATTAAACTCAAAGCTTCTATTTAATAGCAAAAATAAATAAATAAATAAATAAATAAATAAAATAAAAAATACTCAATTATCTCAGACTTAACTAACAAAAAAAACTTCCATAATATTGCTCTAAAAAAGTATTTCTTTTATTGCTCTTTGAAAAAAAAAGTGCATCAATTACCATTTATCATAATTTTTAACATAATTAGCTTTTGCCTTTGTAGCAAATACTATGAAAGACTATATCCATACTCAGAGGAATACCTCATAAGAGTACAGAGTAATATGATTCTATCTGTGAGCCGTTCCCCATCTAAATTATTGGTTAGAATACGGATGTTACTTGCTTGTAATTGTCTTCAGCCTGCAATATTTCTAAGTTTTCACTGCTCAATAGCTGTTAACAAATTGACTGATTTAGCTTATACGCCATATGCCATCGAATATAGGTCATTTATGCTGTAGACAATAATTATACACCTTGAGAAGAATGCATCTTTCAAGGACATAATGCACAAACACAGGAACATATATCTTCATTACATTTCCTCAGCATAGATGCAGAGATACTACATTAATTCATACCCAAGAAATATATTCAATTTCAGATCCTTCCCAAAAAGATCAGAGCAGAAGACTTGAACTTTTAGAGGTACCAAACTAATATTTTTCACAGAAAATAAGACTGGCCTACCACACCACACAGGTTCTACAAGCTGTTATGTTACTAATGAGAAGAGAATGCTGGGAGTAACTCTTATTTTTAGATTAACCAGACACATTCTTAATGCAATGATTCCTCCTCAGTGATGAAGAAAAACACAGTTTTCTAGAATTATTCTTTTTGTTTTCAGGCATTCTGTGGTTCAAGGTATACAGATACAGCAGATCTGCTGAAATAGTAGCACTGGCACTCTGAAATCTGTAATTCTGATGCCAGAGGAAAGCTCTGAAGTTCAAGAGAGCCAGAAGCCTGCATTTAAAATCAAACCAAACTCCACAGCATCAGGCAGCCAGGGTGTGAATCACAGATTTAGAGAGAAAAGTACCAGAAATCTTGCAGTTTTTTCTTATGCAAGAATGCCTTAATGATTCTTCTACCCACTTACCATATATCTTATTCACATTTACAAGATTTTGAAATAATTTATTTCAGAAATTTTGGCCTGCTTTCAAGGTACAGAATTTCCTGGAACCAGACTAATACTTCTACAAACATTATAGTATTTGAAAGAAAAAACCAGAGATTAAAGTAAAGGTCACTGAAATAAAAATCTTTCATCTAGGCTAAAAGTCAATGTTATGAATTAAAAATGACTTGAGGTAACAGGTTCTCTTGAGAAAGAAAAAAGTAAAATATCTTAACTTCTAAATTTCTGTTGTTTCAGGCATTCTTTATGTTGTTTAAGGTGGTTCACAAATTAAGACCATACTTTAAGGTTTTATTTAATTCTAGCAAATAATGTTTACTATAGCAGTAGGTTGGAAATGAGAATTAAAACAACTGTATCCTATAATATAATCTTGCTTGCTACAAGCATAAGGACATAGGAAGTTCTGCACAAATGTGCATGAGAACTTCTTCACAGTATGGCTGACAAGCATTGGAACAGGCTGCTCAGAGAGGTTGTGGAGTCTCCTTCATATTCAAGATATTCAAGACCAGCCTGGATGCCCACCTGTGCAATCTACTCTAGGGAGCCTACTTTGGCAGGGGATTTGGACTAGATAATCTCTAGAGGTCCCTTCCAACCCCATCAATTCTGGATTCTTTGATTCAAATCAGGGGCCACAAAGTACTCACATCAAGACAGAAGACTAAAGCTGAAATGTGCAACTACAGCAATGGACTTTTTTATTCATTAAAGCTTCATGTGTTGTACTGTTGATAAATAAAGCATACCTGACCGCCTGACTTGAATCCACTTTGCAACAGAGTTATCAGGTATCTTTTTCAAATATTTTCTTGGAGAACATACCCAGAGTTCTTATTTTACTGGAAACTTAGAGCACTGGGTTTTCCATTCTTAGCCATATGAAAGAATGCAAGAGTGAAGAGGAGGACTAACTGATATATCAAATAAAGACAAGGCTTTCTTTCTCAGTTTCTGTGCATCCAGCAGAGAAAAACAAAGCCACATGGAAAAGATAGTGAAAATTTTATCATATACTAATAGAGTGTATATGTATTGCATTAATACTACACTAGTATTGAACCTCATGCATGTGGTTAATTATTCATGAATTTTTAAAGTTGTAGTTGCTTCTGACTAATATAAACATGCAAACAAACCTTTACTACAAAGTAAATTATTGTAACTGAAAGTCTGCTGTGCTGGAGTAGGTTGCTTTCACTCAGTTTTGAACTGACCTATAACAAGTTCAGAACATTTGAAAACTGTATCCAAGATTTAATAGATTACATTTTTGATTAATTAAAAAACAACTAACCCACTACTGAAGATACAGGAAGTCCCTGTTTCTGTCTGATCTCCAGGAAATGCACATCTTCTGCAGTCTCTGGGAACATAGAGAACATGCTCACAGATGTATTCTCTGGAGCTACAGAACTTGATGAAGCCAACACTGAAATCAGCACCAGTCTTTTCAGGGACTTTAAATTTAGCCAAAGAGACCCTGAAGAACAGTTTGAACAGTCTCAACCTGTGAATATTCAGAGTACATTTGAAATGTTTTTAAGTTCACCATTTCAGCCTCAGCTTCCCACTTTTTTAGATTCCCTTAGATGAAAGAATGGAGTAAAACCCTTCACTTTCACCTAAGCCTGATCTCCTGCTCAAAGATTCTCATGGCTAGGTGCTGGCCATGAGCAAGAGCAGAAGGAGATACAGCAGGGGCAGCAAAGCTCAGCTGTGACTTCCCAGTGTTCCACCACCTCACCACTCAGGATACATGGGGTACTGTGGTAGTTTCTGTTTGGTAGGTAGCTCAGCTCCATCCTGAAGCTATTTCACTAGCCCTCCCCAATAGAAAAGGGGGAGAAAATAACATGAAAAAGTCAGTACAAGAATACAATGAGAGGATCACTCATCGGTTACCATCACAAAGGAGATCAATGTAATTTACTACCTATTGTTTATGAGACTGAAATCAGCTGCCTTCCCACTCATGTATTGCCATGATCTGGGGATATCTGGAACACCAAAAATGGAAGAGGGCATTCAGGAATGTTCCTCAGACTGGCTGATAATAGTCAGAAGGCAATGAACAGGGAAAGTAGGGATGAAAGCAACTTAACTGAAGCAAAGTCACAACAGAGCTGGACTGTGACCATCTGCCTATTTATGAAAAGATCTTTTCACCTCTTTGTTAGTTTCAGTTTTACTTGTCTTGTTTTGTGCTTGCTCCCTCTTTAAGGTCATTTCATTCAAATCCAGCCATCAGCAAGCGTGAAAAGCACTGATGTCTTCAGTTATTATTCCTTTAGATTTATCAGGGTCCATTTTTGCCATACAGATTTCATTTTTGCTCTTTCTACTCTCACTGTAAGTGTCGCCATACAACTGTTTCATTTGTTTGAAATTATCGGCATTTGAAACTTCATCTCGTGAAGGTAACATCAGATAAATACAATTAAATTAAATTAAAAATTTGCTTCATTGTTCCTAAGGCCATTCATCCATTTCCTACAATAATTAAGTTGAACAATTTAAACTAAAATTATGCAAGAAAGAGAAAGGCTGAAATGAAAAGTGGCACACCAGGATAACTGATCTATTTGTTATATTTGCATATAGCCCCAAATCACAAATTCCAATATAAATTACAACTACGGAAAGCCTACACTTTCACAAAATCCAGCCTCAATAGGCAAGTCTTTGTTGATGCACAACGTGCAGAATTGCCTGGCACTAACACAGGATAATCTTAAGTCTTCATTCATGTATCTCTGGGATGAAGAATTGAAATATTTTCACTATTACTTCATGAAGAAAAACAGCTCTTATCTGCAAAGCATTGGATTCATACTCTACAGGAAGACGTTAGTCCTGTCGGTGCATTATACACATTGTGTGTCACCTTTAGGCCCCACACCCAGGAAATTAAAAAAAAAAATAAATCTTACCAAGTTTAGAAATACTACTACAAACCAACCAGCATAAAAAAAGAAAAGTTGCGTGCTATTATGCAGACTTCCATAGAGCAGAAAGGTAGACAGTATTGACACAGTAGCACAGCATACTGAAATAAATATTTTTATAAAGTTGTTTGACTACAAGAGTCTAGTTATAACTTAATTTGTATGCCATTCATTTATTACTTTCATCTGGAGTACTACATTCAGGCCTGGGACCCCCCACACAAGGAGTATGTGGAGCTGCTGGAGTGAGTTCAGAGGAAGGCCACAAAGATGGTCAGAAGGCTGGGATGGATTCTTTATCAGGGAGTACAAATGGTTTTAAACTAAAAGAAGAGAAACATTAGAAGATATAAGATATAGGGTGATACTAGATATTAAGAATAATTTCTTTACTCAGAGTGTGGTGAGTCAGTAGCAGAGGCTGCCCAGAGAAGGTAAGAATGCATGGCTCCTGGAGGTGTTCAAGGACAGAGTGAATGGAGCTTTGGGCAGTCTAATCTAGTGGAAGGTTTCCCTGTCCATGACAGGCAGACTGCAATTAAATTATAATTAAGGTCTCTTTTGACCCAAGTCATTGTATTAATTAGATTCATAGATTCATAGATACATTAGGTTGGAAAGGACCTACAAGATCATCTAGTCTAACCATCTTCCTACCACCATCCCTACCCACCAAGCTACTAAATCAAATCCCTTAGCACCTCATCTAAACGCTTCTTGAACAGCGCTAGGGACGGTGCCTCAACCACCTCCCTAGGCAGGCCATTCCAGTGCCTGACCACTCTTTAAGAGAAAAAATGTTTCCTCAAATCTAATCTAAATCTTCCCCGGCGCAACTTGTGGCCATTTCCTCTCGTCCTGTCATTAGTTACCTGGGAGAAGAGACCAACCCGCTCCTCACCACAGCCTCCCTTCAGGAAGTGGTAGAGTGCAATGAGGTCTCCTCTGAGCCTCCTTTTCTCCAGGCTAAACAATCCCAGCTCCCTCAGCTGCTCCTCATAAGACTTGTGCTCCAGACCCCTCACCAGTTTTGTTGCCCTTCTCTGAACACGCTCCAGGGCCTCGATGTCTCTCTTGTAGTGAGGGGCCCAAAACTGAACACAGTACTCGAGGTGCGGCCGCACCAGAGCTGAGTACAGGGGGATGATCACCTCCCTGCTCCTGCTGGCCACACTATTCCTAATACAGGCCAGGATGCCATTGGCCTTCTTGGCCACCTGGGCACACTGCCAGCTCATGTTGAGCAGAGCATCAACCAACATCCCCAGGTCCTTTTCCTCCATACAGTCTTCAAGCCATTCTGCCCCAAGCCTATAGCATTGCATGGGGTTATTGTGGCCAAAGTGCAGGACCCGGCACTCGGCCTTATTGAACCTCATCCCATCCCATTATAACTGGCACACTTATTTGTATTTATGAGCAGATAATGGCAACAGAAAAAAAGCAAATAATACATCCCATGCTTCAAATTATCCTTTTTTTCTGGTAGCATATTCTTCCATAAAAATGAATATTGTTTAATGCAGTATTTTATATAAAAATAGAAAATATCTGTTATGAGATCTGAGACTTTTACCACCATGCTTGTGTTAAAGTAATCTTTGAAAATGAATTCCTGTATTGAAATAGTAATAATTTGACTTGATAAGAAGGGTGAAGTTCATATTGTTCACTGATAAAACGATACTCTGGGGTATTTATATCTGGTGACAAATTCACTGAGATTTGGAAATACAGACAATCTTTCTTACATCCATTATTCTTAATCACAGCATCATAATGGCTTGGGATTGGGGTTCTTGCTGTTTTTCAGAACTGAATGCTACAGGATTAGTGACCTCTAACATTTGGTGGAGATACACAACAAATGTCCTTCTTTATCCTAAGGTCAAAACAAAACCCACATTAACTATGTTCTCTGACTTCTTTTTCTAAGTAGAATAGCTTTCATCATTGAGGTAGAAAAATGGACCGTGAGGAAAAACTACAAGCAGGGCCAGCTGAAAGAGTAGCTAGGGGGCAGTTACATTACCAGATTGAGGACTGTGATGCAATATATATTAGCTCTTCCCCGAACATATCAAGAAAGAGCACAAACAGGGACCAAGTAAATGCACCTGATTGAAACCTGGAAACAAAGACAAAGAGCCCTCTAAAGTCAGGTGTACTTTCAAAACAGACTTCAGCAGATTTTCAATGAGACCTTGTTTAATCAGCTTTAGTGCTAGCTCTCCTCAAAATAAATTCCAGCCACCCACATTCTCAGCACTGGTGCTGACTGTTGAGAGTACAAGTCGAACACATCACTGGAGAAGAATTTGTATTTCCAGAATATTCTCTGAAAACTCAGAGAGTCATATACTTCAAGCTAATGCTAATTCTGATGACTATCATGGTTCCTTATGCAGAATTATATGAAAGAAAGAAATTTTAATTTTTAGTACAAAAAAAAATTAAGTAAAAAACTACTTATAATAAACAATTTAGAATTACCTGCATCATCTCATACTTGCCACATGCTATGACTGTACATTAATCCCAGGTTCTCTGGCACAAAGAGGAGGGAACTTGTCAATTTAGAAACCTATGTATTGCAACTTATCCTGTTATTGTTCAAGAGTAACACCTATAATCTTTTCAGCTCAGGATTGATTTTATGACTCAATGTATATAAAGTAATTCAATTCATATGAACTAATGCTGTTGAAGCTTTATAACATAAAAAAAAAGAGTGCTTTCATAACCTCAGTCTATCCTTATTCTCCTTCATTTACAACAGATATATCATGCATACATAACAGAAAAATGCCACGAAGAGATACATTTTAAGTTTATTAATGGAACTTTTCTCTCACAGGGATTCTGGTATTTCAGTCAAATTCTAATTATTTTAAATTCTGCAACAGAACACTGCAGATAACACAGACTAGATTTATCCTAACTGGGTATATCATATTTAAGGTGAACATCTTTCCATGCACATTCACTGTCAAGAACACCTGCACTTCTGTAACATATACTCTTCTCTGTTTACAACTGAGAGAAATGACTTCATCAGTAAATGTGGCACCCATTCAAAAAAAAACTTACCCATAAGAAAGGCACAGGTAGGATGCTGTTAGAAGGCTTTGATTCCTCATATAGCATTTTATGCCCCACTACCCAGCTGTCTCTATCAATTACCAGAAGGTGGACTGCAATCTATTATAATAAAGAATGAATGAAGTGAGTATCGCCTTGTTGTGGCAAGAGGATTCATCTACAACACGCTTTCCACAGAGGAGATGAAGAGAATGAATAAATGAAAAGAGAGCTGAAATTCCTCAGGTTTATTAACAACATTAATAGCAGCACAGTAAATACAAGCACTTAAGTTTTGAGGCAAGATTTTTTCACTTAAAGGTTTAATTTCAGATGCCAGAATCCTTCTAAGTGGCCTTATTTAAAAAGTTAATTGCTATTTGTTGATCCTTCACAATGTTTAAAAAAACCTAGAACTAGACTTGTAATTAATAACAGATTTCATACTCCTAGGTCTGCAATTTCAATTACCACAAGGAGAGGATTAAATATTTCCATTTTTTGCAGTCAGAATTTGAGAATTTTTTCGTGAAGCACTTCTAAAGTCTTCTAATCTAAGCTGATGTTACAAGCAGTGCTAAACAGAAACTGATGGCCAAAATAGTTTTTGGGATGAAAAACATTTTTTACTAAAAATTGCATTTCCTAGGACACCATTTTAAACCAGTCAAACAACTTGCCACATTTTCTAAACAAATTCCTGGAAGCTAAACAAAATCTATAGGGAGTTAACAGCTTCATGAAATCAAGTTTATTTCCCCATAAGTTCCTAAATATCAGTACAAAGTTGATTACAAAGATGTAAGACACTTTCTCACATTTGTTGCAAACCAAGAAGTTTCTCAAAACTTCAGCGTAAACTGCTTTGTCAAAAGAGTCACTGGTTACTTATTTCCAGATTTTCTCTGTCTTCAAGGGGTAAAATTACAGAAAGGTCGAGTTATCTGTGCATCACACGCTCCAGATGTCAATCACTTATTAGCATTCTGACTCAGGCAGCAGCATTTGGTTCCAGGGGAATTACAATTCAGTATAGAAGCAAATGAAAAAATACAGTAAATAAAAATAGTGAGGTCACATAGAATTTACAAAAATTTTAAGGGTGCTTAAGTCACAACAGAAAAGAAATAAGTCTGAGAGAAAAAAGGCACAAAAAACCCTATGAAGCTACTGAATTTTTTGTAGCTTTAGTATCCCAAGGCATGAATTGGATTTAATTTTGAAACTGAAACAAATACTTATTTTTCCAATCCTTCACTATTTTACTGCTTTATATATACTTTATATTTATACATATATTTATATACTTTATATACTTTACGTAAATACATTCTTTTAAATAGAACTAAAACACATTTCAGTAGACTGCAGAGCTGACATACAAAGCTCCTCATGTATCTCCTCACATGAGAATATTTTCACTGACATTTTGGATCCAACTGGCATTGCCTTGCTATGAAATAACAAGCTAGACCATCATGAAAGATAAAGCAGAAAACTACCAAAAATATTTCAAGCATTTAATTTGAAGTAGCTAATATATATGCTAAAAGGAAAAATCCTCCCTGGGTTTTCTCTTTCTTTCCCCTCTACAGTGATTTAATGAATTCTAATAAAATTATATGCTGGTGAAAAACTCTCAAAGGATTTCACCCATTTACTTCAGATACATTTCCAACTTTGGTTTTTAAATTCATAATAATGCATAATTAGAAGCAAACCGCCTTTGTTTTGCATGATGCATTTCACACAATCAATGGGCAGAGAAGAAAATGGGCTCTGATCAGCTTCCTAAAAGATACATCGTCATCCTAGATAGCAGCTGGTCCTCCACAAAAGCAAATATTCATGCATGCACGAATGTGGGTTATGTGTGTATGTGTTTTACACATCTGTAGATTTATAATGGAGTAGTATATTATTTCCAATGAATATTCTGATTTTATTAATTCTGTTTGTTTCCTCTCTATGAAGTTTATTGATGGAAAATTAGGCTGTATCTTACTAGGCTGCAGATAAATTTTTAATCTGACAACAGCTGCATAGCCTTAAAAGGATAAATTTACATACTGAAATGAACTAGAAGAGATAGAAGGGATATATTTCACATTACTGGAAATGTCTGTTGTACATCTTACTATCTGTATTTATTGCCTCTTGTGACACATTAGCAGTAATTATTACACATTATCTGCCTAGTCCTGCATTAACTAAATGAATTTCTTCTCTTTAAGGTACTAAGTATTTGTAATTCTGATTATGATACGGTCCATTAGAAAAGAGTGGCTGGCAGGAAAGTGAACTAAATTTGAAAGCAAAGTTATGTGAAGAGAAGAAAAATGAAGCTTTACTTGGAATTACGCTAGAAGAAGGAGTGTCATTAAGGCTCTGTGTCTTCAGCCAAGGCCCATGGAGGAAGAGAATGAAGATTAGTGGACAGTAAGAAGTAAAAACAGAAAAAAGGGAAGTATTTACTACTCGCAGTTTTAATACAGATACTGGGAATAGTAAAAAATGGCTCAAGTAACTTGCTGAATGCCTATCTACTGCCTATCGAGAGTGCAAAATAGACAGCAGGATCAAGGACTTTGGGATTTGAGCAGCTGGTGAAAACAGTCATCTGCCTATGTCTTCTCAGGCTTTCTGTGTAGCAGAAAGAGCTTAGTTAACTAAGCAAAAGTCTCCTGTAATGTTAAGTCCTAATCCCAAACAGGTTAGGGGTACCTGAAAATGTATTCTCTCCTTCCTTCTGGATTGTTCTAAGCACACAGATATCTGAGCTCTCCCCGCTGCTGAGATGGTTCTCTCTCCTTGGTCACTTGTTTCCATTTATGCAGTAGTGATGTAACTTCAATGCCTTTCACTCTGCTTATTCATATGGATGGCAGCCTCAAGTTTCTTGTTCCTCCTTAGTCTTTACAGCAGTTTGCTGTAGGAACAATATGATTTAAGTAAAGCACTTGACTTTTTTTTGGAAGGGAGGGTAAGAATCAAGACAAAATATATTTGATATAAGTAGCATTTCCACAGCCATTAGAAAACTGTTTAGCACAATAGAAAAATTACACATTACCTTTTGCAAACGATAGAAAATCAAAAGCAAACATTATGGAATTTCCTTTCTAAATTGGTACCAAATTTAGTCCTTTAAGACTGCTTGATCCAAGCCACCTTTCTCTGCCAAATTTCTCCATTTCTTTTTTTGATTACATTTAGCTTAGGCAAATATCTTATGGTGCTGCTTTTTCATGTAAAATCAATGGAAAACATCAAGCAGGGAAAGTAATATTTTTGGACCCAAACTGATAGATGGGCAAATATATTTATCAGTTGAAAAACACTTTGTGTCTTTTCAACAAAGAACAAATTGGCTCTAGTACTAAGCTATTTATCAGTAAACTAGAAAGTTACTTTAATTAAAATGTTTTAATGTATATAACTACTGAATAATAATCTCAATATAAAGTTAAATTAAGCATCTTAAATCATAAGATCTAAACATAAAACTTTACTGTTGTCAGCAATTGCCTCCAGTACCATCTCTCTACCCAGATAACTAATTTATACAATAGTGTTGGGAATAAAACTTTTTCCTGTCAAGTAGAATCAGATTGATCAACACTGTGTACAGTTTTCAAATTACAGATTCATTTTCATTTATGGTTTTATTACTTTTAATTTTATTTTCTTGTAGAAATGTTTGCTGTAGTCATAGACTTTGATTAATAACATAACTCAGTTAAGAATTCCCTTTGAAAAGAATTAACTAACTAGGCAGGGCACAACAGATACATTTAGAAAGTAATATTTTACCTGGCAAATTACAAAGAGGACCATAATTACTTATTGCGAGCAGTGTTCTTTTTGGATTTCCTCTAGTTAGGGAGAAATTTGTTGGGAAAGCTGTTGTACTATAAATTTTTGAATTAATAAGTGTGTTCTGATAGACCAGTAAATCACCCTTAACTTTGCTCATGCAGCATATGGCTGAAGTCTAAAAATTTTTTTCAATATAAAGGTTTCTGAGGTCTTTGTTTTTCTAGATATACTCAAATGGTTTGTACTAGCATGAGTGATGAACTGTCTCAGAACTACATAAAATCTATACATGGTGGCCTTTAGGGGTTAGTATTAGTATTTCAAAAATCATTCAAGCATGTAACAATTACACCTGTATGTTTAACATAAGCAACTGTAAAATAAAGCATAATAACAAATTGGAAGTTACAGAAGTTGTACTTTTACATAGTGGACATTAAATCCAGAAATTAGATTGCGGACCCTAACCTACAGCTTAGTGAGTTGAGATTTTCTTCTCTTCCATGTATTGAACAGCTGAATGGCTAGGTGAATCTTATCACAAGCTGTTCTTTGTTCTGGTTTCAGCTGGAACACTGTCTGGTATGATGCTGTGTTTTGACTTTGGAAGAAAAACAATGTTGATAACACAGCAATGGTTTCATTGCAGCAGTGCTGCACTGAGTCAAGGATGTTTAAACTTCTCAGCTTCTTGTACTGTCCTGCCAGCAAAAGGACTAGTGGGAGTAAAAGGAGCTGCAAGGACCAGGACAGATGACATAAACTGGACAAAGGATTGTCCCATACCATATGACACAATGTGATAACTATAAAACTGTGGGGAGTTGGCATGCAGGCTGCTGCTGCTTGGGAACTCTCTGGGCATCAGTCAGAAGGTAGTGAGCAACTGCATTGCTAGTTTTGTACATGTATACTATATTATTATAATTACTAGTATATTCCTTTTCTCTTCCCTTTCTTTCCTAGTAAATTTTAATCTCGGTTCCATTTATTTATTTATTTATTTATTACCAACTCTATTCCCTATCCCTTTGGGAAAGGGGAGTAAGCCAACAGCTGTGTGGTGCTGAGCTGCCTGCCAAGTTAAACTGCAACCCTACTTTATTACTAAGCATACTTCTGGCAGAAATGATGTTGGAATAGAGAGCAAAAAGTTTTTGCAATTTCATATAATAGAAAGCCTCCCACTTAGAAAACATGCATTAGAAAAATAAACTTTGGACACTTGGTTCCCTTTAGGGATATTCTGTTCTTCAGGCATCTCTGAATATAATCTGAATATATATCTGAATATAATCAAATGGTTAAAACTTCTCCAAACCAGGTTAAATCTGCATGCAATTCAAACAAACAGTGAAGCTTGTGAATATGGTTAGATGGTTTAAATCAAATCCTGCAAAGTGTGGAGGAATTCTTAACAGTAGAATAATAGTTTACTTGAATCACATCTGCTTCCATAGAGCTTTAATTAAGGCCTTTTGGAGGAAGAGATTGACACAAAAGGCTCTGAAAATTTATCAACCTCTGCTCCCTACATAAAAAAGGGTGGTGAAAGAGACAACGAACACTGCATGAATTGCAATTCTCAGTGGGCTTTTAGCATAAAGATTGTTACCTCTGTATTTCTGAGCTGTTTATGCTTGAGATTACCTCCTCTTAATAAATGCTCCACAGTCTGATGGAAATCTCAGGAGATCCAGCTCACTGTCCTATCATGTCATCACCACAAAGTAACCCTTTAGAAACAGCACCAGCTGAACAACAAGGCCAAGAATTAGAATCAGATACACTTAATAACAAAACTTCTGCATGACATTCCATAATTGAAGATATATATTTTTGGTGGGAAGGTAATAATATATTTATGACATTGGGGAAGGCAACGCTGATGTGTCCTCCTTGTTAATCTACTGCTTCAGTAGAAGTTAAGTGGTGAATATTGTGATTTTGAACCTACTTTTTATTCAGAGAATAGATGAATGCTGCTAAATGGCTGAAGTAAATTTAACACATCGTAAGACTGATACACAGCTCTATTTATGAGTCAGATACTGAAGGCATACTACATGCCATCTAACAAGATTATCCTCTCTTCCTTTTCACTAACTTTGTACCATTTTTATCAGTCTAGTCTTTATACTTATTTCAGCTTTACTCTGTTCTACTTCCTCCTACTGCTACACCATTGCCCTACTTTCTGAGCTCCTGAACTCTGTCTCCTGAAATCCCTATCTTTCATGACTTCTCCACCCACCCACACCTACTATTTACTGTTTTAAAAACACCTTTCTATCCACCTACCAGATTAACCAGTGAGAGAGCAATCTGTCCCCCAATGATCTTATAAAGCTTACTCTGCCAAAGAGATGACTCAGAAAGAGATAGAGAAAATTGATGCAAAGAAATGTAGCAGAAATAATGAAGAACTTAAGAAATTAAGGGATTCTTCAGTTCTACATTTAAAACATGAAAACATGACTGAAAAAGTCTTAGAGACATACATTAAAGGAGAAGATGGGAGAGCTACTCACCTATATTGCCTTAGCTTTTCTAATTATATTTAAACTGATAACTAATACTAGCACTATGTATGCATAATGTGCTAATAGAAGAGTTTTGTACCTGATATAATGAAAAAAAAACATTAAAACACAGTTTGTTGCCATGAAGAAGAATGCATTTTTATTTCAGACTGAGCTCAAACACCATTCAGTTTACTGATAGGGGAATAAAAATAATTCTTGAACATGAAGTTAAGTATCAGATTCTAGACTTGAATAAACATTAAACAGATTTTGAAGACATACTTTCATATAATTAGGGCAATAATAGTCAGGTAGACTTTTCTGCTCTTTTCAGCTGAGGTAAGTAGACACGATAGTTTGGATAACCTTTCCACATGTTGAGTCACATTTATATCTCAATGGATGCCAGGACACAATTGCAAATTACTCAATGAACCTTGGCAGTGTTTTGTCCTGGGAAAAACTTCCATACTAGAGTTAGAATGACACAAAAAAAGTCAAAGTATAAATTAAATCATGTCTCAGCTCAGCACTTTCTATGACAGGATAAATGATATTTATGAGACATCATCTGTGTGAAGACAACTAGTTTTACTACTTCTATTTCAACAATACATAAGTGTGGAATAAACAGACAGTCAAGAAGAATCCTTGACAGTGCTGCTTGCTGGAGTAATGCCATAATTCTTAATATGTTGGGAAAAAGACCACAGGCATATTTTAAGATGAAATGCTGTCATTTCTTCTAGAAATGCTTAATAATATACCACAGTTGAAATATTAGTTATGAAAGTGACAGTAGATATCTACACTACAAAAACATAAAAAATTCTACTCAATTATAGTGTTTACTGATACAATTTCCTGAGAACACTTTTTCTTTTCCTCATTCCAATTAACATGCTTAAGAACACAGTGACAGCAAAAAACTAATGACTATAAATCACTGTTACAAGTTCAAATGAATTCCTTATTATATGATAGGTGTTTCATGAATGCCAACAGAAGATCAAGGTCAAGATAAAGAATCACCATTTATTCATACAGGCAGGAACTGAAAAGATAAGTGAGAGAAATTAGATGGTATTTTGAAGAAGCTAAAAGTAAAAGCTTAAGAGGTCATTAGTAATACTTTCTACATATTCCATGACCTATTAGAGGCAATGCTTTCAAGATTAGTACTTTTACAGTAATTAATCACTTTTGGGGTGTTGGATAGCTCTTTAATCAAATTACCCCATGTTTCCTTGAAATAATAAATGGCCAGATTTATCTCTGATGCAATTCACTTGGCTTATGGAAAGCTATAGCAGAGATGAATTATTGCTTTGATCCTTGTACCTCTGACATTAAGGCAGCACTCCACTATTCTGCTCTTGCAAATGAAAAAGAAATTACACCCATTATGTCATTCTTGTTTTCTTTTAAGTAAAATGACAAACAAGTAAAACAGCAAACTAAAATAATTATGTTGCTAACCATTAAAATTACTACAAACTGCCTTTGGAAAAGGTGATACAAAAATCCAGACCAAAAACAGAAATGAGAGGAAGACGTAAAATTTTGGAGTTGTATTTTCAGCTCAACTTCTGGTCTGCAGAAGGATTCTGGCCAGTGTACAGAAACAGATTTTCAAATATTCGTATTCAAAATGAAAGATTTTAAGTAGTTAATGAACAGATCTCATATTAAAACATACACTGCATGAAATCTTAGAACCTAAGAACATGTCAACTGTTTGCAGTCCACTGAAAATCTCCCAGGACTGAATCCCTTAATTAATTCTTTGTCCTTTACAAAAACTAAGATTTTTAATTTTATTGTATCTTCCCTACTTAGTTTTTAATTCCTCTTTATTGCTCACTGCTTTTTTTTTCTTCCTTTCATCTCAGCTTAAAATGCATTATTTTTAATAGCATAATTTTTAACAGTACAAATATTAAATGTTACAGTTTGAAGGTTATTTCATTTTGATCAGGTAGAGGGCTGCAGATACGTTTTAACCTACTATTCTAAAATAAACTAAAAATATGTGCAGCATTTTCTGTATACTGCATAAGTAATCAATGTTCTCCACTAGAATTCATATCTTGGCAAAAAATAATTTTACAGATTTTCTTTTTTTACTTCCAAGTTGCTGCTATAACTTCTTCAACATTTTTTGTTCCATTGAATTGGAAGTGAATATTTCAAATATTTTAAGTGGAGAAAACTAGTTTTTAGATCACTGTTCCAATATGAGGAGCATATGGCCAGTGATCACCTTACAGTATCACTGTTTTGTGTCCTATTATTAACACTGTACTGTAGTTATACTATATCGTGTTGAGAAGAAGGCAAATAACATTTCACAATACATGCAATTGGTTGTTTGGTATAAAATATACTTCGCACAGAATTTCACCTGTGTCACCTTACTTCTTTTGCTGCATTCTTGTACCAGGTTACAAAAACTTCAGTCCAGTGTTATTTCACCAGCACGGGCAATAAGACATAGCTGCACACTACGAAGGAAATAAAGGTGTCCACCTTTACCCTAAAGCCTGCTCAGAAGACATTAGCTTTTCTGGCAGAGTTTCCAGAGAAGGCATATTTGCTCACAGTTCACTTTTTTGCTTTATAGGTTTTAGAATACACATATCCACTGTGAGAAAGTACAACATTGTGGTCTGCCTTCTTATGGTCTGCTCCTCTTGTAACAGCTTTGGAAGCTTCTCCTATTTTCCCTAGCATATGAAAACCCAGGACTGAAATGAATCTTTGCAGAGTAGATGGCATCACATACAAGTTCTCAGTGCTACTCAGTTTGTTTTGGGTGCTTTTACATGAATTCTTTATTTAATATGACTTGTAATTATCTTGTTAATGAACTTTAAACACTAACCTGTCCTAAGAACAAAAGTTTCAACCTCATGAATAAAGGCTTCCTTTCTTAAGAATCTGAAAAAAGTTACCAAAAAAAAAAAAAAAAAGACCAGAACAGTTATGTTTCAGCAAGTATTTTTTTCTTAGCTGATCCATGATTTCATACAATTTGTAGGCTTATTGCTGATACCTTCATTTCAGTTTTATTTAGCCTCAGGAGTTTCCTGAGTCTGTTTCTTGCGCAGAGGATGAAAGCTCTTCCCTCTCTTTCATGTTTCTCATTTCTCCCCACAGTTCTCTTCCTCTATTCCAAAGCAAAGACAAGCTCTTAACCAATGACAGCTATTAAAACTTCTGTTTCTTTCCCCTCAGTAGCTTTTACAATTCAGTCTTTCTCAATTATCTTTTAATAAAATGAAACCGTGTAAGGGCTTGTGTTTGCCGCTTTTGAAGAGCCAATGAAACATTTGTTTCTTACTCAGTGGAATGATGTCACTTCATATCTTTATTAACGACATCCACAATAACTAGGTCAGTGGAAAGAGACCATACATAACCACAGTAATAAATAAAGATGACAGATTTATCATTATAGCACTCAAGCTTTCTAGATTCAGACAATCCTGACATCATAGAAAAAACAGTCTGAGCAAATTCACCTGGACTGCCAAGTGAGTAAGAGGGCATCTAAATATAACAACACAAGATTGAAAAAGTGTGTGCAGTTTTCCCTTTTCATATCATTGCCAGACTACAAGGATCCTCACCCTCAATTATGTACAATAATATATCTTGTATGCGTACCTACTTTGTAGTACAATACATGAATTAAATAAATCCAGCACTTCTGTCCGCTACAAAATTAAAACTGAGGGAATAGTTCATTGCAGCAGATGTGCTTTGAGGATGCCATCTCCAACTAAAAGCAGTAACTTCCTGAAGCATCCTGGAAGTTTCCAAAATAATAATAGGATTTTAAAATTCTCACATATGTAGGGCACACTAACAGCGGTAAATATGACTTGTCTACTCTGACGATATTTTCTAATCTCCCCTTGAACAGTGATCTCTGAAGTGGAGTGCCTGCACACCAGATCATGAGCAAGACAATCCACTGAATGCAGGAAGAAAATAGTATAATTTCAGTCATACATGTATATAATTTCTAAATAAATAAATATACATGTATTAGGGAGGGTATTTAATAAAAATAAATAAATAATAATTGATAGGAGTGGATGGTCAAAGAATTTTGTAGACCACTGCTCTAGAAAATGGAAATGATAATTATTCAACCCTGTACCATCATTCCCAAAGGATTTCCAGATATAGAAGACATAGCAGATATGACAGGTGGAAGTGAAAACAAGTTAGGGTAAGTCATGCTATATTCACATGAAATAAACAAACAAACAAACAAAACAAAACAAAACAAAAATGAAAACAAAACAACACAAGAACAGATTCATATAAATAACATCTTTTAGCAATGGTTACCTAGCCTTGTAAATGATATATAATGTCAGCAGTGCTACAAAACATTTCTACTAGTTCCTTTATGCTTCTTCTCTGTCATCAGTGCTAGAGCAGCAACAGTAATACCCTCATCCTGCTTTCCACAGAAAATAGAGAAGTTTATTATTTTCAAAACCTTTACTCAATTGGATTCAACTACCACATGTTGGCAACCATGATTTTGTTATTTATTCTAACTAATTAGTGTGTGCAGGTATTTAAAGGATATATTTGCCTATATAAATTTCTAAAATGTCTGCTGGGAGCACATTTATCTATCCCTTATCTGCACATTGTTTGAAATTTCCAAGATGTTAGCATTAGAATGAGTATAACAGAAAATAGGAAAAGAAGGCATATTTTGTGTCTGTTAATTCAACATTTTCATAACCAGTTGTTTTAGTGTTATTAAGACTTGGATCTTTGGAGGTTATCAAGTCTAATCAGCTTCTCAAAACAGACCTAATGAGATCAAGATGAGATCTGTGCCCTGTTTAATCTCGAATATCACCAAGAATGGAGATCTCACAGTATCTCTGAACAAACTTCTTCAGTATTTGATCAACTTCATGGTCAACAAACAAATAAGCAAGGAAGCAAGCAATCTCCTTACAGCTAACAGGAATTTCCCTTGAAACAACTTGTACCAGTCAACTCTTGCCCTGCTATCGTCCCTACCTAACAGGAGACTGGATCTGTCTTGTCTCTGTTTTCCCATCAGGAAGCTGCAGACAGCAGCGCTTTCTCTTCCTCAGCTTCTCTCATGTGCCAAGTGCTCCAGTCCTTCAGAAATCTCTGACATACTTCAGTATATCAGTGTCTGCTCACTGGTTGAGATCTCAGATCTAAACACTGGGCTCACAGTACGTTCCTGACCATGCTGAAGAGCAAAAAAGCGTAACTTGCTGGACATAGCTTAGTGGCACCAAGTCTGTCAGATGGAACAGCAACTTTTTTGTATGAATGCAAGTGTGGTGAGCTTGCTAGCAGTAAGAGATCAAATGTTTCATGACATAAGGAATAAAGGCATAAGAAATTGTGTGAATGAGCGAAATGACCTCCTTCATGCTCAGCCAGACTGTATAACCCAATAAGGAATGGAAGAAAGGGGACTTAAATTTGATATACTCATCCAAATGGCACCCATGTGCAATTGTGCTCAACTCAGAAGTGATGCTCTAAGGTTGACATGAACTTAACACAGTAAACACAAAAGCAAACAAACAAAGTCTGAGAGACTGAATATCATTGAACAGTGAGAAAATAGCTCACAAAACATGTGCTTATGCCTACAACAGTCAACAGGAAACAAAGTCAAGTGTGTAAGAATCATTGCTTTTATTTCAAGATATCACTTGCCAATTATTTTTGAATTTCTATTTCTGTTATAAACTTCCAGGAATATATCATATCCACTGTTGACATCTGGAAAAATCTTAATTTAAATACCTAAAAAAAAACACCTTATTTTATTAGAAACTCAGCATTGATACAAGTGCAATGTATGATGTCTTGAAGTGTTAAATTCATATACACAAGCTTTAGATAGAACATTCAAATTGTTTTTCTTAAAAGCTGGCCATAGGAGATCACAGGGTATCTCAAGTGAAGCTGAGAACACTGTAAGTGGGTTATCTAAGAAACAATATTAAACTGACATGTAAGAAAAAAAATCCTAATCTAATCTAAAGTTTACATACAAGTAATTGCACCTTTCAAAACTGGTTCACGTGACAAAGAATATTAATTTCACTAAAATTTGCAGTAGCTTTGACTACAGGCAAGTTTGAAAAAAAAAAAAAAAAAACACACAAAAAAAAAAACAATACCAGAAGAGACAGAAAAAAAAACCTAATAATGTTGCTGACCAGCAATAATACAGAGGAAAAATATTACAGTATCTTAGCTCCTTCTATCTCTGTGCAGCAATAAGACGTGCTCTATTAATGATGTGGTCATCTGCTTGAGAGGTAAATATTTTTCATTGTCTAAAGACAATGTACTGTTGGACATGGCCTGGGGACGTAACTGTGCGAAGCTATCTTGTGACACCAAAAGGGCACAAGGCACAGCCATTGTGACAGAGTTCTGAAGGACATTTTTGAAACTAAGAAGTGATTTGGGGAATGCCAGCTAGATCAGGACTGCTAAACTATTGGTAATCTGCAATTTTTTATTTTTTTTTTGCCTTACTGCATATGACACAAAGTTTTCAGAGGGTTAAAATGATGTAAAATGAAAATATTTTGTCTTCTAAATGATTCCAAAACATGTCTTTTAAAAGTACCCTGAAATAATCAATGCAGGTTAATACAACCTTTGCAAAAAAAATATTTTTTTTTTATTAAAAGAATCACCATCATTTTCTGTTTCTTCAAAGAGACAACCTAGATGTACCTTGCTTCCCCAAGAGAGAAAACCTTAGAAGAAGTCTGGCAATTCAGACATGGTGAAAACACCTTTTTTTCATGATACCTGAAACAGGACTAAGAAGTGTTGATTTTAAGGCAAAAAAAATCCTACTGAGCATCAAGGCAAGTATAAACTTACTGAGCAAAAATCAGGGAAATGCAACCAACCAAAAACTACCTTGCATTGTAGTCCACAGTAGACTAAGGGGTAAATTCAAACTGCAGCTGCTCAACAATGGTAATTTGTGCTGAATTCATGGAGAGCAAGCAGTCCTGGCTGCACAGAGAGTAAGCACAATGGGAGTATGGACCCAGAGACGGAAAGGCTCTGTGTGAGGGAACAAGATTTCCCTTGCCAATAATCACTGAATCATAGAATCATAGAATCACCAAGGTTGGAAAAGACCTACAAGATCAACCAGTCCAATCATTCACCCATCACACATAGCTCCCACTAAACCATGTCCCTCAACACAACATCCAGTCGTTCCTTGAACACCCCCAGGGTCAGCGACTCCACCACCTCCCTGCACAGTGCATTCCAGTGCCTGACCACCCTTTCTGAGAAGTAATATTTCCTAATGTCTAACCTGAATCTCCCCTGGCACAGCTTGAAACCATTCCCTCTAGTCCTCTCAGTAATTACACGAGAGAAGAGGCCAGCCCCCAGCTCACTAACAACCTCCCTTCAGGAAGTTATAGAGGACAATAACATCACCCCTGAGCCTCCTCTTCTCCAGACTGAACATTCCCAGCTCCTTCAGCCTCTCCTCGTATGGCCTGTGTTCCAGACCCCTCACCAGCTTTGTCGCCTTTCTTTGAACACATGACACTGGTGGGGCTCTGTCTAGCTGGAGGAAGGTACAAGGTGAGTGTTCTGGGACTGCCCAACTGCTGGCTGAGATGCTCTGTGATGGCACAGAGATGTGTGCATTGAGTCTGCTCACAGTACAGCTCTGTACGCTCCTCGCAGGACTCTGCCTAATGCGTTGCTCACCAAACCTCTTTATACTGAAGCACAGTTGTGTGCTTAATTCATCTCTAGGAGTACAATAAAAACTTCACTACTGTCATCTGTTATTCACAGTTCCCAGAATTAGCATCTTTATCACAAATCTGTAAGAAGGAATCAAAATTTAACTACCTGCATGCAGTGGGATTTTAGAAACCCCCTAGAAAAAATAAATAAATAATCAGGGTGCTTCAAAAAGAGAAGTGACAGGACAGGACGTGGCTTGAGTCAGTGTAGGTATTATGATATTGGTGGACTTACTACTTAGCTTGGATTCATCAAACAATAAAGCTCCTATTGTTTGAAAAGGAATCTCCATCCTGAAAGATAAAGCCATATTTCCTGTATTTTTCTACCATTAACATTCCTATGTCTCTGTAACCCACTAGTGATCACAGACATTAAATGAACTTAATTTTTTCACTGTTACCTGATACATTCTCAAAGTCAGTGTGAAGCACAACTGATGAATTGTCACTGCTGATGCAATAGTAAAAATATGAAATCTATTGCATTTCTTTTAAATAAAGGGTATAGATCATCAATTTACCAATAGAATCTCTGTGTACAGATATATACATGAGTATAAATACACATCTATATTAAAATGGAGATCAGATAAAACACATTTTGTTGGAAGAGTACAACTCCTGACATATTTCTGGCTAGTAAGCTTGACGTCTTTGTAAATACATTCTTAGACTGTAAGGAATACCTTATGCTTTGCCAAGTTCCTATACCAGTTTTTTTATATTTTCAAGTTGTAAATTTGAAATGTTGCGCTATTCAATGCTGCAGTTCATCTGAATTCTTCTTGAATTTCTAAATCTACTCCCAACTTCCCAGTACTGCACTTCATTATTCAGAGGTTGTGCATTTCACTAATGTGCTAGCTTATAAACAGTATCAGGACTAGTTCTATTCCGTCAGGGAGTCTTAGAGACTATTACACATAAATGCTTCTAACTACTTTTCCTCCCCAAAGAGATTCCTCTGCTACAATTGCACTGTTTTTCTTCTAGGGGGAAAAATCACTTACTGCTCTATCATGAAATTGCAACTCGCTTAAAACAAACATTCTTCAAAATAAGACTGAGATAAGTAGATGCTTTAGAAATATATTTCTAACTTCTACAGCAATATTGTTAAAATTCATTAGTGTGCTTTTCTATTAAAAAGCCTTAGCAATTAGAATAAAAAAGACAGTAAGATTATAAAAGCCAACTCTTCAGTTTATGAAATTTTCAACATTTCATCATCTAGTCCTGACATGAGTGGGCAAAATTTGTGAACATATTTGAAGGATTAGAAAACCATTTTCTGTGGTAGCTGCATCAGCTGAGGACTGGAAATGCTTGGTATGTGACAACACTGCATCTCAAATGGATCACGAGATATTGAGTATTTGTGCTTTGTTAACACAGAAGCCAAATTTTATAAGTTTAACATAGACACAAAGAATCAGAATCAATAAGAGCTGAGATGTTACAAGAAACATAAACAAGACCACTGATGGATAAACTGTCACAAAACTTAACAGAAAGCAAAAAAGAATTAACACAAAATATAGCAGAAACTTACCAAGTTGAAATGTCTCATTGTTCACACTTTTGGTGGGAATCTTCCACCACTTCTCTCCTCCAGACTATTATCTTCATATCAACCTGGTTAAAATTAAAATTAAAATCAATTACAGAAAAAAGAAAGAAAAGAAAAGAAAAGAAAAGAAAAGAAAAGAAAGAAAGAAAGAAAGAAAGAAAGAAAGAAAGAAAGAAAGAAAGAAAGAAAGAAAGAAAGAAAGAAAGAAAGAAAGAAAGAAAGAAAGAAAGAAAGAAAGAAAGAAAAATGTCAACAACTAAAAAACCCCACCAAAAGAAAAAAAACAAAACAAAGCAGCAATGGCATTCAAGTCTCTGGATAAAACAATTTGATTAATAGAGTCAGAAATCTTTCAATAACCTAATATAGCTCATGTTCTCCCTTCATTATATTTGTGTTCAAGACTGAGTACACAGCAAATCACAAGCTGCCATCAAGCAATCAGAAAAACAAGCAGTGTAATCTGTTACGTAATATATCTCCTTAGTTTCCCTTTACTTATGGAATTCAGTAAATCGTAATGGAAGCTTTAGAACTCTAGCAGTCATAGGAAACAGAAGGTAAACCAAGACATGAACTGATATGGATTATAAGGATACACGGATTCTTGAATGTCTCAGTCATTTCCCAAATTCTACTTGCTATTTCTACTGGTTTGTATAATATGGGGAAGAGATTAAAATGCACTATTCCAGTCACGCACTAATAAAACAAAATTGGCCTTGGCCTCCTACACCAGAGAGCCAAAATTCACCATGCAGCAATTCTTCACTAAAAGTTCTCCTTCTTCTGATTTTACAGTCAGTTGTAGTGCCATTCTTCAAGTTAATATGTAGAGTTATACGTACACTTCAGATACTCAGTTTAGGATATCAAAATAAGTTTCCATATTTTCCACTTAGGCTAGGCTATATCCTCAGGAAGAATGACTTACTTCCAAGAGAGGTAATCTGAAAGTAATAGGATTCTTGTTTTGGATTATCCACTTGAAACAAACTTTAATACTTTGGTTTTACACAGAAGTCTTCTGGAACACATTAGAATAGGTGGCCAGAAAGTAATATATCCAATTGACAAGACATTTAAGATGATCTGAGTGGTATGTTTATTTCCTGGAAAAATTCACTTAACAGGAGAGGCTTAGATTAGTCACAGTGTAGTATTTAGAGCTGCTAGAGTATTCAGGGAGAAAAGATTTCTTTTTTTTACAAATGCCTTTTTGCATCATACTAGGAATGCCATATAAACTACAAGTATAAACCCTAATAATATGGAGAAAAGTGAATAGAATTAGTGTAAGCATTTCTCCAACTGTGCTCTTACCTGTTTACTCCCAAACTGTAGATTTCTGGAAAAAAATAAATGAGAGGCTTAAGAATCTGAAGTTTCTTCCTGTAATAGTACTAATTCTAGCTCTTGACTTTCTGTCCTTAATCCTTCAGATTAGGCATTTACTTGTACAGAGGACAATTTGCTTCCTACATTTAGTCATCCTACAGCTTTTTAAAGCCAAAGAATTGTGACTGACAATCAGAAATAGACCAATGGTATCAGAGTTTTTGAAAATTTCCTGTGAAGAATAATGTAGCCATAAAATAACTGGTTGGAAAGGTCCTGAGGAGGTTTCTAGATCAACATCTTACTCATGTTCAGAGTCAGCAGCTGAATTAATTTTGCTCAGGGATTGGTTAAATTGAATATTGAAAAGCATGCTCCCATCATATATTTTGTTGAAAAAAGTAAATCGAGAGATACCATTTAAGTAACCTTATGCAGCCAATACAAATAAGTAAAGGCAAGCCATCCTTGTATCTATTTGCTTTGAATTCTTCTTCAGGAATGAACTGTCATAAAATAATATATATGCCTTATGTCTTAAACTCTCACCTTACTGCTATTTGTAGTGTAATTCAAATTCAAATATGAAAGAGGAAAGAGGGATCATTCAGAATCTTGTTATTTATGACATTATATGTTTTGGATATCCATCCATTTTTAGACATTATTGCTTCTATATCTAGATACAATGACTCAGTTAAATTTTGCCCCAGACCAAATTTGTATGACAGAATAGCTCTTCTTGCCAAACTATTTTTAAAGCCAGAAAAATAGCCATTTCATCCTTATTATAATGACTGATATTTACTGGGTCAATGGATGATTTGATGTTATAAGAGAATCAGTTTTTAATAATACCTACTTGGAATGCATAAAGGCTCAGAGAATAATTTCTGTGTTTCATGACTAGCTTTCGAGAACATTCTATTACTGGAATAAATAAGAGATACTATTAAATTTCCCCACCGCTCTGTTTTATTTTCAGAGTTCACTGTTTTAAATAATGTTCCTGGTAATGTATTATGATGAATTATTCTGCATGACGCATAATACTTAGGAGTACTCTAATATTAACCTGAATTATATACGCACAGCATATTGTTGGGAAGGGCTGTAAGAACATCCACTTGACTCAAGAAATATTTTGGAGAACCACTGACAGAAGCCAAAGAACATAGGCTAAATTCAGCTCTAATGAAGACCAAGAGGCAGTCATGGTGACCCCAGAAGGCAAATATTAATTACCCACACACGTAAAAAAGGAAGCAATGCACCCCTCCAATTTAGCCTGTCAGAAAATATACAAACAGTGAACTTCACTGTTCAAAATATAAATATACACATACATAGTATACTGATAGGAGGGGCCAAGTTGCATCCTAGGATGGAGTGGCCAGCATCTTATTTATTTTAAGTCTCAGCAGATGAACTCATTGACTTTTTTACTTTTTTTTTTAATATCCCAGAAGATTTACTGGTAAACTTACAACTACTAACTTGATATGTACAATTATATCACCTGAATTCTGTGCTAACTACACCAACAACCATTCAAAGGTTTGTCTTTTAAGACAGACATCTCAAAGGTAAGTGCATAGAAAGAAAAAGGTTTGATGGGGATGGGTGCAAGAATGCCACTGGTCTGAACTGTCACTGAGAGAGTGGTAGTAGACTTGCTCTTCTAGTTTAAGGCAGTATAACTTATCTACATGATAAGCTGAAAGAAAAGGACAGAGGACAAAAGACCTCCTTTAATGCTATGTCACTTTTTTGGTTCATTGTATTAGTTACTGAGAACAACTGGGACTTAAATGCTTCAAGACATTTCAGACTTCCTTTGTCAAAACGTGTTCAAATTTCTCAGTGGAAACACTATCCAACCTATTTTCTGAGCTATTATAGTATTCTAGCATAAATCTCAGTAAATGTAAAAATAAGAAATTACATTTTCTGTCAGGAATTTACAAGTTCTTTAACATTTGGCTACTTTCTATTTTCACAGCATATATAAACTATTATGACCTTATGTAAAAACTTATGATCTGGATGCATTTGAGTCCTGAAAGTCATCTGAAATTTTTAGATAATAAAGCAGTTTACTTATGCATTAAATAATTCTATTTTAAAAATACAGAAGATGGGGAAAAAACAACTTTTTACAGCCCTGGAGTAAAAGTCAAAATTAGCGCAAACTGAATGCATTTTAACAGTTGTACTTATTTTTAAGTATTTGAGGACGAAGGAGACAAGAGCTCTGGTATTTCTTCCTAATATATTTATGTGTCTCAATGAGCAATCACTTGCATCCCTGGGCTATTTGTACAGAGCTACTTCTAAAAAAACTTTTGAACATGATTGACCTAACATAGGATTCAACACTTTTATCTAGTTGTTTCCTCATTTAAACTCTTTCTTCCAATCTCAATTTCCTGTTATTTAAGTTATAATTGTATAATAATAACTATCTTCAGACTGGCATTCATAAACATAATCTACCGCTACAAGCATGATTTTATTTATCCTGAAAGAAGCTGGAATAATTCTGTGGACCAAACAGACTGATACACAATAGGAGTGTAATGAAATAGGAGAAATGGCAGCAAAAACATATTAGGAAAACAAAACTTTGGACTTCAGGCTTCATTCCATGTTTGCCAGCATTGGAGTAGGATCAATCATAAATTATTGTCTCACTAGGGAAGGAAGGAGAAACAATGATACTGATTTATAGCTCTTCACTGAGGATATCCAGACAAGATGGTTGGACAGTGTATCTTTGTACATTCCCTGATCTTGGTCTACAATCTAAGCAAAAAGGTCTGTCTACAAAAATGCATTTAAAAAAATGCAGCTATGTCGGTCACTATAGGAGTAATGCCTACTATTTATTTCCATGGAAAGTACAACAGATTCAAGAAGTGTAGTAACAGTATTTGATAGAGTAAATTCCTAGCTACAAAATATTAGTTTTTAACTTAACTGACACCATTCGCTTTGCATTTGTGCCAGCCATATTAGAGCCTGCAGGCCATGCTCATAAAAATCTGCACCAGAGGAGGTGACCCACTGTTTCACTGCTGCTATGATAATGGCATTGCTAGGAAGATGCTGCCCACACAGTTCATCTCCTATTGGTCCAACAGATGGAAGTAAGAAGGTGTCAAATCCAAACTACATAGTGGATGTGGTAGGCCAGTCTAGACCAGATTGGCAATGTGTTCCAAAGTCTACAAACTGGTATGAGGCCTGGCATTATCTTATTGCAAGAGAAAGCTTGTCTTCTTCTCTGGCCTGACTTTGGAAGATCAGGCCTTTAGCTCAGTCAGCATCATGACGCAGTGGTCAGAGTTGATGGTTTGTCTGGGTTGCAAGAAATCCAGAAGAATCTCTCCTCTCCTAACTCAAAAAGATAGTGGACATCACTTTTTACTTGCTGAGGGCTGTGTCTTTAACTTTTTCTTCAAAGGAGAATTAGTATATTGTTACTCCATGGACATCCATTTTGACTCTGGCTCATAGACGCAGCACCATGTCTTGTCACTGGTACAGACGTGATCCAGGAAATGGTCACCTTCAGCACCAAAAGAACACATGGTATTTCTGTTCCTGTGTGAGCATCTGTGGGATGAACCTGGTACAAACTTGTGATATTCCAACATTGCTACTATTGCATTTGACACAGTGAAGCTGATAGTCAGCTCCATACACAGTTCCCTGCTCATAATCTTCCATGGTCATTCAGAACATGACTTGCCTTCCACATCACTGTCACTACTGTTGAAATGCACCACCTACTGCCTCACTGTGCTCCACCGGTTGGTCACCAACAGTGTTCAACAAATATCAGTGAAAGTCAATGGGTGTCACTTTTTTTCCAAATAGAGAAATTCAATTACACACTTTTTCTGTGCAATTTTTGTTTCATGCACACTTCCATGTATGATGACATTCTGTCAGATTGCCTCTCTGCTGCCATCTGACTTGCAGCAACAACATGTAACAGAATATTGGTGGGAAGGTTCAACCTCTAATGCCATACCATCAACATCCACCTCTTACACCATATGCCAACATAACAGGAGGTATTTCACAGCAGTCCTCATATATCTTGCCAGCACAGTATAACAATACGCATGAAAGAGTAGATAACTTTGTATAATTTACATGTAGTGATTTCAGTTACATATTCATCATGAACATGAAAACAGAATCTTCCCTGCCCCCTGCATCAACACACCCATTCTGAAGACATTTTCACATAGGCATATTCTTACATAATGAAGGTGCTTCATAAAGTTGTCGAGGTGTTTTACTACTGCCATGTAGAGTGAAGCCGCAGAATGGAGGCAGTCAAATTGTAGAAAAAACTACTGAAAAATTCAAAAATGTGGAGAAGTTTTGACTGCTAATAGTCAGAGCTAACATGTGAGAGATCTGTGGGACATACATACTTTAGAAACCATGACTGCTTACACAGAAAAATAAAGGTTTCTCCTAACACATTTTAGATAACAACTGCAGCACTAACTATAACCTAGCTTATTCTATTTGTATAATTAAACTTAGAATATGGAAGAACATTTTCCTTTTCTGCATTGTTTATGATTATATGTGTTATAGATCCTATATTCTAGTGCTGAACATGACTTATTTGGATTATTCTGCTATGTAAGTAGAGCAAACTCAGTAACTTTGTACCTCTTAGTCAATATCCATTCTTCTATATTATTTGTTTTTATAAATTTTATTTTCTATAATCACTTTCACAAAAATCTGAGACATTTTCTCAAAATGTACTCCTCAAAAACACAAATCACAAAAAGCTGTCTCAGTTCTTTCAACGTAAACACCTATTCAAAGACACAAACTATCTGGCATTGTATTTTACTAGTGGACTAACAGACATCATACTGGGAAGAATCTCCTCCAGTCTTCGTGTCTGGGCAATCACGTTACACCAGTCTATTTAAATATTAATTTAGATGTTTCCAGACAAATTGGACTGATTGAAACTTTGTTCCAGAACTATGCTTTTCTCATATTAGATATCTAATTTCCAGTTTATATGTGTCTGAGGCCAACTACTGTCCATTTATTCCTAAATAGACTTACTACATGTCTTCCAAGTAGAAAAGGATCCAGATCTGCTAATATGTGACTGGAATTTAGTAGATTTAGAGCAGAGCCATGGTATGATCAGAAAACAATTTAAATAAAAATAGAAATAACTCAACAGTAGAAAAAGGCAGTGGAGTCGAGAAACAGTTGTATAGCCTACAGTTACTTTTTAAAAATATATGTACCCAGTCATTCCAGACAGCAGATGTGTAGCAGACAAAGCTCAGACTTTATTCATGATGCAGAATAGAGTTTTTGGTACCTTAAGTGAACTAAAGTGTAAATCACTGTTACAAGAACCTTAATTTTTCCCATGGAGAACAAAGAGCAGCAAAGACCCACAGGAGCAATTGGTATTATCTTCATTTTCTTACACGACAGGCAAAGACTGGTTAAGGACTAAAACTGCTGCTTCTGAGCAAGGACTGAACACAAACACCATATTCATTTGACTATGCAAACAACATTTATTAAACATAGTAGAAGCATCCAGCTTAGGTTAACATTCAGCTTAAAACTGTATGTTTAGGAAATTAGGAGGTTTACCAAGGCATTGCTCACTTTACACGTATAGTGCTGGAAACAGACTATTTCTGAGGTTAACATCTAGTTTTGGCAAATAAAGAGATCCTCATGGTGAAAATGACATTTATGTTAAGAAATTTAGGTGCCTTTCAGCTGAGAAGTCAGCAGTACCTTACAAATGAGAAACATGACAAGAGTTGAGGACATGATAAGCACTTGCATAAAAAAAAAATAGAATTCAAAATGCTGAGCATTTTAATTTTCATGCAGTGATACAGGTATACCTTATAACACCCAGGAAAGCTTAGAGCCAGTCTATAATCTTACTCACTAAACAGCACCTATTCATTTCAAAGGGACTATTTATAGAGAAACAGATTCTCTCTGTAATCAAAGAACGCTGAGGCTTGATTTTAATTGTGTGCTGCAGAGAAAATAAGACGCTACCTGCAAAAATAGGAGCTATCACCACTAAATCTACTATTAAGCTATTATCCAGTTAACAGATCTGCATTTATCTGCTGCCTGAAATCCCTGGAGTCTTACTGGCAGCTAAGAATAAATGTCTTAATTGATTTTTCAATATATATGTATTAAATGGGGCACAGTTCCACCTAAGGAAAAAAAAACAACAAAAAAACAAAAGAATAAAAATAAAAAAACAACCAACGAACAACAACAACAACAAAACAACAAATTGATTACATCAACTATTAGTGGTACACTTTCTGACATACATACATATTTCAGACAGCAGGTCAGAAGTACGACTACCTCACTGAAATTCAGAACCAAGTCATGACTTAATAAAGACATATGGATCCTAAGGTTACTAAGCATAGAATCAGCTGTTTTCTTAAACTGGCTGCATGTAGGTATCTATTGAAATTCTAACAGAAAAATCAGATGACTTGTGGCTGCTAGGTGTCATAGACACAAGTTAAAGTTAAAACCTCCAGTTTGAAAACAGTGAAACAAAGATACCCCTTCAATAATAAAAAAAGGCTTTTACTTAATACCTGCAGATTTATTTTCATTACTTCATAACTCAGAAGCACTGTGGCTCTGTACATGAGATTTCTTATTCTAAAAAGTAAATGTCTGTTTGATATGGCAATGATACTGTTAGAAATAATCTGCAAGAATATTGTCTATGGGATAAATGCTTCAGATGTAAGGATTTCTGAAATTTCTGAAAAAAAAGCAAAGAAAATACTCTGAAAAATAGAGCTCTGATTTAATAGTGTTTGAAAGTGACATACTACTGAATTTTTTGACAGCTAGATATATTTCAGAAAATGCTTTTATTTGGATTAAAATTGTTTCTCCTTGAAACCTTTATAACCCTTTCGTAGATAGAACTCTTACATCATAAGGACACTTCTTGAAACTTACATCTGCATGGCAACAGACTGTTGATAAGTGCTTTTTTGTGTACTACAGGCACTTTGAAAATAACCTCTGAATAAAACTAAATGAGTTCCAGTATAAGTATAGAAATGAATAACCTGAGAAATTGCAGCAGGAACTCAGTGAGACATTGGTTTGGAAAATACACATTCACAGCCTGAATCTGTGCAACTGAAGTCTTGCATTAAGTAAGAGGTCTAATAAAAAATGCTATGGTATGGAGCTTGAGTGCTCAGTGAAGATGATATTAGATCACAGAATCATGTGAGTTGGAAAGGACCTTTAAAGGTCATATAGTCAGCTCCCCTGAAGTGAAGTAGGACATCTACACCTCGATCAGGGTGCTCAGAACCCCATCAAACCAGACCTGGAATGTCTCAACTGTAACTTTTTACTATTACTGGCACTGGGCTGAGGAAACTGGTGGGAAGAAAAAACATACAGCATGAATTCTTACTAATGCCACAACTGAAAACAATCACAACTTTCCATTTTGATACGCATTAGAGGAGAAATTACACTTATATTTTACATGATGATGTCCTTATAAATTTCATAAAATGCCACATCAGGACTTAGCTCTGCCCTTCCTCAACTTCAGCACAGAATTACAGAATCATTATAGAATCACAGAATCATAGAATGGCTTGGGTTGAAAAAGACCTTAAAGCCCACGCAGTTTCAAACTTCATGCTACAGGCAGGGTTGACACCCACCAGATCAGGCTACACATTCAATCTAGCCTCGAATACCTCCAGATACAGAGCATCTTCAGCTTTGCTAGGTTATAAACACATCTATATTGATCATTCACTAAACAGGTATATATATATATAACAGGTATATGTATATATATATATATACTGAGAGATAGCCTTTGCGTCTTTATTTAGGAATATGTAATGGGAAAGCATGAATGCTGTTTGAGTTTGTAACACAGTAAAGCACTGGTTGCTTACTGGAAGTAGTCATGAATAGCTACTCTTTTGTTCAAGGGATAAAGGCAGATGAAACAATACAGAAAAGTCTCTTCTCATTCACAATTAATATTGTTGTATAATTTACTGAGCAAAATAAGCTTATCTTGCACTTACCAATTGTATTTTTTCATGTTTGTTTCTCATATTTTCCATTAGTTACAACCCTAAGAGCCTGAGTTCTCAGGCTTTAAATTGCTTTAGCAACAGTGATTTTCTGAGCATACTCCTCAGCTTTTAGCAGTCACTGCAGTCAGTGTAGTAGCTGTGCCAACATTCCAAATTTAGAGAAATATCTGAAAAAGCTAAAAATGATTTCAGATAGAGCTGTAGTTCTAGATTCTGAAGTATTTTACATGGATTGATCCATGGGCCCTGGTGGGATGGACTTCTGAGTGCTGAGAGAAATGGCTGATGTTAATAAAAGGTCACTTTTGGTGCTCTCTAAGAAACCATGGAAATATGATGAAGTGCCTAATGGTCAGAAAAACAAATCCACTTCTGTCTTCAAGAAAAGCAAGAAAAATGACCCAAGCAACTATAAGGTGGTCATCCTCACCTGGACTCACAGCAAAATGATGGAATGTCTAATCCTGAAAACAATTTCCAGGAATGCCATCAGTGGAAGTCAACATGCATTCTCCAACTGAAAGTCATGCTTGACCAACTTGATAAAATTTTGCAGTGTAATGACTAATTTGGTAGACGCAGGCAGAGCTGTAGATACTGTTCATCTGTACATCAGTAGGGCTGCTGACACTGTCTCCCTTAAGATCCTTGTAAACAAGTTTTTGATGAATGGGGCAGGTGATGAACTAAAAATTGATAGAAGATGAAGACCCAGAAGGTAGTGGCCAGTAACTAATAACATAATCCAGGGGTCAATACTAGGTTCAGTCCTGTTTAGCACTTTCATTTATGATCTGAATTATGGGTCAGTGTCTACACAGTAAGCTTCAACTCGGTATTCAGATTGGCAACAATGTCAGACTATATTTTTAGCATAGGTCTCTCTTACACTGATATTTTTTGCAAGATTTCATTTCCAACTCTGTTCCATTCTGTACTTCATGTACCTGAATTTCCTCTAATAAACAGCTGCAAATTCATCTTTATATTTTTAAAAATTCACATTGCACTTCAATTATTATTATAAATTTTATTTAACTGTGAATATTTACATTTGCAATATTTTTGTCACACAGCTGTCATTATCCATTGACACCTGATATTATTTAAGTAATGCAAGAAAAAAATACAAAAAAAAAAATGCACAAGGTAGGGAGAATTCAAGAAAGAGGAAAGAACAGTGAAAGGTTTAAAAAATGCGATCAACAGACAAAGGCTGTGATTAGTATATTGGTTTGTTGAGCAAGTTTGACAACTGAGAACGTAACTTGACACTCAGAGGATAGTGATTAACAGCTTTCTAATTCCTGTGCAAGTCATATAGGAAATGCTGGTATAACTTGCAGAGACAAACTATTTGAGTAGGTAAGTGTAAATAACATTAGGCATATGAAGGACTTACATCTTGAATTAATTTAGCAACTTGAACACAAATCTATCAGGGATGACATAGCTATAATAAAGTTTCTGGATCCTAACCTCTTTCATAAAACTATTTCACATTTCTAAGAAATAAAAATCTACTAGAGAAACAAATGCAACTACAACAGAACCTGTGAACCTGTGAGACTGGAACTGAAGTTCATAATTGCGTTACATCTGAACATGCATAAAGCTTGCTCATTACAAGAGTTTTAAAGCTCTACTGTGGCAACAAGACCTTCCAATTTGTGGTCCAAAAATGTGCCTGTTGTGCATATGTACGTACATTAGGTAGATCCAGGAAAATTCAGCATTGGGTTCTACCTGTCAACGGTTTACCGGGCTGGATCGGCCCGGTTCCGTGACGATTGGTGCGGGGGACCCATGGACCCACGCCCCAGGAAAGGGGAAGGGAAAAAGGAAAAGGGAAAAAGGAGATGGGCCTAGAAACAAAACAGCGGCAACGATCTGAGGAGGAAAGCCAATTTACTAAATAAGATATTAGAAAGCAAAATAACACAATATAATACAATATAATTGGAATTGAGGCTAATAAATCAAATAAAATGAGCAAGAGAGAGTGTCTGATAAACCGAAGGCCTTACGCTAACGCTGAAGGCGATACGGCAGCGAGCACCCACTGCTGAGTCGATCCCGAAGGAAAGAGTGTCCTGTGACCGCTGAGGGTTTTTATCTGTTCCCTCTGAGCGGAAAACACGTAAAAATACAAAGCATCGCAAAGTCCTCTGGGGAATGTAGTTCTTCTTCTCTTCTGAGGCAGGTATACCTGGAATTATCAATGATCTATGGAGCTGGAGTATTAGCTCTTTAACTCTTAATGCAATACATGATGTTATGATGTGGAATACCAGTACCAAAAAATCATAAAACCATGACATTACCACATTAAAAAAACCACTACCAAAGAAAAACCATGGCCTTGCAAATAAAGCAAAACAGTATTAGAAAGAAAATACAGGAAAACCAATGCGTGCCAACACCGCATTCCTTTAATGTGGGAAGTTTATGCACGATAAAATTTTGTTGCAATTATTGAATAAGCAACTCATGCTCTTTTCCTTGTACCTTGTCTGCACTTGAAACTTGCTCAGTTAAGTGACCTGGGTAAGTGCTAGCTCAAATTTCTGAGACCTTGCTTTATGTTCACAGCTTAAAATCTGCATTCTTATGCAGATTGCATTTTGCAAGCCAAATCATATTGCTCCAGAAAAAGCTGATATACTGAAGATTTATTCCTCTTCTTCTTAGAAAGGTGTAGACAGGGTTTTTATAACATCCATGAGAGAAAAACGCAAGTCTCATGTTTGATTTCACAATCTGCTGTGTGCAATGAAACACTACAGATAGGCTTTTTATTCTATCTTAACGTAGAAAATCTATTGATACTAAAATGACTGATAACAATAAATCCGTTCTCCAAAGAGGAGAAAGACAAAGAAAAGGGACTTCAATTATAATTTGGAACACCTCCTCTCACTTATTTCTGATTACATTATAGACTTTTCTTTTGGATGAAGATCCATCGCTGGATCAAATGTTTGAGTCCTTAAATCCTGTAAATTCTAGCGAAAAAACTACCAGTGATAGAATCAAATTTCAGAATTCGGCAGCACTCATTAGATAGTAATTAGTGTGCACTAAAAAATTACAGATCGGCCAGCAATAGTTCTTTATGTGCAGATTACCTCAAAATAGTCTCTGAAGGGTAACTGCTATCACCTCCAACAGTTAGAGTATTAAACCATTTCATATCATTCAGGTTTCGACCAAATGTTCATGCTAACCACTTCATTTCATTTTCAAATTAATTTTCATTGTGATTTTTCTACAAAATTATTTTATGTTTCTGACTTTGCTTTGCCACAAGATTTTAAGTTTTACCAGATTTCTATAAAGGAGAAGCTAAATCAAGTATTATTAGTGCACGAGGAACATTTTCACTTGTAGTTCACTAAGCAATGTAATGAAATTTCTGTAACACCTACAAAGGAAGAAGTAGCCTTCAACAACTGTAAACTACAGACTGACAGTTCTAAGTGTGACAAGTTGAAGTCCAGAGCTACTGCTGACCATCCACTTATTGAAGTCAGGTTTCCAAGTTGCCCTAAGAGTGGACAAAATATCTTTTATAGGTAAAAATTAATTAAACAAATAACTCGCGCAATACAAAATTTTATTATTCTATAGAATGCAACATAGCAATAAACACCACAGTAAAAAGCCCATAATGTACAGCTCTAGCTTTTTAGAGTCATAAAAATGTACTTTCAAGGCAGTAGCACATTATAGTTTAAGTGAAGCTCTTCATTAGATAGAATGAGAAAATGAAGCATGAAAGGAAGATAGAAAAGCCTTCTTAATAGTTCCAACGCAGATAATGTAGGCCAAAGACAATCAATAGCCATGCCTCATTTATTTTATGTTTTTGAACACTTAGAGGCAAAATGTTAGTATTTGCTGTACTGTTGGGTTTCACAGACCTGCATCCATAAGGACAAAATTGATTTGCATATTATGATGTAATATATATGAATTTTTATTGAAATGGCAGTTGTTACTGTTAACTAATATGAAAGGTAACAACTACTCCATTAGACTGGACATATAAAAAGCCATGCTGGTCTACTAATATCAGTCATCAATAAAACTTAAACAATTGATCCAAAGGTTCATAAAGACATTTTAAAATCACATAAAATGTATGCCAATAACTTAATGCCCCATTAAATACTGAAATCAACTGCAGACAACTACAGCTACTTGTGACTAAAAAATGAAACTGAAAAACACATGGTTTTCAATGCACTTTTAATGTTGTTTTAAAATAATTTTCAAACTTTCAAAATATAATTTTGTGTGACAGTCATGTCACAGTATTTCCAATCTTTATGACCTCAATCAGATCTATTTCTTAAAATTAATAATGAAACAAGCTTTTAAGCTGCATTAAGAACTGAACTGGGAGATACAATATATTAAAAAGTAAAAATGTGTGCTGGAAAAAGTAGTATTTCATAAAGTTCCTCTAAAATTACATATTGGACCAATTCTCTCCTACGGAAAATCTCTCACAAGAGTCAAGAATCTAGTTACTCCTTCTAAGTGCAAGTTCTAACTCACGTTAGTATTCTAACTGAAATCGTAAAGCTTTTTCAACATTTGTGGGAAATAAGATATAGCTTTGATTCCACTGCCTTCTCCCTGCACTCCTTCCCTACATATTTAGAAAACTGTGTAGCAGTAAAACAAGTCTGATTCAATAAACCTTTACATGAATAATTTTAACTTACTGGCTTCACTTCTGTAACCTGCTCGGCAGTGCCATTATTTTTATCATTCCCAAAGGAAAGCAGCTACTGAACGTACACGCTCCAGAAATCAAACATACAGATAAGGTTTGACCTCTTGTTTACAGTTAAGTTTCACTACAGCACAAAACGCAGGCTATAATACTAACATATTTCCTTAGATATAATATCATAGTCTAGTGATTTTCTTATGTAGGAAATGAATGCTACAAATAATTAAATTAAATTGTGTTTTACTTGTGCTTAACCTCTTCTGTTACCAGTGCTACAGCAACAAAGAAAAGCCACTACTTCACAGCAGGGCAAATCCTACTTACAGAATGCTGTGGTTGCACCAACTACACCACACGCAGACTTTTATAACAACAGCTCCTCGAGGCTTGTGCCCAGGGGAACAATGGATTCTTACAAACAGTGGACTGTAAGAACTTCGGATGCATACAATTCTGGAGCTGTATAAAGTACACAGTTCTGCGACTAGGGAAATTCTGTACACGTATTCAGTGGTGGGTCTGGGGAAATCTTTTATTTGTCCAACCGGAATAATCACTTGCCTTTAATAGACTGCCGTGGCTCATAGGTTAATAAAGAATAGAGCTACATTTTAAGAACAGCATCTCATAGTTGCAGCTTTTTCTACCGCAAAACCAAAGTTTACATCTAAGTTGTGAATCCTTGACTGTTTGGGCCCCAGTAATCCAGACCAATAAACAGACGCTACAGAACATATTTTTCTGTTCCTTACACTGAAGAACCTGCTGTATTGTGTAGAAAAAAAGCATCCAAAATGGATGGTGTGAGTTTAAACAAGATTTGCATTAAATTCTTACCATCGTTTAAAACTGAAACTAAAGGACAGTGTTCTACAAACTGCCAGATTGACAAATTAATCTGAAACAGTTCCCTCAAAAAAATATCCTAGATATTTAAAAATCATACTCATTACTCCTGATTATTTACATAATGTGTTCATCCATTCTAAATACTGGATCTGAAAGTAAGAGAACGAACAACAATATGCTTCCTTTGATATAACCTGAATACCACAGAAAGAGAGAGAGAAAGCCAGAAAGAGCGAGATAAAAGTCAGCTAACAGTACCTGATATCTGTACAGCCAAGGGATGCAACTGATTTCCCTGGAAAACTCTTTTGGATATCTAGATAATATTTAGTTAGGAGAATAGTCAGTCAGCAGGGTACCACGGGATAGAAGTAGCATAGGTGAAACAAAAAAATAACAACTTTAAATGTAATAAATTCTTCCCTATGCATTTGCAAAGAATTTACAGCTACTATAACTAATTTGCTCTAACCATAAAATCCTCCAAAACATTTAGTAGCAGTAAGGGAAATGGTTGGAAGTAAAAGAAACAGAGGACCTTGCGAGAATGCTGAGCCTCCAATATTAACAGAATCTTTCCTCCTTAATTCTTATTAGTAAGATTTTCAAGAGTAAAGAGGAGTGTTTTGTGAGGGTTGGAAATAAAATGATGTAGAAACAAAGGACATCAGGAGATTTTTAGAATTATTAAAGTAAAAGTTATGCTAACAGTGATTTTTTTATTTTTGGCTCATAAGTCTCTAACATTTGTTCCAGTAATAACTTTCTTACAATTTTTAACTAAATGCTATAAATAGAAATATAATTTCATGTTTATCAGCAAATTTCAGAGAAATTGGAAAACATGTAAGTACAATGTTAACAGCACACAACATTTGGCTTCCTCTTTGCAGCTCTGGGGCATTCACTTGGACTCCATCCCACTGTTTTGCACTGCCTTTGCACTAAATGGTGAAATAGGATCTTTGTTGTCCCAGAATGTCACTTCTTCCATTATGCAGATAGCTCCCAACCACAGACCAGTCTATGAGTATAAAATATGTACAAATTTCAAAGCAAGCTTTTCGTGTCTGTCTTTGCAACCAAAGCTGGAAGGACAGTGATAGCCTACTTTTTAGAAATTCTAAGTTGAATTCCTTCTTCAGTTCGCTTTGTTTTCAACTCTGAGGTCTCATGGCGATTAACATACAAATGCATAACCACTGCATTAAACATGGGGATGGAGGAATGACAAAGTAATTATCTTACTGGCCAATATAAGAATTCCTAGTGTGCCTTTATGTAATGCCTTTGATCTCCTTGGAATTATTTTTAAGAACAGAAGGAAAAAAGCGTAATCTATTGTGAACAGAGATATGAAAGGATTTAATATTAAGTAAATAGCAGAGACTGAAATAACCTGATTAACCAGGTTATTTTTATACCTGTTCATCCAGGTCAGTGAAGCAAAGACATATATCACCAATTCCATGTGCTATTTCAAGGCTTATTTGACAGAGATTTCTGAAGTACTTTATTGCCATTCATTTCTGCTATCACATCCAGGTGTACAGAACAAGAAAGAAATGAATTAAAAATATTCTTGTCCTTGAAAGGGAATTCTGATGTTACACAGTGTTGTTACCAAGAGGAGTGAAAGAGACAGGGATGACAGTTACTCATTCAATGACAACATGATCATCAGCCCCTGCAACTCCATTAACGCTACATAACTCGTTGCCATAAGCCATTATCTCTGGTGGAAACAATGTCTTGAAGTCATCAAAGATGCTACAAAAAGAAATCATGGAAGGGCATATAGTTAACCTCACCACCTGTCAGTATGTTTCAGAATCCCTAACATCTTAGTTTTCTGTCTATTATTTAAAGTCTATCTGTCTAAACACATTTTGTAGTCCTTCATAACACATGTTTAGCAGAGCCTGAAATTTGATAGAACACACAGACTTCAGAAGTAACTAGGAAGCTCTGGTACAAAGCTTAAATCATTGATCCTTACTTTAACTCAGCACATAAAGAAAAGGATGAGAGTTTTTGCACTGAGTTTAATCGTAACAGAAAAAAACAATCTTTAACTTTTTTTTTTCCCCAAAATTACCAAGATTTCAAGACTGATGAAAGGACAATGACATAAGCAAAAGAATTTGTCTCTGAGGTGGGAGATCTATTCAGGGGGAGTATCACTGCATTTCAAATGAGTTAGTTCATTGTGGTCTGCACTAGACTTTCGGATCAGCAGTTCAAGAGCAAGATCCACAAGTACAAGAAAAAAAAAAAAATCTATGAGGATATTTATCTTCCATAAAAGATAAAAGATTTTGCTTTGTGTGGAAAGGCTAACTAAAGGAATGCAACTTAATTGCTCAAGAGCTTAATTGCTTTCTTAAGTTAGACTATATAACCATGCATTCTGTTTTGCAATACATTTTCTTGCATACTGAATTTTCTCAGGCTTGTCTCTCTCTGTGTCTTTCTAATATCCCTCTATTCTTTCTCAAATGATAATTCATATATGTTGACTACGCAGAACTTCCCAGGACACAGGAAATCAAGGTTGCAGCTTGCATTACTCATTTGTAGAACTGGGAAATGAACATGTTTTCCTTTGCAGGATTGTTCTTTTCACTGTTCTGACATTATTTAATTCTCATCATGGAAGGAAAGGGAGGAAATAAAGGAAAGTCCAGCCTACATTTTTAGTAGAACAGATCTCTGTAGACCAGGATGATAGTGGTATTCCAGCACAACAAATAACCTGCAGACCAGTAGCTGAGGTTCAACAGCGGAGCTGTCAAGTATTAAGTCATAGCATCTGATTGTCAAAGGCATCTGGAAAAACATGCTCTGTCTACCTTTGTTTATATTTGTTGTCTACCTATTTTATCACATTTATGGGTCTAATCAACACTATTATTGAGACTTTTTAAGTTACATCAGCTCTTAGAAAAAGAGTAAGATCTTGTTGCCTTTGTCTGTGTTTAAGTGATCTGCACTGGGCTGCACACTATCATTTCAGTGGTGATTTGTATTTTCTTCCAGTATCATTGGATACCATGGCATAAGCAATAATACTTAATATTTTTTTATCTTCAGCTTTGAAATCTTCAAAAAAATATGTTACCATGTCCAAGTGATACAGACAATGTACCACTGCCACTTAAAGACAGTCTGAGTATGTTAATTCATTCTACTCAACTCCAGTTTCATTTAAGAACTAGCATGGGAGGAAATTGCTAAAATAAATAGATAATTATGCAATAACTTTTACCCATCTACCTCCACAACTGACAGGAAAACTTATATTTCATTAGAATATTTCCATCTTGGCATATTTCAATGCCAAACTGATCTACAATCTACAAATGAGTACTTTAAATAAATAAATGACCCCTTTGACCTTGCTTGTAATTCTAAAAGGAGATTTAAACAAATATATCAATGACCAGTTTTTCTGTGAAGAATGAGCAAACCTGAAGGGAGAATTCACTGGTATTAACTCACTGAAAAAGAAATTAATACTGACTTTAACCGTCCATGCATGCTTGCTACTTATTTCATAGCATAAAAGAAAAAATGAAGAACACTTTGCCTTTTTGGTGTACTAAGTGCTATCTAAAAGCATGCACATTTCTTCTGAAACACAACAGAATTTCTGTAGTCACTTTCAAGTGTAAGACATAAGTTCACAACTTATTATTAGCAACTGCATACACTGAATATTTGTAAAGTACTTTAGAAAGATAGATGTTTAAACTTTTTAGTGTCTCTCAATACTGCTTAACACAGCTGGAATAAATACATTAAGAAACAAGCACAATTAAATTTGATCAAAAAGTAATAGCCACGCTTCTGAACAACAGAAAGTTTCAGGTAGCTCTATTGTTCTGAAAAGTAATTGAAATTCTTTACAATTATATGGAGAACCTACTATAGAAGCTTCAATCCAAATACCATGACAGAGATGGATGCAAAAAAAAAAAAAAAAAACAAACAACAAATGCTTACAATGTAATGAAGCGAGCATTCTACTTATAATTTCATCAGTACGATGTGTCCTAATTTCAAAGACTTATTCAACCATGGTTGTGAGTGAAACAGTATATTCCACCTTCACTCACTGGAAGCACAGCATCCTGAATGAAGCCAAAGAGAAATGTCAAAATACAGTTACAATAATTGCACTGAAATGGTAGTATATTACAAAAATTATCTCAGTCTATCGGCACAAATTCATAATGGAATTTTACGTTTTCTTAGTTAAATTCCTGTTTTGGTCAGTTGGTTAGCCTTAGTCAAGACTTGCAAAAGTCATCTTCTTCTTCTTTAAAATTCTGTGAGAAATCATATGCTACAAATCAAACTTGTCTAAAATAGCTTTAATGAAAGCTCTATAATAGAAGCAGCTCTGACAGGATGTTTGCATTTAATTTTAAGACAATGCAAGTTTTTCATTATGTATAACGAATTTTCTCTTACTGTTGGAGGGCAAAAATATAAAAGAAAAGCAATGAAAATAATAGACACTCAAAGTAGGAAATATTGCTTTAGAGAAACTGAAGTACTGTATAAGTAACAGTCAAGAACATGACCTTGGAATTTTACTGAACTAAAGATTGCAAAATGTCACTACTGTATGTGCCATGTGTTGGGTCAGTATGTGAGCATATAGGACTGGGTTACTGCATTACTCTCTTAATATATCCCCTAAATAAATGCAATTTCTTCCTATACATACACAATCCAGATGCTGTGATTTAGCATGCACAAGGAGGTTTCTGTATGAAACCTGAGTTCTGACAGAATTACGCTGGCTTCCTGTTCAACATTGAATTGATTTTGAAATTGCTATATGATAACATACAATATAAAGTTCTGCACAATTTAGAATCTCTGTTTTTATCTACCCTATTATCTTTAAGAGTCTGGAGGTTATTGAGACTATATAAAGTTGGACATTTCAAAGCAATGCACATACTTTCAGCTGTAATACTTGTCAATTTGAAATCCATTTCCAGCTGGAGTTTGGAACATGGATTCAAATTCATTTAAACAAACTTTTATGTTTCCAGCTTGACATCTTCATCAACTGAGTACTTGAGGTCTGTGTTTTGTAATGTTGGAAGTACTAAAGTAAGCTAACAAAAGATTACTTAGCAGGGTAACATTTTTCAAAAAGCGTTCCTGAATATTTGTCCTTGTGCTGTAAATAAACCTGAAGCTGCTAATAAATACCTAAGACTACTTTCCAATAAATAACAAAATTTGACTATATGCAGCAAAAAGCGTACAGCTACTGCTCGTTCACTACAGTATTCTGGAATCAGATTTGCAATATTGGTTCCTATTAAGAATAATCATGAATTTTCACAGAATTGTTGAAATTAGAATGGACCTTTAAAAGTCATCTAATCCAATTCCCCTGCAATAAGCAGGTACATATACAGCTCAATTAGGTTGCACAGAGCCTGATCTAGCCTGATCTTGAATGTCTCCAGGGACAGGGCATCTATCACCTCTCTGGGCAAACTGCTCCAGTGCCTCACCACCCCTGTTGTAAAAAACTTTTTCCTTATGTCCAATATAAATATCCTCTCTTCGAGTTTGTAATCACTTCCCCTTGTCCAGTCACCACAGATCCTGCTACAGTCTGCCCTTTCCTGCATACAGACTCCCTTTAGAAGGGCCACAATCAACTCTTCCTGGAGCCACACCAGCTCTTGGAACCTGTCCTAACAGAGATGTTCCATCACTTGGATAATTTCTGTGACTCTTTTCAAGATGCATTCCAACAGGTTCATGTTCCTCCTGTACTACAAACTCCACCCCTAGACAGCATACTCCAAGTGATGTATCACCAGTGCAGAGCAGAGGGGAAGGATTACCTCCCTTGACCTTCTTGTGGTGCAGCCCAAGATGCAGTCGACCTTCTGGGCTGTGAGGACACATTGCTAATAATGTCCAGATTCCCATCTGCCAGTACCCTCAAGTCATTTTTGTCAGGGTGATGCTCAATCCTTCCATCTCCCAGCTTGGAGTGATGGTGGGGGTTGCCATGATTCAGGTGTAAGACCCTGCATTTTGCCCTATTGAATCTCATGAGCTTTCTCTGGCCCCACTACTCCGTGTGACTAGGTCTCTATGGATAGCATTTTGGCCTTTAAGAATGTAAGCCTCGTCACATATCTTGATGTCATCTGCAAACTTGCTGAGGATGCACTCAATCTGATTGCCAGTGTAACTGATGAAGATATTAAAATGTATTTGTCCCAGTACAGACCCCTGAGGAATACCAATTGTAACTTCCACAATAAAAACAAGAATAACTCAACCTAACCAGTGAAAAGATCCATCTGTCTAGGGCCAAAGGCAAGTGCTTAGCAAAGTGTATGAGAATGGGGCAAGCATATCTGTTTTACTATAGTAGCCCCACATTGCCTCCCAGTTTCTACCAATCCAGTACTGAGGAACATCTGAAGCACATGGTAAACCTGTATGAACTTTCCTTCTAGGAATTTTTTGAACATACATAGTCACGTTATCCTACAGCAACATATTCACAGTTCATCTATGTATTTTGTGAAATAGTTTTACAGCTTATAAAATGACATAAAAAATGACTTCAAAAAAAAGTATTCTGGTATGGTTGGCTATGATAAATGTTGTCACCTTCTGTCCAGAAAAACTGTCAGAATGTCAGTATGTTAAAAAGGTAGTATCAAAGATAACCCTTAACTAGCTCTTTATCCAAATCTGACAGATTAGTAACAGCTGTATGAAGTAACAGCTGTTACTTCATACACTCCAATGCATATGACCTTTTGGAAATTAAACAATACCATTCTCACTCCTAGGATAAAAAACGTTGAGGTTTAGTGCAATGTTTTCAATATCAAGTGAGACTGGATAATTTACAATCCTTTTCAGTGATTTTTTTTTAAATTAAATTTTTGCACACTTTTATTATTCACAAATTTATTCAGGATATTTGACATTACACAATCTTCTTGATAGGAATAATATTACATATTTTTCTTATTGTTTCTTCTTGTACAGAAGTACTCCACCAAGTGGACTTGTGTAGCTTATGCTACCATAAGGTGGCAGCATACAACACATTTATTTTGCAAAAATTTATATGTAACAGGAATCTATTTTCTGTATGCTTTAATTTACATTCTTGCAGTTAATGCAAATGTGCATTGAGATCATTAACAACATTTTTCAAATGAACAGTTTTTTATACTGTACAATCCTTAGTAAAAATCCTTATGGATACTGTGTTACTGAAGATACATTTTCCTAGAGTGTAAGGTCAGCAAAAACTGAAGTGCTATTCTTGACATAAACATCCATGTAACCACATTCTTTTGGGGCTGAAAAACTGGAAACTAATATTTTTGAAGTAATCTGGACAATAACAAACTGCTTATAGCTAAATTTTATTAGATTATCATCTATAAATGTAACAAAACACTAATAGCAATGCACCTTGCATTCCTTCCAAATGGTCTTTGGAACTGAAAATTGGAATCAAAGCCCTGAAATTAAGATAAGAATAATAAAAGTCTGCTTTGCTACAGTTGTACTTTTACATATTTCTATGTATTGTTTCCCATGATATTTTCAAAGAAACACACCCAAAATCTGTTTCAGCAACATTAAAAACAAAGTGGTAGACTTATAAAATGATTGCTAGAATTTATATTAAATAGAATTTTGCACCACTGTTAACAATGAAACTAGCCTAATTTGTAGAAGGGAATGGTTCATGCAGCCCTCTGCTCTTCAACTCGCTGTAAAACAACTTTGGGACTGTTGAGAGGTTCCTGCTCACTACCTTCAATGGTATTGAATTCGAAACACTATAACATAGTGTTTATAACACAGATTGAGGACTCCAGCAAAGTAAATAAAGGAGACAATAAAACAATAATTTGTCTACCATTTTCTTTCATTTCTTTCTGTTAACTAGCTGTGTCTGGCTTTTTGGGAGGGTTTTTCACCTCCCAAACTGTCGACTATAGAAGCATACATGTATAGAGTAATCCAAAAAGTTCATGAATTAGTTTCTGAGGGAAAAATACATTTTTTGGCAGGTACAACTGTTCAAATTCTGGCCTTCATAGCAAGCCACTGAAGATGTTACCACACTGACAGGAGGTGTAAGAGGTAGGCATCTGGTAGGTAAGAGGTAGGCCCAGCTGCTTGCTGGACTCATTGATTATTTGTTGACAGAAAGCCACTTGAAATCACTGGAACAACTGGATGTAACTCTGGAGCATTTCAGCAAAGCAGGAAATGTAGCTCCTCTAACTGCCACTTTGGGGACACACAAACAATGTCATAAAATGGCCTTGGAGACTGTTCAAGTCTTCTTCTGCAGCTCAGCCTAGAGGCATTTGTCTGCCTAGGGCAAATTTTCACAATTCAGTAAAGAACTCTTGAATATAGTGCTTTTAATGTGAGTGCCAGCGGAGCAATTACCATGGGACAGTTTCTTGCAGGGGACACAAAATTAAAATACAAATTTGATAAAAAATATATGCTGGAGCCTAAAAGAAAATGAAAGGTCACAGAAATGCGGTTTAACAGGACTGCTATAAATTCTTTTTTATTTCCCTACCTTCAGTGCCTTTAATTTACCAAACTGAACACATGATGGTACTACTACATTCAGCCTCAGGAGACTGCTAAGAAAGAAGGAAACTGATCTTTAATGGAGCCTGTTGATCTCACATCCATGTTGCTGATTAGGAACTATTAAGGAACGTAATAGGAATATAGCTCTTATCAGGAACTATAAAGCTAACTGCAACATTTACATCTAAATGTGACAAAAAAAAAAAAAAAAAAAAAAAAAAAAAAAAAAAAAAACAGAGTCCATAGAATCACAGACCATCCTGGATTGGAAGAGATCTCAAATATCATCACGTTCCAATGCTTCTGCTGCAGACAGGATTGTCAACAGCTAGATCAAGTACTAGATCAAATCGGTCAGAGCCCTGTCCAACCTGGCTAGAACACCTCTAAGGACAGGGCACCCACAACCAGCACCTCATCAGTCCCAGTAAAAAACGTGACCTGATATGTAATCTAAATCTGTTCTCCTTTGTTTTAAAATCCCCTTGCCCTATTCCTGTCTACTTGAGTAGGAGTTCATTTTCCTCCTGTTTATTATGACCCTTCAGAAGCAGAGGAGCCAGTAGAAGGGAAGCCTGTGATGTAGTGCTCTGAAAACCGACTATTCAAATCACAATATTGCTAACATTTATTTTTTCAGTGTTTTAACGTTTGATTTTCTTACCATGCCCACTTAAAAAAATAAAAAAATAAAAAAAATCCCTACTACCCCAGGAAAACACACCAAACCAAACAACAGCAACAATTAAAAACACCCTAACAAAAAGGAAATTAAATCAGATGTCAAAATCCAGATTATGTAACATGGGAAGACTTTGCATTCTCTTGTGTACCCTTCTTGATAGAAGTGAAGCTGTGCCTCTATTTCTTTCTGTTCAGAATATTCTCTCTTCCCAAAGGGGAGCAGCGTGAGGTACTCCGATTATAATCTCTGGATCATCAAGCCTTAGCAAAGTGCCTCAATAACTGACATTATTTTCAGGTGCTGAGCCCTGGAAGTTTCCTTTAAAGTAAATGAAAGTTGCCAGAGGCTCAGCATTTCAGAAATTAGGGCATTTAAGAGTTTTGTCTATCTCTGAATTTAAGAATCTTGCTTTCTTACCATTTTTTTTTCTTTACAATTCTTAACTGCTCTGTAATCCAACATCAAGAGAAAAGTAATGATAACAGACCTGAAAACAAGAAAGACGGTTCCAGGTTTGGAATGCCTTCCTCTATCATCTGGAGTTAATTAAAGAGAGAATTGCAGCAAAAATAATGTCTGTTAATGTAAAAATTGTTCTCTACTCTGTTAGATCTCCATAGCAAGGTTATGCAGCTATGAAGATTTCTTCTTCTCCAGCCTGTTAACTTTATGTTTTTGACAAGTCTGTGTAAATATGACATGCACTCAGACTTGCCCACGTTTACCTGAAATATTTAGAATAATGACAAGCCTTTCAGTTTGAATCATGCTGGGACTGCCAGATCTTAAGTGATCAGTAAACAACTTTCTCAATAGGATAAAAACAAGAAAAGCCACACTTACAGCTTTAATACTGTAGCTTGCTGCAGACCACAGATACTAGAAGCAAGGTCATCTGATGGAGCCGGTGCTTGCATTAAAGTAACTAATACAGCTGCAAAAACAAAACAAAATAAGGGTTAGTCTCTTAACATATTTTTGTGGTCTAGACTACTCTAGGCTTTCTCACAGCTGTTACTGTCTTCTATTTTAGACCTCCATTCTGCAGCTGAGTGGTTCATGATAGGCTTTGGGCTATGGTCAAATAGCGGATTCAGACCTGCACAGAGGTAGACACGCTTCTTTGTCGAGAGCTAGGGGAATTGAGACAGTTTCTACAGGCAATATCCAGGCTAATCCCACATTTAAAAAGAGGAAAAGAAGTCCTAAAGGTTTCACAACTTTTGTTTCTTCATGAAATTACTTCCAGGAGTGTCATATATTACCCAGCACTTAAAATCAGTTGATTTCTATTCTGTCTACAAAGAATAAGGAGACATGTGCAGTATGTGCTGATGAAAGAGCTTCCAAATCCCCAACCCATCAAAACAGAATAAAACATGATGAGCTTATTTTAATCAGAAATCTTATATGCTAATGCACAGAAAATATATAGGCAGGCAGAATGTAAAACCACCATAGAATTCCTTTTGATGTTTATTTGGATTCTAACTATATATGAAATTAGCAAGTGAGACTAAAAAAAAAACCAAAGAGATGTTGGAAAAAATTACAATCCATCTCTGCACTCAGTACTGCATAAAATGCACATACAATACTGCATAAAATATGACAGGTATTTTTGACTGGTGAATGATTGTTTAAAGCTTTACAATTATGTGAACCATGAACAGTAGGCCATTCATAGAGTCATCTCTTCTCATAGGAAACTTCTGCCTGCAGATCTTCTGCTTAACCTAATGGCATCCACAGGAAGTCCTTAGAGAGCACCACTGCCTCAGAAGAAACACCTCTTGCTCCCTACATATTTGTGTTCAGACATTACTTTATTATTTTGTTTGTACATTTTTGCCAACAAACTGCTGTAAAGCGATAGACCTAACACAGACAATCCTAGGCTCTTAGAAGCATCAGACTTTAGTGGAAGTAATTTCATGAAAATAGTACAAAAATACTGCAATTTCAGAAGAGATTTTTTGCTTCTAGTATTCAGTCCTCATATTAAATCTTTAACGACTGTGCTTTTACCTTATTTCTACATTACCCAGACTAGAAACTTCAAAAAGAAAACTAAAATTCTGGAGGAAACTTTCACTGGGAAGGTTAAGAATTGAAAACAATAATAAAAGAAAGTTATTTTGGACACAATGAACGGTATCAAATGTGGTGTAATCTTGTCTTAAATAGCACTGAGTCAAAGAGACTTGGTTAGTGTTCCTTACCACAAACACAGATACTAGAAAAGGATATGTAAGTTTCAGAAATACCAAACAGTTAAGAGGCTTTTCTGAGTATTAATTTCAGTACATGGAAATTAGAAATGTGAACATGAATTTCTAATCCATTTGCAATAAAGTACAAGAATTTCAACAAACAGAAGAAGATTCAGGGAACATCATGATGGCCCAAGTAATATCCCTTAACAATCATAAGCTTGTCCTACTTCTCATGTGAAAGAAAGCAATCTGAGTGTTGTGCAGTTCCTGAATAAACCCATATATATACAACTGGACCTAGTTATCTAAACTTCCATCATAGTCAACTGATAGTTCTCTTAGAGTGAATAGCTCATCTGCACTCTGAAATAGTTAGCTCCATGTAGTTGTACTATAGAAAAATCAAATCCCACCACACTTTAGTAACTTCAGGTTTATTAGTCAATTTTCTGTAGGGCAAATGCAAGCAAATGCACAGCCTAGGCAAGCCAGGCATTTCAGCACCATGGAAATGAAACTGGGCTTTGGTATATCTTTTTTCCTCATTGCAAAGATGCTCAGCTCAGGCTCATCCTTGCTTTACCACAGCCAAGGCGTTATAGCTTTCCCAGGAAGCTCAGCTCTGATTCCTCCAAATGCAACTCTGGTCTTCCATGCAAAGAGTTATTTATCCTTCCAACTGACTTCCTTATCCTGACTATTCAAGTCAGGATAAAAATGCCACTTCTCTTGCAACAATGAAGGCTGTGTAAGTTTGGAAGGAAGAAGGTAAGATGAGGAGGACATCATTTACAGCACTGGGCTCATGGTGCGGCCACTGTTCAGTCGCGTGGATGTGGAGTCCATCTTCCAAACCAGCTATCCTAAGTGCTGCTGCTTCTCTCCACACACTATATGGTGGGAGATACATCCTTTAAATTTGTTAGTCTCACTGGAGAAGTAACTGATTAATCTAACCTGTAAAAAGTGTCAAATTGAGAAGAAACATCTTGTGAGCTCAGTCCAGCTCACTGGTGTTCAAATGCTTTGTGAAGGACAGCCTAAATTCACTACAATGTATACTTTACTCAATTAATACAAACAACTTTTCATTGCAACTGGTTGTCTATTACTGTGTTCTAGAAGAAATCAGTTGCCTCTACTTGAAAACATAATTAATTCATCTTGGAAATGCTCATGAACGACTTGGCTAGCAAGAAAGCAGAGATATGGAATTGCATTGGTCTAACATCCATTCTTTCTCAGTAATTAACTGTTCTATATTTAAGCAGACTGTTTTTTTTTGTTACGCACAGAGTAAATAAATCAGCTGGAAATACTGGAAATATTCCTCAGGCTTTGAGTTTGCTAACTAATGCATTACATTTTTCAACCACATGAGTAAAACTTCAGGTAATGCTTTAATAATCCAAATTTCTTCCTGTCTTGGAAACACTAAGTGCTAATAACTGAAGAAAAATAGGCTTATCTACAAAAATATACAGATTTCAAAATTTTCTTCAAGAACAATTACCAATAAGTACTATTATTCATTGCAATCAGTTCCCCCCCTCCCCCCTCCTTCACTGCATGGTCCTTTTTCTGCTGTCAGCAGATCTACTGCAAACTTAAATGCATTTTGATAGCCAACAAAAAAATCATTAGAAGATATGGATTTACAATATGTCACTGACATACATCAGTATACTTTCTCTTCAACCTTTATTCGTGGAATTTCAGTTGAATTTCCTGGGAATTGTACTTTATGAATTTATGAAAGTATCATAACACTGACCTGTCTTTCATTCACACAGTTACATAAACTAGTAGAGATTCACATTCAACAGAATTAAGATAACTGAAGATCAGCCCATCTCCATTTTCAGAGATCTACTGATTTGTTTGAGTTAAGCCTCATTTAAAATGGCAGCACAGGGGATACATATTGCTTGCAGTGAAGTGGTTAGTTTTTCAGCCTTAACTACAGAGAGAATAGAATCTTCCTAACCATAAATTCTGACAGAATTTCATAGTGTCCCATTTCAGTTGGACATTTTATTCAATCTCTACATATTAGTGAGCCATGCCACTGTATTTCAATGTTCTGGTATCATTATGCAACCAACCAAAGGAAAAACAACAACAACAAAACAGCAATAAAGAAAAACTAACAAAAAAAACAACAAAACAAACAAAAACCAAACCAAACAAAACAAAAAACCACAAAGCCCTCTAATATCCCTATTAAGCAAACAACTTTTAAGAAAGAAATATTAACAACATCTTCATAGTGGATATGAACAGGACCCAGTGAAGCTAAAGGCTCTATCTTAATTTATCTTGAGTAAGTTGTTTTATTTTTTTCCCCTTTTCTCATCCTGTGTTGTGACCTCATTTTTCAAAGAAGAAAAAGACAAAACATAAAATCAATTAGATGACAACTCTTTGATGTCTCCTCCCAGTGAAGAAGCAAATGCTCTCAGGCATATATTTTAGCGATAGGCATGCTCTAATGTTGTGGGAAATCATCCTCTAAAACAATACACAAAAGCAGAAAACCTTTGCAGGATGGAAAGAGGATCAGAAAGTTACAATGGAAGATTAATTGAAACAGCAGTGAAAATGGTAACAGTACCTGAAATCTCAACATTTTAAAGCATTTTTTTCTAGTCAGATTTAACAATATTTTATTTAACAAACCTCTTGCTGGCTGACTGTATTCTACCCATCTCCTTTACTTATGTCAACAGCCCCTTTGGCCATTCTAGCAGCAAAATGAGAGCTCTAAACAGAAGTAACATATATTTTGTACTATAAGGATCTGTTAAATCACAGTTCAGCTGTCACTGTCAATCACAGTTATATTTGTAAAAGACATAGGAAATCGCTAAGAAACAAAGCTGGACATCCTAGCTATATATTATAGGACCTAGAAAAAATAACTATACATATATATATAGTCTCTTAATCTTGATAGGATTCTCATCTTTGTTTTCAGATTTTTTTATTTTTTCCCTGAGGGGACTGTCCTAATGATTAGACAGGCTATGAGACAGTTAGAAACTCAGAACCTTGGATGGCTGGTTTCCTAACCCTTTCTATTAAAGATGTTTCACTGTATGGCTTAAAAACCACAACCCTACATCTTCATCAGGAGGACAAAAATAAGAAAGAAGGAGCGTGACTGTATTCTGATTTGAACTTCAGGACAAGGTGGGCCCTCTGCACTCAATATCTTCCCTGTCTTACCCTAAACAGGTATGAAAATAAACCCTTGTAGAGCAAGTGGGTTAGTGGTTTATTCTAGAGCAGATCTGCTGGCTTAAGAAAAAAACCAACATACATTTATCTTCATCTTCCGCAGAATGCTCATTTGAAAGACTCAGGAAGCATATGGAAATAACCTGCATAATTTATAAATATCTGAGTTCAGTATGGGGAGAATATCACTGCAAGCAGCCATACAGAATCACCTATCAGAATAATTCAGTTTGTTTGCTAAATTATGGTGACTGGAACTCACACCAGTAAAACTCTTGTACAGTATTATGTTTAAACTCTTGGCTTGGTTAATTTAATAATGGCACAGGTTGAATGAATATCACTTCTCTTGTCTAGATTATTCATTAATATTGAAGGGACAAAGTGATCTCCAAATGCTGTTTTCAGCTTTACTGCATTGCTGTTTTATTCACATTTGACAATGGCATCTGGTAAGCAAGCAGTGTGAATTGCTAATATTTCTATTACCTCTAAAATTAGTCCAAGCTCGTGAAAGAGCATAAAAGCAGCAATAATCTTTCAGTAAAACAATGCATTTGACTAGTTTGATCAACTGAATGTACCTTGAAGCTATTTCTGGCTTAAAATTTGCGCTGCATGCTGCTACAAATTTTTAGGCTCAGACTCAAATAGTTAAGTTTTATGTAAAGAACTAACATACCATTGTAACAACAGCCAAAGTAAACGTGAGGCCAAAAGTAATTCAGTTTAAAATTCAAACTAAATTCAGATTTGGTTTAAGATTGGAAAAGAATACCAGAGATTACTATTACATTCAGATCTCTGCAGTTACAGCAATTCTTAAATGCCATGTGCCTGATAGCTTCCACAACAAAGCATAGATTCACTGAGGTGTTGCTAACTCATCATACTGAAAGGCACACTACTCAGTGAGTCCTCGTTTGTGATGGTAGCAGTCACATCTGGGCAGGTCACTGTAGCACTGGGCAAGAACACAAAAGCTGTCAGAGCAAGATGACTTACAGGTGGAGAAAGGTGGGAAAAAAATCCACAACACTAGAAGCAGGACATAGATTATTGATTTAATAATACTGTAATTGAAACTTGCCTTCAGTTTTGGTTCTCCTGGTTTGTTTGATACTACAAAGAATTGACTATTACCTAGTAACAATATATTCCAGGTTCTTTTTTAGCCCCACAGAAAACTTGGCAAATCTAGCCATGAAAGTTGTGGGTGCTTAGAGGTTAAAAATTTGGCCTGAGCTGCTTTGGGTATGACAGGTTTAGTCAGCTTAACCAGCTGTGTCTCAAGTGGAACCACACTGAGGAAAAGGGGACAAAACTATCACAGATCTACAGCAAAACTGGCCTTTGACATGTCACAGAGGGATGGTAATGAAACAACTCCCAAGTACTTTACAGCCATAGAGATGCTATATGGGAATTCAGCCTAGCTAAAAAGATACCAACAAAGATATCAGGATTATGACCACATGTACTCCTAAGCAAAGACTAAAACTAGTTAGTTATTTAACAGAAATTTTCCACTTTCAGAATCTGAGTGAGAATACCCAATATATTAAAGGAAAAGAGTGGGCTACTTCCAGCACATGCCTGCTGGCATTTGAGAAGGAAGGAAAGAAGGAAGGAAAGGAGTGAAGGAAAGAAAAAAAGAACTTTTGGGTTTACAATAAATTGTGAATTAATTATTTATGTGTCCATGTTCAGGTAGAATGGGACCACTAATATCAGAGACATCTACCACTCCTCAGTCCTTTCCACCATTTCTAGCAAATCAATTAGCAATAATACTGCAATATACAAAGGAAAGATGCATAAGAAAAAAAAAAAAAAAAGGTATTAAAAATAATTTTCCATTAAATAAACACTGCATTGCACTTTTATATGTAGATTTACTACAAGAGTGCATTACTTCTGCCTTACCCTAGGAACAGCTCAGAAAAGAAGTCATATCTGAGAGGAGACTATTTACTGCTCAAGGCAGAACATCAACATACACTTGCCAGACTTCCTTTTATTCTTGTTGCCTCCTCTATACTGAATCAGTGAGGCTGAAAGGTTTAAATCATCGCTGCCTCTTCCTGTCCATTCACACAGGAGAGATCAAAGACCATCACCTTGACCAGGTGGCCACCTGGTTAACCAACCTCACCTGCAACCAACCTATGCTGAGTGGAAACTGCCGTCTTTCTCACATTCTTGTTCACTTCTGACTACTACTTGTAGGCCCAAGTCCTGTTAAGACTTTGCCCATACCCACCTCCAGCGAGGTGTCTGCTGAATGGGGTTGCCCTTCTCCCTTGTAGGACTGTCTTTGGCTGTTGGGCTCTACAAACTCTTTTTGGAAAAATCTACATGGAAGGAGGAGGTGGGATGGAAACAAGCAGGCTTTCTGTTACTGTGTTAACAATCAGCACAGTGTCCCCTTAAAAAGTGGCTTACAGCGGAGTGGAAAGGAGGTTGAGTGATCTTGCTGCACTTGAATGATAGCCCATTCTCTATGAGGATGACAGCTAAAGAGGACAGCTATACACATACCTGTCCTGAAACCCCTATAAAATGAGAAGTTACTCTGAGAGAGAGAGGTTTTCTTCAAGTCAGAGCTTAAGCCTTTTTACCATATAGAGGCTTTATCTCTGTCTTACATCTTTTGAAAATTTCAAACACAGCACAAATTTATATGAACATCTTCACAATGATACTCTCAGTCAATGAACTAAAGGTTTGGGAAACAAACCTTTTCTCTTTGAAATCTTTTTCTCTTCAAAACTGTATTTCTTCTGTTTTACATGAAAGTCCAAATCAGTTTTGTCTTCCAAAAATCATAGGACTTCCTCAGTGATTGTAACTAGTGTTTCACCAAACTACAAGGACAAACTGGCTGGTGAATATTACTGCTTGTTAAGCTTAGCATAACATTTCTTGTGGCTCACCTGAACTCCTCAGTAACAAAGCAGACAGGTAAAAGTAAGCCCTGGCTTTTGAGAAAACTTTTCAGAGTTACAGAGGAATGCTCCCATTCCTTTCTTCAATGTGAGTTTCATTTTATAATAATTTTTACTGGAAAGGATTTGGACCACTCAGTTCTTCCTGTAAAGCACTAGTGGTACAAAAATCTACTTCATTCAGAATTGCTCTGTGTGCTCCCCAAGAGCACATAACAGATTTTTCTGTAGACCACACTAACATGTGCCAGTAGAAAGCCAGGTGGAATTTTCTCATTCTACGCTCCTCACCCACCCTGGGCCAGGAGCCAGATGATGTACGTATTCAACAGCTGTGGTTCTCCTTATGAAATGGGCAAGAAGCATAAAATGGCAATTGAAGCACCTGAAGCATGCAGAAATTCTGCATCTGTCTGCTGCAAAACTAACTAGCAGATGTCCTCTGGTGTCTGTAATTGGGTTCCTCCATCCTTGTCAAAGTTTCAAGCAAAATCTGCTGGAAAAAAGTTCCTCTTAGGGGGTAAGTTGTTGGTAACGCAGTAAGGTGTAATTTGTACATCTCCGCACCAGCTTTATTGACTTCTTCTCCTGCATCCAGATGGATTAGCATTAAACAGTTCTGGAGAAATCTCAAACGAAATCAGCTGGCTGCCAGAATGATTTGAAATTGCAGTTTATATTTATACCACAAAGATATATGAAAACTGCTTATGTGTGTGTCTTCACAAAGATCTTTTCAGTTAATGAGCTAAATGTATGGAAAGAAAACTCTCTTTGAAGATGCACTTGTGCCTATTCTGTTTTACAACAGTTAACATAGGTCTTGTTTCCAAATAAACAAACAAAAAGAGTGCGCAATGGCCTCTCATCACAGCTGTTAGGCAGAATTCTGATATAGCCTACCTTTGAGATCTGAATATGAGAGCTAGAAATAGTGGAAAGCCTATTAATAAAGGTAATTCATTCAGCCTCCATGTTAACTAAGCCATTTCTATCTTTTATTGCTTGGTATATTAATTTCTGAATGTTTCTAGAGACACTAATTTTTACATATAACTTCCTTACAATACAAAAAACTAACAAAAAATCAAAAAAACTAAAACAACAACAACCCCCACCCAAACAAAAACAGAAACAAAAACAAAAACAAGAAAACACCTAAGTTAAGATGAATTCACAGTCTGGACATAATTTTACCATCCTCATACTGTGCAAAGCTTTGCAGACCTTACTGGTCTTATAAGTTCATGTTGGTTGAACTATAACATAGAAGCAGGCCCCAAAGATGAATGCCCTGTATTAGGAGTGTCTTTGAGTTATGGGCAGAGTTGCCTGCATTTGTACTGTGCAGCTTATAACATATATATCAGAACTGCACGTATGATAAAACAGCAGAATGTGTTGAATTTATTGTTTAGGCATTAGCTGCATACAGATAGCATATGTCATAAAACCAATGCTTCAAAGACATCAATATCACTGCACACATAATGTACAGATACATGCTGGCGCAGTGAGTCAGCTTAATGTGCCTTGGAAGTGTCAGAAATACTGCACAAGTACATTGACTGCAGTACTTTCAAAAAGAATGAGAAGCACTGAATATAGTTTCTATATATGGTTCCATCATCACATCTCACTGAGATGATTTCTGAAAATGTCATATTTTTTATCACAATTTATTTGACAAAATTTTCAGTTGAAATGTAAAAAGAAAGTTGTTTTCCAAAGAGCAGAACTAATTAGTTCCATGGAATACAACAACTTCAGGGATGAAATGAACTTTTTTCTTTCCGCAACACTCAGCAATACTTTCTCCTGGCTGTATTGAAACAGCAAAGCAAAAAATAATTTTCCATTAGTAACTGATGTTAATAGGGAAGTCATTCTAAAGCTGTGATATTATCAGAAAGACCAGATGACTCTTACTCTTGTTAACAAGTCAAACATTAAAGGAGATGACAGCAGCATTTTCATAGCTTTCCACTCTCAGAAGAAGCACAGTAAAGTAACACATAATTATCTTCAGGTATTGTAAATGTACATTCCAGTTTGTATGCCATGTACAAAGGGGAAAAGAAAAAAGGATTCATTTAAACTAATATGCATTTGTCACAATACTGTGCTAAAGAATTCTTAATGCTGTCCTGCTTTCAGACTTTTGTAGAAATATCACCCTTTGAAGTTTTGAAAGAAAATGCTTTATAGTTGATGATCTATTTGTTCCCTTTCTTTCCTTATTCTGTCTCCACTAACATTGTTCCAAAATATGCATTTGACTGCCTTTTTAATTGGGAAGTTTTTTTTTTATTTTTTAATTTTTATGTTATGCTAGGATTGTAATTAAAGCTATTTACATCACGGTAATTGCATGCTGGCACATATGAAACATTTATGAATTATTTAGGCAGTGGCTGCTCAGAGCTACCATGAAATACAAAATAAGAGTCGAAAAAAAATTCACAGCAACAGAAGCCACAGTGAAAAACTATTAGAAACTGCCTTTTTGAAAATGTATCCCCTTCTGAACCTTGTAAAAATAAATTTCAAGATGAAATTCATAAAATATCAAATGAAACTAAATGAAAGAAGAATTCTGTCCTTTTTAGTCCACTTGTACTGGTTATTAAAGATATTCCAGTAATATTTACCAGTACTAGCATTCAGACATGAAAACTGCTCTGACATAAACTGTGTAGCGATACTGATTTCTAAAACCCTTGCATAGTACCAGGAAGCCTGCTGAGTACTCTGGATTGTCTTTCTCTCACAATGTCAAAACACATGGGGAAAACGTTTTGCTCAATGAGCACATAATTATCCAGATGTGAGCAGTATTTACTCTTCTTTGCTGTCAATAGATCTGGCCTTCAAATAGAACCATCATTTGGCTTTTGCCTGTTTCTCATTTTGTGAAGATTGACTTGTTTTTTATGATTGCTCTGATAAATCATTTTAAAATTGAAATATATGGCTTAAATCTGTGAGTCTACATTTAAGCAGGTAAATATCCTCAGACAGATTTTGCCACTCCTGTCACAGTAGATTTATTTTGTGCTTTCCAGAACACATGTACACATTTGACATAATAGGAAAAAACCGTGTGACATGCACGCAACATCTCAACCCTTTATAGAGAAACAATACTTTCAAATTAAATTATCTCTCTGTGTATATATTGAATCAAGGAGACTTGTAGAGACTTGCTTAAACTAGGTTTCATAGCTTGCACAAACAGGTAACTTCAGGAAGGAACACAGGAACCATAGAAATGCTTGGTCCATTGAAGATAGGTGTCATGGTTTTATGATTTTTGTTGTATTGTTGATATTCCACATCATCCACCCCTTATTCAACATCATTACATCCTGCTTAATATATATATGTTTAACTCCCAATACACCACATGATGTTATGATGTGGAATATCAACAATACAACAAAAATCATAAAACCGTGACAATAGGTGAAGACAGGTAGAGCTGCTGTTTGCAACTCAATGGGAAGGTGGTCCCTTGAAGGGAAGGACAACAGAATGGTGGGTAGGGTTGATCTTTACAACACAATGGAGGGTTCAGTGAAAACAAGTGGAGCTGCTGTTTGCAACTCAATGGGGGAGTCCCATGAAAATAAGGAGGCAGAGTTGTTGCAACATAATGCAATCCCCTAAAGGTTTCACACGTTTACCACAAGATGAGCAGAGAGACCCTCCCCACGTTCTAGGATGTAACCAATTTATTGGAAATGTGATGAATATGTAAACACTATGCCTATAAATGTGTAGTCACTGCTTACCTTGGTGTGTATGTTTGGTGACCAATCCCCACGCACCCAGTGCTGTATTAAAGGGAATATCTTCTTGACATAACTCACTGACATGTCACAGAATCACAGAATCAAATAATTGTAGGAGCTGGAAGGGACCTCTAGAGGTCACCCCCTTGCTAAAGAAAGCTCCCTAGACCAGGTTGCACAGGTAGGTGTCCAGGTGGGTCTTGAATTTCTCCAGAGAAGGAGACTCCACCACCTCTCTGGGCAAACTGTTCCAGTGCTCCATCACTCTTAATGTGAAGAAGTTCCCACACACATTTGTACAGAACTTCCTATGCATCAGTTTGTGACCATTTCCCCTTGTCCTATCCAGTGTCAAGTTACTCTGTCAGATTTCTCAGCTTCAGTATATATATATATATTGATGAACACACACAACCACGCTTTCCTGTTAATAAAGCACTGCTGAATATCGGGTAGTTGGGTTTACTGTCATTTTCTGCACTATCCCACATTCTAGCTGAGACAGTCGTATCCGGCTCTCAGCGAGATTTGCTCTTGTCCAGGGATGTGCCAGAATATTTGCAAACACTTGAGTGATCTTCCAAATCTGACTGCCAGTTGCTAATTCTCTCTCTTTAATTAATAAAAAAGAGAGGCAGTTCTTCTGATGTATGTGTACTCGACATCAAGATTACTGCACAACAGGTCAAATGTTAGCCTGACCAGTTTATTACAAATTCCTGTTGCTTAGGGGGATGGGTAAGGGAAGATGGGTGATAGAAAAGAGATAGGAAATAAAATAAAGGAGACTTTGTAGAAAGCAGGAGAAATACAGTCACCACCAGGATTCCAGCACTGCTCCTAGTTCAGACACTGATCTTCAATAATTGTTGGAGATCATGTCCTTCCATTGATGATGTCAACATCTCCTTAAGGACAGTACAAATAAGTCCAAAGTGATAGAGTCAACTCTCTTTGGAGTGGCAGCTTTGTGGACCTTAGTAGGAATTCCTTTGTTTCCACCTCTCGGGCCTTGCCAGCAGATAAGAGGGAACAGAGAGACACCAAATTGTATTCTGCCTTCACGGGGTACAATGTTATTATCCCCCAGTCTCCCATAGCAAGCTGGAGTTATCTGTTCACAGGACAGATCTTCCTCCAGTTCTGAGTACTTCCTTTCAAAGGCAAGCGGTTCTAAAGACATGCTTTCAAATGTAAAACTGTCCACGAAGTGATGCCCTCTGCCATGACACACTCACCTCCAGTCATATCTCAAGAAAAGCCTCAGAAAGCGAGATTTGTGCCAAAAAAAGAACTGTTCACACACTGACCTATTCATTTCACTTTGCCAGAGTAGTTAGCAGAAAACTGGCATGACACTTAGATTCTACACAGAACATCTAAAACACTTGTATTTTGACAAAAGAAAGGTTGCACCTCTATTCCATACTTCAGATACACACCATTATGCATGCACACACATATATATGTATATATTCGACAAATATATGTCTGTTGCTCAAGACGACACTGGGCACTTCTCTGTCATCCTACAAAGCAAGACACAAAGTTCCCGAAGACCTCTCCCAGCAGCCCCTGACAAACAGTGCCCAGAGTAAACTGTGATACAGATGTGCCTGCCTCAAATTTCAAAACTAGTTCAGTTGTACCTGGTTAAGAAACCTCCTTCTCTGATCCACATCATGCTACAAATGTATCAATTGATTAAACTGGGACAGAAACTGTCACACAGTACTATTAGAAAAAAAGCTATGTCTCCTCCCATAGCCTTCTGCCAGTCTTTTTAAAGACATTTTTGTTTTATACTTTTTTTCCATCCATGGATCTTATTTCATCTTTCTCTCTACTATGTTAACATAGTCTAAAAGTTATTGTAGATAATTAGTCACATGCATTCATAGTGTATAACCAAACAAAAAAAGCATAGCCAAGTACAATAGTTTTGCTTCTCTTAAGAGTAAAGTAATATCAACAAAGTTTGGAGATAAATACAACATTTTTTTTTCTCATTTATTTCCCTCATTCTTCTCCTACAGCAACTTAAGCTTCCACCTAGCATTTAAGAGGAGACTTAAACAAAAGCCCTGACCAATAGTTTAAAAATATACCATGTACTGATCTTTTATTTTCTTTCCGATCATTATGGGTTTAGATGCTCTTAAGCAGGGAGTTCTAAAGATCAAACTGGAAAAAGAGTTGAAGTACTTCTCTAAAAATGTAGTTATAAAGGCACAATACTGTGGGAGAGCACTTTATATACACTATTTTTGGTGTTACTTCTTGTTTAAGATGAGAGAAAATAGTGTGTAATTCTGGCAACAACGTTTCACAACAAATCTTTTTTTGTAATTACTCAATCTGTGCATCTCTTTCATATCTGGGTTTTTTATTTGTGAGTAGCTTTAAATGTTTCACACTGCATGTGTTTGTCTGCAAGACACTTCTTTTAGACAGACAGTTTACCACACAAGTTCAAGAATCAAAAGTTAGGAGAAGCAAAACTGTCCAGAATGAGGATCAGACACACTTAACCAAAAAATTAAAATAAAAATACTCACTCATGAAATTGTCATACTGACAATGTAAATGTTAACAGAAAGGGAAGATAAGGGAAGCAACACTTTTCAGCTGCTAAGGGAGTGGGTACACAGAACAGCCAAACCACATGATTATGATTAGTCTAGGTGAGAGGACAGACTCATGTGGGGCTTCTTGCCAGGCTACCAGCAGATTGCATTTTCTAGAACAGTGGCTTCTTCAAAGAGATGTACAAATACTCAAAGTGGTAATTTTCATGGAATCACTGAATCACACAGCCACAGTTTATCCCTAGTTGGAAAGGACTCAAAACAATCATCAATTCCAACTCTTGGCTCCATACCAGACGACACAACATTCAAATCATGTTTCTGAAAGCGCTGTCCAAATGTTTTTTTTTTAAGTCCACTGGGCTTTCATTGAAAGCTCCTTGTAATTCATTGTCATACACTACCTCTCCACTTCTTCATCAAAGAACAAGTATCATTCCTACAGACATAATGTTATTGGCAATCAGACTCTAATAAGATATTATTTTATAAATACTTAAACTGAATATCCTCCATGACTCCTTAATGGCTCGAATAGTCACAATCGTCCATACATTCATAAAATCAAGTTACTAATTTATATATATTTCATTTTCAGCATCTGCAGTACTGAAGTTAAGTAACACTCAGTTTGCTAAATGCTGCCATTTGCTTTCTGTCGATTCTGCTTCCAGAGTGCCTTTAGGTTATTCTGCAGCAAGTATAATACACATACCTGTTATTATAATCAAAATTGACTACAGTTCAGTGACATTCAGTGGTCATTTACAAACATGTACTTTTTCTTTTTGCCAGTGATTTCTATAGTTTACACATTCTACAGATTTTTATGTTCTGCTATTTCACTTTAATACAGCCATTATCCAGAATATCATACCCAAGACTCCTTTTTTTATGAATAATATTTTTCTTTCCTTAGATAAAAACGTTGAAAGGAGGTGATGACCAGTATGTTATGAGCCAGCAATAAATGTAAAAAGTGCAGCTGAAATAAGGAACTGCTGTTTAGAATAAAAACACAGAAAAGATTACTTTCCTACCTCTACTCTTTGCTCTCTTCTGAAATGATGAATTTATCCAAGTATTTTTCTGGTTTTATACAATGATGTCAAAGATATGAGAGCTGAATGTGGACATAAAATTTGTTAAACTAGAAGTAATTACCATGAGATAGGTAGGTGTACAGTCTGCTGCCTACCTGTGTAGCTCCAGCCTCAGCAAGAGCTGAGAAAGGCTCCTCTACAGGTGCTCTCTTCCTTGACCATGGATGCCCTCTTGAACCTGCCAGAGGGCCGAGCAGGTCACAGCTTCCTCAATCTAGTCTCAAAAGGATAAGTGAATTTGTAACTTTTTGCTTCTTCCTGTAGGAATGGCACCAACAAAGAAAAATTCAAAAGACTATTCACTAAGGCTTTTCAGGCACAGAGGATTTGGGAGGCGTGCTGGCTAGACACAGTACAAAAGAGAGCCATATGGAGTCATGCAGACCTCTGGACCACTGACTGTAACAGTGCAGATTGTGTGAGAAATAATTACCCTCACAGAGCAGGCAACTCCTGCTCCAGAATACTGTGTCTCGTATTTTCAAAAGGCATATCCAACTGAAACTCATCTATACAGACAGCAAGAAGGAAACAGATTAGGATCTTTCTGTCTGTTTTTTGGGAGCTTGCTTTTTCCTGATAGTAAAAAACACTCCATTGCTCAGCTTCTTGGCATCCAACGTTGTATCTCCCTTAGCGGTATTAGAAAAAAAGTACTTTTTTGCTGCATCTGAAAACTCATCCCAGTGCGGCCTTGGATACCCTCCTGCAAGATAACCTCATGTCCAAATTGAATGTTCACTGTCTGGCAGCAAATATAAAGGAAGTCACCAGTGATTCAGAAAGTGCATTTTCTGATATCACAATAGTGATCGTTATTAAAATGTCAGTAACTACCAAATTGCCAGATAAGTATCTGAGACACCAGTTTTTCCACCACACGTTCAAAACAGGAAGCCAGCACAATGGTTTTGCAGGTCAAAGCCAAAAACTAAAACCTGGCATTTTACACAAATAAAATCCTTTGCAAATTCATTAAAGTGCAGCATCTTGTTTTTAAAGAGCTTGGCAGTTTCCAGCCCCAGCTGCCTGCGGCCAGGACTACCAGGGCACTGTCAGGATTTGTCAGGTTTACCTGCTGGTGGGATAGGCAAGGAGCGCCAGTGGAGATTCTCATGCCTGTTGCAGGCCACTGCTTTTTGAGGAAGTAAAGGTAAAGTAGCAGCTCCCGCCAAAAGCACAAAGGTACTCTGGCTGCAGTATTAATCTCTGGCTCAAGTGTATATTTCACATAGGGAAGGAGGTGGAGCAGGAGCAAAAAGACGCAGCATGGTGTCTATGCTGCTGCCTGTGTGTTTACATTTCACAAATGAAGGTAGCTATAATGTTACCCAAACACTACCATAAACCTTCCTCTGAATCATTACACAGATTTTCTTTTCCTTGGAAACATGTAGTTATTCCTTCTCACTCTGTAACTCACCCCTCTATGTCCTGCTTGGGAGTGTTTTCAAGCAATACTGAAGTGTTTCACCATTCCTACAGAAAACCAATGGCTTCTATTGCACTGAACATGCAAGTCTCAAAATTAAATTCTTGCTTTCACTTTTCTGGATATAATTACCATGATATACTGCAAATGCTCTCAGTTTCGCTCTACACAGGAATAACAGCAAGACTTGCAGTCAAAGCATGTTCACAAAGCACAGTTGTATCCTAGATAGTTGTTATGATTATCCAGTTTAGTTATTCCTGTATGTTCAGTTCCATTCGTTAAGCATTCAAATCATAACCATGCATTACAGCTAACTTCTCCTGGCAAGAAGACAAGAGCATGAATGGGATCAGGAAGCAAATCCTTTCTATCCCCTTTGTCATGTTTGCCCAGGCAGGAGCTGAATTAGGCAGAGAATAACCATTCTGTGCTATGCCAAACCAGGTTGCTGCCACCTAAATTACATGTTATCATTTACTTGCCATCTCCTTTTGGCCAGTTCCTTGTCAGCCTCTCTCCCAAACTGTACTTCTCAGAAAACACCAAATAGAAAATTGGCTTGCACTACACAGGGATGCAGCTGTTGCACACAAGTGAAAGAGAAGAATAGATCTAGTGGATGGCCAATGCCAAGCAACTAGACTATTAGGTGGCTACTACTTCATTAATAGCAGGACAGATATTAGGAGAAAAAACACATACAGTGGATAAAGACACGATATGGACACGAGGCACACTGCAGTGATATGAGAATGGAGTCTGAGAACTGTGGCAATTGTGCTCCCTGATTTCTAAGTGAGACAAATGACATAATGTATTCTCAAACGTCTATGAGCAGAGGTGTTCCCATCTTAGCTGACACACAGCATATTTTTTCTGCACTCACTGGAGGAGGCCTCTTTGATAGTCCTTGTGGTAGGATGGCTTTGCAGCAGCTTTCAAGTGCAGCGTTTCAGTCTTCTTGAACACTGGATGTTGTTTTCCTCTTGCAAAGTAGCTCCAGTGTAGTCTACACTGACAATTTTATTCTGATGTATTTATAAAGTTTCATCTGAAGTAATTTCGTCTCATTTGAAAATTTAGCTAGTGTATAGAACAGAACTAACAGATTCTGTCGTTCTGACTGTATATACGCATACGTATGACTCTCACAGGAGCTAATGGCACCAGTAAAGTGGACCATTAATAACTGTATCTGCTACAGCATATCAGATATTGAATGTTCATACCTGAATAGGTTGAACATGTATAGCCAGATAGTCCAAGCTTTGCAACACTTAAACTCAGTAAGCAGGGCAGAAACATTCTTCTGTACTGGCTCCCCATGGCAAGAAAATGAGAAATGTTATGATGATATCTTCTAAAGCTGAATTAATACAATGTCTAATCTGTCACACACAGGAAAGAATCTCAAAGGTTATACCAACAGTAAAAGAAATGTAAGTGAATGAATGAAAGAATAATCAAAGCCTCCTGCAGACTTCTGAGAATTTCTGTTGCTTGGGAAAACCCATGTAGATTTAACAGCTGGACATGCTGTTTATACTATTCTAGCTTGATTATGCTATGTTAAGCATATAATAAAAGAGGGGTATTGAACAGAGCAATGAGAAATTTACACTTTGACATTACTTGTGTGCCAAAATGATCGCTCTTTAGCTGTGATAATTGCCTTTGTTTTCATCAAACAAAGCAAAAAAGACTGATGTAAAGACAAACAAATGCCACCCTGTTTAACTTCTCCTCAGAGGAAAGCAGAATTACTATTACTTCTATTTCATATAAGTAGTGGATGGGTTTTTTTCTTCCAAGACGAGAATGAATCAAGGATTCTTAGCTTTATCTTAATTACTGAACGGTAAAGAAGTGCCTCACTTTGTGGTGTGTATCATCATCACTTGGATGCACAGACTGACATGCCCAAAGGACCTGCCTGTCCAAAGTCCAGATGCTTCTCACAGTCCTTCAAGTCTTTCCCTGAGCATGGAGGCACAATAGCAGGTTCACTCTCACACCTTTTTAACTCAAGAGAGATCAAGATATCATGGCAGCCCAGCTACACCTGTGGCCACACAAAAGTTTTGAGAGAGATTGTCTCCTGGCCTGTGATCCCAGATGAAAGAAACAAGGTTGCTTTCTCCACCAGCAGTAGATTCAGCCTAGAAATGTCAGTTTTATGGACTTGTTCCGAGGCTCAACAAAGTCTGTGCGGTGCCCAGATGGAGAGATACTCCCTCATGCCACTCTGCATCAGCATCTGTTGCCCGGAGTCACCACTCACAACTCTACAATTCCCCTGCAACACCTCTCCTCTCTTCTCTGCTTCAGGTGAAGGAGAGGGTCAATTTAAGTGTCTGCACTGCATTTTTTATTGCTTCCAAGCCAAGAAAACATCTTTCTGGTCTATCTCCATTGAACAGTGGCAAGTCAGTATCTCTGTCCCTTCTACAAGGGTTAGGGAAATATCTCCAAACTTTTTCTTTCTTAAAAACCAATAAATTACCAGACAAATAGGCAACAGTTACAGAGACAGATACAAAGATTTCCTTCATCTTTTACACATAGAAATCCATAAAAGACCTCTACTGTAGGGGAACAATATGCACATGGAATGATTAAGAAACTTAATTCCTATGATCTTTGAATTTTTTTGAGGGTGTTCTTGCCAATACAGCAATGTCCTTGAATTTACAAACTGCAAAGCAGTATCGTAAGTTGCAGTGTATGAAGAAGCCATGGTTATCTCTCCAGGACACATTAGTTATACTGAGTTGTACTGAGATTAGAACAGACTTCTCTACATCTTAGTTTGAGGGAAAAATCTCCCTCTTTATTTATTTATTTTTGCATTAGCTTAAAGCACATCAGAAATTCTCTCAGTATTTTCAGCAAACAATATTTCAAAACAAAACAAATGTTACTTAACTTCTATTAAATAACTCTAACTACTCCAAGGGATGACGTATCACTGCATATACCTTTTTTGTTTGTTTGTTTGTTTTTGATGAAATGTGTACTAGATAAGTAGATATCACATTTTGGCTCTAGTTAGGATATTTTAGACATGTTTTCGTATCAGGAAAATGGTAAAATTTCCCTGAAGAATGTTTTTTGGATGTTACATGGAGAAGTGATAGCTTTAGAGAAGAATTAACTGCATACATTTGTCCTTCTAATTCACAGAATCATAGAATCACAGAATTGTAGAGGATGGAATGGAATTCTAGAGATAATCTAGTCCAAACTCCTTGCCAAAGCAGGCTCCCTAAACCAGGTTGTCCAGGTAAGAGTCCAGGCACACTTCAGTGCATTTTTGTGGAGTGACACCCCTGTTAGTATACCAAGTATTCCTCCACCTAAAAAGCAAGCTTGTAATCAAATATTTAATTATGAAATGAAATGAAAACAAACAAACAAAGAAACCGTTAGGTCCAGGCAGGGTTTTCTTGTGAGAGCTTAAAGTAGGGTAAAAAATTCAACTCACCAGCAGTTTTTTCTACAGCATGCTTGAAGATCTAAATGCATTTTGAAAACTAAGTATCAGTGTTATCTATGAATCACAACTCCACTGTCTCTTTTTTTCTCTCTGATAAATGGTTGCAATTCTAGTTTTCACTGCATATATTCCATGTCAAGGCCATGGTAAGTAAACTAAAACGTTTTATCTCTGTCTTCTTGACTTGAATTTTAGTACTGAAATGTAACTTGAATTTTAGTTCAATATGCAAAAAAATACTGGAATTATCTGTTCACATCTTCTATATCTATTCTTTTTGCTAACAATGTCTTAAAATTGGAAACAGCCACCTTGATATGACAATTTCAGCTCTATACTAAGATATTAAGTTTGTTCATACAGATCCTTGCTTTCACACAGCTTAGTTCCTCATCACCGCAATCACTACTTGTCAATGGTTTACGGGCTGGTTTGGTCCGGCTCCATGGACCCACACCCTGGGAAAGGGGAAGGAGGAATGGGGAGGTGGGCCTAAAAACAAAACAGTGGCAAAGATCTGAGGAGAAAAGGTAGTTTACTAAATAAGATATTGGAATTCAAAATAACACAGTATAATACAGTATAATTAGAAATGAAGCTAATAAATAAAATGAGAGAGATAGAGCGTCCTAAAAGAGAAGGCCTTATGCTAACACTGAAGGCAAGACAGCTAGCGAGCACCCACTACTGGGATGATTCACAAGGGGAAACAACCTGTGTCTCATGATGCATGGACAATTTCTATCTTCCCCTCTGAGCACAAAATGGAAAAATGCAAAGCAGTGCAGAGTCCTCTAGGGTATTCAGTTCTTCTTCTCTTCTGAGACACATATACCTGGAACTATCAACAATCCACGGATCTGTAGCATTAACTCTTTAAATCCCAATGCACTGCACGATGTTATGATGTGGAATATCAGTAACAAAAAACATAAAACCATGACACTAACAATGACCATTTTATGGACATATCAGCTGCAGTGCATTTCTGCAAGTAAAGATGATGTAAATGGCTGCTGTATCAAGACATTTTTAATAAATCTGATGTAAGTGGAAACAAGCTTTTTTTTTTTTTTTTTTCCCTCAGCTTGTGTTAAAATTTCTGCTTGTGTCTCTGTATAGGATGAGTAAATATTACGGAAATTAAGGGAAAGTTAAAAAAAAAAAAAGAGCCAAAATTTACTGTTTCACACTCTCCCCCACAAAAAAAGGATTATCAGGCCTCTATGAATATTTGGAGAGCTGGGGAAAGCCTTCAAACACATCACAGTTCTCCAGATGTAAACCACGGTCTGACTCTCATTTTTGAGACCCATTCCCTACCAAGGAAAACTACAGGAGACTTAGTATGACTAAACTCAGATGAAAAGTTATACAGACAACCAATTGTAAAACAGCTTTTCTTAATTATCAGTTTTCAAGTATTAACTTTTTTTTTTTCCAAAGCACTCTGCACTTCTCAACACCAGAGGAAGAGATCAAATGGCCATATGACCTGTGAGATAAAATTGACCTTATTTTGATCAGTTCTCAAAGTGTGAATTATTTGCCTTGTCACTACTCCATTGTTCATGATTATTTATTTATTTCAGACTATTACAGACTATTGCTATATGAATAAATTGATCTGCAGTGGCTCCTTAAATACACACAATAGAATTTTGAGGCAGGACTTAATTTTCTTTTAACAGACTTAGTTACTACAATTACAAAAGATGATCAATTAATGTATGCTGTTGTTAAGTCAAAGTATTTTCTGAACCTACATTCATTGGCCTACCTCACTGTCAGTATCAAAATTTGAATTCACTGTTGCTGCTCTGTAAACGAAACAGATCCAGATCTTGAAAACTCTTCCCCTCATTGCAAGGATCTCACTGATCTCAGGTTGATAGGTAGAAGGATAGAGCCTCAATAAAATTACAGCCGCTAACCATGAATTTCACTGTAGTTCAATGTGACTGAGATGGCCTAGGCCCTCATTTTAATCAATCATGTTTCATTCAGAACTTTGCACTTAGTTTTGTGGTGTTGGGTCACAGATTCCAAAGGTAGGAGAGAAAGGATGTGTGGTTTCAGGATTTATTTACGTATTTATTTATTTATGTATTTATAAGAGAAATCTACAATTTGGATATGGCTTGGGACTCTCATCTGCTTTCTCCTTTCTGGCATTATCTTCCTGCCAGGTTCCTCAAAAATTAAAAAAAAGATTTGAAAAGTAGATGTGGAATAGGCAAGTAAGACATAGTTTCCTGCATGGTGACCCAGATAACAATTTCTTTATATTGAGCATCATTACAGATCACTACTGAACAGGAGGATATTCCCCTTCCTGGGGAAAAAGAGATATTTTTTCCTCACAGAGAAGCTTCTTTGAACATCTCAAGGAAATAAGTCTACGTCTCACACCTTCTTTCCTTTCACTTACTTATACATCCATGGAGAAGGATGAGTTACAAACCTCACAGTAACATCAGTTTTATGCCTGAAACGACAATCAACATTATAAAGAATTGTTACTGTTCAGAAACCACCTCAAGACCACAAATAATTATATCTTAATAGTCACTTTATGAGGAGTTGAAATATCCCCCAAAGAAGAATGGAGCATCTTCGGACATTAATTCTCACACATTCAGACATTAATACTCTTTCATACTACAGCTACTTTCCTTAATACTTTAATTGCTATTTTTATAAAATTTTAAAGCTTACAGCACAATAAATAAAACAAATGTTACTACAGATGCACATGGGAAGAGTATATTATAATTGCACAGCAAACTGAAATGAACAGAACAATTGATTTCTCAAATAGGTTATGCCTTAAGTAGCAAATAAAGGACTGTCCACTTAAACATTGCATCAAACAGCCCTCTTGCTGTATGCTTACTGTTTCCCCGGAATGATCCTCTGCCATGTTTGTATAAATATACAAAATCCCTACTTCTCAAAAAATCAGTGGGTGAACTGATACTGGGACAGTTGCAGTTGCTTGGTTTCAAATAGGCGGGAACCTGAAGAAAAATAAAAGATTTAACTTTCAGGGCTGCAGAAGGGATTAAGGTTTTTTTTTTTGTTGTTGTTGTTTTGTTTTTTGTTTTGTTTTATTTTATCAGTATATGGGTTTCGGAGAAAGGATCTGCTAAATCCCATATGTCCTCAGGGACAGATAAAATATTCCTTTTTCCCATTCTTTCCTTTCATTCAATAAATTCTGTTTCATCTGTTACTTGAGTTTAAATTCCCTTGTGAAAGACTGCAGACGCTTAGGCCATATGTGACCAAGCAAGCCTCGCTTTCTCTGTTTACAACTGTGGGTGACTGTACAGTGGTTATATTCTTCCATTCTGCTGCCAAAAAGAAGGCAGCATCCTACTCATCCAAGATTGAGTGCATGTCCTTTGAGAAAAGGCAATGCTGGTCAGAGCCTAAATGCAGGGTAGAATGTGCTGCTGCTAAGATCAAGCAGATGTGGGGCTGAATAAACTTGTTTTGCTTGCTAACAGCTTTGTCATAACCTGGATATGCCTTTGTTTGGCCTAAGGGAATAAGTGGGCATTTAAATAACAGCAGCTTCCTCACTGAACAAGGCACCCAAGGAGAGTCAAAAAGCAAAGAGACTGAAGCACACCTTTGCCCTTAGCTAAAAGAAAAATCCTATAGAGAGTTTTCTTTTCCTTGTCTGTTTATGTTCAAAAAATGTCAGTGTTTTTATAAGACCAGAGTTAAACATGGGGTATCAATGAGTAAGAGGAAAAAAAAAAAACAAACAAAACTATAAAACAAAACGGTAATCCATTAGCCTTAAGCAATATTATTCTGAACTGTGATCTATATTTGCCCTACAGGAAAACAAAAAGCCACAGATTTTCCTCTTGCTTAATGACCTTGGCTGACATCTTGCAACTTTGAAAAACAACAAGGAAAGCAAATATATCAGGAAAATAACAGATTTGTCCAGCAAAGCTGGATGAACTGTCAGACTCAAAACTATTCTCTAGATCCAATTTTATCTTCTGCATTTATTCCATTCTGTGCCTCCCTTACTGCAGCAGTAAGCCCTATTGCCAGGAAATTCAGAAGCTGAGGACTTCACAGAGATTCTGCATAAATGTGGAATGCGGAAGATAAAAGATATCAACACTTTGTCAGGTGCTAAAAGCTTATTCATACCTGGTAAGACAGAGAGTAGAATATTTTTCTGATACCATGGTAAAACAGCAAATAGCCCACATTTGTTTGCAAATGTGAGAGCAGATGACCACTTTCCAGAAGCACTGCCTTCAGTACCTTTATTCGTCTTCTATCACTGTCATATCTGTGATAAAAATAGGCTTAAAATACATGACTGGAGAAAATGCTGTAATTTGGATATGGAATACCTCTACCAGGTGAACTATGTAAAAAGTTGTACCTCTAAAACTTCTTCCCTGATATAATTATCTCTGCAGAAATATCATTCATATTTTCTTATGAAAAGAATATTAGTGGGAAAATTCATGATATTTAGAGACAGATTAAAGAAACTAGGGCTAAGAGATATCCTCTGCCATAGTCCTACCTTTCTCATTAAATCTTTACTCTTAAATTAAAATACTTCCTTCCATGCATTTCAAAGCTTGCATATAGAAAATCCATTTTATACAACAGTTGTCATGCTCTTCTTTCCTTTTCTTTCAAAGTTCAGTCACTTGCTCAAAATATTCTGTTATTCCTCTTATCAGCCACTGCATCCTCTGACACTCTGCAAGCAGTGGTATCTTTCTCACAAAACATTCAAAACATCTTGTCTGTAAATGAGAAAATGCTGCCTGAAAGGTTCTGGTTGTTAAAGTTAAAGGCAGGTAACCCAACTCTGGTGTTTCCATTAGTATTTATCTGCCCTTTGGATGTACTCCGTTCTTTAATCAATCATTTTACCAAAACTTGCTTGGTTCTGCTCTAAGTGCTAATCACTATCGACATGGAAGAACAAGAAGCCACTGCAGAGAAGATGGGAAAATGTCACTGTCACAGTTGAGCTTGCAATTTACCGATAACAAGCCAGAGCTGGTTGAAAAATTGCTAACAAAGAATAAATGGAGTCTTGTGGAGGCATTGTCACTTCATTCTGCACATTTTGCTTTTTTTTTTATATTAATGAAAGAATCACTGAAAGCATTTAAACACGTTTAATTGGAAATTTATATGTATTTTTGTTTATCCTACACTCTTGAGAACTTCATTTCGAAATGTCAGAGCTGTGAGGAGGACTGAAGGTCAATTTCTTAACTAATACCATGAAACATTCAGATTCCAACTCATTTTTTTTGTCAAAGCAGGATAAAACTCTATCCTTGGTGGCAGTGAAAGAAAACTAACACAAGGATTTCATACAGTGCACTTTTCTTGATAGTTTGACAGACTCTCTTAAGAGAGAGACAACACAAAACTCTCTGACTCTGGATAATCACAATAACTGCTGCTTATATAATTGACTAGCAAACTGTTCTGAATTTTTGAATTATAAGTTGAAAAGGAACAGAACTCTTTTACTGTGACACCATGAATAAAGGAATTCAAAACCAACAGCTTCAGATGGGGTTGCTTGAATAATGAATTTCCAGAAGTATTTTAATCAAATTAACAATCAAAACTAGAAATGTTGTGAGAATATTCAAACAACATACATATATATGTACTTCAAAAGTTGAACTAATACTACGATGTGTTACTCATTAGCCAAAAACAAACAAACAAACAAACAAACAAACAAAAAAAAACAGAAAGAATTCCAGGACCAGCAAAGTATACTGAGTGATCCTAGAAGCAAATTTTGCTTCCTCGTGGAACTGAATTATTTTCTTGTTAATCTATTTCAAAACAATAAACAATGTTTTAAAATTCAAAATTCAAATGTTTAGATTTACTATTTTTTTTCCTGTCCTATCTGGACAAAACTCATCTGGAAGTATTCAGGAAAAGTAAAAAGGAAAATGGTAATTTGAAAGAACTTTAGTTTTACTTGGAAGCAATAGATAGAAGAAGCTCAAAACAAACAAACAAAAAAAAGAAAGAAATGTCTTATTAAAAACCCTCTAAAAATTGACTCCTTTATCTGCATTACCTGTAATACACAGCTTCATATTCTCATTTGGGGCTCACTTCAATAGCCATTATATAGAATCCTATAGTTATTAAGGTTGGAAAAGACCTTTAACATCACCTAGTAGTTATCCTACCCCCACCATGACCATTAACTGTGGCCTTCAGAGCCACACCTCCACGTTTATTCAGTACCTCCAGGCGTGGTGACTCCACCACCCCCCTGGGCAGTACATTCCAATGCTAAACCACTCTTGAGAAGAATTTCCTAATACCCAACCTGGACCTCCCACGGTGCAACTTGGGGCCATTCCCTCTAATTCTATCACTGTTACCTGGGAGAACAGATGAATCCCCACCTCATCACATCCTCCTTTCAGCGACTTGCAGAAAGGGATAAGATCTCTCCCGAGCCACCTCTTCTCAAGACTTGAACAATCTCAATTGCACTCCTCATAAGACTTCTGCTCCAGACAATGAAAAACATTTTTCCTACACAGTAATCTAAATAAGTTTGGGGTAGGTTTTATCTTTGTTAGAAATGTAATGTGCAAATGAATAAACCCGTAATTACTATGTTTTAAAATTAAGAAGATGGGATAACATTTAAAGCCTCCATGCAAATTAAGCCGGTCTCCTTTTTTTCCCTACTGCTATCAGAGGCAAAACCTTGAGAGGTTTCAGCATGAATAGGGTCTGACTGTCACAGCTGGAACAAAAGCTATCTGGTTCTATGTCTTTGTCTTTCTGTTTCACCCTACAATGACCCAACAAACTCCACCACTCATTTCTCATCCTTATTTGAAAGAGGAAAAAAAAAAAAAAAAGAAAGAAAGAAAACCTTCCCTGGGGTCTTGACTGGTCATTTGGTAGTCAGGAGAACTGGAATAAGTACAGAAGCTAATAAAAAATATAATCACAGTATCAGACTGAAAAGTGTACACTATATATGGCCATACTACAGGATCTATAACTGACACATCCTGCTGAGAAGTAACAGAGGCTATCTGAGTCCAATTTGAAAATTTTATCTGCAGAATATTATCTAGGTATTCTAGAGAATACCACAGAGGATGCTGTAAGTGAAGCAAGAATCAGAACCCAAAACTCAAGGGGACATTTGGAATAAATAAAAAGATTGAGACAAATGTAAAATAAACAAAAGATGGCAATTTTTCATATAGTGAACAATTAGTCTACAGAGCTTTTATCAGACTGGTTTTGAGATAAATTATTTACCAATACAATACAGTTTTGTTTCGTGGAGAACACAAACATATCATCTGCCTTTCAGACTAAGTCAGATTTGGAAGGCAAATTCAATAAAACCCATTAGGGGAACGAAAAACAAAAAAGGCTGTTAATGAAAAGCTGCAAGCAATGATTCTGAGATGAAGGGGGCCTGGAATTTCACTGGCTTTCAAGAAAATTTACTATCATAAATAGTGACTCTGCTGGTATAATGGAAAATTTAGATATATTTATTTCCATAAGAATGTTATGATATATACTGGTAGGCAGGCAAGGATGATGCTTAGGTAATTGAAAATTACAAATTTTTGAACAGATAAGAAACTTATGGATATGTATTGAGACTAAGATGACAGTTTGTGAAGTTTTAATCTTTCTGTGCTAGATTTACACTGGAAATACTCGTTTTCACCATTAAGTCATCAGGCACAAAAATGAAGAGAAACATCTGTATTTAGTTGTTCATTCATGCTTATCCAATAAGCAGTGACAAGTAGTGTTCCATAAAATTTGAGAATAGACTTATTCATTCTAATTTATTATTTCTAAACCATCTGTTGTGGTAGAAAAGCACAGCATATTCAGATTCTCCATAACAATAGGTCTTTTTTGGGAAGTGAGTTAACATAATTCTTGGAATTTATGTATTTGTAGTCCACTGTCTATCTTCACCCTTACTTTACTCACCAATTTTCAAACTTCATTATTTCAAACAGAGCTCTATCTATCTATCTATCTATCTATCTATCTAATCTATCTATCTATCTATTTATTTTACAGTGATGTGTTGGTTTGATAATATTTACTTTCATTGCATGCAAACTCACATAACCTCATGGCATTACAGAAGCACAGCATGGCTGAGATAGGCAGGACCCTCTGTATCCATCTTGTCTGACCCCTGCTAAGCCACAGCATCCCTAGCATGGTGCACAGGTCCATGTCCAGGCGTCTATTGAAGATCTCCAAGGAGGGGGCTACACAGTCTCACAGGGCATCCTGAGCCAGAGCTCCATTATCCACACAGCACAGAACTGCTTCCTGGTCTTCAGAGGGAATCTTCTGTGTTCAAATTTGTGCCCACTGCCTCTTATTCTGGCACTAGGCATCACTGAAAAGGACCTGGCTCTGTCCTCTTTGTACTGCTCTTTCCCAGCTGAGCAGTCCCAGCTCTATCATAGCATCATAAAACAATCAAAGCTGGAAAATACCTCCAAGATCATTTACCTACCAACAATATTTCCCCACTATATCATGACACTTAATACAACATGAACACCCCCAGGGACTGTGACTCAACCACCCCCCTTGGCCTTTCCTCATAAGAGAGGTGCTTCATTCCCTCCATCAATTTGATAGCTCTCTATTGGACTGTATTCAGTAGCTCCAGGTCTCTCTCATACTAGGAGGCCCAGAATTGGACACAAGACTCCAGATGCAGTGTCAGTAGAATTTATTCTGGACAAGTCAATTATTTTATTACTGTCTACTCTCATTTTATCCCTGGATTATAGAACTATCATTTAGATTTGAGGAAAAAATACAAATATTATATTACAGTCATGGAAAATCCATATTCTACTCATAGTATCTTCTTACTCCAAGAAGAAGGAAGTATTTTTAAAATTCAAACCATAAGATTTCCAGATAATCAAATAAAGGACACTTTACATTTGAATGTGTTCCTGTTTGGTTTTTTTTTTATCCTTTTTAACTGGTTACAGAGGTTATTATTTTTCTTTACAGATTTATATTTCACTGCTGTTATTTGCATTTGCACACATGTCATGAGTACCTTTTTTCAATTATTCCTGTTTATATTTTTCCTCCTTTATGTTTTAGCTATGATTAAGGAAAGCGTGACAACCTACGAATATACTACTCTCAGGATTTTATTGTGTTATACTTTCTAATTCTGCATCAAAATAATTATAACTGCGAAAATTGTCTACATGCTGTCTGCATGCTGGCTCTCGTTAACTGTGTTTTGGAGCAAACAATAGGTCTAGGTAATTTCTGTTCTATTTCTAACATGTATTTAGATGTACAATAACATTTTAGTGTAAAACGGTTTTCTATATACTCAATAAAAGGCATTGTACTTGTGAACGCCTGAGCTGTCGTAAGCAAATCTAGTGGATCTCAAATAGAAAAAGCTACTTGTAGCATTTCTATTGATGCTCCCCCACATGCAGAAATAAAATAATAATAATAAAAAGCACACGCAAAAAAGAAATAAACATACAAACAAACAAGCAAAAACCCAACAGCATTCCATTCCATAGAGAAATACAGAATATTCATGTCAATTTTGTACCTGAGAGCTATTTGGTTGAAATATTTTAAGCTGTTATAGAAACAAATGTCTTTCGAATATTTGTTGCTTTTAGCATATCTCCAAGTTCAAGTGTCAAGTGAACACACTGGGAAATTCTCCAGCCATGAGGTAGTCCAACTCTTTCTTCCTTCTCAACAATAGGGGCTATTGCCTTAGGTTGCTTAATGCCAGGCATTTCTCTGTGTTTATATTACTTTCCAAATTATTTATGAGTAGTTGCCTTCCTAGCAAAGCCTTCTGAAGCCACAGAACAAGGATGGAAGCTATTTTTTCTAATTCTTGCTGCACTCACAAATGCTCAGAAGGATTTATGTTAGTGTGGTATAATCTAAGATGATGCAGTTTCCTCAGAAACAGCAATGCCAAAAAAATCAGGTGGCTGAGCTCTCTTATTACTTGTCTCAAGGCAGCCTAGAGATTCAGCAGAATTCCTCCAGAAGAACATGCCTCTACTACAGCTCTCTGCAAGAGACTGGTACCTTCATTTTGAGGCTGTTAACACAGTGAGATGCTGGATAACTGTCCTGTGCCCATCAACAAGAATTGAAAGTGATTGTCAGGACCCTTGCAAACACACCCTTGTAAAGTTGAATCACAGCTGTAATTTTTCTAGTCTTCTCTCAGTCTGTTTCTTACCTCCTCACCTTCTACCTTGTTCTCCTTTGCAAACTTACTGCTCCCTGAAAGGGATACTGGTGCTCAGTACAAAAGCAAACTGGTTCACTGTCTTTGTGGACATGGAACAATGTCAATACAAAGTGGTTTCCTTATTGTACAGAAAACTAAACATTAATGAATGTTCCTGAGATGCCTTTGAACAGATTTCTTCCTACCTTCTTATATGCACAAGAACAGCTATTTATAAATAAGATGAGTTGTGGTAAAATCAGGCATACAGTGAGAGGAAGAATGCCTGTATTTCTTAAAGACACAGCTCATTTACTGGGACTGGTTTCAGTTCCAAGCTTGTTTACCTCATGGACAAAATTAGAGAAACTATCTCAAAACACAATCTGAGCAGCATAATATTATTGATTAAATCTTATATTCTGAAAAATCTATCAAAACAAAGTATCTTAAGATTTGCAATAGAAGAAAAAGCACAAGAGTAAGAATATTTTCGTGAACTCCTTTCTGTCCCATATGTTGCAAGTTAAAAATCTAGTCTGTTACAGTGGAATGTAAGTTGTAGCCTCTAACAGTTTCTCTACACAGTTGACAATTGCATTGTTCCCCACAGCATCTAACGGTGGAGACCTTGATCCAGGTCTGGTCAAATTAACCATTGCTAGAGTTCACTGAATGATGATAAGTTCTGTGTGCTATTGGTTTGCATAACTGACAGCTTGATGTCATTTCCAAAAGTTTCTGAAGAATTACTATTTTATTATTATTATTATTATTATTATTACTATTTGTGTGTGTGTGTGTGTTACTACTTCATTATTTTTTGAAAATTTCACATACATTTCGGGGATATAAACTTTCAAGTAGTATGCAAGGCCTGACATTCCTCCAATGCACAAACTTTGACAGATACACATTTCTTGTTTATGTCACCACTGTTGATAGGAACTTAAATATTATTTTGCTTATATTATGTTCTTCTAAACAAGACTAGAATGGCCTTCTATACTGCTCAGGTTTCTTCCAACCTTTTTTACAAGTGTCCAAAAGATGCTGAAGGTTTCCAGAATGGCTGAAGCTGTCTGGTTGAACTGCCATATGTTCCCTTTTATAACTTTCTTTCTCTGTTTTTAATCCAGATGGCTGTAGAAGATATTCTGTTTCAGAGCAGTTTAGAATTTTTAGTTGCAATATTGTGTGGTTTTATACAGCAAGTGAAACCAATTTATCTGTCATCATGGTTTCAGACCTTCTGTTCCTCTGCTGCACCAGTCCACTACACTACTTCATTATCTTAAATTATATTATTCCTTTATTACACATCATCGTATTCCCTCCACAGATAAACTGAGTATACAGTAGAATCTTTACTTTCTCATCTATTCTAAGTTGCTGTCAATTTACCAGGAGTTCTGAAACACTTTTGACACAGTGTACACCTTCCATCTTCATGCTACTGTCTCAGTGCTTTTTGGATAATAGTCTTTTATGAGAGCAGTGAATATGTATCATGCTGAGACTCTATGTTATAGTCTTGGATAGGAAATGTTATCCATACTGTAAGCTAGTGTTATGTTTTTAATGATTTTTTAAAATCTCATTACATCAAGTGAGGCACAGGGAGTTAAAGAGTTAATGCTCCGGTTCCAGGGATCATCAATAGCTCTGGGCATACCTGTCTCAGTAGAGAAGAACTATGTACCCCAGAGGACTTTGCGTTACTTCGTGTTTTTCTGTTTTCCACTCAGAGGGAAAGACAAAACTGTTAGCAAGATCCCTCTCTTTCCCTTTCGATTTATCCTAGCAGTATGTATGTGCCCCCTAGCTGTCTCACCTTCAGCATTAGAGTAAGACCTTCAGTTTTCAGACACTATCTCACTTTATTTGATTTATTAGCTTCAATCCAATTATACTGTATTAATTGTGTTACTCTGCATTCCAACTTCTTATTCATTAAATTAGTTTTTCTACTCAGATTGTTGCTGCTGTTCTGCTTCTAGGCCCATCACCCTGCCCTTTCCCTTTTTCCTTTCTTTCCCTTCCTCGGGCATTGGTCCATGGGTCCCCTCATCCCATTCATCACAGAACTGGACCAAACTAGCCCATGAACTGTTGACAGCTAGGAAATAATTTTGGTCCTGCTGATTAGGTGAGTGATGCCTCATCTTCAACTGAAGGCTCTTAAAGCTGAATAGCTGACATTTTAGACACCTGGATGCTTTCAGCATTGGCTTTTTCATATTGCCTTCTGAAGCACATGATCAAATCTCACTGAGACACAAAGCAGGTCTTTGGAATTACTTCATTCCAAGGAGCACAGCTTGCAACTGATTGTCTCATGGACTTTATGAAATGTACTAGATTGTTGCCTTTCTACTACTACAGCTCCCTGGATAAATTAAGCAGTATGCTCTCAGATGCTAATAAAATATAGTACCTTCTTTTCTATGTGCAATGTGATATTTTAAAAATCTCTTAATTTTTTTTCTTCACTAGTCTAAAATAAAATAGTTTTAACTTTCTCCCTCCCCCCCACCTTCCTGAAAATATAAGTGAATACTGCAGTTCCAGAATAACTAACATAACCAAGGTTAAGATAAAGATACAGTACTGTTCTAATAATCAGATGACACACCTTGGTTTTCAGCTCTTCCTGTCAGACTCTTGCATTCCATATTATGTGAGTCTCTCTAAAAATGACCTGTATGTCAACTGCAATAAAGTCCAAGTCACGTCACCTTTTGTTTCTTGAGGTTTTCTTTTTAAACTGTTCTTGCTTTTCCCTATGAGCAGGTCTTGTCATAACAAGCACAAAGTCAGATTGCTCCAGTCCATTTCTGCCCCTCAGCACTTCCAGTACTGAATTACAGATGCCATCTTAATCCCCACTGTGATTTAACTGCTGTTGATTTAACAACAGAGTGGCAAATTTGGCTGTTGTATAACTGACAGCTTTTCTGTGCATTATGTGCACACTGAGAGTCATAAAATCTGTTAAAGCCATACTCCAGACAGACATCTTAGCATTGCAAAGATTTAGTACTCAGTCATGCTCATATTATGCCCTTCTTGGGGGAACCCATTTGGAATGTAAAATGCGAATGCATCTTAGCCCCCAGTCTAGAGGTTTGCTTCTTGTCTTCATGTTTGTTTTTTTTTGTGTTGCCTTCGCACTGAATTCTTTAAACATTTCACAGTGGTGACATTTGGAATTCTTCTCACCACCCATGTTTGGGTGCTCATCTTCCCTGAACTGCAGTTGTGAACAGTTATTCTGCCCGTCCTAAAATGATGGGAACAGTTCTCTTGCAGGCATTTCTGAAGGGGAGGGCTGTTCAGCTGCTTCTCTAGGCTTAATTCATGTGTTCAGGAGTCATGCCTTAGTTATTTGTTATTGTGCACTGTTTTGGGCTAGGAACACCTTCTCTCTGACTCATTAGAATTGCACTTATATTCTTAATGTTTGTTAGATTTCTTTTGACATTAAAGCATCAAATCATTTTCCCTTTCTTTGCAAAAATGTTCTATATAATTTCCTAGCAAATGGATCAAAATGGAAATAATTTTTCATGTGTGCAGACAGAAACATTATGTAGACAAAAAGGGCATAGGTTAGTAATCTCTGTAATGGATTTTTCACCTCCTTAGTGAATATGCTTGCCACCCGTAACAGTGTTATTAACACAGCCTATGAGATTGGCAGCAGAGTATCAAGTAAAAGATGTAATTCAGAAAATGCTTCCCCTCTTGTCCAGCATAAAAGCATCTACAAATTTTGTTTTTTGTCATTGTTGTTGTTTTATTTTGCTGTTTTATTTTTATTTTTTTCCCCACAAATAGTCCCAGGCTCAACATCCTTTGCAGTTAGTAACATCAAGTATTTTGTTGATGCATATATTTAAGGTACATTTGCCTGCAGCAGCCTGCAGCTGAAAGAATCCCAGAAAGAAAAAAAAATGTAAATGATGATGTCCAGGCTCAAGTCACTTTTTGAGAAGTAAAAGTAATGGTAGACATCTATTTGATGCAACAAGTTTATTATTATTATTATTATTATTATTATTATTATTATTATTATTATTATTATTTTCAGTACAAATAATAATGGTAAGGTCCTAGGTAACTGTGTCATTCTTCACAGATCCATCCTTGTTGCAACCTATTGCACTTCTGAATATTGTTACTGTCTCAGGCTCTGGCTAATTAAATTACCTCATGATGAGGAATGAACATCTTCCATGTGTAACTCTGCCTTTACCTTAGTTTAGGTCATTCCTATGTGAATTTGGTTCATGGACTTGGTCAGTGTAGGTATACTGGTCCGGATGGAGCTGTAGTTGCACACGGAGCTGCAATGCCTGCCAGAGGTCTGTGAGAACAGAACTGCTCGGCAAATGCGAAGATAGGACGATATCATTCTTGATTTTCTGAGCACCTCTTCTGAGGATATGACACTTTTACGAGTCCTTTAGATAGAGTAATTTCCATTCTCAACTCTGGAATATGACTAACTTTTTTTGAATGACTCAATAAAAAGGCATAGAGAGGAAAATGAAAGTACTGCAAGTGAGACGGAAAAGGAACCAGCCATTAGTGAGGGATAATCAAAGTCAATGGTGTAAAGGATCCATTACTGTTAGGCTTAATAATAACATCATTTTGTGTGTCAAATAACAGCAGATAACATTTCAACAGCCCCTTCTTTGAACACTTTAAGCCATTTTTACACATTTTATTGCAGCACCATCCAATACATATCATCGCCTGCCTTCCTCCAATTGTGCACTCAGATTCAGTGTGCTCCCTCCTGAAAGATGCAAAACAATTTGCTGGGGACATTATTTCCTGGACTGATCACCAATGACAGTGGTTGACTCTGAGACCTTCCATCTGAAAGGACAAACCTCTGCTTATTTACCTCTAGCTGCCATGATGTCTGTCTTCCCTCCTGTAAATCAGCCACATGCCTCCAGGACAAGAATGACAAGAAAACACTCCAGACCCCTTTCACATCAATTTAACTTTGAAGGTAATAATCAGAAAACAGATAATGTCTGCCTCCTGAAGGTAGGAGTCACACAAAAATTGTTTGGGAAAGAAAATACAGTAAATGTGAGGATTTTTCTTTTGTTTTTTTTTAAAGTCATTCTGGTAACCATGTTGTTACTTGTTTTGTTTGCTTTTCAAGGTATTAAAGAATGAAACATTTGGGTTTTGGAGTCATCCTTCAATGTAGGGATATATCATGATGCTGTCCATAACACTATAGCGATGGTGAAGATAAATGTTTCCTGATAAGCTGTTATTTCCATTATTCCTGAATTAGTTTCTTATGACACTTTTCAGCATGTAGGGCCACAAAACAGACAATTACTCTGGAAGGTGTCTCTAGGGATTTCTAGTCCAAGACTACCTGCAGAGCAGGTCAGGCAGCACTGTGCCAGCAGCTCCTTGCATGTCACTACCATGCCAACAGGGAAGCCTGGTTGACGTGGGTGCCCCGTGGCCCATTTCTCCTCCAATTCTTCTTCCTTCTTCTTCTTCTTCCCTTCTTCCAGAGGGTGTTATGGCACAACTTACAGTACAAGGTGTGGGGAGTAAACTGAGCCAAGTGTACTGCTCCTACTTTCCTGTTGCTGGTATAGGAATGTTTATTATATTTATTAAAAAATAAATAAAAACCAAAACAAAACGAAATCTCATTTTCCATCCACACAAAGCATCAGTATGTCTTTTTTTTCACACATGCCTTTCAGGTATATGATCCTTCTGTGTTGACCAGCTTACGTCTGAAGGAGGACACTTCACTTATCAACTGAGGACAAGTAGGGTTCTATTTCTAAGTAGTGGCAATTCAGCTTTGACTCAAGCTGTACATAATATCTTATTCTACCAATGATTTCAGGAACCTAGTAAAAGAGATGCTCTGTTATACCCTTTGTGTGATCCAAAAGAAGACACTCTGAACCCAAGAGCATTTCTTGTAAACTGAGCCACAACTTTCTGTTTCAGATGACGAAGTCTTTCAGACCAGTGGAAGAGATACGGGAAGGAAGCAGACTCTCAGGTTATGAAGATCTTTTTTTTCTTTGCTGTGATGTCTCCTTTTGCGACAAGTAAGTTATGTGCAATGAACTGAAAAATTATTCAGACAAAATAGAGCAGAATTAAAGTTTATTTTCAAGTTTAATGATTTAAGTACTGCCTATGCTTCGTGTACCTTTTATCTAAAGCAATTTGTCATTGGTGGCTTAATAAATTGATTAAGTAAACAGTAGAGCAACTCAGATGTTTTTATTATATAGCTCTTGGAGATAAAATCAATGCTGCTTCTTTCCCCCCCCCCCCCCCCCCTGCTTTCAGCTATTCTTGTATATTTATATCAACTTTGTTTACAACAGTTCTCAAAAAGTGACAAAGCACTGCCTTTCTGCGTGGCGTGGTGGCTACTTAAGTGCTAAATGAAGAAAACTCTGTCACTTAAGAAAATGTGTCTGTATAACATTGCTGAGTAGCTTGACACTGCTAACAGGCTTTACAGAACACACTTAAGAAATTCAAAAGTTCTCAGTATCTATTCCTTCCTTTTCCAGTTTCATACCAAAGACAATTCAGCTACAGGCAAATTAAACTGCCTATATCCTGGTGGTACAGAATAACTGTCCAGTGATATCTGGTAGAGGCTTCCAGTGGCTGTTCAAATTGCAGTGGCAGGAAGAGGAGTCACCACTTGGAAGGCACTGGCCACAGTCCTTAACAGGAAAAGCGTAAATCTGTGTCAGGATGGCAAAACCATACTCCTTAATTCAGAAACAACAATGAACACTCTCTGCAGTTCTCAATATGTCCCACCAGTCTCAAAGCTTTACCTGCATTTACTAGACTTGAGCACAACTGAGTCAACTTGTACATGACCTTTAGCCAAATCTTAAGAAACTCATAGAGGCACTGATAGCTTCAGATCAAAGCCATGAGGAAACGGTGCCGTTTCTATGTTCATTTACATCTAAAACTCGGGAGGACAAAACTTACACGAAACGAAATAGGCCAAATATTTTAATTAACCCCTCTGGGAACTGCTGCAGAATTTAACACAGCTCTTCAAGTAAAGACACAGAACATGAATAAGAGATGTGTCCAAGCTACCAAACTGAGAAAACAATGTGAACTGCCCACTCCCATCAAGGTTAGATAATTCAAGACTACACTGTGCATGAGAACCTACAAAGGTCTGCATATGCAAACCTCATTGTGACAGGGGTGTTTACAAACTCTGTAAGTACCCTTACTGAATGTATATGATAGTTGTACCTGTGTTTGTTTGTTTGTTTGTGTAATTTGATGAGAAAAGACAACCCAGGCTTATAAAATCCTTTATCAACAGCTAAGGTATTTAGTATACTTGCTGCTCTCCATAAGGCTCTTTAAGAAAAAAATTACCACTTTATGGATATCAAAGGCTGTATGTGTTATCTGAAAGTGCAGGAATATCATAACTTCCTGTAAGAAGTAAACTAGGGGCTTCCCATATCTGCCATGACTAAGCAGAAAGGGTATGGAAAGATTTCGCAGAACATGCATCATTCTGGCAGACAGAATAGTCAGGACAGAAGATATGAAGGCTCAGCCCTTCAGTTTTTGCTGGGGAGATGATGATGGCAGATGATAACCTTCTTCTACCTGAGAAGAAATAGCAGGAATTCACAAAGCAACCTGCTCCTCAGACTCTTATAACTGTTGTCAAACCACCTGGCCAGTGTCCACTTACAGAGTCACAAAGAAGTGTGAATTGATGGAGAGGATGAGCACAGCAAAAAAACAATTTCAAATTCTTAGAGTTTCAGCCCTCATTACCACTTGTGGCAGATACCGCCCTTCCCACAACTGGATCATTTAGTAACTTGTTAAAAGATTCTGATACCTGCCCTGTGACCTTCTGCCTAAGAAAAAAAAATACACTGCTAAGCTCAAGGCTTGCAAAATTTGGAGCAATTTTTTTTTTTTTTTTTTTTTTTTCCAAAAGGCATGGCTTTGAGAAGTGGTGGTCCTGATGTGAGTGGGTATCTTTCACTCTAATAATCTCCACACTGTAATTCCCAAAGGACTGTCCCTCCAGTCATTTCATTTGTATCTTCTGTCTTTCTGGTACATCTGAATCATTTGAATTGTTCTCCTAAATGACACGGTAAGAAGGAAAATAGAAAGTTTTCATAATGCATTCCTAACAATACGGCTCAGAAGATGACTGACAGCAAGTTACAATAAAATTGCAGTGCATTCTTCTTTTGTTGAACCCAGGAATGCTCAGGAGAAGAAAGAATGGGGGAAAAAAAAAAGACAGATGGTAAGTTATCCTCATAATAAATACATGGGCTGAGATGTCAAAAACTGTTATTCTTGTGAAGAGAAGTACACTGCAATTTCTTTATCTTGACTATATAACTTCAACTATTTTTCATGTATTTATAGTAGAAAAGATGAAGCTTTTGAGTGCTTTTACAGGCTTTCCTTCACATGCTTCTGATTAATACGTAATACTTTGCATGGGAACAGCTGGAGAAAGACCTGAAAATATAGATGCACTGCTTGCACAATCCTGAAAACTTCAAATGACATTTGATAACAAGTAAAAAATGAATGCCAAAGAAATTCTGTGAAGTACAAATGAGCAGGTGTCTAGGTGTTACCGCAGGGTAAACACAGCATCTGCCACACTGGAGTCCAGACATAAAAAGAGAGTACAGGCTCACCAAAACACACTATAATTTATTTATACAGGTCTTAGTTTAATGCCACTAGACCTTTATATACTATGCTTTTACATCTCCTCTTGTAGGGACTCAAAATTTTCCCTGGCTACGATGGCATATTTCAAGAAAGTTTTCTTAGGAAATTATCAACTAGACAGATGCGAAACAAACCACTGGAAACTAAAGCAGACTTGATCTGTAGTCAATGTCCGTTTCAGAGAAAACAAAACACCTGTGTGCCTGAATAAAATAAAAAGGTCTAGATAAAATTGAGTGTCATAAACCCAGAAAATCTATCAGAAAGTATGAACAGTTGTGAAACACAGCATAACTTAAGTGCATGGCATGATATACTATTTTTGCCTTGTAGACCTAAGGTCGTGATAGAAACAGTCAATATTTGAAGTAACAGACAATAATAGACTTGGCAGAAGTGCCGTCATATCTTTCAAACACTAAAGGACAGTGTCATTTACATGGAGATGAAAGTCAAGTTTTTTTCCCTCTGACTAAATAGTATATAGCCTAAGGAACTGTGAAACAAAATTAGAAATAGTACATTTTCCCCCCATATGTCTGACTTCCTTCAGACAATGCTAAAACAAACAGCATATCAATGAATTCTTCAGAAACTCTGTGACCTCAGAACCAGTCACAACACTGAAGTCCACTGAACTTGTTTCCCAGAGGTACAACATGAGTTTGCACATCTGCTAGTCAGAATTATATTTTAGTTCACCAGAAAATGTACTTCCATTTTCTTTTCATTTGGTTTGAATCATAGAATCACCAAGGTTGGAAAAGACCTACAAGGTCATCCAGTACCACTGTCCATCTATCACCAATAATTCTTACTAAACCATGTTCCTCTGCATAACTTCTAAATGTTCCCTAAATACCTCCAGGGTTGGTAACTCCACCACCTCCCTGGGCAGGTCATTTCAGCGCCTGACGATTCTATCAGAGGAGAAGTGCTTCCTACCATCCTGTCTGAATCTCCCCTGGCACAACTTGAAGCCATTACCTCTAGTTCTGTCACTAGTTACACAAGAGAAGAGGCCAACCCCCAGGTCATTACAACCTCCATTCAAGTAGATATGGAGAGCAATAATGTCTCCTCTCAGCCTCCTCTTCTCCACACTGAACAATCTCAGTTCCATCAGCTACTCCTCATGAGACTTTTGGTCCAGAATCTTCACTTGTTTTGTTGCCCTCCTCAAAGCAGGACCTACCTTTCATGAACCCATGGTGGCTGGGCCTGATCCCCCAGTTGTCCTGCATATGCTGTGTGATACCCCTCAAGACAATCTGCTCTATAACCTTCCCTGGCATCGAGGTCAGGCTAACAGGCCTGTAGTTCTCCAGATCTTACAAGACTTCTTGTGGATGGAAGTCACGCTGGCAAGCCTCCAGTCTTCTAGGACCTCACCAGACAATCAGAAGTGCTGACAGATGATGGAAAGCAGCTAAGTCATCACTTCCACCAGTTCCCTCAGCACTCCTGAGTGAATCTCATCCAGCCCCGTGGAATTGTGGCAACCCATTTGGAGAAGTAGGTCTCCGACTGTTTCCTTCTGAATCATGAGACTTCCAGGTCAGAGAGTGGAATCAATGTATTAACTCAGACTATATTAAGAAAGGAAAAAATATGTATATAAAAAAATTCTTTTATAAATTTCTAGGACATGTTCGGTTAAAAAAGCAGGCAGAGAGGCACACGCACACAAATGAGAAAAAAAACACCACCACAGTTCATTGGAAGTTAGCAATAATGTTAAAAAAATCACTACTTAAAATGTGTCAGCTCAAGCACAGTTATTCTTCTTGGCATAAAACTAGAATATAGCTCAGTCTGTCAGTATAGCCTTTTTCCCTTTTAATCTTAACCGAGTCTTCTCACTACATCACTTCTACCTCCAAACTTATCATATCAAAAATATAAAAGGATGCTTTTAGAGAACTAGTGGCAATAGCATCATGTATTCTCAGATATTATAATTAGTATCAGGAGGAAAATATATTTCATAGCATCAAATCCCATTAAAAGTTTCAGAGGCTACATTCTCACTGATAGAGCAGAAGACTCAGTATTTACTCATAAAGAACTCATACCAGCTTTAGGAGATGATTTTTGTTTACCCATAGCAGAATTAGGAAGTTATTTGGTTCAAACCTAATGAGAGGCAAATAAAATAGTCATGGAACAGACAAGAAGGAGATGATGATTAAAGATTTTTAACCTCTGAAATTGCAACAGGCATTACTGGTTTTTTCATTGTATTGCAGTAGTTTATAATTTTCCTAACCAGTAAACCCAGACTGCTGATTCTGTTTCAATGAAGGATCAGACTACTCAAATCCAAAAAATTGGTAAAAAATTGTGCTTTGCATTTGTGGAAAATTGTAAAAAAATCACAGCTGGACTGTGAGTTAGGGAGGAGCTGTCTACTGTATGTGGAAACAGAATAGCAATAAAACAGAAAACAAATAAATAAGTCAGTGTTAAAACTCTTTAAGCTTCCGAATCTCTGTTGCAAGTGAAAGTCTGCTTCTTTCATTTATTGCTATGACCCAAGAGGAAACCTCCCTTTTTATTTTACAAAAAAAGGTAAATAAATTCCTAACCAACAGAAGATATCAAATGTTGCTATAAGAAATGTCAGTTTATCTGCAGAGAGATTCCTTAATTTCTCCTGAATATGTTATTGGTGAAAAATTGTTTTGGGACTTAAATTGTTTAGAAATAATAATAAAAAAGACCTATTATTTCTTTGCTTATGTTTTTTAGTTTATTTATTTATTTTTAGTAATAACATTACTCTTTCTATCTCATTTACTAACTTCTTAGAGTTATTTTTTCTTCACCTTATGTGACTGATGATTAATAAAACAGAAATTTGAGATTATTTCCCACACAAAGCCTGGAATGAGCATTTCATAATTCAAAACTGTTCCACCGCTAGTCCAAGAACAAGGGTCACAGCAACAGCATCACTATAGGATGACCCCAGGTCTTCCTTGCATCATGGAAGTTACAGGCATAGGACCTATCCTTGGAATGACAGTTTTAAAAAAGTACATTCTAATCAGCTCCAGAGTGAAGCCTCAGTCTCAGAGATTATAACAGAAAAAGCAAGGAAAATTTGATTAACACAAATTCATTTTTAATTGGTTTTAAAACAATTTTCTGTTAAGATAAATATTCCATTAGAATTTAAAAAAACAACAACAACAAAAAAAACACATTAGTAATACCTCTGTTCCAAAACAAGCTTAAAATAGCTTTTATTTTAAATTTATTTTAATAATAGTAGTATTCTTTCTATCCTTGTTTGCAAGAAATTATGGAACGGAATACAGGTGACAGAAAAGAGCATGTCCTGGCAGGAATCTCCTCCTCTCTGTAATTTATGTTAAGAGCACAACAGGGCATAAATTTAGAGTGCAATGTCTCCAGAAGTTTGCTCTTAAGAAGAAGAAAAACAAAACAAAACAAAAAAGAATGATTTTTACCATGTAGACCAGTAGTAGTAAAAGCCTTCTTTTAATTAGAGGTCTTGCACTAGCTTGTTAGTAAAGCAGTAACCAGTCACCCTGAAATCACTGTTGACATTGTAGTCACCAGCAATAAACGTTTTATGCCCACAGCAACAGATTTTGCAAGGCAGTACTCAACTGCCCAACACATGCCACGCCATCTGCTTCAGCCAGCTGAATCAACTGGAGACAGACTCCAACCTGAAGCTGTAGCCACAGGTCTTTTTTGCTAAGGCTGAAACAAGTGCTTCTTCAGAAACAATCCTACTTGCACCAGTAACATATTGTATTAATGACTAATAACTGTCATGTTATGCATTTGTTTCCACTTCGTAAAAATTTATTGGATATTTATTTTATAACTGAAGTATTGCTTTAAATATTCTGACCTCAACAAGAGGTTCCCCTTAACTTTCCTCACATTCAGTAGTGTGAGATTATAGAAAATAAGTTATTCACTCAGAGTGAAGCCAGCTGACCTGGCTATTGAAACCACAATAACATTTCTGAAACTGAATCTTTGAATGTCAGAGTAAAGGAAAACAAAACATTACAAAACAAAGCACCTCACAGAACAAAAACTGAAATCAGTTCTGAAGAGTCAGCCTTCTGTGCAGAAGGTATTTTTCCAGAAGGCAATTATGTTATTTAGCTATTTAAATAGAGAGCTGGACTATTATTTTGGGGTTCTAAAGTGCTTTTTTTAGCACCATGGAAAATTTGTCTCCTTTTCCTCTCATGTCACATATACATCTCTGTATCTTAATCATTATTGTCTAAAATGAATTCTTGATGGGAAAAAATGAAAAAAACAACTGAATCGAAAAGTCAGTTCTACCAACTTCCTCCCTCTTCATCAATGTATTTTGTTTATTTTTAGTAACAACCATAACTGTTACATGGCTTGCCATCTCTGAATACAGATAAGCATGTCAGAAACCTGAATACATGAATAAAATCAGGTTTGGGATTCCCTGAGGTTTTCAGAGTGAATTATTCCTGAATGCTAAGTCCTGCTGCCTTAAGCTACACCTGACCCAGTTTACTTGCTAGCAACACTGTCCAAAGTGATGCTTACTGAGGTGCAGAGAAACACTTCAGATCCCTACACCTTAGTACCCTCAGAGGACAGCCACCCTGGCTACCTCTAAGCCAAGCTACCTATTCAGGTCTCCCTGCTCTGTCCTTGCACTAACTGCTGAAGCAGCAGCAAACAAAAAAGTTACTTGAAAAAATAATGCATGTCGATTTGCTAACTGGACATATCCAATTTTGGAAAAAATGTGTATTTGTTTCCCTACTGCTGTTTGCAGATAGATCTTGTAATACAATTTACAATAAGAGCCCAAAATCCACGCTGAAGATTGTGAAAAAATGTCCCAGACCACTTTTTTGATTCATATGTGCAATACAGAATGCAACACATGCACTCCACCATTTCCCTCTCAGCAGGTGCACCAGGCAGCTCCAGTTCAGGCCAGAAGAGGACTTCAGCTTTCAGAGTGCCTGTTTCCTGCCGCCTCAAAGCTGAGATTTCACCCTGCAAATGTGAAGACGTAGCAAACAAGCACAGATCTGACCTCAAATTCTGTGCGGCATAGTGCTGGAATAAATCTTCAGTAAGGAGTCAAGAAACCTAGCAGTTTTTAAGCGTTTGTTCACTTACAGGTCAGCTACCCTGGTTCTGTCCCCTCCCAGCTCCTTGTACCCATTCAGCCCCATCTCTGGCAGGGAAGTAAGAAAAGCTGAAAATTGGAATGTCCCAGGGCCCTATGCAGCACCTCTCAGCAACAACTGGAAACAATGGCATGTTATCAACATTGTTGAACTTCTTCATCATATCTGGCAACATCACACCTGATGCCAGGTAGAAAAACAGCCCAGCTGACACCACTACACTAGGTGTTAATTTACTGTCTTTTATGCGAGTTCAGTTAAGCCTAACTACAAAATTCCGTTCTATACCTTGTTTTTGACTGGTTGAGGTCAAATAGTATTTAACTCTTTGTAGCTTAAAAGGTTGTCACTGCTGTTGCAATAACATGATTTTATCAAGTTAGCAATATTTAAAAAACAACACCTGTAGTAGTTTTAAACAAAAATATAATTAGGAGCACAAGTTTGAAAAAAATATCTATGTAAAACCTGGGAGGTTGGAATCAGTTTAAAAAGTATTTATGCGAGCTTTAGAAACTTTATGAAATATGACCTAGAAGGAATATAGGCCATTCTTAACACTACACTTCCAAGTAGTAGTTGACTTAATTTGAACACATTATAGAAAAGGTGGATGAAGGAAATCTAAAATTACTATATAATCCCATTTCAGCAGTGACCCTCAAGTAACAAGTTATTAATTTGTTCTTAATTTTAAAATTTTACTGCACCTGTAAGCACAACATTGCCAGCATTTTAGTGGAATTAAAGATATAACTGTCTATGTGGCAAACATGCTTATCTTTTAAATAAGAAAAGAAAAAAAAAATCCTCACTTACTTTAACATGCTTATTTTTCTAGCACCAATGCTTTTTTTTTTTTTTTTTTTTTGTACAAATAGGACTTTTGATGGTAGTTGTAGTTGAAATATGGCTGGGACTCTACTTTTTAGAAGATATTCCTATGGGTAAACCACAAAATCAAATCCTTAATTCAAAAAAAACTCCCTCCTGTTGTCACAACAGATTCACAATCTGGTGAAACCAGCCATCCACTGAGATGTTCTGTTACGGCTGAGGAGCAGTAGCAAAAGCCCACAGGTGAGCAGAGGATACATGCTGTATTCCTATACAAACATTTCCAGAAATCAGAAGTTGATAGCTTTTTTAGGTCAGATGTTACATAACTTTGACAGACAAAATTTTTCTCCTCCATCACACATTCCTGATACTTTCTTCAATATAACTATTAATTGCCTGTCAGAAACAAAACAAAACAAAACAAATCCAGGAATAATTAGTTCGGTGACTTTTCCATTAAAAATAAATAAATAAATAAACATTTTTAGCTTTCAAGTTGCTTCCTGAATATATCTTTGTTTCTTCCTAGCCTTCAGAGAGAAAATGATGATTTATTCCAACTGATGCTCTCTGTACTGCATTTCACTTGCACAAGTGAAATGGACGTAATCTTTATACAGGAGACCACTGTGTAAGATCAATCTACAGCAACTATGTGCTTTTTAAGGTGAGCAACCTGGACTTCATGCATATGGGAATTTTTAACGTACCATAATTACTCTCTTTTCTTGCTATTTTTTCATTAATATTCAAAGAAGTAAAAACCTGAGAAAGATTACTTTTAATAATTTTCCCTCTGCTAAATTCTGAGTACAGGCACGACATATTTTTACCTTAGGCTAACTAATACATGTTAATTACCTAGAACAAAACCAAAAGGAGGAAGCTGATTTAATTTGACTGTGACACAAACTCAGTAAAGTTGGTCCGTAGGAAGGAACAGACCTTGGATTTTTGGCTGTATTTTTCATCGAAAACTTTTTCTATAATTTTGATCTTTGAGAAGATTTTTTTTTTAACCTAGGTGCCTCTAATTATGAGGTAAATAATAGGAAAAGAACTGTAATTGATTGTATTTTTAACTATATGTATTGATTTGTGTTTAAAGTCTCTCACAGTTCTATTCATAGAAGAAAGAAATGCTCAGCACTGAAGCACTTTTCTAGTGATTCACATTTTAACTATGATCTATTTATTTCGGTTTAAACCAATTACCTGTTGGGACGTTCTTCTCTGGTAATGTCAGAAAAAGTTAAAAAGCTGTTACTCGCACAATGCTTTTGCTGATCTTGTTTTATTTTTATGCCACCTTAAAAAATATCAATGTACCACCTCCATGGGGGCAGTCATTCCATCATTTAGATAATTTCAATAGTGAAAGTATAAATGGTTGTTGCCAGGGGAGATTCTATTCTTCTTCAAAACAGTCATATTAACCTCTTCATCCTTCTCTGCCTTTACTCATGCTCTGTCTGTCCATATGGCATTTGAATTCAAAATACTAAGAATCAAGTACTATATACAGTAAATGTCCTGTAGGTAGATCATTTTCTTTGCATTTCCCAAGCATAAAGAGAGGTACCACATGGTGGTAAAGTGATCCAAACTACCGGTGTGGTGATTTTGTTATAGGATTTCTAAAGCAGGAAAGGACTTGGAAAACTGGGGGAAAAAGAAGCCTTTTAATTTTCATAAATTGAACATTCTGGTTATGTCTTGACAGATTTGTAATTATTCGCACAGAGACATAAGCTTCAGTCACCAATGTATGGTGGCTAAAACACTCACAATGGTTCCCTGTTTCCAAGTGAATGTTAGAAGCACAGTACCTCACTCCATAATGGCATGATTTATGGTTGTTTTCAAGTCGAAGTATATTAATAATTCTATTTTATGAATTAATGAACAAAATGACACCTGAAAGCATACTCTTTCCCAGTGTACTTACATTGGAAGCCAGTAAAATTAGGTCACAAACTCAAAAAATAAAAGCAGGGGAACTACATTTGAAGCTCTGTGATTAACTTACATCTATCCTAGTATTGTAGAAAGAGAATCGAGTACAGGAAAAGGTTGTCTGTGATGGCATAAAATGGACCATAGAAGGTTTATCAACTACCAGTACTGTTAATACATTAAAAGATTAAAGGAAACAAGAGCGTTTGCACACGCAGTTCTCTGTTATTTTAGGCTAAAAGTCAATGTCACTGTAGCAACTCTTTTCAACAGGAGCTGCGGGCAGAATGTGAAGGAAGCATGTGGCAGAACTGTCCATGTCTGCTGCTAAAAGTTGACAGCCAATTCAGGTTGTAAGCATCAGTGGCTGACTTTCCAGAAAGTATGATAAAATGCTAAACCTTTGTCAATTTGGCATCAACAGAGACCTTTTATTTCAGTCCCCATCTGGGATTCTAACTCTTCACACTTAAAATATATTGCCACTATATTACACAGCTACTCAGATGCAGGGTGACAAGAAGTCCAAGAAGTGTTCCTGAAGATCTAAACAAAATTATACATTAACAAAGGATGAAGGCCAAAGAAGAAACATCCTCTATTCCCTCTATTATTATTTGCTCTGAAAAGGGATGTACTGAAGAAGTACTGTACAGAGAGCTCCCTCTGTATCCATTCCAAGGCTGTCTTCTGCCACCCAGCAGAAGGACTCCCTCATTAGCCAGAAATGATCAGTGATACTTAATTAAGGGCACTACAGAAGAAATCTTTCATTAATTCTGAAAAGTGTCTTTGAAATGCTTTTGTTTACTGTTTAGGGAAAAAAAAAAAAGAAAAGAAAAAGATGTTATTGCAGTAAAAGCTGCTAGAAGATAACAAAAATAGTTTCACCATTTAGGAGAATTAACTCGTGTAAAATATTAATCAGAAAAAGGCACTGAATCAAAAACATATTTTTCTTGAGGATTAGTATTTCTGAACACTATAAATGAAATTAACTTTTCATAAATGTAAAAAGCATAGTTTATTCAGGATTTAAAAGATAATTGAGCAGGGAAACTCTGAAGGACATTATAACCTCAGAGCAGTGCTTCCCATCAGTACATGGTGCACAGCTGCAAGATCCTGTAGAAGCCCAATACTGCCCAGTCCTGTGTGTCTTTTAAAGGTGGAAAGCATTTCTCTCACAGTATTCTCAATTTCAATTGGAAATAAAGCTTGCATGCACAGAATTAAATCACTTTTAGATATTCTTCACTACTCAGAATCTATCTGGATACTTATATGTTTGTTTTGAACATTACTGTTATATACACTGATAAAATCTGACTTAAAAAAAAAAAAAGGATAAATAATCTGAAAAATAAAGTATATTACAAAGTACAACATATTTACTCTAGGAGACCTCAGTAAAACATTATCTTCAAAGGCAAATTATCTAAGTATTACTTTCCCTCAGGTATGTATTCAAAATTCAGGGCTCTACTAAATTCTTTTATTTGAGAAATCACATAAGCTTCCTTCTGATTTGACTCTTCATTCCTCAGTATATCGAATGTTGTGTTTTAAATCACAATGCTCAAGGGAGAGTGAGGATAAAAATCCCAGCCTTCCAATGTTTAATATCAGAAACGTAGAATAACAGAATTATTTGAGTTGGAATGGAACCTTACAGGCCACCTAGTCCGACTTCCCTGCAATTGACAGGGACATCTATAGGGACACCAAGTTGCTAGTAGCCCAGTCCTGTCTGACCTTGAATTTCTCATAAACAAGGTAACCACCGCCTTTCTGGGCATCCTATTCCCACACTTCACCACCCTTACTATATACTGCAGCAGATTGCACTACGTGAGCCATGTGCTGCATGTGAATTGAGTGCAATGCACGGAGAACATGGAAAGACTTCAGCATCACCAAAAATACCTGGGTTTTCCTTTGAAACACTCAGCTCTTTTATTTATTTGTTTGTTTGTTTGTTTATTTTCACGCACCCACCTTGCAGAGCACAGTAGTAAGCATCAAGAAAGCAAAAAGCTCATCTGCTCAAAAAGGTGTTCTGATAGCCCTTAAATGGGGTCTGGGAGAGGTGGAGCCAGACTCCACCCCTTCTGGTCAGACAGGTGAATTGCCTTCACCTGTGCTCCTGTGGCTGACTCAGTGCTCGCCTCAGGTGATCAGTCAGTGGTTCAGGCTGTGATTCAACAGTGCCCCATACATTCTGTATATAACTGAAGGGAACAAAATGAATGAGAGGAGGAGAGTATTTATCAGGTTGGCACACACACTGATTGCTCTGCTCACTCACTTGGACTGGAGGAAAAAACTCGAAGTCTGGCAGGAGAGGATCATTGTAAAGTTAAGCCAGTGCCCAACAGAATAAAGCTTTCCTGACTGCTGGAACTGGCAGTTGGAGGAGTAGACTCCACAGTTTTTATTTGGGGTACTTGTACCACAAATGCACTATCACTATAAATCGTCCAACATTCAATTACAATTGTACTTGAACTGAGATAGCTGACTATTTAGTGACCCAGAAAATGTGTCATTCTCCACAGGACACAGTTCTGTTAACCATTATCCATCTACCTGCTGTTACTCTTGAAACACACTTTCGCTGACTACAGCAACTTCAACTGCTTAATTCTATTTTATTTCTGCACATCGAATATTGCCTTGGTAAAATGAATTTCTGTAATTAAAATGCTCAGCAGAGCTGAGGAGCTCTATAATATGGTTAAATGATGCTGGAACATTATCACACTATGTCATTTACAGCTTAAAAAGTATAAGCACTTCAGCCCAGAGTAAGAGGCAGTCCAAAAGTCTGCAAGAAATTCCGGGCTGCCAAGATCAGAATCTTGACTGAAATGAGTCAATCACTTTAACTATAATGATTTCCACTCAAAGTTTAAATCTTATTTTAACTTGGAGAGTTGCTACTCTTTTCAGTCTCAGTTTTTGGTGCCTGGTTCATCCACCTTCCACTGCGGTCTGTTTTGCCAAAATTGACTCTCTTGAGAACTCTGCTAGTATTTTCATGCAGCAATTAATAATAAAATAATAATCCTGGCATCCTATCTTCCCTGCATTGCTTCTGATGATCATTTTCACCTCTGCTGGCATGATTTCCACATTTTGGGATGTCATGCAGCATAACTGTTGTTTATCAGCCCATCCGACAAGTATGTAGGTCACTCTGAAAGTAATACTTCCTATTTATTTCTATGGAAACTACAACAGATATGAAGATAAAAATAACCTTATTTAATAGGACAATGTCTCAGCTACAAAGCACTATTTTTCATTAAATTCGACACAACTAACTGCATTTTCACCAGCAATGAAAATGAGCCTGCATGTTATGCTTATGAATACCTGACAGTGGAGCTGACTGCCGTTGCTGATGCTATTGCTATAACGCACCACCTACCCCTCACTGTGCTCACATTTGCTAGTTTCTCTCCATCAATGTTAAAAAGTGTCAATGAACGTCAGTAGGTGACAGTTTCTTCGCACGGAGGATTTCAATGACACATCTTTGCTTCATCTACACTTCTAGGTCAGAAACCATTGTCTGTCTGCCCCTCTGCTGACCTCAGTCACGCCACAACAAAATGTAGGGGAATATTGGCAGAAATATTCTGTCTGGTGCTGTCATAGCACCAACATCTGGCTCTGGTGTTGTGGATCAACATCATAAAATAGGAGGCATTACTTTTGGAGCAGCCCTCATACATTTGTTACTGTAGGTTCTCCAAGCGCAAGGCATTTTCTCATTCAGTAACTTTTTTTTCCTTACTTTTGCTTTGCATACATGTATGATTATAGTGTATGTTATAAGTTCAAAGCCTCTTTTAGACAGTGCAAGCTTCTTGAAAAATCCTGACCAAGGCTACAAACGCTTTGATTCTGTTTTTATAACAAAACACCCTGCTTCTCACAAGTACTGCTATCTAACTATGGGAATGCAAGGTGTAATAAGGGTGAGTCATGACAAAAGGGTAAGAAAGATAAAAGAAAAATAATATTCTGCAAATAACAGATACAAATAGCTAGACAGTGACATCTTGGCATGATTAGTTTCGGTATTTTAAGAATAAAGAAGGAAAGTCCATCATTAAAAGATGAGAGATAGGTGAGAATCACCCTCACCATTAATAGGTGAGAGTGATTTCCAAAGACAAGTAGGCAAAGAAAAGAGAAAATAGTCATGTTATATGGAAGCCATTTTTATCTGTTTGGAGAAAACAATAATGATGTAAAAAGGAGTGTGACTTCAGAAAAACATAACTATCCCCTTAATTTTGTCAGCCTAGGTACTTCCAATGGTTAGAACATTACCCAGGCACTCTGGTGCTGTCAGAACCTAAGTCATCTAAACCTTATTTCATTGCTGACTACTGAGCACATACAATCTTACAGACTTCCGAAGTGTATGTCCTGGCATTCCTTCAGTAATTCCAATAGTAAGCACAGCCAAACAGCAATTTCAGTGTACTTTAATTAAGTTTGCGTGCTGCTGTTTGTTCAGCAGCCTACAAATATTGTAAATATCCATTCTTACGTAGGAGCAACATAGCTGTTGCATTTAATTTTTTATGTCTTTTCCTAACATTTGTTAAATAAGTACTGATTTGCTAAGGCACCATAGGAGATCCTAATATTTCATAACTGAAATTAAAATAGATGGATTTTTGGCTCCTGGATATTGTCTGAAGGCATGCTGCTTTAATTGCTCTTACTGCATATAAAAATTGCCAAATTTCAGTATCCGGTATTTCTTTTAGACAGAACAAAAGCCGTGAATGTCTATTACAGAAGAAAAAAAAATCTTAAACATTTTTCTTCGAAAATGTTCAAATGAATGAACAATTTCCATCAACTTTTTATTCAAAAATATTTTGAAATGTTTATCCAAAGAGCTTCACTATAGTGGATGTAAAAGTTTCAAAATAGGTCTGAGGTCTATTGTAACTTCTTGTGAGCATGGTATCCAGAGATATGATTTAGATTAGCATTGGATACAGCCTTTAACTTTTGTGCTGAATGACACGAATTAGACGGTGATGAAAGTGTGCATAGGGAAATGAATTAGAAACAGCATGGTTTCACATGGCCTGAATGCCACAGAAGTAGTCTAATGCTTCCCATAATTCTGGGATTTTGATTTTGAAAGGCATCACTGTTTTTCTCATGTCCAAACTAAAACGAAAATCATACAGTTTTAGTTCATCTCCTTCTCTCCATCCCCTCCATCTTCTGAATCAAAGTTTATGTCTGACAAGACGTCATGAAACTGCTTTCTTCTTAATTTATACTAGTATTTTTAGAGCAAATACATTTGAATAAATGGTACTAGAGATCTCTCTCTCTCCTTTTTTTTTTTTTTTTTTTTAACTTTTTGTAGCATACGAAGGTGACTAGAAGCTATTTTAAACTTTCCAATAAAACTACTCTGCTTTTTGGTACTTGTTGCTAAACAGCCTTCCCCATTACAAGGCCAAATATTGGGGGGGAATGATTCCAAAAAGAGTCCAAATATATGTTCACAGTTGCACAGTTAAAACAGCCATCTGTGGAAAAAGATGGATTTTGCACAGACTTATTCTGTCTACTGCCTTTACTGAGAGAGTTTGAAGAAAAGCCTTTGAAGTTGCAGTGGTATTCTTCAGAAACAGAGTACCAGAATCAGCACAGGGCTCTCCCCAAGCAAAGAAAAGCAATGATTCTCTGGGAAACCTGGAAGACTATTATTTTCCTCATCCTGCTATCTATATGCAAAGTAAGGAGCATGTTGCTTTTCCACCTCCAGATTTATCATTAAAGTATTCATATTCTATTGAGGTGGCATATTCTAATTATTCTATTCACTCCTCAGCCTCCATGCTTTTGCTTTCAAGAACATGATAACGGCAGCATTTCCTCTTGTGATATTGTTAATAGCATTTGCCTTTACAGAAACAACCTTGAAAGAAGCATTTGTGGGAAAATATCCCTTTCTGCCTTTGGAATTCCTGTAGCTCCCATGCAGGATTCCAGACAGCCGATGAGCAGTGTGCCTCTGTACATGAGTGCTTTCTCAAAACATGTCAAGTTATATTAAAGTTCAATTGACCTATAGTTGTCCTCATTCACATTAAAGGGGGATCTGTTATTCCTCACACATTCAAAGGCTTCTAATGGTTCTAACACAGGGCTTTCTCACCCATGGAAATGCATTTGACCATAGCTCCCCAGTATCCCATCTATCTATCACCTGCTTCAAACCCCCCTAACTGGCAGAAGGTCCTTCTGTCCACCAGAGTAGATGAGGCAGACCACAGTGGTCAGCATGATTAAATTCCAGCAAATAGCGAGCCTGAAAATGATCTTCTTGTCTAAACATGACTTAATTCACGGTGAGGCAATAACCGCATTTGTAATCTAGCTCAGAAACTTGTTGTTCAGGAATGAAATGTGACATTCATGTCAAAAGCTTCTATGGCATTTATAATAGTACTGACATATTTTACTCCAGAGATAAAAGCCGTATTGAAAATACAAATCATATCAAAGAATTTTAGTGATTAAGCTGTGATCACCTATATATTTATTAAAAAAAACTGTATACCACCAGGTTGCTGCTACATAACAGGTTTTTCTATGTTCATTTTTTGGTAGTCAGGAACTGAAAAACACCTTCAGGTATGTAAATTCTTCTTCCAACATCAAAATAAACCAACCTACTCCATTCAGTTTCAATAGTAACATACATTATCTTGATAAAATCTCCTTTTACCTTTTATTAGTACTGTAGCTCAAGTGTCACCCTTGTATTGACAGTAATAATATACAAAGTTATTCCTTTTGTTTCCTGCTCATATACTTTCTGATTAATGAAATGCAGAACAGTGTTTTACTACGATGAGCTCTCACTGCAAAATTCCATACCAAAGATTAGGCTGCAATGCTGAAAATGAAAAAATGAGATTTAAGGATGCACAGTTAGGCTGTGAGTAAGGCATGAAGGAAAGTCAAGGGCTGATTCTGTTATTTCAAGGAAAATGCACAATCTAAAATGGTACATTGCTTGTGACAGAAAATGGAAGGTTTTTGGCGTTGATACTAAAAGGAGACAACAGCTTATGCAGGTTTGTTCAAGGTGTCTTTCTCTTCTGTAATGTAGGAAGTGACTGCAGAGTAGCTCTATGTAATGTTTGCGCACACAAGAAAATCTCTAAATGAACTGTCAGTTCACCTTTTCTGGCAAATTCTTCTCTAAATTGTGTTCAGCTCTGACTGGCCTTATTGTTTACTGTGCTTAAGTTTATCATTTCCAAACAGTAATTTTAGGCCCTATATAAATGGAAACTCATTCTGATGCTTGGGGAAAGCCAGGCAGCAAACTGGACTGTCTTCACTGAATGAGTAGCATCTATCTCTAAATGATGGTTGTCTTTGCTCTGCATCAGATTTAAGTGTGTACCAATATGTTAATAACCTAAAAGTCTTCAGTAGATTATTTTAAATTATTCTGGAAGTTTTAAGAATCAGTAGGTCTGTTGCTCTAGTACAAGCATAGATCTCTTAAAGTAATTTTGTTGCAGTGAGCTTTGAACTTAGAAAAAGCCTGATTTTCATACAAAAAGTGGTTAGAATTTATTGAAAAACATGCTCCTTAGGCCTGTACAAACTAAGTACTGAAATTGACCTCTTTTGAAAATACTAGACTGTATCATCAGAGAAGCGTCAAGCATGTGAATTAAAACAAATGCTTTAAGATTCCAAGGATCCACTTTTTGTATTTATCTATCATGTTCCATATATTTCTAGTCATCCCATCAAAACTATTCAGATTTTCCTGAAGAACAGTAGCTTCTGGTCTAAAAAGCACAGTGGTTACCATAGCTTTCACTCATATTCAGGAAAGTATACCTGGTAAGAGATCTAAGAAATCTGAATTAATTATATTACCAAACTCCTGGATGAGATTTTTAAATCAAGAATAAAAAAATATCATCAACAGCAGAAGGGAAAAGTTCTCCGTCATTCAGAATTGCTCCTCTAGGACTGTTCAAGAGATTTATTTCTTTTCTCAAAACACAAGTGCTACTCCATCTAAGTCAGTAAGGTTAGGTAATAAATCTAGTTGTCTTAAGACAAGAAATTGGAGTAAATGTATAAGACAGTGACAAGATTAGTTAATTACTTCTTGACGTGCACTCTACAGACACAAAACTTGGCTATATCTGGTTACATAATAAATGCCACTCTCCCTGGAATGCTGAAAGTGGAGCTAATCACAACAGAAAAAAAATCACTTCTCACAGCATTGTTGAACATTTGGGAGGGAAACTATGTTAGTCGGGCTACAAGAATGCAATATCAGCAACAGCCATTTTTGAACGGCTTTCATATCACTGGTATTCATTCAGTTGAGTACAGGCAGTTTATAGAATCACACAATCACAGAAATGTTGGAAGAAACCCACAAAGAACATCAAGTCCAAGCCCTGGCTCTACATAGAAGCATCCAAACCCAAGTCCTATGTCTGAGAGTGGTGTCCAAACTCACCATGAGCTCCAACAGCTCAGCACCATGCCCATTGCCCTGGAGAGCTGCGCCATGCTCACCACCCTCTGGGGCACAGTCTTTTCCTCCAACCCCACCTGGCCCTCCCCTAATGCAGCAGCTCCACACCATTCCCTCTGTCACTACCCAAAAAGCAGAGCTCAGCACTGCCCACACACTCCCTGTGAGGAGCTGCAGTCACCATGAAGCCTTCCCTCAGCTCCTCTGCTCTAGGAAGATACCCCAAATTAAAGCATAGCACTACAGCACCATCAAAGCATGGGAAAACAACTCACCAGCCAAAGTCTTACAAAGCATACTTAGGAGGATTTCTGGTCCAATTAGCATTTACTGATCAGTTAATGGACTATATGAATCACTGAGAAAGAGAATTCCCACACAAAGAAGACAGATGTGAGTTCATATTCATCCAGGAAGAAAAATGATCTTTAATCAAGCCTCTGGCATAAAAAACAACTGGGACATTACATTAGAGGACACCATCACAAGGATAGCTTCCTTATTCATATCTGTTCATCAGTATTTTCTTGTTTTTCAATTTGAATCTCCAAAGAACAAATTTATACTTTCTGCTCACGTAGACAATTTCATCTTACAGAGCACAGGACATATATAGTGAAACTGAAATAATGTCTTCCTTTCCTTTTTTAACTTCCAAAACAGAAATAGCAAGTATGTCTTTATAGCTTTACTGCCTTACTTTAGTACTTAATGATTTTACATTAGTAAGTGAGGACCTGAGTTGTTTAACAGCTATACAAGAGTATAGGATATTTTTTGTAGTACTCTACTACTAAATCAAAGGTACAGCGAAAACTTTCACAACATCAGATTATGCAAATCCACAGATGTGATGTACTATGCATTCCAAATTCATAGCAAGAATGCCAGGAAAACGAGTTAAGCGGGAGGTACTGAATCTTTTCAGAAGTAGGAAGACAAAAGGTAGAATGAAAGACAATTTGGTTCATAATAATTCCCCAAATCTGTTTAAAAATAGAATGATCAAATTGCAACCCTGAACCTTGCCTTTTGGCTGATTAAAACCATCTCATTAGCCCACACAGGATCATCATCATAAGACTTATTACTCTATTCTCACTGACAGTGACTTATTGTCAACTCCAAATTGAATATTGATGTTTTGCTATTGAAATGTGAGTGTAAAAATTATACATGGCTTTAGAGTCAATGACACCTTGAGATTTAACTACACCTACAACCTAAGGAAGCTCAGTCAGTCAGAACTGGCCAATACAGATGAAAAGTACGTTTTGAGATCAGAACTAAATGCTCTTTGTGAATTCTGTTTAAAAACATCTGTGTGTGCAGAGAGGGGAGGCAACTACTATTATCTTGCATAAGAAACTAATCTAACACACGTGATGGAGAAAGACCAGTACTTGTCGGCTGCTATGCCATGTACAGATGCTTCAAAACATTTTACTCATTCTCTTCCCTGTTATTTCTCCAGCTGAGATTGAGGTAAATATACCCCAGTTCAACAAGTGTTTATACATATGCTTAAACCTTCAGTAAATGTGAGGCAACTTAATAATGGAAAATGTGTTTAAGGTCTCGTAAAATCATGGCTTTGGCCATCAGAGTAATGATTGCTAGTGCCTTCCCACGTCTGCTGTTTTTGAAATCTCAAGTTAGACATGACCTGTGTGATATAACACAAACTCTTTGAAATTGCAACAAATCTGCTTTGAAACTCACTGTCATCCACACTTTTCTAACAAGTCCTGATGTTCAAAGCTGAATAATCTATATGGAAAATCATAATGCTTGGGATTTTCCATACAACCTGATTTTTTTCTACTGTTTCTAGAAGGTGAAATAAAACTGGTAAATACATTGCAGCCTTTTCAGTATTTACAAATGGCTTCCATCCTGAGAAGGTGCCTAGAAGGAAATGCAGTTACTTTTCTTTTTATAATCACCACCCACATCTTGTATCCAGATTTGACTCACAGCAAAGGCTGATTCACATTCTTTCTCTCCCTACTAAAGAAATACAATACATTAAAATGCACAGCCTTGGGGTTCAACTTGTTAAATAAACACTGAAGAGCAGAATATTCACTCCCCCTTCTTAGGTGCTAGGAAGGCTGCTGATTTTATTTTTCAAATGGGCCTATTTTCCACCTTGAACATACAGCTCATAGTGGCACTTCTATCAAGAGGGGGTAACTCTTCAGCTCAGCAGTTCATTTAAAACCATGAATTTGCAGCAGCTTTTGCATAGCTTCTGGTTTGATTCTTTTTAATATACAATTAAAAAAAAAAAAAACAACAAAAAAAACTTTTGAAAACCTTTATTCAGAATGTGTTAAAGAGGTAGTTTCAATAGCGGAAAGATTCAGAGAGGAATGTTCTTTCCTACAGAAAAATAAAACAACTTCAAAAATAAAAGTCACAGGTGAATAAAGAGAGAAAAATATTAAGTCTAGATCCTTTACTAAGGATGAGGAAGGTATTTAGGGACATAGTTTTCTTGCAGAAGCTGCACTATCTTCCAAGGTAGGAAAATGAACTATCAAAATATGCTATCTTCCATGAGATATTTTCAAACATTTTCAAGCCAAATTTTCCACATACTTCACACGACTTCTTTTGAAATATACAGAAAATTATAATGTAAGCATTATTAAGAAATACATTTAAAAGCAGGAATAAACTCCTTCCATTTTACAAACTGCACAGCAGTACGGATTGTCAAGCATAGCCTTGTACATCTAAGGGTCAAATTTTGCCTCTAATCTAATATAATCTTCAATCACCAAGAAACATAGAATGCAAACTATTTATCCTGACAGAAAACAAAACAAAACAAAACAAAACAAAACAAAAACAAACAAACAAACAAACAAAAAAAACGCATTCACATTCAGCTTTAAATCTCCGGGCCCTGCTGAACTCTTCATCCATTCATATTGGTAGAAACACAGGAACAGTAACTTAGAAATCCACAAATAACCCATATCATAGCATCATTTTCCTTTTTCCTGAGAGGAAAGCAAGCTTGCTAATGAATCCAAAGCATTATGCTGTAATTATTTTAAGGTATATGAGTATTTCAATACAACTCATTGCAAAAAGTGCCAGTGAGACAATAAGCAAGGGTATTTTCTTCAACAACTAGAGGTATTATAAGGTCACATACTTACAATATTATAAACTATATAGTAGTATAAAATTAGAATCAATTAAAATGGAACATTTACCTTGTAAAATCCAGGATCCATGGATACAAGCAGGAAAGACAAAGAATTTACTGCCAAGGTTTCCAGCTCTTCTGCTCGCTTACTGGAAAACAAGAAGAAAATCCATTCAGATTTGTCAGTTGTACCAAGGTTTCAGAAGTGGCAATGTTCTTAGTGAAATTCCTTGAGACAGTCTGAGATCATATTTAGCTCCTATTCAAAAAGGAACTGAAAAGATGTTGCAGCCATAAATGTCTCCACTCAAGAAAAGAGCAGAAGCAAGTGAAAACTCCCAGTAATACCAGATAATACTGTGTATTCACTGGCATTCATGGGGAGCAGGTAACTGTTAACCACAGTAGCTTAGAAAGCAGCTTACTAAGGGAACTGAAGGTGAAACTGACACAGGCACTACACTTAAATTACACAGAAAAAAATAAAAGTCCTTCCAGAAGTATTAACTTTTTTCCACTGGTGGTGGAAGCTGGCACCTCCACAGCCTTTTCCATTCATTTCTCCAACTTTTAGACATGATATACTGAATTGAAAACAGAATTTTCCATCTACCTTAATGAAACACGTGGTAAAAAATGTACTAAAAAGCAAAGATACAGGAAAAGAAATGCTTTGTTTGTCAGGACCAGAATGACTCTTGATAGAGCAATATAACTACAGGTTATGCAATAATCCATACCACACTGATAACAAAAACAATGAATGACTGTTATTCTGGAAAATTAATGTGAAACAGATGCCTGCCATAGGCTCTTTCAATCACCATGGCTCCTTAAGGTTTCCAGAAGGCAAATAATGAGAGCAAAATACTTTGGATCTTTCTATAAGGAAATCTGCATTCAAATACTTGAAAAAGAGTGTTACGCACCTCTTCATATAGCACACTTTGGTCTGACAAAGATTAATTTGAAAAGCGAAATAACAGCAAGTATAAATAAAGAAATAGATGTACTTTACATTTTATACTCTGCTGCACAAAGCTGCTTCCCCAACAGAAAGAACATGGTTCCTCATTCACCCCACTACCATCTCCTCAGAGACAGTTTCAGCATAAGATTTGCTTCAATTCTCTGTTAGCTCCTTAGCATCTCATTTTCAGCCATCTTACACCACAAAGGCGTGTCAAATCATATGAAAATGAAAGCGTCATTGTCTTTTTTAATGCTGAGCCACAATGGGATTAAGCTTAAAATATTACACACTAGACATGGTTATCTTGAAGAAATGAAATAATTCAGCAAATAATCTAGATATCTACCTCTAGGGTTCAAATTGAGAGGTTTACGTGCAGAGGGGCTGCAGGCAGTGGAGTCCTAGCCCTAACCATAACCATAACCCTAACAGGGATGCACTATTGCCAGAGCTGGGCTGCGAGCAATGATTGATGCGCTCTGGAAGAGCAGACCAAGGAAAGGGAAAACTGCGGCACAACGGCAGCTGGGAGAGAGGGGTGAGTTGGGCGAGAGAAGCAGCCCTGCTGGCTTCAAGGTCAGTGCAGGAGGAGGGCAGGAGGTGCTCCAGGCAGGAATGGCAGCAACCTGGAGCCCAGGATAGGCCCACAGAGGTGCGGGAGAAAAAGCATATAAGGAGTAAAACTGTCATAATGTGAGAGCATGCCCCAGCTTGTGCTGCTTAGCATGGGGGCAGGAGGCAGAGGAAATGGGAATGAAGAAGTGAAGTTAAAACTGTGAAGTAGTGGGTGGAGAAAGGTGTTTATGGTCCTTTTCTTCTCACCATCCTACTCTATTTTTACATGCCAATAAATTGTGGGAACCTTCCCCAAGTTGATTCTGTAATTGGTAGGTTATCTCCCTGTTTTCACCTCAACACTCCAGTTTTTTTTTTGTCTTACTTTATATCCATGTCCTGATGAGGAGTAATAAAGATACCAGTGATGACCTACCAGCCTGATCAGTAAAGCTGGTCTTACATACTACTGGCAATTCACAGGATCATAGACAGAATATCCTACACTGGATAATAGAATCCAACCCCTTCCTTCACATGGGATGACACAGACATGAAACCATTATGTTCTTGATTATGAAAGACAGATAGAGGTGACCACTCCTAGGGAGCAATGATGCCACTAGGTTTAAGCCATCATTGTGAAGATAAGTAAAAAAATGCGTTGGATAAGTGAAAAAATTGCAGTGTTGTTATGTGGTAAAGGCTACAACAAGACAACGCTGCTTTGGTAAGAGCAAATATTTGGTAATTCAGTGCATGTGCTATATTATTGATTAGAGACGCAGCTGGAGAACAAAGAGCATAGAAGCTGTGCCACCACTGCAAAGTCTGACTTCATTGTTTTTGGACCACTTTGTTTCAATGAAAGGTATTTTCCTCCAAAAGAAAACACAGCTATGTTAAGAACAGCAATCTTTCCCTACCAGTTTCCCACAGAAGCAGTAGTTCTTTCACACTGTGATGGAAGAGCATCTTGCAGTCTAAACACATATTTCACTGTACCATTCTATACCATTCAGCATTGAATTCCTGAATGTATTATGTACTATTAAGCTAAATAAAGAGCAAGCCTCAAAGGTTCAGAGCTAACTCACCTGGTGATTTTAATGGAGAAGAGAAGCTTTTTCTGAACTCACAGGCTTTATTTTTTCAAGTCTTTGCTTCCCAGGGGATATTGTAACTATTTTTGAATTTTGCCTTCTGTTAGTTTGTATTCTTCTCAGAATAAATACGGAACAAAATTAGAACAAGCAAAAAAAGCCCTACAAATAAGCAAATCCACCAAATGTTTGTTTCATTTATTTTATGCTCAAGTAAATGGGAACTCTTTTAAGTATTGCAGGCATTTTCCTTCACCTTTCACAGCAGACATAATAGACTTAAAATAAAGATCATCAAGCACCTTTGGAGGCCACAGAGAATTTAACTCTGAAGTGTGCTTCGAAGGACAATCTAAGTAGCCTAACTTCTGTCCTCTGCAACATGAAGTAGTACAGTGGAGTATAAATACCAAAATCTATCTTAAGGGAAAAGCTCAAAAATCAAAATGCAAATGGTAAAAATATCTCTGCCTCAATTGCTTATTATTTCTGAGGGTAAAACCCAGGTGGCAGCAGAGGACTAAAATGGGTTGTTAGGACTAGCTGTAACAACAGGTCCAGAAAAAACCGTTGGAATGCATTTCTCTGGGACAAAAGAGATACCTATGCAGATAAGTGACTGCCTAGATCGTAAGAGGCACAGGAATTAATTATCTTCCCTGGTAGTGAGGTGTCACTAGTGTCTCATCTGAGAAGGTGCCCTTGACCCCAACCTACTCTGTAGAAAGGATGGTGCTGTTGATGGAGAATTGCACACACTTAACTAACCAGGTATAAGAAAGTAGAGGAAATACAGCCATGTTGAGTGTTCAGAGATGCACATGGAACAAAAATTCCTCTCCATACACAAAATCTAGTGGACTGCAATCAGAAGTGAGACCTGGGAGAACTATAAAGCAGGTCTGTGAAAACATCAGCTTAATAGCCAAGAGGCAAAAAACCAAAAACTAAGAACTATATAGAACGGAGGAGAGGAAAAAATTGGAAGAATTATGAGAGACAGATAAGAGGAGAGGAGCCATCACAATTTTCTATGAAATCAGTTAGAGACACAGATAGCACCCACTACAAGAAGCAATGGGAAAAATACAAAATTCAGCAGAAGGAAAGTCCAAAACAAACAAAAAGATGCTCTTGATTCATGAATTGTGCAGGGAAAATACGAAGCATTTTTACTGAAGGTGCTGATCACAGTCAAATGTTGTGGTGAAAAAAATCACCTCCAGGAATCATCCTCTGTTATCTCTAGAACACTTTACCTGAATTTGTGTATTGCAATGGCTTAACTGCCATCTCAATCAAGCTGTTGCTTGAAGGAAAAGGACAACTGTCAAAAAAATAATTTTGGAAGCATCACAATATTAAAAAGGAATTCACCAAAACAAACTAACAGGGACAGCTTGGAGATAATACAGCAATTTCAGATGGATTTTTTTCAGCAAGACACCACACACATGCTAAATGAATGAAGATTGTTTTGTCCTTGAAACTCAAAATAAGCGTGAGGAAAAGTTGCCTGGCCTACATAACCTAAAACATAGCAAATATTAAAGGCCACAGAGTGAAAATGTGGAGATGCAACACAACTGTAAAAGCTTACTGCTTTAACTATCAAACTGTTAAGTATTTTGTATTTTAAAAAGGAATAAAAATCCTATTAATCCTATTAATAATCCTATTAATCTAGCTTAATGCTACATCTTGGCACCATATTTAATTAGTTTATAACTTAGAGAAAGGGTTTCAGGCATAAAATGACTTTTTTTTTGCAATACTATTCTGTAAGACTAGTGGTTATGTTTTCCCTCAAATAAAATCACATTTTAAAAAGACTTCCAACAGGAATTTACAGGGGATACATTGAGATCATCGATTTGTTTTGTAAGTCTGTTATATTTCAAACTAAAAACTGCACATTTCTTGTCAGGCGTTAAGTATCTGAACAAATAAAAAATCTCATATAAGTTTAGGGCAATCAGTGTGGTTTTGTTTTGTTTTTCTTTAAGCAGATATATTAGATTGCTTGTAACATAGATTAAGCTCAGAAGTATTTATTTAAAAAGCTAAATGAGCTGTCAAATGTAGAAGTAAACCATATCCCAAAGATCTGGTATTGAATAAATTCTTCTAAACAATCTGGTCTATAAACATGACTATAAACATGATTGTTCACCATCAAATTTATGAATACGTAGCAAAAATCCTCTTTACTTCCTTTAGTAGAGTTGCCGAATTCTGCCAGATCACCGTAATGCACAGGTTACAGTGCTGTTTATCCATCATTACACTCTTTCCAGCAAAGGAATGTTTCACAGTAACAACATGAAAGTGTAGCTTCCTGAGAGGAGGCACACACTCAAATGCTCATTGTTTCCTATTCAAAGTTATAGGACATACTATGCTCTGTATATATGCAAATTGCATTTTAAAATTTCAGGTCCTGTACAAGAAAAATCTGAAAATAACTACGAAACAAAACATAAGAACAGACATTAAAGTGGTTGCAATTGGAACTATCATAGAATGAATCATAGAATGGCCTCGGTTGAAAAGGAACTCAAAGATCAACAAGTTTCAACCACCCAACCACATCCAGCCTTGCCTTGAATGCCTCCAAGGAGGGGGCATCCAAAACCTGTCTGGGCAACCTGTTCCAGTGTATCACCACCCTCTGAGTGAAAAATTTCCTTCTAATATCTAATCTAAATCTCCCCTGTCTTAGTTTAAAACCATTCCACCTTGCTCTATCACTATCAACCCATGTAAACAGTCATTTTCCCTCCTGTTAATATGCTCCCTTCAAGTATTGGAAGTCCACAATGAGGTCTCCCTGGAGCTTTCTCCTCTCCAAGCTAAACAAGTCCAGTTCCCTCAAGCTTTCCTCACAGAAGAGGTGTTCCAGCCCTCTGATCATTTTAGTGGCCCACTTCTGGGTGCCTTCCAAGAGCTCTGCATCATTCTTGTGCTGGGGGCCCCAGGCCTGGTTGCAGTACTCCAGATGGAGCCTCACAAGAGCTGAGAAGAAGGGGATGATCACCTCCCTCTCCCTGGCCACCCCTTTTTTTATTGCAGCCCAGGGTATAGTTGGCCCTCCAGTCTGCAAGCACACACAGGTTCATGTCTAGCTTCTCATCCACCAGGAACCCCATGACCTTCCAGACCTTCTCGAGACAGGGCTGCTCTCTGTTCTCCCTTCAGACTGTATCAACACTTCAGATTGCCCTGGCTCAAGTTCAGCACCTTGCATTTGGCTTTGTTGAACTTCATTAGGTTCAGGCCCACTTCTCCAGCCTGTCCAGGTCCCTCCAGATGGTCTCCCTTCCCTCCAATGTATTGATTGCACCACTCAGCTTGGTGTCGTCCACAAACATGCTGAGTGTGCACTCCGTTCCACTGTCTATGCCATTGAGGAAGATTTTGAAGAACACTGGTCCCAAGACTGACCCTATGGGGCCACGACTTGCGACCAGCCTCCACCCAGACACAGAACTTTGACAACAACACTTGGGCTGCCAGCAGCCAAACAGTTCTTAATCCATCAAACAGTCCATCTTTCAAATCCATACCTCTCCAATTTAGAGGGAAGGATAGGGTGAGGGACCATGTCAAAGGCTTTGCAGAAGTCCAGAAAGATGACATCTGTTGCCCTTTGTCAGTGGGTTATAGGCCAGTTCAGCCCAGTTCCATGATTACTGGGATGGGGGGACTCACAGACCCACGCCCTGGGGGAAGGAAAGAGGAAAAGGGAAAGGGCAGGGAGATGGGCCTATAAATAAATCAGTGTCAAGGATCTGAGGAGGAAAATATCTTATATCTTATTTATATCTTACTTGACAAACAAGATACTGGAATTCTAAATGGCACAATATAATACAATGTAATTGGTATTGAAGCTAATAAATAAAATGAGACAGAGAGAGCTTCCAAAAACTGAAGGCCGTACTTTGATGCTGAAGGCAAGACGGCTAGGACCACACGCTGTTGGGTCAAGCAGAAAGGGAAAAGAGAGAGGGATCTCATGACTTGCCAACAGTTTTATCTTACCCTCTGAATGGAAAATAGAAAAACACAAAGTAATACAAAGCCCTCTGGGGTATGTAGTTCTCTTCTGAGACAGGTATACCTGGGACTATCGATGATTCTCAGAACTGGAGCATTAACTCTTTAACTTCCAGTGCACTACATGCTGTTAGGATGTGAAACAGTATAACAAGAAAACATAAAACCATGAGATCCTAACACCCTTCCCCTGTCCACCAATGCTGTCATTCCGTCATAGAAGGCCACCAGATTGGTCACACAAGATCTGCCCTTAGTGAATCTGTGCTGGCTATCTTGGATCACCTCTTTGTCTCCTATGTGCCTTAACATGGTAATCGAGAGGATCTGCTCCATGGTCTTCTCAGGCACAGAGGTGTGGCTCACTGGCCTACATTTTTCCAGGTCATCCTTTCTCACTTTCTTAAAAATGGGAGTAATGTTTCTCTTTTTCAGTCTCCAGAGACTCCAGACAGCCATGATTTTCCAAATATGATGTAGAGAAGCTCAGAAACCACATCAGCCATCTTTCTCAGAACTCTCCTTGGTCTGTCTCTTCCTGCCTATGTAACTGTAAAACCCCTTGACATTTTTCACATCCCTCACCAAGTTCAGCTCCATCTGTGCCTTGGCTTTCCTGATCTTATTTCTGCATATGCAGACAACATCCCAGTATTATTCCCAATCTATGTGACCCTGCTTCCACTTCCTGCACTTCTCTCCCTTTTCGCTCAGTTTAGGCTGCAGGTCCTTGTTCAGCCGCACACATCACCTGCCTCCTCTGCTCAGTTTTCTCTGCTGGAGGATGGAGAGTTCTTGTGCTCACAGAAGGGTGTCTTTAAAGAGCTGCCAGCTCTGTTCTTTGCTATGCCCTGAAGGACAGTTTCCCAGAAGATCCCATCCAACAGTTCTTTAAGCAGCCAGAAGTCTGCTCACCTGAAGTTCAGGGTCCTGACTCTACTTTTTGCTAGGCCTGTATTCCTCCAGATCACAGATTCCACGAGGGCATGATTACTACAGCCCAAGCTGTCTTTAATTTCACCCCCTTTAATGCTCTCCTCTCCATTGGTGAGCCCTGCAGGAGAGAGTGGGTCACATAGTCTTGAGAGTCCATCACAACTATCTTCCATGAGCATATCTACCATATCTAATATTCAATAATAGAAGCTGAATATGGGATTGTTTTCATATTTTATGATGTGACCTAAAATATAAACATCTTTAGTTAATTTCAGTTATCACAAGTGACTAAAATTCAACTGAGGCGGTATTTTCAGGCTTACAACCATGAGAAAGCTGATAGCATTTGTTGAAGTTTCCCTTTCTAAATGTCCTCTAGAGTTATAAATTTTTTCAGTTCTCAGCATTTTTTAATCAGGATGAAATCATGCATGAATTTTGAAAACCAATATATTTCAGATTTCAGAAGCTCAAGCATATATTATCTCATTTGCTTTTCACAAAACCCATGCACATTCATTGATGCTTCGCTGAAAGTCAAGAGAATGCATACTGAGGCATTCTGCAATAAGATAATTAAATTTTGTCATTCTTTTCATTTTTCATCATCGTATTACCTTCAGTTAAAATGAATGCTGACTATGTTTAATGTTTAAGAACTGTTACAGACACAAAAGATATGAACAAGTTTATGCCTTTGTAATACTGATCTAAAATTATCTTCATTTACTTCCTATGACTCTCAAAAAATTACTCATTTCTCAATAAAAGTCACAATGATTGGTCACTCTTTACAACAGCATCAATATGCCACAAACAGAATGCAGAATAAGAATTACCAGGAAGCAAGAGCAAAGTTCATAAAAAGAAAGAAAATACTGGAATCCAGGAACCACATAAAAGTGACAGCTGATGAAATTATAGCAATCTTTCTCCCTTTCCAGTATTTATTTTCCACCAACAAGTTGTTTAACCATCATTTATTTATCCACTGACAGGACTCCTTCATGAAGACTACACAATTCTTACTTTCGTTCCTCTACATACTGTTCAAATGCTGTCAAGGTTTACCGAAATCAAATGGCATGCACCTGGAAAACCAGAAAGCAGTGGTGTTTCTGCCTTGAGCACAGATAAATATTATCTGTAGGTATTTCATCAATGTCATTTCAAAATCAAATTTAAAAAATATCCATGTATTTCTCTTATTCAAAGGTCTCAGACATCTCATCACAAACTATTGCATCGCAATGTATTGTATCCTAATGCATTACATCCTATCCCATTCTGTCCCATCCCATATTCTTCCATGGTAGGTGAAATACTGTTTGGTGTTTTACACGAGAGCAGACTTACTGGTATGAAAATTTGTCTAAAGATTGACAAATATTCTGAGAATTTCTTGCTAAGTATGACCCATTAACTGACTTTTGGCCATCTGTGACAACATCACATGGTTCAGCAGCTTTTCTTTCAGGTGCCTCATGGTCAAGCATTTTTCTGGAAAACACTTCTTATTTAACTTAGTTTAAAATTTTCAAGGCATTTGCAAGCTGCTAAATTAGCTGAAATTATTTGGTCAACTATATTTACAAGAAAGTTAGTAAGACATACATTTACTAAACAAACAGTTTACAAAACTATTAAATGCCAACTCAGTATTGCCTTTCAGTATAAAAATAAAACAAAACAAAACAAAAACAAACAAACAAACATACAAAAAAAACAAACTAAGACAGAAACATAGTTTAAACATACACCCAGAACTGGACAAACTAAACATGAACATCAGAAACACCAATATCCACTTGGAACATTTTATAATCAGTCATTTGTATTAATTGTAGGTTTCATTAATGATGCAGTCAGCTAATGAGATTGAATGATGTACTTAATATGAAGGAGCTGCAACAATCCATTTTATAAACTTCTCTAGTCAGCTCAGCAAATAGGATTTCTTATAAGAGTGAAGGAATGAGGAAGTTCAGGAAAGTTTCCCATTTCAGTCAGATACTTGTGAAGGTAAGAAGAGATGAGAAGGTACAAAAACCAGAAATTAAGACAGCATTTACCTGTTTGAGCATAAGCTCAACAGTACTCTTGTATTTCCTGTTGTTGCCTACTGTAGTCTTTGTTCATCAGGTGTCTCCTAGCTCTCTAGTTTGCCCACCTCTACTATCTCCAATAGTAAAATTGAAAACAATGCTAGTTTTTCATGCAAGAATGCATATTTAGTTTTCTGCTCTTCCGAAGCAGTCACAACTTAGTTTCAGATCTCAAGGACAAGTTCATGACAAAAAAAACAACAACAAAAAACACCAGTATGTGTAGTTTCAGTAAGACCTAAAAGCAGGCCTTGTACCCAGTGCAACAGTCTGAGTAAGTCAGGGAAAGTCCTTCAGCTAAGCAGTTGATTGCTAGCTAGTTCAGGTCAGCTTGCTTAATCTTTTATTTTTTACCCAAAGAGGACCTACATCTCTTTTAGGTCAGAGAAAAGTACAAAACTCGTGGATGCTATTTATTTTAGCCAGGGATACACAGAGCAATTTCAGAACCATTGGTATGGCTTAACAAAATCACAAAATGTTCCTAAAATCCATGGAAACTGTCAGTGACAGAAGAACTAATCAAAGGCTTACTTTGCCCAACACTTCTCCAGCACACCCTGACACGAACAAATTCAAGCTGCCTTGAGACTTAGTCTTTGTATTCCACACTGAGGATTTTCTCCTTATTCAAAGTCGTATGTGCAAGTTCCCGAATTAAAAAAAAAAATTACCTATAAAATAAGGCAGTTCTCCAGAAAACATACATAAGATGTACTGCATTTTATAGCTGTAATCTACCTGTAATGTAACTGGTATCTTTTAGTAATATAAAAGAGAATATAGAACTGTCACTATAACTAAATCAACTTTATATGAATGTTCTTATACAAAAGCAAAATATTATTTGACCTTGCACTTGTAAGATGATGGATGATTCAAGCGCAGATCTGATTCATTTTAGTAGACTGTGTTTATAAAATACATGACATTTGTCTTCAGATTAGGGAACTGAGCTCTTGCCCCCAAGGTTTGAAGTAATCTTAGTGGAATTGTAGTCTGGAAAAGCGTACCAATACATTTATGCTTTCCTTACCCTTTGGCAACATTAGTTTCAGGATAAGAGCTCTAGCTGCAAATATTTTGTTTTGTAGTCAAGAGCTTGGTGCAGCTAGTCAAGCAAATCAAAACAGTCTAAACTCCAGATGCTTCATTTCATGAATTCACCCCAAAGCAAACAGATTACCATCTGGGCATATGAAATAAAAAAATACACACTTAAACTAGTTTGTGTTTGCGTATACAGTGCATGTAATTTTAGTACATATAGGAGTAATATTATTTATGAGCTAAAATACTATGAATTCAAGTGTTTCCTGCCTGAATTGTATCTGAGATATTACTCAGATTTTGGATGAAGTTTTATACACTTTAACTCAACTGGTTAACACTCCAGGAATATACAGAACTTTGACCCAACACCACTGATAACATCTGGTCTAGTGATTTATTTTTCCAATTGCTGTACTTCATTCTAGATATTCAGAAAATGTATTGAGGCTATTTAAAGTATATTACTTCTGAAAATGAACTTAACTGCCCCCAAAATTGAACTCATTTCCCTGGGAGGCCTTTACAAAACCTTTTTCTTATCTACATACAGATTAAAAGTGCATACTGTAAATATATACAAAGCAGATCATAAACAGTTCCCCCATGATTTCTATATAAATGTACTTCATTCTTTATAAAATCCTGAAGGTTTTTTCACAAGGCTTTGAATATCTATTATAGAATTTTGGACGCTGACCATTTTCCACCAAGTCTAGCTGAACTTACACCTCACATTTTATGTCTTTTGCCACAGGAACATATTTAATTGCAGACTGCAGTTTGTGGAACAGTGTAGGCTGAAATCTGTCATGACGCTCTGCACCAGGTAAGTAGTTAAAAGTCTGCACCACAGGACAAACACAGCAGCAAAACAGTGAGCAGTGAAGGAGCTGGACTGCTCAGATGAGACAGCCAATCCTTTTTGGACAGAGAAACTCCCAGCAAAGTCATTCTTTGTTCAGGTGTTTCTCCACTGTCTTGCCAGGTAAAGAAGTCATGGGAATCGTGATGCAGGAGGGAGAAAGGTTTCAGGCTTAGGAGTTTATGGACTTACTCCAGGTAAACTAGGCTTCAGCTAAATGCTCTGGAATCCTCGTAACCTACCAATGCTCCAGGCTTTGTACTGGGAGAAATGCCTTCTATCTGGGAAATACACAGACCCCATTCCTACCTATACTGCATTTACAATTCCACAGCTCCTGAAAATTCCCTGGTGCTTATGATATAAGTGACCCTCACATTACTGCAAGAAACTGTCACAGGCTCATTTTGTTGATCTCAGTAGTGATTCCTGATGCTTATTTCTATTGCTTTTGGTATAAACCAGCATGAAATACTCTGAGCCAGAAAATGTGGTATTAGTATGGGTATGTCTGTTTTGATTATTTAGAATCCCAATAAATATCCCAGCTATTTGCAATGGAAAATTAGGGTCAAAATATTTGAACTGACATCCAGTCCTATATACACATGGAACAAATATTAACAGGAAGCTGCATTCTTTCAGTGGTGGAAATGGACATAATCTTTCAACAGAAGTTTTTTTTAAAACAGTGCTGGTATTTGTAGGGAATACATGGCAAGATGTGCATAACGTAAAGGCAGGTGTAAATATCAATGGTACTTTTATATGTCTAAGACAGTATTGAACTGTGAAGACTTTAGATTGAATGAACAGACATACACTGCAAAACAAACAAACAAAAAATCAGAAAAGGGTAAGAAAAGCCAACAGTATTGCTATTTTCCCATAGGGATAAAAAGTTTCTCAAACTATTACTAAGCAATCCAAGTGAACTCCCAGGAGTTTCTACAATCCTGATATGTGATTGAGGTTGGGAAGAAAGCTTAAACTTCTCTCATATTTGATTTAGGAATACAATCTAGGTCTAAATCCAGAAGATATTTAAATGTGCGTGACTCTAATTCTTCTCAAAGCAGACGCCACAGCCACATACTGAGCTTTCCATTCCATGGTAATCTGGGAATTCTTCTTGCCTTTTTTTAACACTAACATCACATGTATAAGGGATTATCTATATGAGAATATTTTCATCCTCTGTTTTCAGAAAGGTCTCAACAGTTACAGTCTCTTGAACTTACCAATGAAACAGAATCTTGGAATAGATCTGGAAAAGCCTATCATTTTCTGGAAAGAGGAAAGAGAATCACTACGCCAAATACAGTTTTTCTCCGTGACTTTGAAAAGAATACGTTAAAGTCTCTGAAGTTCAGCTCACCAGCTGAGACTGATTCGTCAAGCTTTAATGATACAGGAAAAGGTTTGCAAGTTAAAGATCTACCATAGTATGTGAGCTGTTTTTTATAATGAAAAGTCTGATAGACTGCAATTCTAGCTAAACTGTCTGATTTCTTCCTGCTTCAAACCAGATATGAAAAATGGCAATGCAGCATGACCTTCTTTTTGTAAAGAAAATATGTGCCAAATAGTCTATCAGAATATTTAATGTCTTTTTGTTGTTTCAGTATTTCTAATCAAAGAAAAAAAAAAAAAAAAAAGGATCTTCTACCAAGCTAGAATGTGTCCTTTCAAGTCATTAGTAGTATCTATCAGTCTTGAATAAAGAATTAAACTTTTTTTCTTTAAACACTGCATTATCTTCTACATGTGGTACCGATCCTGTCTGATGTAATTTTAAATGGGCCAAAGGTTTGACAGTGGGCAAAGCATCTTCCATTAGGTGTTCACACCCATTTAAGTTCCCATGCACATTTGTGAAAAACTTCCTATGCATCAGTTTGTCCCCTTGTCCTATCACCACACACTGCTGAGAAGAGTCAAGTCTCATCCTTTTGCCTCCCGCACCATAGATATTTATAGAGGTAGATCAGATGCCCTCTGAGTTTTCTTTTTTCAAGGCTGAGGCCTCACCCAGGCAAAGTAGAAGGGGAGGATCATCTCCCTTGACCTTCTGGCCACGCTTTTTGATGCACCCATAATAGAGAAAAATCTGAGCCATATAAATAAAAATGAGTAGTCAGTAAATGCACAAAGAAAGAAAACATCTGAAGTTTTTATCTTTTTTTTTTTTATACACAAAATAAACATCATTTTTCAGAATACTTTTCTGATGTTCAACTTTTTTTTTTTTTTTAATTACTATTATTGCTGAAGAAATATAACAAACTTAACAGTTTTTTTAAGATGAGAAAAAAAAAAAAAAAAAAAGGTGTAAAGATCTGTGTTTATTGAGAGCTGGAAGTTAATAAGATCCTGGGAGAATTTAAGCCAGTTACTGTGAAGTTCAGGCCTGACAATCAGGATAAGAAAACTCTGAAATACATGTCTTCTGCCTTTCCATTCTCAACAGCTTCAAACTACTTCCTCTCAGTCAGAAAGTAATTAATATAGAAACTTTTAAAGAAAGTTTTATATACACACAACAGTCAGGATCCATCCTTCCTTCCCCCAGAAATATGCATGGTATTACTGCGATTGCTGAAGAATGCACAGTTACAGAGTTGAAATTTTTTGAAGAAAGATATCTATATAACATTTTCTTTATTGTTGTTGTTTTTGTCTGTGTTTATTGGCAAAGGCATGTGTTCAGATAAAAGTGTAGATTATTTCTTTTACAGTCTGGAACGCTACTCACAAATGCTATAAGCTCAAAATATGCCTGCAAACACATCACAGCAGATTTTACAGCCAATAGTAAACTTTAAGTAAATACAACTGCAGAAAGAAACTATTCTGACACATTGAATAAACATTACTAAGTATATACATATATATTTATATAATAGTAATTGGTTGGTGTCATTAAGAAATTACAAGGAGGTCCATAACTGCCAGCATTTAATATCTGAATTCAGACTTCATAATTACCTTTGGTAGTGGCTATAAACTATTCTGTAAGCTTGCATTAAGAACTCTTGCACTTGAGGTGCAAGATGATCTATACATACCACTTACTTCATGCTAATTTTCTTTGCTGAGATCGTTTTCAAATAATGTGAATACTTGCTTCTCCTAACTTTAAAACTCAGTGTTTATTTATTTATTTATTTCTAGAATGACATAGGCAATCTAAAATAAGAGTATGGATAGCTAGGCTCAAAATAAGTTATTTCACTGTAAGATAAGGTAGATGGCATTACTAAGTTAACATTAGCTTTGAATTTAGCCATTTGAATTCTTCCCTATAAGAAGAAGTCTGTAAAACAGGTGATATGTTAGAGAGGTCATAAAACCACTGTGGGCAGGGGTGGATAGGCAAACAAGCTTTTCATTATAAAGAGTCTGAATATTACAAAAACAGCTTGAAAAGGTAAAAAAGATAAGAACTGTCCAAAGATGGGCTTGGTCTTTGCTGTAGGATACAAAAAAGTAGTGATTCATTTAAAATATATTAAGTATATGAACTGAATTATTGTAAGAAAACATGCAAGAAAGAACTGTTTACTGATATTCTTTTATACAAATAAATAAGTAGCTTTATTAAATCCTGTACAACCAGCAACATTGTTTGCTTTACATCCAAAAGAATCCTTGGGTACAGCAGACTTTCCATAACACACTTTTGTTTCTTGAACTACAGATCAATGCATATCCAGGAAGAGTACTGTAGTAAGAAAACTCTTTTATAGGTATAATTTTTGTATAAGTTTCACTTCTTGTAGAATGTGAAAATGTATGGTACACTTCCATAGGCAATACATTTTATTACCGCACCATGGAAGGAGCTGGAAGCTACTACAGAGAGAAAGCAAAAATTCTGCTCTGTTTGTGTAATTAAAAACACACTGCTGCTAGTTGTTTATATGGCTGTATTTGAGAAGTTGATATTGTCATAAGTGTATGTGAGTTATTTTTCTGTTTGAAACACAATGAACATTAATTTTCCAAAATATCATTACAAGTTGTTTTCTCTATGACAAATAAATGTGATTTTATCAAATTCAAATGATTTTGGTTAACCACGGTCATCCCCTTTGCAGTTTATTTTCAATTAATAGCAAGGTCTGCAAACTGAAATAGTCTTCCCCACCTTGCCTAGGAGAGTCAGAAACGAACTGAGATTCACTGACTGAAGCAATTTTGCAGTTAGATATTATCTTTCCATTGCTAATAAACCCCAACAAGCAATGCTTTCACTGTCCTATTGCTGATTCCTCTAATCTGTAAGGAATTACTTAACTTTCCAGTCAAGGTTATACTTTTCAAAATCACAATGTGACTACACGATTCAGTACCTTCTTTAGTAACATATGAATGACTTAGATTTCTAGGCACATAAAAAATACAAAACCCCTTTTAAACATATTAATATACAAAATACAATAGAACTCAGACTCACTGACTTTTGCCAAATTATAGAGATCCATTATCTTCCATAATTAATTTACAGTTGAATAGTGTCTCTAACTGAACATGCAAATCAGAATTATGATGATGTACAGTATTCCGAACACGCCTGAAAACACACAATATACCAATACAAAGAAAAAAACTGAAAACATTCCAACGTGAAGCAAAAAAAAATGTTTGAAAAATACAATTAAAATTGTGTGCTCCCAAAAACAACTCAGAGACTCAATTATTTTTTCTAATATTTTAAAAGAAGTTGCTTTGGCATCTTGCTAGGCAATGAAACAATTAAAACACAATTTTCAACAAAGTGTACATCTGTGGAAAATGATTACGAGGTACTTCATTGATTTTAGATCAGAACTTCAATATTTATTGCAGTTGAATGAATACGTATTTTTAACATATCCTGGAGTTTACTTACACAGAGAATTCAGTTGTCTTTGGTTATATCTCCTTTCAGCATCTAAAGGGAGGCTATAAGAAAGAAGAAGATGGATTCTTTAACAAGGTCTGTTGTGACTGAACAAGGGGAAGTGTTTTCAAACTGAAAGAGGAGTGATTAAGATTGGATATATAAAAATGCGTATTATGACAAGGATGGTGAAGCAAAGGAATAGTTTGCCCAGAGAGGTAGTGGATGCCCCGTCACTGGAGACATTCAGAGTAAGGCTGAACTGAGCTCTGAGGACCTGATGTATGTCTCCCTGTTTGTTTCAGAGGAGTTGGATCAGATGACCTTTAAGGGTCCCTATCACCATAAACGATCCTATGATTCTATGATTTCAGGATTCTAAAAGACAAGAAGAATGTAAGATGTGTCTTCACCTATAAGGAATAATGAGATTCACAGCACTGAAGTTTCTATTCACAATTCCTTTCCAGGAATCAATGTCATTCACACATTCCTGTTTCACTACTGAAGATTTAAGAACAAAATCAAGAAACTGAAGGAGGATTAGAGCAGTTGCAGACACCAAAAGAGAAAGCAACCCTCCTGCTTCCTTCCCAATTTCTTTTCTTTCCCATCTGCCCCAAGGACAAGCTCAAATAAGGATGGAAAGCCTCCTGACAGAACAAAGAGAGAAAAATGAACACTTGGCAGTCCCAATGCATGGCTGTTTTGTACTATTATGTTTGAGAGTTATCTATGTTTGAAAGAGATTTTATAGCAAACAATAAATGAAAAAAGAATGAAAGTGCATATTCAGAAGTAATTCAGCTAGCTGTTTTGGTAAGGCTGGGGTAAACATTAATAATAACCCAACATCCTTCAGTACCAGGGTTTAAGAACTGGAATGGAAGAAAGTGAACACACGTTAAGGATTTCTGCAACACATAAAATCAGAAAACCTACTTAGCAGCTGAATGTGATTTCAGAAACCATGTTTTGTTTTTAGCATCATATATTATATTACAATAAATATGGTAAAACAAAAAACAAACAAAAAAAAACCGTTAAGCACAGCTGTAATAATACCCTAAGTAACTGTCAGTGAGAGGTGTAGTGTAAAGTGCAGCAGACTGAACAGCACCTTGAGAAGGGCAGAAGAATGGAGTGGCAAATGCCCTAGTGATTAGTTGTGGCACCAGAGAAATTCAGATGATGGTTAAAAGGAGCAGTAAAGGAAAAGCCTGTTAGTGAAGGAAACAGCTGACAGACTGTGCTCATACTGTCAGGTACTCTGCACCCAAACCAGGTCTTGAAGTCCAGCCAGATTTAATCATCTCAGAATGTGAGTAGTGATTACTCAAGTGGGGAATGAAATGAGCTGGACTAGCACTTTTTTTGTTTCTTCAGGAGAGCATGAAACTGCTATTTGTATAGTTATGCTTGCAGATTCACTCCTTGTGAACTTCATTTTCCTTCAGTGTTTCAGTTTATTGTTTTTTTCTTTTTCCTTTTTTTTTTTTTCTCTTTTTTTTTTTCCTCGTTAAAATAACACAGGATCAAAAGAAGTACAGGAGGTCCCTAGCCCAAGGGCAGGGTCAGCTGTGGGGCTGGAACTTGTTGCTCAGGGATTTATGCAGTCAGGGCTTGAAACCCTACAGTGTTTCTTCACCACCTCCCTTGCTATTATCTTCTGTACAAATATAGTTGGTACAAAATCTGTTCAATAAGATTTAATTTCTTTTATTTAATATACACATAACCATATATCCCACTTCTGCAGTGGTACTAAAAATCCTCCCAAATCTCTCTTTGAATTCTCAGGATCTTCACCTAATTATACACATTCCAACCTTACAAGGTGTTTTAGCATGATTAAGGTGGCAAAACTTGAATGAAAATCAGCACTCAGGATAGATGGCAGAGAAGTACTGAAAACTTGGTCTAGCAGAATCAGGACATCAGGTTCATTTTAAAGGTCTGGCAGTAGACTTTAATCCACCTAAAGCCATACAGACTACTTTTATCAAGTTGAGACCTGAAATATGATTTGTGATGTCCAGGCTAGTCTGTCAAAATCCTAACATCCATAATTTATTTTAGCTGTCAAGCGGTCCTGTTACACATTTCCTAAGATAACCACAAGAAGCAAAACTTACTTTATTATTTCTCCTCTGAGTTTTATCCTGAGAAGCCTTTAAGAGCTAATTTTTGGCTTTTTAAAATTAATGACAAAGTTCACTGTAACCTTAGTACTGTAGGATTAGGGTCTTGGACTCCTAACAATGCTTTCATTTCTTTTCTATAACACACTGGAGAATGAATAGTGCTCTTTCAAATGCAGTGACTTTGCTTTATGAGTTTTGTAAAGTGCTTTACGCATTTCCCATGGACTATAAATAATGAGAATGAAAAGTGGTTATTTCAAGTACGAAAGAGTGTTTACAAGAGAAAGAAAATATAGTGTTCCTTTATATTCTCTGTGGAATACAAAGCAGAACCATGGTGTCTTCTCGCTTTTCAAAACAACACAAACAAAAAGGTCACAGAGAGAAAGGGGAAACAATGCACAGGAGAACCACCAGCAAAACAGAAGCAATCTAAGACACCCAAAATTTCTATTCTCCCCTCAGTAAGAACTATCTGCAGATAAGTAAAGGCACACTGCTGTCAGCACTAAATATTTATTACAGCACCTGAAAAACTTGCCTTTCCTGACCACCATCTCCAGCTAATCCACCAAACCTCTGGTGAACATAGCTTGACTGAGATATAAACCACAACAAAGCTTAATTATTTTGCTTCAGTCCTTCCTGCGTGGATCATTTTGAAGGAAGATACATAATCTCAATTCACTCCAACATGAAATGAGGAAAGGTCAGAGGAGCACTAGAAATTCTGTCTGATGTTTGATGAACAGTATGCACATAGCTGGTAAGAAGACATCATGCCATTCAAGTCTGGATGACATATTACTTGGTTACAGCATTAAGCACTGGATCCTGGCACAACATAAATTAAAATAATGATTTGCCTGATTCTATGAAAGCTTGAGCTTGCTTTCCAATGACCTCTCAGCAGGAACAGTGACCGTCTTGGTGCAGCTGGTTGTTTCTCAGCATGTGCCTGTTAACTTGCAGAGTAGACCAGTGGATGGTCCCCAGTTTCTGTTTCCACTTCCTTCCCTTTCTTCCTTTCTTGCTCCCCAGAGCTTCTGGCTGTGTGAACCTGTCACTGGCCTTTTTCCAGCTGGAGAGTCCTGTTAGACAAAGCTCAGTGTTCCAGCTGGGTTTGTTTTCTGGTGGGTCAAAGCACTGAGTCAGCTTATGGAGAAGCCCGGGCAGTAGCAGAGACAGAAAAAAAGCAGACAGTAGGAAGATGCACACAGCAAGCACCTGTGTGGGTAGATTAGGATAGATAGGAGGGGGTGGGGGAAAAAGCCAGAGGACTACCCCTCTGTGCAACTGCAGGTTTTTAAACTTCCTTACGCCATTTCATGGAATTGCACCAACATGAAATAACAACATTGTGCTATATGATTTTCATTGGTATAATTTTTCATATAAGTACCCTAGAGCACCTGGATATGCCCATCTCAGAAGGATAAAATAGAAGGCACATGAAGATGATTCTATCATAGTATACAACAGCTGTTAGAAAAGGGAAAATAAATTTATTTTCAAGAACTTGGCTTACCCATCTAAAATGATAATGACAAATAATAGCATTAGCAGTAACAGCACTAACAGACATTACACAAATCCTCACCATTCTTCTGAGATTAAATAAATAAATAACCTCTAATTCCACAGGGAAACACTGAGAGCAAAGTCTAAAGATATTCAATTATTATTCAGTTCTTTTAAAAAATCCTCATTGTTTCCATATTATCTGCATTCACTTTCTGCAGATTTCTACTGGCACACAGAAATCATTATCAAAAAGAATGACTGCCCTTTTCAGCAAATACTGCAGAAGGTAACTTCTCAATTTGTAATTCACATGAGGAGCATAATTCAAGGAGCTGCCGTATTCATGCAGCCAAGAAACAGAAATATATCATATTGTCTATGGGACCATAAAAATATGTTCAAATGCAGGACACCTGGTGGAATACTTAGAGCAATAATTGTGGGAGAACTTTACTGCCTAAAAGAACCTACTACATTAGTGAAGCAATCAAATAAAAGGGCTGCTCTGAAAATAATGCCTCCAATTTTATGATATTGGCCCATGACATCAGAGGCAAATGTTGGTGGCATGGCAATTCAGGGTGAACCTTTCTACCAAAATTCCATTCCATTTTGTTGCCATGTGACAAATGGCAGCAGAGGGCAGTCTGAAAGAATTGCACGAGGCATGGAAGTGAGGGTGGAGCAAAGCTGTGTAACTTAGTTCCTCCATAAGGAAAACATGGCATCTACGAATGCTCACACAGGAACAGAAAGAAACACTGTATCTAAGTTTGTGAGGACATACTGGACCAATACATAACTGAATGTGAGTCTTCTGGATCACATCATTACCAGCGAGAAATGTGGAGTCACCACAGGGTCAAAACAGCAGTGCGTGGAGTGGTAATACGTGAATTCCCCATTGGTGAAAATGTTCAAGATACAGACCTCAGTGAGTAAAGTGAGGTGTACCATCTTTTGGGATAGGAAAGGGGAGATTCTTCTAGATTTCCTGGAACTTGGGCAAACCATTAACTCTGACCACTTAAGCAGAGTGCTGACAGATCTGAAGGCCCAAACTTCCAGTGTCAGGCCAGAAAAGGTGACAGCATTTATCTTGCAAAGTAATAATGCCAGGCCCCATACCAGTTTGAAAACTGTTACCAATCTGGGCTGGACTGTCCTACCCCAGCCACTGTATTGTCTGGATCTGGCACCTTCTGACTTCCATATAATTGGACCAATAACAGATGGGCTGTATGGGAAACATTTTTTTAGTATCTGTTGTAGTTTCCATGGAAATAAACAAAAGGCATTTTTTTTGGAGTGATATACATATATTTGAACTACTTCATTTATCTCACTCTGTTTATATAGTGAAAGAATACACAACCCTGCTGAATGCTTAGCCATTTTCATCTTGCTCTTCCAATGTTAAGCCTTCGTCATATTCACAAGGAACACACACTGTCCCCACATTTAATATTTCAGCTGTTAAACATTTTCAGGTCGTGAACAGATTATAAAAGAAAAATGTAACGCTGGGCGTACATGAGCATAGGTGATAGTTCCAGTGAGCCACTTAGGCTGTGTGGATACTGAGCTCAATCCTGTGATCTCATAAAAATGTATTATTTTCTCAAAAACTATTGGTGCAAGTTGTTCAGCTGGATTTTGTGAAGTTTTTTCAGCATCCTTCTGATTATAATCTGAAGTGCCAGTGATCCAACACTGAAGAACCCTTCTAAATTCACTAAAAAAATTACTAGTAAAATCTAAAATGGAAGACAGAAGTCTTTCATCAGTCCTTATCTGCAGCTGTAACATCAAATTCCTGTGTAAGTGGAAGTTTGAGGCTGTCTGCAAAACATCTAAAATTTCTTCTCAAACCAAAAGATATTTCACACTCCATTACTGCCCAGAAAACCCTCAAAAATCTGCACAGATTTTGATACAGTCATTATGATATAGCTGTTATCTAACAACCTAGTGCATCCACCTGACTGAACTTGTTCATGATTTTCTGAAATGGCTAATCTAAAACAAAAGAATGCAGAAGCTGCCAATTTTGCAGAGACAGCTAGAAGGGTAGATTGTTTTCTATTGACATTCTCTGAATAAGGCAGGGGATTTAGCTAACAAATTGCCTGACATCTCAAGAAACTGGCTTTTTTTTTTTTTTTTTTTTGTGACAAAACAAACACTGGACTTCTGTAAATGTCATTTCAAAATTAAAACCTCCAAGCTCATACTTTGGTAAGTCTTCAGGATTAAAGATTTAGTAATAATACTTTAGTCACCAGCTTGGCTGTATATTGAGAATTAACTCTGCTCATGAGTACTTTTAAAGCTTTGTGCATAACTTTATATATGACAAAAAAGAAAAGAATGTCATGACAATTACCACAGTTCAAATTATAAAACCCTTATGACAATGCATCTGAGCTTAAACTCACTCATATAATTTCTGTATAAGAACTGGCACATATAAATGCCCTTCTTCAGCAGAAAAATAATAATAAATAAAAAAAAGAAGAACTTTAACTATAAAAACAACCTACCAGGCAGGAGATTATAAATACAATCTACTACAGAACATACTAGAAATTCACATAGCAATGATAGGTTGAGTGCTTCAAGATTGTTGCCACACAAATATGACAGCATCAGAAGGTTAATGGCAAATAACTGTCAGGTTTTATAAGCTATAAACAACTATTCATATTTTTATATCCGCTGCAGAGTTTACATCTCCTCTAAAAGTTAAGTAATGCTGCTATACACAATCTATTTCTCAGTATGACAGTGGTATCATGACTTCAGAAGCCATAAGCAATGCTGCAGTGGTCCTGAAATGAAGAGTGCTGTATCCTTCAGAGAAAGAGGGAGGTGGTTAGCAGGACATAGGTCTGCTGTTTTAGGATGAACAGATTTCATCTTACTCAGGGAGTGGATAGATGGAATCCCAGGAGTAGCAACTCTGAAAGACCAAGGAGACTGGGGAAGCTGACACAGCTTTAAGGACACGATCCTCAGGGGTATGGGTGGACAAAAACTGAATATGAGATGACAATGCACTCTTGCAGTCCATACAGCCAATCTTACCCTGGTCTGCAACAGAAGAGATGACTCTCTTCCTCTAATTAGTTCTTGTGACGCTCCACTTGGAGTACTGCACTGAACTCAGAGAATCTCAGATGAAGAAAGACATGGACCACTTTGAGGAAAATCCAAAGGAGGACCACAGAGATGATCAGAGGGATGGAGCACCTCTCCTATGAAGAAAGAAAGACTGAAGGAGCTGAGGGTGTTCAGCCTGGAAAAGAAAAGACACCCATCAGACCTCATTGCAGCTTTTCAATACCTAATGAAGGTCCAAAGGAAAGCTGGAAATCCTGGATTGTAGTGACAAGACTAGGGGGAATGGTTTTATACTAAAAGAGGGGAGATTTAGAGCAGATGTTAGGAGAAAATTCCTTATTCAGAGAACGGCGAGACACAGGAACAAGTTGCCCAGAGAAGCTCCAGGGATGCCCAATTCCTGGAGGCATTCAGAAGAACCTGGTCTAGTGGTATCCCTAACCATGGCAGAAGATTAGAAATAGATGATCTTCAATGGCCTCTTCCAGCTCAGTGACTCTGTGGTTCTATGATTACGGCAAGAAATGGCTATCCTCATATTCAGGCTGATAGGCCTGGCTAAAAAAGGGGATGCTTTCTACCTCCATCTTCATCAACAAGGATGCTTAAGGATTGGGTTCAGGGACAAGGAGAATGGCCAAAGGAGGTTGAGTAAGGAATTACTTTTGTGCTCTCCACAAGCCCACAGGCTGTATGCAATTGTACTGAGAGTGTTGGTTGATCTACTTGTGAGGCTGCTACGACTGGAATAAAAGGAGCAACACTGGAGCGTGAAAGGCAGCTGTTCAAGACAGATTTGGAAAGAGGGTAGAAAAAGTTGGCAGCCCTAATTTGGCACTAAATTAATTCAGGTTCTCCTCTGGAAGACAGTAACCAGAAGGTAAGCTGCTGGTTGATAAGCTGTTGCCTTTGATTGTCCCAGAAAAACAGACAGCGAGGAGGTAAGAGAAAGAAAAGAAAGAAGAGTTATCTTCATTTTCTCAGTTTATGTTTTTCTTCTCTCCAATTCAAGAACTTCACATTGTTGCTCCAAAATAATTAACTAAAATTAACTTTCTATATTACGGCTTATCTGTTATTAAAAGAGAAGATAAAGTTGGCAATATTGAGTCATTTGTTTTTTCAAAGGCAACGAGTCAGATGAGGAAGAGTAAGCATGCTACATGCAGTCAAAGAGTAGTTTGAGAGGGAGGTCATGAGCTGAACTCTGCTTCAGCATTGTTACACCTCCAACAGCAGGACCATTTTACAGGAGCAGATTTAGCATCTTTCTGGCAGGAACAGCAGTAATATAGATCACAAGTACAGGCACACCCCAAATTGTTCCCACACTTCATGCAAGTGACACAAAACCAAAACATGTCTAGTACTACATAAATGAATTTACAGAAGGATCAGTGACCTTCACCCCTTCTCAGTGTGACCACTGAGAATAGAGTAATAGAGTTTGTCACTGCACTTGCCATACCTCCTCTCTGGTATGTACCTGTATATCAGCTCCTGCCTAGGAATTTTTGAGACAAATAGAAAATAATTTTACAACCTGATTCTTCTCCCAAGTGCAATCTCTGCATCTTAAAGTACATAAAGTTTTTTGTCCATTTTGTTTGAATGTACACATATTTTCCAGTATGGAAAATGTTTTTCAGTTGTGATTTATAATAGGCTTCATTTATTCTCTATAACTAATCGTGAGCTGCTTAATGTCCTGCTGCACATAGTGAGAACTGAATCCTGGCTAAGTGCTCCAACAAACTGTGATTGAAAAGCCTATTATTATTATTCAAATCGTAGAAGATTAGGAAAAAAAAACCAAAACAACAACACAGATTTGCAATATAAAAGCATTAGAAAAACAAAACAAAACAAAACACTTTCTGTATGAATGTAAATGCTTAGTTTTAATATTAATGACACAAACTTGTATATTAATTTCTAACACTTGCTCTAATACAGTATTTAATGGTAGATTAGAAAACAGTAAGTCGAACATTGGTAACAGGGCTTTCTTCGTGTATTAACAAGGTGTATCCTCTTGCAATTTACAGCACCACTAACTCTCATAAACATCAGCACACTTAAGTTTTTATCTTTCAAGTTTTATAGTAAACCAAGCTACTGTTATTAGGGCTGTTCTGAAAATAATGTATCCTATTTTATGATACTGGCTCACACCATCAGTGGTGAATGTTGGTGGTATGGCACTAGAGGGTGAACCTTCCTGATGATACTCTGTTCCACACCGCTTCCATGTGACAGATGGCAGCAGAGAGGCAGACTGACACAATGGTGCCTGGCACAGAAGCATATGTTGAGCAAAGGTGTGTCACTGAATTTCTCCACGGAGAAAAAATGGCAGCCACTGTCATTCATTTACACTTGGTGAATGTGGAGTCTAGTCAGTAGATGTGAGCATGCTGAGGTGGTGGGTGGAGCACTTCAGCAGTGACAACAGAGATGTGAAGGACAAACTATGCACCAGACTGTCATGCAGAATTTTATAAGCACAGAGTGCAGGCTCTTGTTCATTGCTGGTAAAAATGCATAGCTAATGGTGGCAACTGTGTTGTAAAATAGTGTTTTGTAGGTGAGAATTTGCTGCATCAAATAGTATTATATTGCTCTTTGTAACTCTTGTAGTTTCCATGGAAATAAATACGAGGCATTGCTTTTTGTGTGACCTAAGTGTGAGCAAATTAGAGTCTACAAAATGAAGTGGAAAGTTTAGCTCTGGACTGTTAGTATGTTAAATAAGGATCATTTTAGAAACTAATCATATCAATGATTCTGATCTTCCAATTGCAGCAAGTATATTAAGCAAATTTATAAATACAAATTTATAAATACAATTTTTATAAAAAAATATAAAAACTAATTTATAAGCAGATACATATGATCATTTATATCACAGAATCACAGAATTGTAGGGGGTTGGAAAGGACCTCTAGAGATCATTGAGTCCAGCTCCCCTGCCAAAACAGCTCCCTAGCCCAGGTTGCACAGGTAGGCATCCAGCTGGGCCTTGAATGTCTCCAGAGAAGGAGACTTCACCACCTCTCTGTGCAGCCTGTGCCAGTGCTCCATCACCTTCACTGTGAAGAAGTTCCCACACACATTTGTGCAGAACTTCCAGTGCTTCAGTTTGTGGACATCTCCCCTCGTCCTATCACCACACACTGCTAAGAAGATACAAGCTCATCCCTTTGCCTCCCGCTCCTTTGATATTTATAGATGTGGATCAGTTTCCTCTGAGTCTTCTTTTCTCCAGGCTGAATAGACCCAGGTCTCTCAGCCTTTCCTTAAAAGAGAGGTGTTCCAGGCCCTTTATCATCTTTGTAGCCCTCTGCTGGACTCTTTCAAGGAGATCCATTGAAATGCATGCGCTTTATTGGACCATTGAATGAAATTTAAGGGAAAGTAACCCGAGATCACATTTCTCAAAAAGAAGACATGGGAACTGGGAAGAGAACCTGGGGGAACCTGGAAAGAGCGAAAACAACTTAAATCTCAGTATGGAAAAGATGAATTTGAATGAGTCAATCCTGCCACTTGGGCATCAGTTTACCAGCTGATGGTGACAGCAAAGAGAAAGCTATGTTTAATTCAACATGACAGAAATTTTAAGAATGAGTAGATACAGAAAAGGATGTGAACATCATTCATATGCAGGATGAAAAGACAGATAGACTGAAGAAAGTAAAAGGGTGTACCTGAAGTCTAAGAAATACCTCAGTGGCAGTAGGTGAGTGGGAAAATCTGTTACTGTTTTTGTTTGTTTGTTTGTTTTGATTTGTTTTTGTTTTTTCTTATGACTAAATAAATGGGGGAAAAGAGTAGATTACATGAAGGCTCAAGTCATCTGAGTACTTCAAGCTCTTTAAGCAGAAATGTTAGCTAGTAGCAGATGAAGTCCCTGATAAGGAAAACACTGAGCTGAATCCCAAATTCAGATGAAAACCCCAAGGATAATATTTCAGAAATATTTTCACACTGAATTAAGGACACTTGTCAGTAACAACACAGCAGTCAGACTCTGAGTTCTCTCCAACATCCCCTAATTCAATGCAGATATATTCCTCCTTCCACCTGGCTCTTCTGCAATGAAATACCCTGAATATAATAAGTCTATAGATTCATAACTAAGAAGCAACAAAGCAGCTTTGCCTGCATTTATTTGTCCACCACGTAATAAAGACTCATACTCTCAAACAGTCTGCAAGCATTTAAAGCAAGCTAGTTTGGGCTGAAAGACTGAGTATAGAATGGCAGTATGAAATATGCTTCAGAGGGTATCCACACGGGGGTAAATGAAATGACAGAAGTGCAGTTGATTTTCACGTCTACAGATCTACATACCACAGAGAGCCAGCCAAGACCAGACTGCTTAAAGACAAAGTTCTATTATGTGTAACGGACCATAAACACTTTCCAGCAATAAGCATGTGTCTTGACAGGGTATTTCGTACCCTTGCTGTTTTTTTTTTTAGTTTAGTCTGCAAAAGCAAACAAACAACAGCAAAAAAAATCGAACTGCAGCCTGAAATCACTGAAATACTACCAAAAGGTATAATGTCTCATGCAAACTGAATCAAAACTGACTCTATTCCTGTCCCAGTATTTGGTTCATTAGAAGAAATAACAAGTCTTTCTAAAGTACATATAACTTCAGGTTTTCCACTCTAGGCTGCTAAAATTAGATACTAATAATGTATTTCTCTATGTGAAAGCAGGTCAATATCTGAAAATTGCATGGAATATCCAAATAAGGCCAATAAAAGAGCAAACTGAGTCTAATTCTTGATTATACTCAGCTTGCACTCATACTTCCTCACAGTAGTAGGGTAAAAAAAAATCTTTTAAACATAAATTTTACTCATTATTGAATTTGCCCTTTACTCACAATTGTCCCAAGTGTAGATGAAAGATACAAATCACAGCTGCAATGAGCTAAAAAATAAACTATAGTTTATAATAAACTTATATAGTTTATACGACTTTTTATAGCAACTGATGGCTTTATATGAACTGGTTAGTGAACAGTATTTGAGGGATGGATCACCCTTGAAACTGTCATCAATTCAAAGGGACAGGCGTAGACTGATGACAGATTTGTGGCCGAGGAAAGTGCTAAATTGAGGTGCAAATCCTGAAACATCAGGCCACTCTATTGAGGTTCTAGCAGCACGCAAGTCACAAAACTGATTCATACTGATGATAGCCTAAATTAGTCTAATATAATCTAAACCAATTCTTGACTATCAGAAGACATAGTCTGAGAAATTCCCACTGTGAACCCAAGACCTGCCGGCTGAAGTAGGATGTGTTTTCTGGGAAACTCTCATCCCATCTAACCTTGCAGTACCACAGCATGAAACACAGTGCTGAACCTCTCCCTTGCCTCCTCCAGTTCCCAGAGCTGCTGGGCCAGCTGCAGCAACAGGCTGTGCCTGGTGCCAGAGGCCTGCTCTTGGACTGCAGGTGAGCAGGCCTGATCCGACATGACCGGTGCTGGCACACAGGCACCCTCTGCGTGAAGATTAATTGCTTCAGTGCCTTCAAGATGCAGGATACACATTGCTAACATCCCTGGTTGGCTGCTACGATGCATTAATGTACAAAGCACTGTGCTGCTCTTTGTCCTTCAGATTTTCTTTCTAAAAGCATCCAAGCAAACCTCTCATGCCTGTCAAAAGGGAGTGAGAACAGGAAGTCAAGATGAAATATGACAAGACTATACTTGTTACTGCTAAGGGAAAGGAAGAAATGAGTAGTACCATTCAGACTAGGAAATTCATATGCTGCACGACCACCTTCTGTCACCCAGACTACGTTTGTCAGCTGGAAGGAACCTAGCTAGCATAGGCAAGTGAGATAAACTAGTGCCCACCAATAAACAAAACAAAACTAAACAAAAACAAAACCCACCCCACAATACACACACACACACACCAAAAGCCTTTGGTTTATAAGACATGAATGGAAGTAATAAATAAGAATCCATATTAATATACGCCATATGTAATACTTTAAGCAAAGAACTTTGCCCTATGCCTAACTTGATTTTAAATATATTCTTTGTAAAACACTACTCATTTGGAGGTTGTATTGTTTTCCTTACCTCATCTTTAGTACTACAATCCAGTACAGAGACTTAGTGATTTAGTGATTGGGGGATGGACTCAATGATCTCTAGAAGTCCCTTTCAACCCCTGCAATTCTGCAATTCTGTTATTTCCTCTGATGCTACCAGCCCATGTGTATGGTTAGGGTTAAAATCGAATCATAATTTACTTCCTAGTGCTGACTCAGTTGTATGCCTATTCTATTTGTGGATAATAGGATATTATATGGATAGAATATGGATACGTTGCTGCCAACGTATTTAGGTCTAACGTGAACAAATTTTAAGAAGGCAGTCATTGCTTACTATACAGTCTAGTACTTCTTTGTCCTAAAATTACTTCAGCTCTCCTTTGCCAGTGAGGGTATGCATGACGCATACAGATGAGCAAGCATTTTCAAAGGAGAGTAAGTCTTCCCTTTGTTAAGGGGTTCATAGCAAAACATAGTGACGAGAGACAGAATTCCCTGGCAACACTATATCTTCAGTGGTTTTCAGCAACTGCTTCATTTTCCTGATAACTGCAGTGTTTACTGTACACTGATAGAATATTTGTGTATAATATGATAACAAACTGTGTGGGAAAAAACAAATCAGATGCATCCTTTCATTTAATAGATCTGACTAGCCATTCCTTTTGCTAAACTGCGGATTCTGTTCTTGGAAGTATTTAGTTCTTATCTTTTGCAAGATCCTACGCTTTTTAATACTTCACCTTCTAGAAAATACCTTTAATTCACCCTAAAAGTCCTGTCAAGAAATAGTATTTCATGCTTCTCTCCTGCTATGTTATGTGACACAGAATAATAATCTCGTTTCATGACACTTTATTTACTACATCTGTGTAATATCTTATTTATTTACTTTCTTCTACACTTAAAAATACCTATTTGCTTAATCTCTTCGTATATTTCACAGCCCTAATCAACTTTTTTTTTTTTTTGTCTCTATACTGTTTTTTTATTTTTGTTTTTGTTTTTTATATTTCTGTACTACTTCTCTTGAGAAGAAGAGGAGAAAAGGCACACACTGTTTTGTCTTCCTTTCCTAGGATTTTGCAGTGACATTGTTTCTTGCACACTATAGCCCACCATGCTGACCAGGATAACTAGCGTAAGCAGTGTACTGGAGGGTAAGCTGGAATTCATGTTAGAAGGACCTTTGGTGTTTTTACAAAAATTCAGCCTAGGTTTAGCCAGGTGTACCCAATCAGTCACGCCCTCATTATCATGATGAACTTATATCCATCATGGCACCAATTCCTGAAGCCTCACACAAGCAGTGTCAAATTCGAACTGGTGAACAAACAGAAGGAATATAAAATCAGATGCAAAGACAACCTCAACTATGTTTACATGTGTTGTTGCCTTATATAATAAGGCACAGAAATTTGTGATGCTTTTGCACAAGCTGATAGCTCCAAAATAAACAACTCTGGGAAGACCTAACATGCACAGCTGGCTCTGAATGACCTTATACACAACTACTATTCACTTACTCCCCAGCTCTGAAAAGAACTGGGTGCAACTGTTTTCTTTTTTTTTTTTGTCCAATAAACACTATATAGAATAAGCAGATTGAAAGCAAAAGTAGATCTCTAATGACAAACAACAACAACAACAACAAAAACAGAACAATTCAGAAAATCTCCAACTTCGCAATTTCTCTCTTTTCCCACTACAAAATGCATAAAATACTTATAGCTAATTTCACCAGTGTATTATGAAGATTATCCTGATATTTATGTAGTAGTTTTAAGAGGGAAAGTATTATACATGCATATAGCTCAGAAGTCACCAGGAAACCCAGAAAACAAACTGTTTCTGCTGTTCACACTAACCTCATTAAGTCAGTGAAAACATTGGTGTGCCTGTTACAAGGGCAGATGCTATCTTGTCTTAATTTAGACTGGTGTATACTACATATAGCAGAGAGATAATAAGAAAATTCAATCTACACTGAATTTCAGAAAATACAAAAAATTCTACTAAAACCTCTCAAGCAGCCTCAGTGTTATCATAACAACGTACTTTTCTCTACAGATAATATTCTGAAAAAAAAAAGATTAGCACTAAAACAAAAAAGTAAGTAACCTGTTCGCTTACTACTATCAATTTTGTTTCATAGAATAACTATGCATGATTTATTTCTATTATGCTTTTAGTAGTAATGTTCATAAGGTTTACGAACTTAACACCAAAGGGGTTTTCTAAACTGGATGCTGTATTTGTGAACCTGAAGCTGTCTGCTGAACAGACAAAAACTGGGATAATCCAAATTCTGATGGCTACAATTGAAATATTTCTTAATCTACATTTCAATTATATCTATATACACATAAGCAGAATCTCACTTACTGTATGTTTAACTCTTAATGCTATTGTAATTCTCACCTTCATCTTTATTGGAACAGTATGCCAAATCAACTTCTCCAATTGAAAAACCTTACTCAGTTTCTTGTCTCTTTCCAGAAGTTGAGAACTTTGTCTTGATGGGGACAAAAATTTTTAACTTGAGCGTTACTCAGTAGAAAGACAGTTAAAATGGTTTGACTCTGACCTCAGAGTCACCCAGTCAATCCCACCACCTTAATGCAAATCAACTTTACAGACAGCTTACATACCTGATTAAATTACTCACACAGAAAATCCATTCAAGAACTTCCTTCACCTTATATTTGATTTCTCAGTATACTTCCTTGAACTACACTACGGTTAAATTTCAGTACATATTCTCTGATTGACTATGGACACACATTAGTCTCTACTTCAGAACAAGACATTTTTCAACGGCTACTCTTAAGAATTTGTTCTAAACAGAATTTTACATGTTTTAATAGAAAACAAATTTTATATTATTCCTATATCAACTTGGGCCCTGGAAAGCAACATTTGTACTACAGTGTCTCTATTACGAAGCACAGAATAAGTATGAAAGATGACTTTTCCTGCAATAAAGAGGTTAGACCTGTCCAAAGTAACAGTCAAAAACTCATGAATGTAAAGCCTTATAAAGAAAAATGAGATAGGGGTCAATCTTTATAACCAAACATGCTAATATTTGATTGCTTCAATTCATCCTACTAGACAGAATCAATAGTGAGGATTCTTGTTTTGCTATCTTTCCCTTCATATTTCAGTTATATGTTATTTCTTCATAAGATTTTTTTAAAGAAAGGTACCTCACTGAACTTCTGAGGCCTGAAGAAACTCTCCCTTGTGATTTTCAGCTAAGAGAGTAGAATTTTTTATCCCCATCTGACTAAGCAGTTCTTCTTTCTTCTTGTGTTTTCTTCTGTGTCTAGTTCATGATCACTGAAAGTGTATCAGACAGGCAGAGCTTCACTTCTACTTATGTTTCAGTACATTAAAATTGGCAATTTTCAAAATAATTTTGAGAGTCTGTTTGAACGTAACTCTCTTCAATTGTTTGTCTGCTACACTTTTAGTTTTATCCAGAACTTTTAAGAACACTGACCTTAAAAGATAAAACCTTTCTTTTCTGGATGGAATAAGATTATCATCAACTTCAGAACAAAGGATGTTACCCTTTTTAAGCAGTCAGTTCCTTTGATTGAATATGCACTGTTTTGGTTGCAGAAGTTTGGTATACAGTTCCAGTTATTAACTGCATTTCAAACCCCCTGGAAGATGTGTCAAAAAATGCAGTAAGGTCACTGAGGGTAAGACATCAACAAGTAATTCAAATTCTGCTCTTGTTTCTGTACCACTGAACACATTAAAAAAAAGATTATGAGAATGTTACTAATTGGCCAAAGTGTAATGTTTATTGGGTTCAAGTCCTTATTTCTGTTTGCTTCATGCCTGCCATTGGATTTAGCCCCATTTTATCTAACTCGGACTTTATCTATACAGTCTCTACCCTGGAATGTACTGCATCTGGTTTCAGCTGTTTAAGCGGTGTGGTATGCCATTTTTTGGTTATAAACCAAAAACTTTATACTTCTGTAATCAGCATCTAGTTTTGGTTTTCTGACATAGCCTGTGTCAATCTAAGAATAATAAGTAAAATTAAATAATTAATAGAAAAATAAGGACCTAATACTGATGGTTAGAGTTCAAAGACTACTGCACATGCTTCTATAGGCACTGCAGCAACCATAAGAAGGTGCTGGCTGTACGAAGAAAAATTCAGTGTACAAGACTGAAATGATGATGCTACTGACAAGACACTTCCCTATCTCACAAAAGTATATGATGTATGAAAATGACTCTAAACAAGGAGACAGGCTCTCTCATTAGAGAAAAGGTGAAGAGGTTTTCTATTGAAAAGAAATCCTAAGTGGTCTGGGGAAAATAGAAGAAAAAAAGTATTTTTCATATAATAGGAAGGAAAACAACTAAGTCATAAATTTGAAAATCTTCCCTCCAAGTGAGCTGCAAAGCTCTTCAAATCAAAATACACTGTGTGAGTATTACACAAATACTGATATTTACATTTGCAATTTAGACAGTCCAAAAACCAACATTTTTATACAAATTACTTTTAATAATGGAGTTAACTGAAATATATTGAAAAATCACTGTATTTTTCATCTCAGTTTAATTCATGTACTTTTTTAAATCGAAAATTAGCATGTAAATATCTCTTCATCAAATTGAAAGTATTTAGATCCCTGTATATATAAAACATTCATCAGGAGTAAATGTCATAAAATAATGACACTATGATCATGCCAACATTCACTTATTCCAACTGAATCTATCCATCTACTGCTATCTTTGTATCTCACAAGTTAACTGAAAAATGAAATGGAAGTTAGTTTTTTTCTCTCTTAATACAATAAAAGATTTTGCACTCAACTAATTGCCCAGTCAGTGACATTAACGGTCACACAGTTGATTGCAGAATCATGAAAAAGATGAATAGATGTAAATAAATTAAGTGAAGTTAGGTGAACATTTGGGAGGGTAAGCCAAGCATTCTCAACAAATACAAACTGCCAAAATTAACAGACTTCTGTTCATACCTTATTGAGTCACGACAGTAACATCTATCATATGAAGGAGGAGAATTAGCCAGCATTATGACAATCCCTTCTTCTTAATTTCTGCATGAACAGTTTGATAAGTCCATCATAATTAACTGTAAATAATAACAGAGAACTGACAAAAGTTGCATCTTAGCTATTGGTAGGATATTGAATGCACTGTAACACAGATGACCTTAAAATGCTTGGATAAACAAATATTACATAAACAAACAGACGGAAGGCTTTATCAGAACAAGTCCAGCTGATAATTCCGATCCTTCAGTACTCTCACAAAAGAAGCAGTAAATCTGAATGCCTACTGAAGACAGTAAAGTTCCGTACTGATCTCATGGTCAAGTAAAGGATTACCTCATTCAAAAAATAAGCCCAAACACTGCAATATGTACTTTTAGCATATAACATTGAGCATCTAACCTAGGCTATGAAAAACTTAGCAATCAGCACAGGTTGACAGATGAGAGAGATGCCCTTCAATCCAAGAGAGTCGCCCTCCAGTCTCAACAAGACATCCTCTGGCCCGAGTGAGGTGCCTTTCAGTCCAAGCAAGACATCCTCCAGTCCAAAAGAGGCACCCTCCAGTCTCAACAATGCATCCTCTAGTCCAAAGCGAGTGTCTGAGTTGAGATGCCCTCCAGTCCAAGAGAGATGCCCTCCAATCTGAGCGAGATGCCCTCCAGTCTGAGCAAGATACCCTCTGGCCTAGGAAAGACATCCTCCAGACCAAATGGGACTCCCTCCAAATTGAATGAGACAATATTCAGTCTCCAAACCTAACGATTCCACATTCAGGCTCATCAAGTCATGCTTGAAGCTGAACTAAATTCTCTCATAGCTGAACAAGACAGATTCTGAACTGAGCTGGAGAGAGAGCAAAAAAACTGACCAACTTGATCAACCACAGGAGGCAACAGAATTAATGTCAGTTTCCCCTGTAAGAGGACAGAAAATGAGAAGAATTTTGACTTTCTTAGTACAGAATAATGAGGAAAAGAAAGTAGAGGAAGAGGACACCCAAAGAGAAGAGGAAGAAAGAAGTCCAAAGGAGTGTCTCCAAGATCCATGGGATCCATAGGGGGGGCTGAGACTCCCAGTAAGATCATTGTCATCAGTGCCAAGGAGGTTAACAAGTCCTGAAAGAGTAGGCGGTCAGGAAGACATTGTCACCATCACTACTTGACCTTTGTAAATGAAGAAATTCAAGGTTTGAGAAAAGACTTCACACCGCTCAAATGAACCTATGATCATCCTGTTACTTTGCTGTTCGGACAGTGGGGCAACAGTGTGTAGCTACATAGTAAAGAAGCTTGCCAATTGGGCAGAATTGCCAGGAACTCTGACATTGACAGAGGTTAAATTAGTACATGCCAGAACAGGTCTTGAACTTCAAGCACGTGTAAAAGAGTTACAAGACAGATCAACAACCAAGGTGAACTTCTCCAAAAAGGTGACTGCTCCAGTTGATAAGGGACGTGGCAATACCTGTAAGAACAACAGAGGTAACAGATAGAGAGGCCCTGCCCCCAGCTCGGCGGGGAGGGGTTGGAAGGGATAACAGAGTGTATTAGACTGTGTGGATTTAATGGCCTGGCACATCAGAACCACAAAAATATAAGGCACTGGTGGACACTGGTGCACAGTGCACTCTAATGCCCTCGAGTCACCAAGGGACAAAATTAATTTATATTTCTGGAGTGACTAGGGGCTCCTAAGAGTTGACTATGTTGGAGGTAGAAATAAGCCTCACTGGTAAAGACTGGCAAAAACATCCTATTGTGACTGGCTCAGGGCTCTATGTATACTTGGTAATGATTACCTGAGAAGGGGTATTTTAAGGATCCCAAGAGGTATCAATGGGCTTCTGGAATAGCTGCTGTAGACACAGATGACATTAAGCAACAATCTGTTTTGCCTGGCCTGTCACAAGATCCATATGTTGTGGGATTGCAAAGAGTGGAAGAACAACAGGTACCAATTGCTACCAAAATGGTGCACAGACGGCAGTACCGCACTAACAGGGATTCCTTACTCTCCATTCATTAGTTGAACCATCAACCTGAGAGCCAGGGAGTGATCAGCAAAACTTGCTCACTTTTAACAGCCCCAGATGGCCTGTATATAAAGCCAGTGCAGAATGGAGGCTGACAGTAGATTATTGTGGCCTGAATGAAGTCAAACCCCCACTGAGTGCTGCTGTGCCAGACATGCTTCAACTCCAGTATGAACTGGAGTCAAAAGCAGACAAGTGGTATGCCACCACTGACATTGCTAATGCCTTCTTTTCCATTCCTTTGGCCACAGACTGTAGGCTGCAGTTTGCTTTCACCTGGAGGGGTGTTCAGTATACCTGGAACTGTTTGCCACAGGGGTGAAAGCACAGCCTAACCGTTTGCCAGGGGCTGATCCAAACTGCATTGGAAAAGTGTGGTGCTCCCAAGCACTTACAAAACTTGATGATATTGCTGTGTGAGGCAATACAGTAGGGGAAGTTTTCAAGAAAGGAGAGAGAATAATCCAGATCCTCCTGTGTGCTGGAGGAGCACAAGCACAACAAAGTGAAAGGACCTGCACAGAAAATTCAGTTCCTATGTATAAAGTGGCAAGATGGACATTGTCATATCCCAACAGATGTGATTAACAAAATCACTGTCATGTCTCCGCCCACAAGTAAGAAAGAGACACAATCTTTTCTGGATATAGTGAGATTCTGGAGAATGCATGTTTCAAACTATAGCCTCATTGAAAGCCACCTTTATCAGGTGATACAGAAGAAATATGATTTTGCATAGGGCCCTGAACAGCAGCAGGCTTTTGAGCAAATTAAGCAGGAGATAGCCTGTGCTGTGGTCCTGGGGCCAGTACGGACTGGAAAGGATGTAAAGAACATCCTCTACACTGCTGCTGGACAGAAAGGTCCTACTTGGAGTCTGTGACAAAGAGCCTCCGGAGAGACCAGAGGCTGACCCCTTGGATCCTGGAGTCAAGCATATGAGGGGTCAGAAGAGTACTACATTCCAACTAAAAAGGAGATCTTAGCTGCATATGAGGGTGTTCAGACTTCACAAGTAATAGGTACTGAAACACAGCCCCTTCTAGCACCTCGATTGTCAGTGGATGTTTAAAGGAGAAGTTCCTCCTACCCATCATGCTACTGATGCCACTTGGGGTAAATGGACTGTGCTGATTACACAGTGAGCTTGGATAGGGAACCTCAGTTATCCAAGAATCCTAGAAGTGATCATGGACTGGCCTGAAGGTTAAAGTTTGGAACATCACCAGCAGAGGAGGTATCATGCTAAAGAGGCCCCACTATACAACGAATTACCAGAAAATGAGATGAAATTTGCCTTGGTCACAGATGGATCATGTTGTATTGTGGGATATCATGGCAGATGGAAATCAACTTTATGGAGCCCTACACAACAAGTTGCAGAGGCCACTGAAGGAAAAAGAGAATCAAGCCAATTTGCAGAGGTTCAAGATATCCAGCTGGGATTAGTTGTTGCTGAATGGGAGAGGTGGCCAATGCTTTATCTTTACACTGACTCACGGATGGTGACAAATGTTTTATGAGGGTGGTTAAAGCAATGGGAACAAAACAACTGTCAGCAAAGGGGTAAACCTATTTGGGCTGCTGAACTGTGGAAAGACATTGCTGCTCAAATAGAAAATATGGTTGTAAAGGTGCGTCATATAGATGCTCATGTGCAATAAAACAATAAAATAACCATCAGGTAGATCGAGCTGCCAAAATTCAGGTGGCTCAAGTAGGCTGCAACACAAGGATGAATTATTTCTAGCTCAGTGGGACCATGAGACCTCAGGCCATCAAGGAAGAGATGCAACATATAATTGGGCTAGAGACTGGGCACTACAATTAAACAAGCCAAGAGGATGTTAAGGGCACTGGTGAAGGTATAAATATGGGGAGATGTGGCAGGTTGATTTTATCACCCTGCCACAAACTTGTGACGGTACGGATTACATGCTTACCATGATGGAGGCAACCACTGGGTATGCTACTGCCAGAAACACCATCTTAGGCCTCAAGAAACAAGTCCTGTGGTGACATGGCACTCCAGAAATGAGTCAAACAATGGAACACATTTCAAAAATTCCCTGGTAAATTTTTGGGCCAAAGGTCCCTACTTACTTCAAGGGGAGATAAGGTCCCTGTAGTACATGTAAGAAGCATGTTGGGAAAAGCAGTTTGGGTCTTCCCATCTTCTGGAAAGGAAAAACTTCTTTGAGGAACTGTTTTTCTCCATCAGGGTATTGGTCCAGCTGGTAAGTGATGAAGAGGAATGGGGATGTTCAATGTGTACCATAAGGGAATTTGATGTTGGGGGAATTTGTGTTTAATGCTTGTTTATCACTGTATATATTTATATATATTTGTATATATATTATATATATATACACACACACACGAAGCATGATGTAGTGATGTGGAATAAGGGGTAGAATGTCATGGTTTTATGATCTTTGTTATCGGTATTCCATATCATAACATCATGTGAGGCACTGGGATTTAAGGAGTTAATGTTCCAGCTCCATGGATCATTGACAGTTCCAGGTATATCTGTCTCAGAAGAGAAGAAGAACTGCTCAGGGGGAAAGATAAAACTATTGGCAAGGCACAAGATCACTCTTTTACCTTTTGGATCATCTCAGCAGCAGGTGAGTGCTAGCTGTCTTGCCTTCAGCATTAGTGTAAGGCATTTGGTTTTCAGACACTCTCTTTATTTTATTTGATTTATTAGCTTCAATTCCAGTTATACTGTATTATATTGTGTTATTTTGAATTCTGATATTTTATTTAGTAAATTAGTTTTCCTCCTCAGATTATTGCCACTCTTATTTTTAGGCCCATCTCCCTTTTCCCTTTCCCCCTTCCCCTTTCCCAGGGCGTGGGTCCATGGGTCCCCCTGCCCCAGTTATCATGGAACTGGGCTGAACCAGCCCATAATCCACTGACAGAAAGAAAAGGAGTATTACAGATTCAGTGAAGCTCCTAGAGTAAGATCGTAACCAGATTCACAGATGTTGTTGTGGATAAGCAATTGTTTTTAATATGGGATGAAAAAAAAAGCCCTGAACGGTAATTAGGTGGAAGTGGACCTTGTCTGAAGAACATGATTCAGTTCTGTGGAGTTCACAGTGTGCAGCAGCTAGTGTAATAGTTACTCTAATTTTATGACACCATATTTCCACAGAATCCATTTACAACACTGGCTATAATAAAACTTGAGTCAACTCACTGCCTAAACATGTGAGATGACATGAAATTTTAAAAAGTAAAAAAATCCAATGTTAAGAGAGAAAAAATGCAATACATATGTTGTTCCCATTTTGTATATACTGAAAGACAATAATATAACGGAGTGTTCACTGCACTGAAATCTTACATTTTGTGACTTAGTTACCGGAAGAAAATTTTAAAAAGAGCATCAGTTGGGAATCTGAGTTGAGAGAACACTAGTTGACATAACTCCATCATTTTCTAATAGAGGGCAAGCACCACATCCATTACAGTGCCTCTTTTATATCCCTCAGGCCATTTAATTTGACAGAGAAAAATGAAATCAGACAAGAAATCTGAAGATATTCTGTTCCAAAGATTTGAAACAAAGACCTTCCCTTACTAAACAAACACCCTCATTATGATGATACAGAAAACAAACAAACAAACAAACAACAAATAAAAAACCAAAACAAAACAAAACAGAATCACCAAAAATGGTGCTGCTTTAGGTACAGTGTGATCCAATACACAAGCAAATGTGGGCTACTGCCTAAAGGGGTTTATCTCACTTTCCATCTTATAACAAGCTCTTGTATGTTGTTTCAGCAAGCTGCCATAGTTAAATACATTTCACCAACACTTCAACACATTATGAACTTCTTACATAATCATATATTGGCTCATTGGAGATCTTACTGACTATAACTCTAACTACAACTGAGCTCACAGATACAGGCATCAGAGAGAACAAAACGGAGTACCGAAGAGATAGACAGAAGGTAAAGACTTCCTCTGTTTCCCAACAAATCAGAAGAAAAAAAAAAGTTAAAGAAAAAAGCTACATTTTTTTCTATTTTGTTTCTTTTTTCTTCCTGATAACAGTCTATATTATTCTTGGTTTTGTATGGTGCTATTCTCTGGAGCCTTCACAAAACTGTCTTACCAATCACCAGTGAGAGGGAAGGACAAATGACAATTTTTAGCAAGTTTCCACAAGTTCTGGTGGGGATGGACCCCAAGGCAATTGAGCAGCTCCCACGCTAGCTCACTGCATGAGCTCTGTGCAAGCAGCCAGCAGGTGCTTTGCGTGCAGAGATAGATGGAAATTGCATGGAAGTGAAGCAGGAATGAGGGCCGTGAGGCAAGAGGAGGATTCTAAATCTGCCCGATGTCAGGCTGTGCTAGGTGAATGTCAGCCTGCATCTTCCTAGGATGTTCTGAGGACTTCCACAATGCACAGCTGCACAGACACCTTGATGAATGTGCTAAAATGAACTTCTCTTCAATAAATCAATAAACTGAGACCTTTAACCCTGCTAAGACTGTAGGCACCAGCACTTCTATTGCTGTAGCTCCACTGAAGAACAATATTTATGTAGGTCTCTCCAAAAGCAGTGCATTCTATTCATTTCCATGAAAAGTACAACAGATACAAAAAGCACAATAACAGTATTTGATAGAGTAAATTCTCAGCTACCAAACGTTCTTTTCCAGCACAGCCGCCACCATCAGCTATGCATTTTTCACCAACAATGAACAAGAGCCTGTATGGCATACTTACTACAGTCTGCACCAGAGAATGTGATCACTGTTGCTGCTGCCACTGATGAAATGCACCACTCATTCTTCACAGAGCTCACAACCAGTGACTGGTCTCCATAAATATTCAGTAAGTTTCAGTGAATATCAATGGGTGCCATTTTTTCTGTGTGGAGAAATTCAATTTGCTTCATACACATTTTCATATCAGGTGCTATCCTGACAGACTTCCCCTCTGCTGCCATCTGCCACACAGCAACAACATGTAACGGAATACTGGTGAGAAGATTCATCTTCTCCTGCCATATCACCAACAATTTCCTCTGACATCATGGGCCAACATCATAAAATAGGAGCCAATACTTTAGGAGTGGCTGTTGTACTATTTATTGAGCAAAATTCTAGTAAAGTTTCAGCTGTAAAAAAAAAAAAAAAAAAAAAAAAAAAAATTAGTCTAAGCATGCCAGCAACTTAACCTGGTCCACTAAGATCAACACACTGTAACATATTTCATTCTGTATGGGAACTGTTGATTCATGGTCTGAACCACTGATTGATCACCTGAGGTGAGCACTGAATCAGCTGCAGGAGCACAGGTGAAGGCAATTCACCTATGTGATCAGAAGGGGTGGAGTCTGGCTCCACCTCTCCTAGACCCCATTTAAGGGTTGACCACCACTGGGAAAAGATCTCCTGTTGGAGAACTCCTGTGTGGAGTTCAAGGTGAGCCTTGACCTTTGGTGAAAGGTGAGCTCTTCCTATGTTTTTGGGTGTCTTTATACCACTTGGATAACCTGCCCAAAAATATACTACCCATTTTGATTTTACTGTTTGGGTACTACTCATTTTGGGTCACTGCCCTTCAGGGTACTGTTCATTTGGATATTCACCCAGCATCACCCGCATCACCCTACACACTCCTTTTTCAAAAACTATTGCACTGAACACTGTTAACATTTGCATCATAAACAGAGAATCAATTAGTGCAAATACATGTTTTGTAGTACTAGAGCTACAGATGAGTGACATGGCTTCTTTATTTGTAAATGACAGTAAATTGTGTTTAATGTAAATGTGACACCCATCTGTTGTTAAAGAAGTATGTTCAAGTTATATGCCCATAATTTATGGAAAAGTAAAAGCATTTTACCATTTCTGCACTCAAATATTTCTTGTTGAATTTATTATACATAAAGAAGTATCACATACAGCATTATGAAAAGTGAAAGAACTGCAGATGGCAAATAAGCACTTTTCCATGTACCAAAGGTGGCCTGGCAGTAAGCTTTCTAAAAATGTATGTAACTATAAATACATGTGAAAACGAGCAAAGCACTTGTGGGGAAGGCCATCAAATGAGAATGTCTTCTGTCAACTTCTCTCACGTCTGGGAGATTTAGAACAGAAACTAACACATTTCAGTTCTTCCTGCATGAGCTAGGGCTGAAGTTCTCCCGAGGAGGAGGAGGCCAATGGAAGGAATTACTCATCCACTTGTAGGTTAGAAAAACTTAAGGGTCAGGAGGTTCCCTGACATACTTTTATCATCACAGTAAAATAATTCAACTTCTGTTCCATGCTAAGTCTATGTAGGCAGAAAAGAAAGGGAGGGAAAGAAGGGAGAGGAGGACTTAGATTACTGAAGTACTTATGTCTGATACTGATAGAGTTGTGTCCTTCCGTGTTTGCAATGTCATGGTTCTAGAGAAACCAATTAAAAAATACACACAATAGACTTCTCATTTACATTTTAATAACATCCATTTGTGACCAGTTATAGCCACACAGACCAGTTCTTCTTCCTTTATTATAACCTAGTTGTAGCTGAAATGCATAGAAACAAAACCATCATGTTATTATGAGCAATGAAATTATGTGTCCATTAAAAAAATCCTGGTAATTTTCTCTAATTTTTGCTAAATACATCTCAGATCAGGATCATCTTAAAAGAAATTAACAACAAGAAAATATTTTCTAATATTTTTTTTCATCACAGCAACAGAATAGCATGACAAATATTCTCATGTTATGAATCACCATCACATTAAATATCCTCGGTGCTTTTCATGGGGTACAGTTGAGGCAATGGCAAAAATCCAAGAAGTAATACAGGAGAAGCCAGTAGGAAAGACAATTGGAAAGACAATATAAATTCCCCTGGGGGCAGCACGTCAGAGAGGACTTTGGGAACTGTCTGGCAGAAGAAAAACAGCTGCCAGTGCTTTGTGATATTTATTTCAAGGACAAGAACACTGACTCTGTCAGCTGCAGAATGGGCAGCTCACACACCCTGGCCCTCTTGTTATCTTCTTCATTTCTGAGCCTGTGGGTCAGGATGTGAATGAGGGCTGGCACTCTCTACTTGTCCCCGTGTGCTTTACTCACCTCACTTCTTTTTCACTTATACGGACTTAATTATTGTGTCTTCTGCAGGTGGCCTGCAATTGGAAGAGCAGTGAGAAGTACCAGCTTGACCTGCCTGCCCATTGCTCTGAGAAGTGGTTTTGCTTGTTCAAGACCCCGCGTGACTCCATTGCAACAACAAGGCTATCACAAAAACCAGTGCCTACCTCTTGGTGGGTGGCATTCACAACTGTAGATATAAAATTGCAAAAATCTAAAGCTGCATGAAAACAGTAAAAGAAATCCTATACACAGGGAAGATCTCGATTAATGAAAACTACTTCCATGTACAGCAGTGTTATATGAATTCTCATCCTGACTATGTTTTCTTTAGCCTGTCCTCCAGATACGTCAATACTGGAACACCAGAGAACTCACAGTTTTTGGTTGATGCAACACTGATTTCCTTATACTATCTATGACTTATTAAAACAAATACTGTTACATAAAAAACCAAGAACTTTCTATATGCCAATGTACAAGGTGTACCTACTCTCTGTATAAATAAAATACATATAAGTTTGTCATAACTATTAATCTTATTCTAGTAAACAGTTTTATCTCAATACACAAGTTCTACTTTGTGGTGGTAGTTTTTCTTTTTTTGTTTGTTTTTTAATTCCCTCCCCCATCCCACTGGGAAAAGGGAGGGGACCCTTCTGGGTCAAACCACAACACAGACCTGCAATGAACTATTTAAGCTTTGTATTCTGCCCATAGAAAAGAGGATTCTCAAAACTTCTGCAACATGTGCAGAGCTGCAGTGCACAATTAGAGTAGCCTTTAATCACCAGTTGCATGATGGTATTCATTTAGTTAGCACTTAGTCTGATTCAAGAGTTTGGGGCACAGATTTTGGGCCTAACTAAAGACAGCATGTAGGTTTAAATATTCTTTCTCCACTGGACTAAAAAAATGTCCAATTTGGCAGGCAAAGCTGTGTTGTTTATGAATTTTTTATATTTAAATTTCTTCTTATTCCTTTTCTGCACACAGTGTTATAAAACATTCAGCTTTTATGTAGCTCCAGACCTGCAGTCTCTTTTCCAAATGAAAACTTAACCACCAGCAGACTACAATAAATAATGTAACCAATTTTCATATTGCCAATTCAGGTAGCAGAACTTCCAGCACACTATTTTTGGGAACCCCGCTGTTTTTCAGCTACTGTTTCAGGGAAACATTACTCTCCTTCTCTCTTCTACCCACTCTCCTTCTCCCCTTCTTCTTTTTCCATCTCATGCACATGTACACACAGAGTCAACTGCTACTTATATATCTTAAATAATCTTAGCTTGCACACCACTGAGTAATGAGAATAAGGCATCCAAACGAGAAGTCCTTGCCTTGAATATCTGACAATACAACAGCACAGTACAATACAGACTTAGAGTAAATACGTACTGAACAACAAATGGTCATAGATGACAAATTGCTTTATAAAGCTATCCCATGCAAAATGCTAATAAGCAGTTAATACAGAAGAGTATGATTAAATGGACTGACCATAGATTTACTGCATTAACAGGTGAAAAAAAAAATCTGCAGTTTTTCTATTTATCTGTAGGTTAATACATATTTATTCTTTCTTATTTGATGTCTCATCAACCAGTTTAGTTGCCTGCTTTACTAATTCAATTGCTATCTCACCAAGCATAAAATGCACGTTGCTGTTTTCACAGTGCATTCTTGCCTGCTTTGCTAAATAGAAACCATTTGAAACACGTAGTTAGGCATGTAGCATGTGATTTACTGTATAGAAAACTTTGTCTTTTCTGCAGAAAAGCTGAAACTGTCTGAGACTTTCAGGAGGATAAAAGAAACCAAGTCAAAACAAAACAAACACATGCAGATATTTTCCTGAGATAACTGCATTCAAAGTATTGCAGAGCTTCCTGATGCTCACAAAGACACCCTATGGCCTCATGATGCCACAAGCACTATCTCTCATCACTTGGATGAGCCAAATGGAGGTCTTAGCCTTACTGCCTCTTTGTCAGGCTAACTCCCTGACAGTTCAGCAAGATGAATCAATCCACAGTGTGGTCAAAAGAGCACCAAAATCACTGCAAGGGGAAAAAGAACACAACAACAGCACAGTCTCTTTAAATGCTTTTTAGGGTTACTGCAACAAAAGTATTTATTCTTTTTTCTTTATTTCCTTCAGCCTTTACATCTGAAGTAATTATAAGTTTGCTTATCATTATTGTTGCAGTCTCAATGTACGTGAGCACTGAGTAAGTACCAATAGGAACTAAAATGATGACATCTTTATATGTCAGATGAACACCAGCAATGCAGTAAACAAAACAAGAACGAGCATGAAACCATAACTCCAGAAATCGGAGCATCATCAGTTTTCATTTAGAAAATAGATAATGATATCTTGACAGTAAATGTACTTTGGGTGGGAATCACTGAAACTTCACAGTCCAAATTTCTGTTTACATAAGACTAACTTCCATACAAAAGGCGTATTTTCATTTACTCAGATTTTTATATTTCTCGTTGAATCCAAGGCCTACATATGCCTTCAATATCTTTAGAGGAACACAACTGCTAAAATTATTGAAAATAATCTGCATAAAATATGTACATTTTGGAGACAAACTGAGAAAAAATGCCTGATCCAATATCAATCTAAATTTTGCTGAAAAGTTGCAGGCTGCATTACATATCAGCAAGACTCTAAGACTTTGGGCAACAGCAGCTTCTCTCACTTGTTTTTTCATTTTTTTTTTATTTTATTCTGCTACTTTCTTTTTCTTGAAACTTCTGTTCCTTTCTACTTTTTGTTCAACGCCCAAATCTTTAAGACAAAAACACCACAACAAAAGCGAACAAAACAAAACAAAACAAAACAAACAAACAAAAATGGCAGTAACAAAAAAAAAACAAAACCCTCATAGGTATAAAAATAAAAAGCAAGCTCCACTTTCTGCCCAGTCTGCAGGAGATTTTAGGTCAGAAGCCAACCATAACAGCAAGATTTTACACAATGCAGTTCATTTTGCTTCTAGCATAAGTATCCTCCAGCTTTCTGACACAGACACTGTATGTCTAATTTCTAAGCCTTACGGGATGCCAAACAGTGCTTTTTCATCCCATGTCATGCAGTTGTTATATGCATAAGGCTTCATCTGAAATGCACCCCTTGCTCTGAATCCTCCATGAAGCATAAGTTATTTTATACAGAGTTGCAGTCCAGAAAATCCTCTCACACCTCCTTTATTTCTCACACTGCTAAACGTCTCCTCACCAGCCCTAGAGATGCAGACATCTACAGCCACTTTTCAGAGCAGTTCAATCCTTCCCAGCCATATGCCCCATAAATCCCCAGCCTGGTTGCCATTCTCCACTCACAGCATTCCTGAGTGTTCTGCTGTGGAGCCTTCTGTGCGGAGAGCTTGGCCTGAAGCTTTCACCTCTGGACTTAAGATGAAGATAAAGTTCAGAAGCACTGTCCTGATTACAGCATTTTACACAGCTACATAATTCCCGGAAGTTAAGGTATCACTGAGATTTATGCATTGCAGAACAGTTATGATTTTCGTACTCTTCACCTATTATCTGTCTCCAACCATAAACAGGTATTTGCAAAGTTTCTCTTTTAGCCAATTTTAAATATAGAGGGAGAAAAAAAAAAAAAAAAAAAAAAAAAAAAAAAAAAAAACATGAATAGCAAAACACTCCCTTTAGCTATAAAAATGATTGGGTGGTAGCATGAACCAATCACACAAAAAGAAAAAAAAAAAGAAACGATTAAGACTTGCACTGCCATGTCACTAAGGGTGTATGTAAGACGTTCTGTGTACTCATAAGTGCTGCCATTGCAATAAAAAAAAAAGCATTTAGGATAACAGTATTCTTAGAGGCTTTCAGGAGAGCCTGTAATAAGGGTAGAAATTAGATTCTTAAGGTAGAGTTCTTTTTGAGATCACCTTTGGAAAAATGCAACTTTCAAAATGGGATTATTTCAAGACTATGCAACCTTGACAGTGACCCTCTTTAATGGAAACTAAATTAAGTAAACCTTCATGCTATTTGTCGCAAAAAAACTAACCAACCAACCAAACAAAAAAAAAAGTAGTAGAACAGTATATAGAATCACATCTATTCAAATATAACAGCACAGCCATCATAAAGCTGTGAGTGAGCCCCTGCAGCAGTAGCAGACTGGTGACATCACATGCACTAAGCTGTCTTTTTGACCATCAAGAGCAACTGTATTATCTCTGATCCAGATACATAATAAGGCGTACAGCAAAAACACCTACAGAACTCAAATGGATGCAAATTTGCAAAATGAAAGTGTTTGTTATATTGGAATAGAAAGAAGTAGACTGCCGGAAAAACTAAACACATTCATCACACCTTTGAGATTTTTGCCTTATTAAGGAGTTAGGAGCAATGAAGCAGACGTACTTGTTCGATGGCGATACTTGAAAACTGGTAAAAAATTACACTACCAGGGTAAAGAGTAAACAACCCATGTAGCTAACAGCTAATACACATCTCTTTACATCTAGTAACAAGCACAGAGGGGTCTATCTGGCATTCAGATAGCTCTCTTATATACATACAGAACCTCTTCCATCTGCCTATGGATACAGGCCTGTAATATGGATTCAGTTCATTATCAGTGAAAGGGAGAAAATCCAGTTCTTTCATTTTCTCTCAACAGCCAAATTCTGAAAGATAGTTCTGGAGCATTTCTGACAAGCATAAAGCCAGTTTATCTCAGTTTAACAGAAGAAAACTAAAAAGAAAAAAAAAAAAAAAGAAACCTTTTATTTGGTGATTGCTTTAAATTTGCTTACAATGTGATCAGATGAGCATAAAGGCTGGCACCAAAGAAGAAGACAGCACAATGAAGACTAGGGAAGAGGGAAAGAGTATTAGTCCATCCATCTGGAAATCAGCTACATCTAGAGAAAATTCAGTTGAAAGTACTAATTAGCAGCTGGCTCTGATGAAGCCTCCACCAACACAAGGCTGGCAGTGCTCTTTCTTACCTTTCTGGTAAAGCTGTTGCCTGAACTATTTTGCCCTAATGCCAAACCATATGTTAGAGATTTTAATTCTCAGAGGACGCTGTACAAAAACTTGAGTCTCCTAAAATGCTGGAAAGGTTACTTCTGCATCTTGTAGGCATTCTTTTCACTATGAAAGACACCAGACACTTCTATTCTTCCTTTTCTAGTTCCTCTTCTTTCCTATTGGTGATAGATAATCCTAAAATTAACTATCCCTTCCCATCCATTCTCATCAACACGTCCCACTTGGGGTACTCTTCCCACATATTCTATGTGCTGGGGCATTTTCTGTTCTCTAAATCCTTTTTACATATGATCTCCAGCTTCCAACAGCCTCATACACACTTCACAAATTGAAACCTTCCTTTCTTCCCCAAACTTCATGGCATGGCAGATCTCAAAGCAGCACTTTTCAAATGGCAGAAATTACCTCAGTTATTTCCTGGTTCATCTCCAAGATTCAGCATCCCTCATAACGACATGCACAGGCCTCTTTTCCCCATTATTAGTAGCCTGCATCACTAAATTGCTAGAGGCCACCATGATTTCCTACCTATTAGGGGAAATCATAACAAAGCTTTTCAATTAGAAATTTAGGGAGGTATATTTCTTGGACTATTTGTGTGCAAAACTGTTTCAATGGCTACCAATGGGAAATTTTAAAATTAGCCCATGAGATGAAATGTTTCACTGTGGTATTTGAATACAGACCTCCTTTGTGAATTTAGACTGGTATCAGTGCACTGCAGTCTTGAGGTGCAAAGTAAAGTGATAGAACATCTATTCACACAATGAACAAAGAAACTCAGTTTTTAAAATGATTTAAACTGTGTGTTTTGATGTTGTAATATTTTTGAGCCATCCACTCATTTCAATATCAAAATATATATTAAACATCTAATAATCATTTAGATTTTGATAAATATTTTTATTTTCTTTATGCAGTAAAATTGTTGTACCATTTTCCTGTTATTTTTGTTTTTTTTTTTTAATTATATGCTCAAAACAACTATTTTCAGTGTAAAAACATGATTTTTATTCTTTTAAAGCAGGATAGAGGAGAGTAGATTTAAAAAAAAAATGTGCCCGGTTGATGAAGGCTCACAATTCATTGAACAAACCTTAAGTACAAAATAATTTAGCTTCATTTGCTGTAATTGTATTAAGTATTTTTTGTTGCTGGTGATGGTGTTTTGTTTTTGATTTTTGTTTTTTTTCCAGTAGAAGGTATTAAGAGCAGTGAGTTAATCACATTTCTATAAACAATCATCATGTTTCTTGAAAATTTAATTTTCACTTAATTGAATTCTGTTTTCTAGATTTAGTAATACAGTTCATCTAGTCCACCTACTGTCCATAGCCTCTTGCCTCATAGAAATGTTTTACATAAATTATGTTTAATTCACAAATTCGCCATGCTGTAAAGAAGGCAATTAAAATTTATTATTTCACAGTGTAGTACTCCATATTAGCCTGTCCTAAGACCATGACAAGAAGACAGTATTAACATATGATTCTGACAGAAGAGCTTGCTCCCAGTTCTCATACCCTGCTCTCTGTTTTGGTACTTATTTAGTAAAGCACATGATTCATTTAAAGCCCAGGAGTCATTTGCATTTAAATTATATGACTAAAAAATATTAAGCATTTTATCGTGTGTTCTATGAATACAGAATCTAATTTAGTACTTGCATAGGAGAAAGTTAACTTTTGCTGTCAGACCACTTAATCAAAAACAAAATCCAGATCAGTTAAGAGGTAAGAGAAGCCTTCCTGTCTATTAGAAAACATGAATGAGTAGAGGTCATCATGGAGATATGCCAGTTAATTAATGATGGGCTGCATTTGTACATGTTTCAAGCATTCAGACTGGTGGTCTTACAGCACTGTAATTAATACATCCAGTACACAGGAAGGTGCCGTGTGCCATACATATGCCCAGAACAGTGTCCATCTACCTGCTACAGCTTGTTGGCCTTACCTTGTATTTAACAATACGAGATAATATATTACAATTAGTCACACTGTCCGTGTGAATAAAAATTATTCTGTATGTTCAAATGCAGTGAATCATCATGACAAAAACATTATTTCCCCAAGACTCCACCTCTTCCCATTAAAGATACAGAATTCATATACAAAAGTTAAAAAAAATGCTAAAATTAGTGTTCAAATTTACTTGATGACACCCAGAATATAAATATGAAATGGACAATGATTACAGATCCTGGCATCTTAGTGACTACTGAACTCCTTCAAACGAATCTCAATGCAACCATACGCAAAAAAAGTTTCAGAATAATACATTTAAATTCTCCTTTTTTCTCATTGCAACACCACTTTCTGTTTGATCAGCCTTGTGATCCTCTCCCCACTAGGTTTCCACGAACTACTCAGCAAACATCATGTCTCATGCTATGCACAAGTGAGAATAAAATGGAGCAGCACTGTCTGCTTGTATTTCCGTACAGCATCTGGCATGGGTAAAGAACAAGAGACAGTAACACAGATTAACTCCTCTTTGTTCCCAGCTAGGCAATTGTGTTTTTGAACAATTTATACTTGTTGCAACTGGCTGGAAAGTCCACATGAGAGCAGTGTAGGTCAAACTCCCCACACTGGGTGAGAGATCCCTCCTTAGCGAAATTCCCCATCCTCAGGTGTCATGAGGATAACTTGTGCTCAGAGGGATCGACGCGAATTCTGTTTGTAAGTATCCAGAGTTAAAAAAGCATGTTGCAACTCCATTTTTGGTTGCACACGAAAAACATGGCAGCTTGTCTATTCACTTATTTTATCTCCCAGTGGAAGTGTATTTCTGCCCATCAGCAGCCAGATGAAGGGCTCCAGACAAATTAATCGTCTGCACAGATGCTTGTCAAAAAGTCCATTAGCTTGCTTTCTTTTTATTCATTAAATCTGTTAAGTCACTGTGTCATCCATCATAATATTTTCTTTTCAAGGAGTAAAAGTACTTGCATCATTCTGAGTGTTATTTTGCTGAAAAAGCACTTCCAAGTTTCTGTAACATTTCTAGTAGTTTTGCAAACGAGAAAGGATGATATAATACATAAGCAAACAGGATGCAATCCTGAAACACATATGCACTGAGCATCTATTTTTGTCCAGATAATAAATAAACTCATGCAAAATCATATTTTACTAAAGTACTTCTGGTACTAGTTTAGCTGACAGAAGAAAAATAAAAAAGCCCCAGAAACTATGGGAACTGCTAGCTTAGCAAGGATAACCAATGAGGTGTTGAAATAAATTCTGGGTTTTCTCAGTGTGATTTGTAAAGCTATTAACCACTCACAGTGATCATGAATTCATTATACTCACAGGCAACCTTCTCCAGTAATTCATCTTTTGATGTATTTAGGCAAAATAAAGAAATTTATCTAATGCAATATAATTAGGTAACGGAGAACATGTAGGCAATTAAAAGGTTCAAAATAACTGCTGTTGGGGCAACTTTGAAATACTTCAATCTGGATTTATTTAAACTCTTTCGCTTTAAGATGAGTCTCATTGAATTCAACCCAGGCTAGATTTAAAGTGATTAGAAAAGGTTTAAAAGCAACTTATCTAGCACTTACCTTGAAGATTAAAGCCAAATGAAAAAAAAAAAAAAAGGAAAAGATGATTTTTCTAGTTCTACTATTAATGCAGATGAATATTGCAGCTATCTTCCAGTACAAAGGCTTGTATCAATCCTAGGCACTGTAACTTAGTCGCAGCTGACCATAAAAGAAGACAAGACAGAGCAGCACCAGAGCTGATGGTGAGATACAAATCAGTAGCAGAAGGTTGGTGTAGGGAACGATGAACCAACATACAAACTCAAAAGCAGAGCAACTCCTATTGCTGTACCCTATTTCTTGCTTCTCCTGGTCTCACTTGCACTGCCAACAAGCAGTTGAAACAGATGACTTTAGGAAATCCAGAATTAAAAATGAAGCTGGATTTATTAAGAATTTCTCCCTGAGAAAGGAAGGGGTTTATCGAGGAAAGTTTTGAAGGTAAGAAACTGATTAAACGAAGCAGAACAAAACAAAACCAAAACATTTTTGTGGGGAGGGAAATTACTGTAAATGACAGTAAATTGAATTTTTTTTTGTTTGTTTGTTTTGTTAGGTTTTGTTTGTTATGTTTTGTTTTTTAATTTACTTTGGATCTATCATTTATAGCAATTTCCCTCTCATAAAATGAAATAAAATAAATTAAAATAAAATAAAATAAAATTCAAGAGAGAAGAAAAACTCCTTCATTTTGATTTTTTTTTAGTGATTGAACAGGCCCAGCCTACCTGAAACTGAAATAAGTCTCTATAAACAATTGCAGTTTACAAAGTGGAAAGCATTTATGAATGGCAAGCATTCATACGTAACTTCAAATATATGTTTCCTTCAATAGATCAAAAGTACTCTTAAATAATTATACACGCATTATTATGGGTCTTAATTGCTATGACTATGAACTAATTAATCATTTAATTCATTAATTCTTTCTGACAGTTTAAAAGGACCAACCATTACAAAGTTGCACTTATGTCCAGTGATATACATATAAACCAGTAGCAATCTACTAATTATCTAAGACATGTAGAAAACTGCATAAAAATCTGCTGATTACCTTTAAGAAGGTGAAATTTATTTCTGGTGTATCAATGCAAAAAAGAAAAAAAAAAAAAAAAAGAACAGTAAAAAATGTCAGAAAATTCACTGTGAGATATTGTCACTGATGTGAGGTTGTTGGTGTTTTGTTTGTTTGTTTGTTTGTTTGTTTGTTTGTTTTAAATCCAAAACTACGAAAAACAAATTTTAACAGCTTAAATGAATAAGTAGTACAGCAGAGGGACACAAAGATGCTAAAGGGTCTGCAGCATCTCCCGTGTTAAGGAAAGACAGAATAACCTGGGTCTGTTCAGCCTGGGGAAAAGAAGACTGAGAGTGTATCTGATTTATGTTTATAAAACTAACCTCCAAAGGGAGGTGAGAGGCAAATGGATGAGTGCAAGCTCTTCTCAGTGGTGCACAGTGATGGAACAAGGAGTAAGGGCCTAAAACTTGATAACAGGAAGTTCTATACTGAAATGTGGAAGTACTAATTTACAGTCAGAGTGGCAGAGCACTGCAAAAGGTTTCACAGAGAGGTTGTGGAGTCTCATTCTCTGGAGATATTCATATTCAAGACCCAGCCAAATGCCTACCCATACAACCTATTGTAGAGTAGTTACTTTAGCAGCAGCATTAGACTCAGTGATGTCTTGAGGTCCGTTCCAAATCCTGCAATTCTGTGATTCCATGATGAAACCATTCTCTGTGAAATCACAGAATCAAAGAATCATAGGGGTTGGACCTCTAGAGGTCATCAAGTCCAACCCCCCTGCCAAAGCAGCTCCCTACACCAGGTCACAAAGGTAGGTGTTCAGGTGGGTCTTGAATATCTCCAGAGAAGGAGATTCCACAACCCCCCTGGGCAGCCTGTGCCAGTGCTCCATCACCCTCACCGTAAAGAAGTTCTTGTCCAGATTCATGCGAAACCTCCTGTGCTGCAGTTTCTGTCCGTTCCCCCTTGTCCTGTCTCCACACGCTTCTGAAAAGAGTCTGGCCTCACCACTTTGTTCCCCACACCTAAGATAACTATAAACCTGGATCAGGTCCCCTCTCAGTCTTCTTTTCTCAAAGCTAAACAGACCCAGTTCACTTAGCCTTTCTTCATAGGGGAGATCCTCCAGACCCTTCACCATCTTTGTGGCCTTCCGCTGGACTCTTCCCAAGAGATCCCTGTCTTTTTTATACTGCAGAGCCCAGAACTGGACACAGTACTCAAGATGAGGCCTCACCAGGGCAGAGTAGAGAGGGAGGATCACCTCCCTTGACCTGTTGGCCATGCTCTTTTTAATGCATCCCAGAATGCCATTGGCCCTCTTGGCCATGAGGGCACGCTGCTGGCTCATGGTCAACCTGCCATCCACCAGGACACCCAGGTCCCTCTCTACAGAGCCCCTCCACAGCAGGTCATCCCTCAGACTGTACCAGTGCATGCAATTATTCCTCCCTACGTGCAAGACTCTACACTTGCTTTTGCTAATGCTCATCTAGTTTCTGACTGCCCAACTCTCCAGCCTGTCCAGGCCTTGCTGAATGGCAGCACAGCCTTCAGGCATGTCAGCCAATCCTCCCAACTTCGTATCATTAGCAAACTTGCTGAGGGTGGCTGCTATTCCCTCATCAAGGTCATTGATGAAGATGTTGAACAAGACTGGACCCAGCACAGACCCCTGGGGGACTCCGCTGGTTACAAGCCTCCAACCTGACTCTGCACCACCAACGACAACCCTCTGCACTCTGCCAGCTAGCCAGTTCTCAAACCACTTCACTGTCCACTCGTCTATCCCAAAGTTCCTTAGCTTTGTTATAAGGATGTCACATGGGAGACAGTATCAAATGCCTTGCTGAAATCAAGGTAGACTACATCCACCGCCCTCCCCCTATCCACCCAGCCAGTGACAACATCATAGAAGGCCACCAGGTTGGTCGAGTGTGACCTCCTCTTGGTGAACCCATGCTGGCTACCCCTGATAACCTCCTTTTCTTCCAATTGTCTGGAGATGGCATCCAGAACAAGCTGTTCCATCACCTTTCCAGGGACAGAGGTGAGGCTGACTGGCCTATAATTACCAGGATCTTCCTTCTTGCCCTTTCTGAAGACTGGAGTGACATTGGCTATCCTCCAGTCATCAGGCACATCTCCCATTCTCCAAGACCTCTCAAAGATGATAGAGAGACATTCAGCAATCACCTCCGCCAGCTCCCTCAGCACCTGTGGATGCACTCCATCGGGTACCATGGATTTATGAACATTAGCATTGCCTAGGTTCTCATGCACCACCTCTTCCCTGACTAAAGGAAAGTCTCTCATTCCTCAGACCCTCTCACTAACCTCCAAGGTCTGAGATTCTTGAGGGAGAGCTTTTTCACTGAAGACAGAAGCAAAGAAGGGATTCAGTATCTCCACCTTCTCAGCATCCCCTGTTACCAGAACACCCCCCTCACCTAGTAGGAGGCCCACATTCTCCCTAGTCTTCCTTTTACTGTTAACATACTTAAAAAAGCCTTTTTTATTATCCTTTACCACTTTTGCCAGATTCAATTCCAGGTGGGCTTTGGCCTTCCTCGTTGCATCCCTACAGGCCCTGACAACCTTTCAGTATTCTTTCCAAGTGGTCAGACCCTTTTTCCACATTTCATGGACCTTCTTCTTCCCTCTGCGTTTGTACATAAGTTCCTTGCTCATCCTTGCAGGTTTCCTGACACCCCTTCCCAATTTCTTGCTCAAAGGGAAGCACTGATCCTGAGCTTGGAAGAAGAGCTTTTTAAATGCTGACCAGCTCTCACAGGCCCTCTTACCTTTTAACACTCTAGCCCACAGGATAGCTCCAAGTAGGTCCTGGAAGAGATCGAAGTTGGCTCTCCTGAAGTCCAGGGTAGTGATCCTACTTTTTGCTTTGCTCCTTCCACTCAGGATCTTGAACTCCACCATCTTGTGATCACTACAAACCAAGCTGCCCCTAACCTTTACTTCCTTAACAAGGAAGTAAAAAATCATTACCTGTTTTGTTGTCGTTGTTGTTGTTACTTTCTTTCTTTTGTTTTAAATACCCATAGGATTATAGATATGATATTTAAAATATAGAAAAAATACAGATGCAACATAAAGAATTATGTTACATTCTAATTTTTTTTTTGCATCAGAAACTTACTCATTATTGTGCTCTCCCAAAATATGGACATGTGATTGATACTACTTCAAAAGAGAATATAAAGATGAGCCATTAAAATATCCAAAGTTAGTAACTATCTTGAACTCAGTAGCAGCATTACCTCCTGGCATCCAAAAGTTAAAATTAATCAGTAATTTATCAGCAAGAATCTTGTACTTCTGTGTCACCTCCCAGTAGATCTGAATAGCCAAAAGCTAAGTCCCTGCACAGCTTTAATTATAATCATTATTTGAAATACAACCAAGTATTTTCCCTTTCTCCACGGTAACATCTCCCAGGTACTGTTATAAAATGAATAAAGGAAACACCAAAACAACCACGAGACCTACGCTACCATGAAAAAAAAATAAATTCCTTAATTCTTAATTCTCCATTTGCTAAATCATTATGACGTCTCTGTGTGTGTCTGTGTCAGCAGTTATTGCTTCCAAGCCAGATCTACCTTCAGGCATTCAAATCTGATTTATTTTATATAACCACAGCCAAAATATTATGCTAAATCATATACCTTTGCATAAGGAAATCTGCCCTTACAGTCAATCACGCATGAGAAGTATTGATGACCAAGAAGTATTTCTTATATCATTTCATTTTAACATCTTTGCACGAACACCTCACAAGAGAACAGAAAATCCAATTTATGTATGGTGTAACTTATGCTAATAATGCTTCTACAGTTGCATTTTTTCAGTATACTGCTTTTAAATCTTGGGATATTTAAGGAGTTGGTAACACTGATCTCTAGATTTTAACACGCATGCAAAATCAAAAGGCAATTCTGAGGTGATGATTAGTCACAGCAAACACCAGTACTGAAATCTTTCAAAGACCTCATGGGGCTACCATTTTCTGTTGATATCCTTTCATTACTAAATCTTTATTTTAATTTCACCATGCTTCTGGGGACAAATTCATTACTATTAATAGCAATTACAAGACTTCTCATTTATTGGGCAGTGCAGTTAGGCTTGCATTCCCTTTAAATTAATCTTTTTTACACCGGAGAACAGATTTGTCTTTCACAAAATAAGTGTTCAGTTTGCATCACTTCTACTCTTTCTCTTGCAATGCCAGACATTCGTAGAAATCAGATGCTAAATATTTCGATACCGCTGTGCTTCTTATTTTCAGACAAGGAGATTAAGATGATTTGTTACTCTACAGGCATGTTAGTGAATATGTGGGGATAAAAAAGAGCATGTGCAATTATACAGTTAGTCACAGTAGGTACACAGAATTAATGTGATATAGATTTTGCAATAAAACAAATATCTAAAGGTCTTTTTTATTTTTTTTTTTTTTTGGGGGGGGGGCATCAAATAATAAAATAATCTAGATTGGAATCCAAGTGTATCATGGAGTTTAAATTGCTTAAATAAAAACAGGTTGTATACAACTTAAGATAAACATCAGATTCTATTAGAAAGTGTGAGTAATAAATTGAAAATGGACAAGAAAAGGATATATGTTCAAAACAGAATGTTGAACAAAAGAGGATTTTTTTCTTTTCTGAAATGCTTAAAATTGGCTCTACACTTAGTCAGCTACCAGCACTGAAGAGATTAATAATCTACACTTACAAGATATATTAATTACCCTTACACCTGGGGCTATCCCTCGCTTTCTCAGAGAAATAAAGACAATGGCAATTAACACAAAAAAAAATATGGTTAATCAGCACAACATTATATTTTCATAAATTATTAAGATTGCAGCCATTAGCTTCTATGGTTTGCACACATCACACTTTTAGGAATATCAGGTTTTATAACAACAAAACTAAACAGTTGAACTGGTAAAAATACTTGAATTAGATTTCTCATGTTAATGGGAAAATATTTAATGAGCAAACAAAAGTATCAGCATACTGCTCAATATTTAACACTAAACAATAGTCGTTTTGAAAGTAAATTGTTTCAAGTTACAACTTCGTTGTTTCAAGTTCTGAAAATGTTAGGATTATAGGATTTTAGGATTCAGATGTGATTTAAAAATTAAAAATGAAAATAACTTTTTATTCTCAACAGTACTGAAATATTTCATTGTATCAAATGAAATGTGATTGGAAATAACAATGGCTTGTTCCCTAAATCTATTAATTCTTTTATTAAGTTCCTTTTTTAATAGAAAAAGTTACTTCCTGCAGACATTGTTTTCAGGTTTGATCATGCCATAGTCGCCTTAAGGTTCATTAACGCTGAAAACGACTGTTTTGGGAAAAGAAGGAACAGAGGTCTTGCAAGTGTAAATTCCGTGAGTTTAGGTTCATAACTCCTTCCACAAGCATACATTAACGACTGTGCTGATTGAGGCATAAGTAACAGCATTGCTGTTCAATGCTATTCAATGGCTAAGTTTTTGGCTGATGAGCATGGGATACTGCTCATCCCATGATTTTCTATTACGAACTTCACAGCAACACCAGAAGCGCTGAAGTTGGAGTTCTAGATGTTTCTGCAACTGTAATGCTAAACTTTGCCTCGGAGGAGTGAATTTCTAGAACAGAATTTTGTATGATCACTTGTTATTGCACTAGACTTCATTTTTTTATAATAGTAAATGCTGCCTCAGTATCAAAAAAAATAAAAATAAATTTAAAAATAAAAAAAAAATCTGAACAGGAGCTTCTCTTCCTGCAAATTCAAGTATTGAATTTGTTCAACAACCTCAACTTAGTGAACAGTAGCTGTCAGTCTCATTTTGATTATTCACTTTGCCTACAATCTAAGGGTAGAGGCTAAATTATAAGTACTGAATAAAAAGTGAAAAAAAATAATTCAAACAGACAACTAAGAACTATACTAACTTGTGTTGAGGTAAGCATAGCAGCCACAAGCCCTTACCTACTGTTTATCAGCCACGATTTTAAGTTCACAACAGAAAATTGTGGATTTTGGAGATGGGACACTGAAAAGAAAATGAAGGTTTAAGGCCTTTTACCTCTCAAAATTAACATGCCATGAACTTCAGCAATCCTTTCCACACTTGGAGTTAAAACGGTTCTATTTTAAGCAAAATCTTTTATTCAGTCATACATGTTCAGAAAGTTAGCAGATGAACTGACTTTATGTGTAATAGTCATGCCTTTTCCCCTACTTTATACACTGGCACCTCTGCAAGGGAAAAATTAATTACAGCCAACAGTTTTAATTCAAAGGGAATAATTAAAGGCAATGTGGGGGAGTGAAAGGAAGACGATGCCATTTTCTAGTTAACTGGAGCATTTAAAGATTCACTATCCTATTCTTTGAGCCTAATTAAATATATTAAAAATGGCTGTGAAGCCAATACATTCAGGCTATGAAAAGTGATTAAGATTTTATAGCTTTTAAACATAAATACTTTCTGATTTTTTCACCGACAAGTAAGTTAAATGTGTGATCAAGTTAAAAAAAAAGGAAGTAGAATTTTGGATTAATTTTAAATGCCAGCATTGTTAACTTCTATTCACTGTGTTTAGAATCTATGATAGAACACCAAAACTTCAAAGCTGCAGAAAACAACCTGCATCTCATACTTACTGTAAATGCACTGTTATCAGCAGTAAACATACTGACAGAGACAATTCAGACTGCTAGACTGGTCTTTAGAACTGCAATTATTTTTCCCTTTTTCCTTTGTTTGATTTTCCCTGAACTGAATCTAACATTGTATTAAGAAAGGACTATATGCAAAAGAATACCCTGATATTTCAGTAAGACAATTCTGACCTCAGAAGTGATATTCTCTTAAAAAATATTTCATTACGTACAAAATATACTAAATTAAGTGTTACTTCGAATACTTCCTGTATGTTACATATTACCTGAAAAAGAGACATGCAGGAGCCTTTTTTTCAGAGGCTATTATTTGATACATTTAATGCAGGAGCATTCATACACACACACACACACACACAGGTATATATACACATAGGTATGTATATGTAAGATTAGAAATTTCAGGTGTGAAGGGGACAGTTATAGCTGTATCAATTTCCTAGTTGACCCCTATCAGATACTTACTTCTTTTCACTAAAAAGGGTAATGTAACTTGTCCAAATGTTGGTTTTCATCCAAATAAACATTTTGAATATTTTCTTGGATATGAACATTGAGACAGAAGTTTTGCCAAGCACCACAAATGTGGATTCCAATGGTTGGACTAGATTATCTTAGTGGTCTTTTTCAACCTCAGTGATTCTACAATTCCATGATTCTATTATTCCAGTTGTTTATTTATTAGGGTCTTAGAATCATAGAGTCATGAAGACTGGAAAAGACCTCTAAGATAATCCAGTCCAACCGTACACCTATCACCAATCGTTCTCTCTAAACCATGCTCCTCAACACAATGCCTCAGTGTTCCTTGAATACCTCCAGGGTCAGTGATTCCACCACCTCACTGGGCAGCCTATTCCAATGCCCGATTACTCCTCTGGAGAAGTATTTCCTAACATGCAGTCTGAATTTCCCCTGGCACAACTTAAAGCCATTCCCTCTTGTCCTATCACTAGTTACACAAGAGAAGAGGCCGACCCCCAGCTCATTACAACCTCCCTTCAGGTAGTTATAGAGAGCAATAACATCTCCCCTGAGCCTACTCTTCTCCATACGGAACAGTCCCAGCTCCCTCAGTCATTTCTCATAAGGCCTGTGCTCCAGACCCCTCACCAGCTTCGTTACCCTTCTCTGGACAGGCTCCAAGGCTTGCATTGAGGGGTCCAAAAGTGAACACAGTACTCAAGGTGCAGCCTCACCAGTGCTGAGTTCCTGCTGGCAACACAATCCTGAGTTATCTTGAGAATTTGCAACTTAGCCAGTATGTATCTAACCATATGGTAGATTGTGTGGAGATATTTCCTGTTATGATTTGCCATGCACTCCAGTACATTGCTGAAAAACAGATGTAGAGCTATGAACACATATTTGAATATATATAGAGAACATACACATTAACTTGACATTTGATAAATCACAAGTACCATAAAGAAGATGAATTTTGAGGATTTTGTTTCAGTTATATATAGGGAGATTTTTCATTTTATGGTTAAATTAAAATCTAAATTCTCATTTGTTTGGAAAAAACTGATATGACGCTGATAACATTTTAAACAGAATGTATTAGTTTTACTGTTTCGAATTACTTTCAGGACTGAAGAGATGTTTTAGACTCATATTAACACAGGTCAATGAAATATTCTTGCAAATGTCAGAATATTAACACCTACGATTATATAATTCATAATTGACTACTATATAATTATAGCTCAGGAGTTCAATCAGTTAAGACTTCTTCCGACTGTGTTTAAAATGTATACTCCCAGTGATCATCTAAAACCCTTGTTTCCTGAATGTTATGAAGATTTTTCTATTCAGACTTTTCCACTTGGATGAACTGTAAATACGTTTATCTCAGTTTAGTTTGTAAACTGAAAAAAAAAAAAAAAAAAACCTACCAAACAAAAAAACAAACAAACAAAATCATGGAAGTAGGGAGGCTGACAATAGTTAGAATATATATAAGCTTAATGGAATTTGAAAGTGAGAAAGTAAATCACATGAAATTTTAGGAACCAGAAATAAAGAAACATTTCCATATCATTACCTTAAATTCAGTACAGTTTATTAACCTGTTGATTTATTTTCTGCAGGAGAAAAAAGAATGAGGATTCTTTGTTTTGTTAGGTTAATGAGGGTTAAATCACTGCTGGTGAACTAGAGCTCTTCTGCAGTTTGAAAATGGTGCTTTAAAGCACTCTGTATGTGAAACTGTACATCGTCTTCAGAGAAATATGACTTATATGTCAGTTCCTTACTACAAATAATTGTGGCTTTCCACAGATTCTGTTGATTTTGAGCTTTTCTAGGCCACGTGCCTACAACGAAAAGACTGAAACACAATCTCTTTCCCTAGGGAGATATAGCAGTGTTTTGCAGCTCAGAGCAGACCTCACTAAAATAATCACTCCAACATCTGGGCCTGGACACTGAATCAGGGTTTGAATCTGCATTGCTTTTCAAGTTCAGCAGAAAGTCCCAAGCTGTAGATTCATGTCTATTCTAGTATAGCCATTTCTTAAAACATAAAATGTATTTCTAGCAGAAGAATTAAAAAATCCTGATACAACTATGGGAAATGCTCTCACTACTCCAACAAAAACATTCATTTTACATAACTCGTGATTATTTCTAATGCCTAAGAAAAAAAGCCGACCAGGGTATTTTATAAATTTATGCTAAAAATACGCCCATTTGATTACAAAATTTATACAACCAGCCAGCTCCCATGTACTTCCAAATTAGGGATAAATTTGAGGAATGATTTTTACACATCTCCCTCAGCTTCTAGATCTTACATCTGTGGCAATTCCAAGAAATCTCTGTGTACACTTACTGTCTTCCAGGAGTTCAGTAGCAAATAAAAATACACTAAGTGAATTACGAATTTCAGATGACATCAGTTAAACAGCCTTTATTTAGTAAAGTAACTTAAAACACAATGTTCTTTGCTCCTGAATGCCAGCTTTTTTCAAGTTATCAACTCTCAAACTTTAAGTAAACTACAGGATATGACATAATACTATTTATTGTAGTTGATGGATATTAAGACTCTTGATTCGATTTGCAAACTGACGCATGTCACCTTTCTACTCTAAAAAGATTGCTAAAATTTGACATGTATCACTGTGGAACTGTTACCTAGAAAGTGTGAGTCAATGCTCCTAAAATGAGGTAATGCCTCTGGCATTGCAAGTATAAAAATGGTGAATCTTGTAACATAAGGGTGCTTTAGAGCTCAACAGCAAGTGTTTCTTTCTGTTTGCATGCTTTTTAAAGTTTCTCTTAAACATATGTTAAAGTATATGTTTAAATCCACAGAAAGTGGGTTTCTATTTGAAACATTATTAATAAGTCCATTTGGTACATTCTCTGTTGTCTACTGTATCTCTTCTGATTTCACACCAGGTATTTTCCACGAGGTCTTCACCTGCTGATCAGATCTGTTAGCAACAACTTAGAAGCATGTCTGAATAAAAATCACATACTTCACTTTATTACATCAACACACCTGCATTTTACTAATAATCAGTTTCATGCCTACAACTGAATGCAATGATAAGGCAAAGACGAGGCATATTTACAAGAATTTGTAAGGCAGAGATTAAGTTTACAAATGATTTACAGATTTAACTCAGGGTACTTTTAGGGCAGAATCAATTATTATCATGCTTTCTAGATAGATTTCTGAGAGAACTCCCTTTGCTTGTGGTCAGTACAGACTAGCAGCAGCTAAAAAATAGCAATTGGGACCAAATACAGACATTTTGAGTAACAGTGATCTACCTCTTAGCTCCCAGTAGCTCAGTATTTTTTCTGATTTTCATTCCTTTCTGAACAAAACTATAAACATTCTAGTAGTGTGAAATAACATATCAAGATCCTGCCTGCAGTTATTAGGAACTTGCTTACAGAATACTACCCTTAATATAAAGAACAGGCTAGATCAATGGAAGCTTGGTTAAACTCCTCAACTGGGAAATGTCTACACTGTCTTTTGTTTATTAGAAAGCTAGGCAAAACATAGTCACCATGCTCTTAGCTACAATGCAGAAAGTACACAAATGAAAAAAGTCTGAGCTTGCTTTTTAAAGCTTCAGACATAGGCAAAATCCATTCTGGGTTGGCTCTGAATGGGTGAGGAAGCCACAATCCCAAGTTCACTACGATCATTATCTTCATGCTCTTGTTTTCTCAATATTACAAATGCAATGGAAGAATTCACGAGATCTGCACCTAATTGGCTAATTGCACCAATGGAAGAGTGTTTCAGAGTGCCCTGATAAATACTCCTTTTTTAAAGCAAACTAATCAGACTATGTTCATACTTAGATTTTGCACACAACAATCTTTGTGCAAAACTCACTTAAAAAAAAATATTTTACTGACAGTGGGTCTTTTTGTTTTGCTTTGTTTTTCCCCAGACATTTCTTTTATAACAGAAGTCTGGAACAATCAAATTCTCTTTTAATATTGAGAGTTCAGAATTATTCTCAGGAAGAGGATGGTCCTTTGTCACGCAATCTATGCTGCTAATCTCCTGATGTCAGACAATAGACAAGGAATGCATATAAAACACACTGCAAAGCTGAGAGAAGAAAACCTAAAATGGCAGAGAATATTATCAACTTCTATAACTCAAGGCTGATAAATTCTGTCTTAGAACTGACTAAATTCCCTCTGCCACATAAACATGGTCTAGAAATAAAAAACAAGTCGACTTAGTATGACTGCACAGGGAATAACTGGGTGCTAGCATTTGCAGATTGTATTTCTCTTTGTGTAGCAAAGTAAATAAACCTAAGCAACACACTTGAGATGGTAGTAAAGCCAACAAAAAATTTTAATAACCTAAACACAATCTTATTAAATTAAAGAGTCAAGATTATTTTCATCATGTTCAGCGAAGTGCTGTTGGTACCAGGTTTAGAATGCATAGCAAATAATGCTAGTACCCGTCAAGTGAATCTGGTCGATCAGTTGATTACTGTGTATGCCAGAGATTCTATAATCTTATCCTAATTTTCTGGTTTTGACAGACTTACGTCTTTCAGTGCGCAGTCTCTCCTACCACCATACCTATTGCAGGCTGATTTGCTAGAGAACAGCCCATTTGAGAAAACTGCAGATGGCATGAACAGAGAGTAGAAAATTGTAAGAGTTGTGGAAATAAAAAGAAGGGCGTAAGAAGCTTAACAAAAATCATTTAGATCTAACTGCAAAACCATTCGTAAAATATAACTCGATTTTATAATCAGAACAAATCAGTTTTACAAATCGGAAAAGGTACTTAGAAAAATATACTGCTTACAATGGCAGGAAGGAAAAGAAATACACTAGGAAATTCACAGGTCAATATAATAAACTATGATTTATCATAACAAGAAAAAAAAAAGTGCTAAATATATGTTATTAATTTATCCACAGTTTGTTCCTGAAGTGGATGAATGCAGCAATAAAATCTGCACTCCCTTCTATTATGAAGTAAATACTAAGTGGTATTTTTCAATTTTCCTCCATTTAGTATCTAAGCATAGTAAGCATTTTATTAAGTCAGTTCTAGACAACCAATACCCAATATGAAATACATTTGTCTAGTACTCTTATAAAATAGCTAAATGGGAATAAATCAGAGTGCAGAATTGCTTTACTTTTCATTTTGCTTATGAAAGCAAATATTAAAATGTAGTCTGGTACACACATAGTCATTTGTTTTCTTATTCATACTGTATTGCAATTCCTATGTTAAACTCCATCATTTTTCAAATTTCATTATATATAATTTTTGAAGTTAATATTATAAAAGACCTGAAGCTTACAAAAAATCAGAGTACACTTGCATTGCATGTTGCTGGTATTGTAATGAGAAGACTCCCAGTTTGGATGACACTACCCCTGAACTAAAACCAGAGTGAGCTTAATTTCTGCACGCAATGCAGTTAGAGAAAGTTAAACACAATGAAACTAAACAATTTTTTTAGGATCATGTGTTGATCTATATCAGAGAATCATGATTTCAGCACCCATCATGGCTCATCATTCTGCTCTGCAAGTCAAATTTGCTCTTCGCATTATTTTGTTAATTCAAGATACACACTTGCTTGTGCTTAAAGCTGTATTTGAAAATCACATATCACAGCGTTCCAGGTATCCAGTTATAGGCATTCTGCTTTCCAGATGAATAACTCCAGATTCTTGGCAGCAGTTTTTATAGGAGTGCAGATGGTTCAACTTGTATCTCTGAGTAAAATGGAGAAGTTTATAACCATAAGGGAGCCACTGGTATCTTGTATCTTTTCCTGCAACTACCATTAAGTCATTGTGAAATCATACAGCTTAATGTTTCACTCCACTGTAAAAGTAAACCTATTAAGACACACTCATTTGACACAAAGGAAGAAGAAATGAAGACCATGTGCCCTTATAGAGATCAGGAAAGAGCACAGCTCATTTTGAAGACGTTTCGGCACAGTACTACCAGTTAAATACCATTAACTGTCAAATGCCTATCCTCCACAGAAAGTAACCTTCACTGGCTCTACCTCTTCCCCCTTTTTTACCCTGAAAAGAGATGTTTTACTGTTCCTGGAAAAGTGTCCTTGTGATAAGGACAATGAACAAAAAAAAGGAAAATATAGATTTGAGAACAAACATATGGAAAGTATGACAGTAAAACCAGCAATTTCAAGAGAAGGATGTAGCACTTGAAAGAAAGTGAGAAAGAAAAGAACAAATGATGCTGGGGGAGGAAGGGTGGAAGAAAACAAAACAAAAATCAGAGAATCATCTTCATCACAATTACCTAGATGACTTGTTTTTCACATAGGCATGCACTACAGAGATACACTACAGCACTCTCCACATCCTTTTATAGAATGTCATCCTAACAGTGAATTTAGCACCTGACCAGGACTTTTCAGACAGGTGGATATCCTATTTAAGTAAGAAATATTCTGACTGCATAGAAAGTGTCCCAGTTTTTCCATACACAAGCAACTGGTAACGTTAAATATATTTAGGCTGACTACTACAGCAGGCTTGACTATAGATCATCAACCGTCTTCAAACTTTTGAAACTGAAATAAAATTCTGTATTTGAAACAAAACTCAAAACTGAGAGCTATGAATAACATACAATATAATTACCAAAATATTCACCTGGAGTACAACCTAAAGTCAGGAGAATCCATACTCCTTAATTTACAGATAAATACTTAATTTTAGCAGTGGGTAAGGAATTGAGTTAGATCACTTACTCATGGATCAAATGCAATAAAATTAAGTGATGCTAACAGCATTCTTTTCCTGCCTTCTTCTCCAACTGCAGCTCTACAATAGTTTAAACAAGTACAACTGCTGATTATTAGGGAATCAGTTCATGTAATGCAGTATGGATCCAGCACTGAACCATTTATGAATGAAAGTTTACTTTAAAAAATCCATTAGTTTTAATAAACCATTCATTTTTCAGTTCTCAGCACTGGAAAATCTTGAGATATGCTAAGGAACCTGCAAACGGGCTATTTTATGTGTTCAATCTGTTCTCTCCCAATTTCTCACGAGTCATAAAAACGAGAACTCAACTGCTAATGCTTCTATTAACTCCAAATACGGAAATCTGTCAGAAATTCTGCTTTATTTTACTTCTCCCTACTAAGGAAGCAGTTTTGCATAGAAAAAATAGAAGGATTCAACGGAAAGAATCTGCCTTCTAAAATCTGGCTTCAGAATATCAAATGCTGGAAAGTATTCTCACTGTTCAGCCATATATCGTCTCCTAAAGAGAAATCATTCTCTTGAAATTTTGAAAAGGAGTGTTTAAGCAGAGAATACTAAAATATCATATTAAATAAAATACAGATGCAGTTTGTGTCATCTAATTGGATTTCACAAAATATAAGTGACAAATAAAAAGACACTGCACATACTTCAATATTCCCATGAATATCATAATCATATCATAGAATCATGCCATCAAAGACTACCTTGAGTTGGAAGGGACCCCTAAGGCAGTTGGAAGGTCCATCTAAGGCAGGTCCCCTGCAGTGAACAAGAATACCTGCAGGCACATCAGGGTGTACAGAGCCCAGTCCAGTCTAACCTTGAGTGTCTTCAGAGATGGGGCATCCACCACCTCTCTGGGCAACCTGTTTCAGTGCTTCACTACATTCACAATACAACTATTACACAGTATTAACCGTGTCTTTCTGGATTCCTAAGGTTCGATTAAAATGCATTTACTTTCTCCTGTATTTCCCACTTCTTTTTTTTTTTTTTCCTGTAAATATTACAAATGAGCAGAATTACCTTTACTTTCACAAATGCATTCAATGTATGGTTCCTATTTAATTTATTTTCATCTTGTGATGCATTACTCAGTACAGACTTTCATTATGGCAGGAATGGTCCATACTAGCAAAAACTAATGAAAACAGCTAACCTGCAGTGGTTCAAGCTCCTAGTGTTCTCTACCATAGTGACTGTCTCCTAATCTATTTAAAACACCAACAGGATTTGCATCCTACAGTAAACAAAGAACGTGAAATTAAACCCTGCTTAAGTTACTGATACTGACAGAACACATTATAACATTATATTAAATGTCTTCATATAATTGATACACATTTACTAAAATGATTGCTATTTCCTTGCATAAGAGAAAATTTTCAAAAGGTCGAATTAGAAATTCAACATTTAATCCAAGTATTAGAACTTTTCAATAGAGAAGTGATTATGATGCAGAATAAACTGGATAGATGATTTCTACATTTCATAATTCAGGATTTCTTAAAATGAAGTGCAACTGGCATGAGTAGAATACTAATTTTACAGATTTTAAAGCTGATGTCTTGAAAAGACTCCTCAGGTTTATTTGGCAGGGAAAACCTTTCTATTCCAAGTTTCTTATGGATATTATGCAACAAAAGATTAGCTCTAAAACCCTTTCCACTCACATGGAAAATTGCTTCCCAGCTTTTTAGTAATTGCAGTTATATTAAGTCCACAAAACACAACACTGCTCATCTGTATTTTATTGACTGCATCAGCAATGTAAAAGAAACATGTTTCTTAGACTCTATTAATCCAACTTTATTATGTTCAACGCATGCGGAGTCATTTGTCCTTTTTCACACCAAATTAGCTTATTTATGGAAATTGTTGATGTAACAGAAATGGAAAATCCAGGAGACACTTTCTGCAACTCAGTCTGTATGCTATCACCATCCTCCTGTAAAAAGTGGTACTCGCAAGGTGTCACTGGGACAGAGTTTATTCTATGGAGATGAAGTCCTCTATGACAAAGGGAGAAAAACAGACTATTGGAAAACTAACCTTAAAATTTACCTCTGGAAAACAGAACTGACTAATGTAATTTCATGCATGAAGGGAAAAAAAAAAAAAGAAAGAAGAAAAAAAAGAAAAAAAGGACTTTGGATGAAACAACCTGACTTCCTGTAAATGTAGAATGACTTACCAGAATGCAATAGCTGTAATACTTAATGCAGTTATGCAGGCTTCAGAAAGCAGAGATGGAAAAAATCATTAAAGTATACAATGCATATCAGTAACTCAGAAACTCATTTCAACTGCTGACCACCTGACAGAGAAAGACCAGATTAACGTTAAAGTTCAGTCTGTGAATTAAGCACCCCACATAATTATATTTTCAAGCAGCACAATACTATCAGCTCTCTCTCTACCACAGTATTTTGCATTGAGAAAAAAAGCCACAACAAGGTTAGGCCACAACACTGCCTAAAGATTTCCCTCACAACAATCAGATTGGTGTTACTAATGAGTTTGCTTCCTTTGATATTAGGTCCTGAGGGAATTCAAAGTTGGAAAACACAGTTGTGAAGATAGATGGGGACTGCTGCTCTCATTGCTCAACTTCTACAAGTACCACAATCTTTTAAGAGGAAAATGTAAAGATGAAGCGTTTAATGTAAGAAAAAAACCAAAAACAAACAATTTAATACAGCTATCAATATAAATCAGATAATGATGCTATTGTTTGATATATGAACGAGAAGAATAGAAAGGCTGACTTGCTTATGAGTAATACCATTAACATTATGGAAAGACAGGATTTTCACAACTCAGATGTCCTTTTCTCCTCCTGAGTTCTGCTTAACACACTGTTAACAGGCATTTCCTTGTAAGACAGAGTAACTTCTTGTAAGACGCAGTGATTCCACTGTTGCTGAATGTTAAGTATGTGATATGCCTGGAGTCAGCATTCTCAATGAGAGCAAATGGGAGTGTGTAAAGTAAGACACTACTGCAGCTCCTGATAAGAGGCCTGCTAACCTGAGAGTTAATGTCAACATCTTGCCCTTTCCTATCTTTTCTGCAAAGGTTACTGACATCTCATGGGTCTTGTTCCAGTGCAAGTGAACTAACTGCTCAACACTCAGTGTTCAGTGTTTTTTTTCCTAAACCACATGAGCAGATGACAGTAAGAAGAAAAACAGCAGAAATGCCTGAGCTGAATTTTTACTCATGCCAATCAAAGAGTTAACTCTGGGCAACAACATTATGCAGCGAGCATATTAGATATCAACTGATATCTACCGAAAGGAAAGTTTTATCTATTGAAAGTTCCAACACTGGTATTTTTTGATCAGTGTATGCATGGAAATAAAAAAAGTATCAATGTTCAACACACAGGGCCAATGATAACTTAAAAAAAAAAAAAAAGGAATATTTCATTTCTTTAGTTAATAAAAAATACAAAAAAAAAAAGTATCCAATCTCACATATATTTCTGGAGCATATATTTCTTTCACTAAATCCAGATAAATTATCTCATAAAAATGGTGTAAATTCATTACACAAAACAGTTTCTCAGACAGTCACTTGAATAAAAAGACGCACATCATTTTTTTTTTTTAACTCTCAGAAACAAAAACTGTTTGTTGCTATGTTTCATGTCTGTGCTATTTCCGCAGCACTTACAAGAGCCAGAGATCTAGAGGACAATAAATTTTGCCCAGCTGCTGACATTTCTGATTATGATGGAAAAATACGGTGTACTCAACTATCCATCTTGTCATGCTACTTAAATAAACTATTACAAAAAAAACCCCACCTTGTTCTTACCCCTTCTTTCTCTGTGGATTATAACAAAAAATTTTAATTCTACTTTATGCTGTGCTTTTACTGCACTTCCGTATAAAGCATCTGTCCAAATAATCTTCTCTTCATTTGAGCTTTTTTGAAAAAACAAAATTTCTCAATTTGAACATCACCATTCTTTTCTTTTTCTCTCTCAAGTAACACTACTGGATCTATCTGGTCCCTGAAAAATTCACTGACATTAACTGTTATGTGGAAAAGCTGTTATCAGTAAGTCAGATAAGAACACCTCCCTACTTTTAAGAAAAAAAAAATACAGAGAAAATTAAAACTGGAAATTTAGTTTAGTTCCAATAATTAGGCACATCCTTTAGCTGAAAGACACTTCAATCAGCTCTTCCCTAAAATACAAATTAGACATGAGATAGAAGAATGTTAATGGCGTCCAAATAAAAAAAGCATTGTGCAACACCACATGCCATTGGGTTTACTTAGAGTTGTTAATAAAAAATAAACCTTCTAGCTAAAGATCTAAAGTTTTCCTTCAGTTATATATATTCAGTTCCTCTGAAAATCTAAAAATTTCTAAAAATGTTTATTTAATCTAACACGTACAGTTACCATTCTACACTTTGTGAAGTGCACTGGCAATTGAAAAGCTTTAATCAGAGATCTGAGTGAACACCCACAGAGTTATATAATGTAGGGAAGAGAGTATTACACTTAACATCCTCATATTTTCTTCTTTTTTTTTTTGGCATAAGTGCCACCAAGGACACACCGTTCTTTTAGTGTCCATCTTCTGAGGACCAAAGATTATACTATTTTCCTCATTATTGTCTCTTTTAGCACCATTAGCCATGCTGCAAGAAAATCCTCCACAGTTAAGAAAATAAATAAATTACTCTTTTCAAATCTGAGATATAAACTCTGTTTCTTTGGAGTACTCTGTCTTGCGTCTCAGCAATATAACTTCACTTTCACACTCTCAGATTTCAAAAAAAAGAATGGATATCTATATACACATTTAATGTCTTAAGAAAACAGCACTTAATGAAATCAATTCTACTGTATTGGAAGCTGATTTCAATGTCACCTAACAATGTCCGTTACTATTCTTTCCTTATACAAGTTAAGTAATTTGATGAAGCCTAGAACTTTTACAGTGATTCAAAAATTCATTGCTGAAAACTTCTGCACCTTGTTGTACACCCTTTTCACAATTTTTTTATGATGTCAGTCTATTCTTGTGACATCAAATAACAGATCACATTTATCTGTAAAGTTCCAAGCAATCATTTAAGTGTGATTCCTGAAAGGAACCAGTAATTTCTGGTTTGTAGTATTTTAAATACTTATCCCATCCAGCAAGTCTGTACTGAAACTCAGTGAAACTTGTAACATCTTTTAAAATAATTCACTTCAGTTATCTAATATTCCTATAAATAATGTTGGACACTGTTCCCTCTTGACTGTTAATTTGTCTATGTAGATCTATTTGGTTTGTGAATTTATGAATTCTACTGGTAATGCAAAAACAATATCTCAACATAATTACTTAGAGAAGCCAAAAAAAAAAAAAAAAAAAATAGTGCAGGTTATTATGCACTTTTCTTACGGAAAGGATATGGACAATTTTCAGCTTCACATGGCAATGAAAGACAATTTACCCCCTATTTACAGTGTACAGGATTCTGCCTGGAAATTTGTATATTGTGTTCTATTTCTTACACAAACAGGACTGCAGTGCTCAGACTCTGTATTAACTAAAGACGACAGCTAGAAGAAATACTCGTGGTATACAAAATGCATTACTATCTAGACATCGTGAACATGCAAAGATAATGATATGTTTTACAAGACCTGGCCTGTTAGGAAGCTCTGTAGCACTGCTTACACAGATACCTCATTTAATTGACAGATCACAATCCTTTAAACTGGTTAACAGCTAACAAGGCTGAAACACTTAGGCTTAAATGGCAGAAGTGTCACTGCTGCAACAATTTACATTTATGAGAGCTGGGAAGGAAATGCTGCCTTCTTAGTATAGTCAAGAATATTCAAGTAGAAAAAGATCTAAGACTTTACTATCCTTCAGAGGCGTCTAACCAAAATCAAATATCTGCACAAAGAGTTGTTGAATCAATTTGATGTTTCTTCCCAGTGCCAGTCAGCATTTTTTTTAGAGATGGATAAATAATACAGTAACTATATCAGAGATTCCAGCTGGAATTATAAACTACAGGTGTTTCTGCAACACAAATGAATTCTTACCAACAGCTGCATTGGATTTAAAAACATTTTCCCATACAGTTCCAATATCCTGTAGATCAAAGAGCTAGAAATGTTCAGTAAACACCAATCTCTGCTACTAAAACCAAAAGTGACTGTGCAGTTGATGAGCTAAAGTACCCCTAAAGCTCTTATCTTAACAAGAACGCCTGACCACATGATCTCTGGCTTGTCCAGAAGTCCCATCCTCCCCTTCTCATAAATTAACATAAATTAGAATAAACTGCAACTGTCTATTTGCGTGGTCCTCAAAAAAGCCCTGATGGACTGTTCTTTATATGTCTTTAGTTACCTGTATATTCATGTCCTGAACAGGAAGCTTGATCTCTTTTGCTGCTAGCCACAAAAGTTTTTTTTCTCAAGGAAAACCAAATATGAGAGGCATAATATTCGTTATTTTGCCAGGGTATTCTGCTTAAACAATACTAAGAAAATACTTTTTTTTTTTTTTCTTTTTCAATTTCTAAAGAGCCTTTAATCTTCCTTTCCAGTTGTTAAAGAACTCTTGACTGAAAACTGACTATCCAATACACTCGGCTCTCAAAGTAATATACAATACAGTATATGGAAAGACTGCAATAAACAACAATAGTAAAAGTGCCCAACTTATTTAAGACTGAAATTTTACAATATTCTTTTTGTTTATTTATTTTTGTATCTGTACGCTAGAATTGTTCCGGTTCCAGGAATTTTCAGATAAAAGAGGATTCAATTTAAATAGAGGCATTATTAGTAATAAATCTACGGTGTGGTGAAATTTCCGTTTTTAGCATATTTTCATTAAAAAAAAAAAATCACAATATTGTAAGTGAGAAATTATACTGGATTTGCTTTCGCTACTGCATCATGTTGCTATTTTTTAATTTTCACCCCTCATAAACAGACAGAAATGACTATAAAGAATCTCTGTGAAGAATATTCTAAAAAAGCAAGCTATTCAAACCATTATCCAGCAACAATTGTTTTAGGGAGAAAGACAAACATGCAGAGCAAAAGACAACAATATTATGACCAACATACCTAGCTCCCCTTTTTGTCTCCAACCTATGAAAAAGCTGTGAGCAAAGCAATTAATTCTCAGTTACACTTAACATTTATTGATGATTTTGTTCGGATTTGGATGGACCACCTATTAGTACTTGCATAAAACAAAACTGAAAGGCCCCTAATCACGTCTTAGGCTTTTTTGTCACAGAGCAATTCAGTAAACCCATTAAATCTGTGTGCACTCCATAAGCAATAATTTTTGACATCAATTACCATATTACCTCAATTTTCTAAGAGCAGTGCAGCAGCAGCTATATCCTAAGATAAAGATGGCACTGTCAATTAATTGCAACAGTAATGCAGTAAATGATACAGTGTTTTCTCTCACTAGCTATTACCCAAATAACTGGCCTAAGATATCCATACAATACCACCATCATGTAAAATAAAGGATAATAATTGCTTTGAAGAACGTACACAATTGTATATTTTGAAAATTTAATGCAAGGGTTTTGCTTTGTATTATTTTGTTTCCTTTAACGAATGCTTCTGTATTTTATGCAATGAATGATGATGAAAAAGAGAGCAAGACTGATTTGAACAGAACCTTCAATAATCTCCACTTTGTTATTCTTCCATTTTTCTTAAACAAACTTCTTGTATGTTCCTGTTCTCAAAATAAGCACGCTCCCAAATGACAGTCTATCAATGGGAGTAGTTTGCATTTTCATATTCTCCCAATTTTAGCAGTTACAGTGCTCTTATTTGAAAATGGGGATCTCTTCATACAACAGATTTACGTCTGCTGTTGCATTTTTTGCATCACTTATATAAGAAACATGCAAATGAAATGACAAGTGACAGTTCACAGGGTTAAATACATTTAGACACTAGTTTCAGGAGACTGATATTTATTTTTGAGTAAATGTGGGGAAACAGGAAGAGAATGATAAGGAGAACCGCATTTTCTATTAATCTGAAGCCAACTGGAAAAAGACCAGAAAGCATTCCTTTGACAGAAAAAAATGATGTAGGTGTTGGAGATCATCAGAATTACTCTACAGTTTACAGCAGAACTGCACAATATATAGTATCCTAAGACCAATTATTTTATTCTCAGAGGTACACCAAGGTATGCCAGACTTAACCAAAGTTAATCAGAGGAAGTTGTTATTACACAAAACAACCTCTGATGAGATTTTCAAATATGGAAGATATTTCGAATTTCACATTCTTCATTAGAACCCATTATAGGAGAATGAAATTTCCAAGAGTTGACAGCAGAACACCATTGGTATCACTCAGCTCCTTTCATCTAACCACATCTGTCCAGATGCATGGAAATGCTTCAAGAGATGAAGCTCAGTGAAATTAAATATTTAATTCAGACACAGAATTTGTCCTAGTCAGCTGCAGAAACAGGTAAAAATAGTGCCATAACCTTACAGAGTGCCTTGAGCGACCATTCTGGGAGAAAGAACCTGTACAAGCCCTCTGCCCCATTACTTTAACTGCATTCTTCTTTCACACATCAAAAGGAGGTGAGAAACTGAGCTTCTAGGGTTAGCATTTTTAGAAAAGTCAACATCCAGACATCAGCAAGCCTACGTTTTCCATCTTTGAAACAGAACATGTGGTTCAATTAATCCAATAAAGACCATCTCTTAGCTTTAATAATAACCTGCATCTGAATTATAATTTAAAGAGAACTATTCAGTAATTTGGATATCAATCACCGTAAATCAGATCAGTACATTTCATTCCAAAATATTTTACAGCAAAAAATACTCAACACACATGGTTCTAACAACACCAATTTAAGGTCCGAAAACTTTTATCTTCTTAACGGTCAGTGGGCTGTTTATGTCCTTTCTTTCCACTACCATGACATTTAGTCAATAGGCATTAGGACATGCCCTATCACCTTAGGTAAGATGTAACATAAAGTGACCAGCAGCTACCTTTAACAACAGACTGTCAATGTTTTATTGGCTGCAGCAGTAAATCCAAGTATCCTGCTGCTTGCAGAGCTTTATCAGAATATACCACACGTCAACACGGGCTGATATCTTCAGGACTTTGACAAGTACCTGGAGAGGTTTGCAATTAATATTATTATATACTTTTCACCAAGAATGCCCTTGAAACATGTTCCTTACTGTATCTGGGCAGGAGGAAAACATTAAGAGTACAAGTAAGAAAGGTGAACTCTTCGGGTCATCCTAAACTGTAAAAAAAGCAAAACTATCCTGAAGGTACTAGAGCTAGTTATTAGCAGAATTTTAACTATAGTGATTTCAGAGATTTGTGACCAGTACTTGAAATCACAAACAGCCTTGACACACTCCTCTGAGACTCTGAGATTCCGGGCTGCATTTACATTCTGAGTGAGGAATTTAATTATTACAACTATCTTGTAATCAACTGGCTACATTTTAATCTCTTTTGGTTTGATTATAAAACATGCATGAGTCCAATTTAAAGAGTATACCCATTCACCTGCTTACACTCCGTACTTATTCCTTGAGAAGCTGTGAAAAAGCAATTCATAATTATTTGATGCAAAGCACTAGATAAACCATGAAGTGTCCTTCTAAGGTCAAAAGTTTACCTAATGTTCCAGTTAAAAGTAAAGCAAAATGAAGCAAAAAGCAATTTACATGACTTTCTGTTAGATTATCCTATCCTCTTCAGGGTGAGGCATTAGAAGTTTTACATTTTTTGATTGAGACAAGGCTAAAAGTTGTCAGTCTCCTGTATTAAATTAATCAAACTAAAACAAATACATTTAATTATTTGAAACTTATAGAAATATTTGAAATTTTGTGAATATTTGTAAGTATAAACATCGTTTCACATCAATGCTAAAAATACCAAGAACAGAGGTAGAACCAGATGGCATCACAGGAAAGAAGAAACTATTGAATTGTATCTGGATAATGCTTTGTATCATTACTTTGAGAATGGCCAATGCCAGCTGCTTTAATGAAAAGTACAATAAACCCAACAGTAGGCTGTTGCTGCTTTTCTTGAATCAGAAACACCACAGAGCCAAGTAATTACTTTTTCTTTTCCTTTTTTTTTTTTCTCAGCAATTTCTCTGCAATAAACACATTTAGAAACTATAATAACTATTATAAATGGCTGTGCATTTGAGCAAGAAAATTTAATTATTCTTCAGTAATATTTCACATTAGGCTTAGAGATACCCTAATCATCATTAAGTCCTAGAAAAAAAATGCACCCTAAGGACGTGGGTATAGTGCTTGTATTTTGCACATGATGCCACAAATCTCTTGGCTATTTGGTTTTTTTTGAAAACTTGTTTCTTTGCATAGTTTTAATGTATTTGAGTGTCACAAGGGAAAGATGAGTAAGGAAGGAAAATGCCACCTTTCCTCTACTAACTGGAAGCAAAACTGCACATCATCATCACAAGGTAAGTAAACAGTGTCTTGGACAGAAGCATTGACAATTAAACTGTGGCAGTAAAAGATTAGCACTATAATCTTCCAAAGCACGGACCTAGGAAACTCATCAGTTTCAGAAGAAGTTGTAGGATTATTTTTTTTTAGAGGATTTAGAAGGGCAGCTCCAAAAGCAGTGCCTCCTGTTTCATTATGTTGGCCAGTGATGTCAGAGGAGGATGGTGGTGGTATGAACGCAGAGGTTAAACTTTCCCACCAATATTCTATTTCATTCCAATTTGTTGCTGCGTGACAGATAGCAGCAGAAGGGCAGTTTGACAAGCAGTATCAGACATGGAAGTGCTAAGCCATGCCATGTCATGAATTCCTCCATGTAGAAAAAGAGCACACGCTGACATTCATCAAGGTCTGCTGAATGTTTTCGGAGGCCAAATGGTGGATGTGAGCACAGTGAGACAGTGAATGGTGTGTTTCGGCCATGGTAGCAGCAATGTTAAAGACTAGCCATGTTCTGGACAGCCATACAGATTATTACAAGCGTGGCATGCACCACTTTCACTGAGGTGAAAATGGATAGGTGAAGGTGACCACATTGAAAAATACTTTTTTGTAACTGAGAACTTGCACTATCAAATGATGTTATTGTGCTCCTTGAATCTGTTGTAGTTTCCCCTGGAAGTAAATAGGAGGCATTACTTTCAGAGTGACCTAAGGAGAATTGCCCTCCCTCTCTTGTGGCACTGGAGGCACACAATCTGAACACAATATGAAAATGTTTTAGTTGGCTGGTTTACAGCACAAGAACACCTGTTCATAAACTTCATCCCTTTCCTGTATTAATTAAAAGCGTTGAATTCAGTAGCCATCATTTAGATTGGTAAAAACAGGAGCTACAATCCAAGACTGAAAAGATGATTGTTGCCACAAAAAAGGCTTTTGCATTGTCTTCCAGAGCTGTCTCAGAAATACATACAGCTTCTCAGAACTTGTGTGAAGACCCTTAATTATTTTCAGATGTGTTTCATTATTCAGACAGATGCAAATTATTGCATGTACAAACAAATGACTGCCAGCAGAACTACTGAAGGAGATCAAGCTGCTTTAAATTCAATCACTAAATTGACTAAATAAACCTTGTACAACAGTAATGCTATATGCAAATACTTAATGCTAATATTTTATGTATTTGATTGACACTATTGATCTGAACTTGAAGAAAATCTTGATTTTATAATAGAGCAAAGTTAATTTTGTTTTTATCATCCTCCTTCAATTAGATGTTATGTAACTGTCCAAATAAAGAGTTAATCTCTCAAAATCATCTCCAAAGATTTTCTAATAATGAGCAATTATTCTTTTTATTTTGAGAACTAAACCTAATAGCTGCTTAATTTCTGACACATCGTTTCTAACATAGATCTCCCTTGTCTCCCCTCCAAGTTAGGGGTATGCATTGATAGATCCTGACAACTCACTAGCCTTTGCAATTTCAATTATATCAGCTTTGGCAGATTTATATTTGATGCATAATTCAATATATAGTGTATACAATAGCAGGCATGACACCTTGGTTGAAGTTGCATAAATATTTCCAGGAAAATATCTTGTTATCAGCTACTTATAACTTTGACTTATCAGGCTGTCACACAAACCCTTGGTGAAGGTCTCATGTTGACAAGTGGAGCAAAATGAATTTGCTGATCACACGTATGAATGCATACACACAGTCAAGCTCCTCTGTCTCATCAGATTTGCATTAGGATTGCAACTGCACAGATCTCCTTTCTCTCAGGCATTTTCCCACTATTTCAGACACATGGGGAAGTCCTCGAAGTATTTGGTAGGTGTCATGATTTTATGAGTTTTGGTATTGGCATTCTACATCATAAAATAATGTAGTGCATTGGGAGTTAAAGAGTTAATGCTCCAGTTCTGTGGATCATTTATATTTCTGGGTATACCTGTCTCAGAAGAGAAGAACTACGTACCCCAGAGGACTTTGAGTTGCTTTGCATTTTTCCATTTTCTGTTCAGAGGGAAAAATAAAAACTATTCACGTGTCATGAGACACAGGCTCCTTCCCTTTCGGATCGACCCAGCAGGGGATGCTTGCTAGCTGTCTCACCTCAGCACATTACATAGGGCCTTACAGATTGGCCACCATCCACTTACCCAGATCACAATACTACTGCTGCTGCAGCTGCACCTCCAATCGTTTTGTACGAGCAACTTCTTCCTTGTCAGTATTCCAGAGTTTACTTACAGCACTTACAGCAATTGTTCTCATTACGATGAAAATGCTTGATGCATGTAAACATACAGGAAGACCACTTACAGATAAGACATAGCAATATTAATCAATTACTTGATAATTACGAACTTACAGCAGTTTCCCTCCTGCAATGCACATTATTTAATCAATATATACTTATATTAAGGATAGATTATGCCACTGGTGATAACAGAATATTCCAGTAAACAAAAGAGATAAAGTGGGAAAAAAAAAAAAAAAAGGGAAAAGATTACTTTTTAAGGATGATTTTTCAATTTTTTTTCAATTCCACAAAATGTATCAAACCTATAAAGAAGGAAAAAGAAAAGTGCAAAGTGCTTTTGTAAATAACTAGCAAACCACAGATGTAGCTGTGTGGAAATCCAATTTATACAAATTGCTTTTTAAAGACAACCCTTTCACAGTGAAGATGATTGCTTGTATACAGTTATGGCAGTGTGGACCAATTTATGCATCTTCACAGACAGCGATCGTTTATCTCATTACCAATTTTCAGTTGTCCTTTTGTTTTTTCTCTCTATCTTGTCCCACCTGCAGGATCCAACACCTTCAGAACTTTTCATGGAACTCAGCACCTTGAAGGGTTCTTTAATTTTCACTTTTTTTTTTTTTTTAACATAAGAAATACATACATCGTACTTGCTGCTACTTTAAGCTACCACTAGGTACTTCAGCACATCAAGCTTTCCCTCTTCTGCATGATAGTACAGCTTCTCATCAAGTCTTTAGGATTTGCCTAAAACTTATCCCATTAAATTAGTCAGTAATGTTGAAAACACACTCACACGTATATGCATGCATAAGCCCTCAATCTCCCCCAGAACAATCCTAATGAACTAAACTCTAGCACTGAACTATTATTCTTTGTCCCACTCTGAAGCATGAATGCACGTGCCTATACAGTTACTCCTGATTATGTCATTGCCAGCTAAGTGACTCTGCCATTTACTAGGGCTGTCCAACATGCACAGTGAGTAATTTTAACCAATCTCCTTAAAGAGTCTGACTGGAGGCGTTTGTTTGTCTGCTTTGTTTGTTCATGATTTTTATTGTTCTTTCAGCAGCTTGTTTCAGGTCAGAGAACTGAGAATAAGAGTAAAGTTGTGTGAAGAATCAGAATGGTGGTTTGTAGAATACTGGAGGAAAAGCTACATTTCATACATACTCTTTATTCTCCAAGTAGCTAATTTTAATTAATATAATAAGAAAAATGTTAAGAATTTCTTCAAGGACTGAAATGAAATCTAAACATTTTGATTGACCTTATCTGACTGTTATTTTCATTGTGATTGTTGATTTGTAAAGGAACTTACCTTCTGTGCTTTGTTTTATTATTTTATCATTTAAAAGAATGAAAAAGTTTGGAGAAAATACATAATTTTTTTTGATGCTGTATCTGGTTCCTCGTAGTGACCTTAAGAAAAACCTTTTTCTTCCTTTACCAGTAAACGGTATATTTTGTGAAAAACACAAGAAACTGAACCGAAAATGGAGGGAATGTTCAGTGCTTCCTTTGCTGGAGGCAAGGCAAAGAGAGGTGAGGCAAGGAAAGGGGAAAGGACAAATCAAAAAGCTTCAAAATGAATTTTGTGTGAGAAATTATGCATTTGGAAGACTTAAAAAAGAAAACTGGTCTGACACTTCTGTTTCTCAGGCACTTTTATGGTCACGATCCCTCTCAGAGTAGAAGAGATGCTAAGAAATAGTGATGTTTCTTAGAAGCATTATTTAGGAGGGACAAACCTTTGTCCAGTAACCCCTTCCAGCTCACTGGAGCCAGTTTATCTGGAAAAACAGCAGCAGACTCCCACACCTGCCCAGCCTGCTGCCCTGCACACAGCTGGGCCAAGAATCAGCCCTGCACTCTGCCTGCCACACTCTTGCTCTGATGGTCGCCTGTCACCCCAGCAGCACTGCAGCCAAGATGCTGATGCTCTAATAAAGGGTGAGAGATTGAGGACAGCAACTTCAGCAGCAGCACAGGAAAAGGCATGCTGCTGTTAACTGCTTTCACAGAGAGAGTAAAGTACTCATTAAGAACTTACGCACCATAGACACTCTTTTTATTCACTTAATGTGCCAAAAACATAAAACAGAGCAGAAAATTTTATCTTCAAACACCTGATCTACTTTCCTGTACTTTATGGTTACCTTTGTCAAAAGGTATCAATGACAACAGAGAATACCAAGAGGAATTCTCCTGTTCAGCTCTTTGTAGACTTTTAAATCATTCCGTATAATATCAGCAGATGTAGGTACATCCTGGCAAACAGATTAGGCCATGAACACCCACATACCCTGATCTCCAGTAGGCACGCTATCTCTGATGTGCATAATAAGGACAAGGGAAACAAACCACATCAGACGGAAAATGAGAAACACAGTAAGATCCCAGCACACCCCAGATATCAAACCATTACCACTGGTAATTACTGAGGAAGTACTCAAAGCAGTAAGCAAAATATGCCCTGTACAATTCATAGAATCATAGAATCATAGTGGTTGGAAGGGACCTCAAGAGATCATCGAGTCCAACTCCCCTGCCACAGCAGGTTCCCTACACCAGGTGGCACAGGTAGGTGTCCAGGTGGGTCTTGAATATCTCCTGAGAAGAATATTCTACAACCCCCCTGGGCAGCCTGTGCCAGCGTTCTGTCACCCTCACTGTAAAGAAGTTCTTGCGCACATTCGTGCGGAACCTCCTGCAATTCCACAGTTGCAGAGGATGTTGTAGAATAAAAATCTTCCCCTGAAGCCTCATGTCCTAGTTCCTAAAGATGAATTTACTGTTTCTGAGTAAAGATGTCTGTGATAAAGCAGTACCTATGTACCATCACTGCCTCTCATACCCATGAGTTACACATAGCCATCTTCAGAATTCCAGCAAAACGTTGATGAATACAGCAGGATTCTACTCCTCCTCAATTTGTCAGCAATAAATAAATGCACTGCCTGAATTAATCATGTTCTTGTCAGGCAATGAAAAATCCAGTAGTTGTCTCCACTAGGTCCCTGGAGTGCAGGAAACCACATGCCACCTCAGCGTGCTCAGGCCCTGGGAGCTATCTTTGGCATCTAGCTGATGAGATGACACATGCAGCACTGCCTGAAATTGTGATGCCACAAGTCAAGATTTGCTCCAGCAAAACCTATTTGGGATTCCTTTTGGGTCTGTTCCAGAGCCAGAGAAGTATAACTCCCTGGGTTGGCTGAGACTGCTGACTGGGCGCACTGGGTCTCTGAACTATTTACACATCTCACCTCAGACCAAGATCAGTCTCATCAATTTTGTCTCTCTTTGACAGCAACAGTAAATCAATAGCTATTTATATGTAGATACTAAATTTTTGGATTAAAATAACTGTAGAAAGAATGCAATGTACTTCCATACTCCAACTTCTGTATCTACTTGTACAAGATATATGCCAAAAAGTAGTACAAAGCAGCATAAAGTCAAAATATTTAACTCTTTTTTCTAAACAATGCCCTCTGAGAATGTTGTTATCAAGACGAAAACTATCAGTACTACAGAGTAATAATTCTATTTGCTAATGATGACTGAACACGTAGTTTAACAAAAGATCCTACAGTCTGATCAAGAGTAAAATACTGAGGCTGGACATGGCTCTGCTTTGGTTCTGTAATTTAATTTTGCATTGTGCTAATTAGCTAGTAATGTAACTAGAACAAGGTGCCATGACATTTCTTTACAAGAAATCAAATAAGATTTAACATTTGTTTATGATAATCACAATATACTTTACTTTTCAAAGAAGCCAAAACAATCATTGGCAAGGTTGGAAATACTTTGTGTCCTTAGCATAATAAAGTATGCGAAGCCAGAAATCAAATGTCAAAGCAGAATTATTCTCCATAGCAGGCATGTCCAAATGATGGTTTCTCAAAGGGATTACTAATGTTTAATCCTCTCCAGCAAAAATGCTCCCTGATTTACTCTTTAATATGCAAGCAGTCTTGTGATCCTCTTGATATTTCCATAAGAAACTACATTGAACATTTCTGGCAAGTCTTCAGAAAAAGCATCACTCAGCCAGGAGATTATAGCTGCTCAGAGCCTGCATAGGACATTGTAGTTCAGCTGAGTTGTACATTCCTATAAAATCATTTAGTCATACTGCTATTTAAATAAAACAGAGCTCCCATAATTAAAAATATCAAGGGCTCAAGAGTACACTCCATGATGGTTTTGCTGATCACTTACAATCCTAGGAGTCATCTTGCAAACCCATCCTACAAGGAATACTGACTGCTGTTGACTACTGTGATGAAAATCAATTTCAATTTTCTTGTACTGCTCTAGGGATTAATCATCATACCAGGTTGTATCTGTGGGGAAAAAAAAAAAAAAAAAGCCCACAACAACAACAGAGGAGTCAATAAGGAAAGCAACCTATTTAAACAGAAACACAGAGCTTCATGCTGATTTGCTTTCCAGAAAATAAAGAGACGATACATTACTTAAACTTTTATTTTGAACTATTTTGCAACAGACTCATTGCTTGGTGTCCAGCACTTCAAAGTTTGTTTTTCCGCTTACTATGTTAACAAATTGGCTTGTGAAAGTATGAACGAGGAGGGCAAGACCACCAATGAATTTTTAAGATCAAAGCCACTAAAAATGTTACAGTGATGGGAAGTCACCTTGCACTTCCAACTGATGAAGCTGTCTTGCTTGTGATTATACAACCATATGTGACTTTTTAGAAGTGCTAGTCATCAGGTATGATTGGAAGTAAGACAAGACAGACTTATGCTTGGAGTTTGAGTCTCTGCTGAAAGAATGTGAGACTTAAGGAACCCCTGTCTCTAGCCTATTTAAGACTGTAAGAATTTTCATGCAACTTATCCTCAACATACCAAACTCACATGATGGTAGCCCAGTGTCAAACTTTGTCAATCTATAATGAATTATTTCTCAGAGGAAAGTAGCACCAGCTACATTCAGGAAAGACTCACAGACTTTTTTAAGTAAGTCACAGCAGCATCTCAGATCCAATCTGCCATTTTTAATACCTTCTTCTGTATCCAAGCCCACTTTCTTTGTAAGGGGTTGGAAGCACTGGGAAAGTAAATCTATGTTTTTTTCTTTTTTTTCCAAAAAGTACTTGGATTATCTATTCCCTAGAGACTCTAAAGATGCTCCGATGTTCTTCAGATCATTAAACCAGTGATTCTTTTCCCTAATATGTTCGGAGTGCTTCTATTACTGAAAGGTATGAATTCAGCCTAGTGTATGTTCCTCTCCATCAAAGGTACTCTTGGAATCCAGTTATGCAATATGTTTATCTAAATATGAACTATAGAAACAGCTGCTGAATGCACTTGTCTTTGAAGTTGAATGACAACTGGAAGATGTCATATGAAGTAACTCTCCTGGTTCTAATGCTGCTTCAGAATATTGTTCGATACAAAATATAATGAAAATATAATGAGCATTTTTTCCTCTTGTATTGCAGTGTGAATGATGCTGATGCTGAAGAAATATGCAGTGCAGTCTGTCCAGAAAGGCAACAACATCAGAGATAAAGTCATACGGTTTGCACCACTCAACCAAGCAAAACACCTACACCCAACAGAAATGGGAAGACTAGAACCTGCAGGGTTGTTAAAATGTTTAAAATGTTTTTCAGAGTGCTAAGCTGCAGAGACTGACTCAGCACATAGCTGCCAATTCTGACATAATAACTGAGTGCAGCTTTGACTTAGCTCAAACACTTCTCCCACTGAGATAAATGAGTTAAATGATGCCAGCAATGCCAGGGAGTATTGTCAACAAAAACTAGAACCCGCAAGCCAAAGACAGAATGTGTCACACACGGTCACTTTTCATAAGAACTTTCCCTGTCCCACCTTTCTGCTTCCATCTTGTTTACCTTTGATAATCTACCACATTGCTACAGCTGACTTAATTACAAATCACAGAATTATAGAATGGCTTAGATTGGAAGGGAACTTAAAGATAACCTAATTCTAGCCCCCTCCCATTGATAGGGATAAGAATGTCTATTACCATTTTTCCTTACAACATATATTCTGGCAACATAAAAACACTCAGATAAAATGGGACAGACATAAAACATTTTTAGGGAGTTGCAATCATAAAGAAATGTCAGAGTCATAACTAAATTGCTGCTGTTCAAGAATCAGTTAAATACTGTTTATTTAAACTGAATTCAGACATTAGACTTTCTGAAGGATCTCACTAAATAAAATAAAATAAAATAAAATAAAATAAAGTAAGCATTATCAACATCTGTGTAGTCAATTTTTGCACTGGCATTAAGTGCTGAGGGCTCTATCAAAGCTCAGCGTAAGCATTCACCAGCTTGTACAGAGCATGCTTGTATTTAAAATGGCACACAGGAGTCTTATGAGTGCAATAAATGTAACATATGAAGTAACCTATAATTACTAAGAGCTTATGGTCAGTGTAGGTATGAGAAGGATTATTCATCAGTCCTCAATAAATGCAAACGGAATGATAACACTCATCAACTGGCAGTTGATTACAGCTAATTAGATAGTCCACTAAACTGCATTGCTGCTGATGAGTGCGCACATTTTGAGAAGCAGAAGTTACTCTGTGATGCCATTACTTCCTTTCCAAACCCCATCTCAAATGACTGTAAAACTGCACCCAAACTAAGCATTTCTCTTTCCAGATGCTGAGACTTCATCAAATTATTTTGCCAGACTAAACAGCTACTGTAAACTATGAAGCACGGAATACGCTGGGCATGCACAAAAGTGTATTCTTTTCATGGAGTAATTTATTCAAATTCTTTTTTTTTTTGTGTAGCAATATTCACTCTGCTCACTTATTAAGATACCGGCTAAGATTAAAACCCTGCACTTTACATCACCTGTTTAACAGTATTGGATCAGGATCACACACTGTGCCACAGCCACTCAAGGCATTTTTTTTCCCCACTGCTGTCTGAAACTCATTTCCCTCCTGCTTATCAGTAACAGGAGTGATCTGTTGCAGGTCACAGAGAGGAGAAAGACTTTTTTTCATTCTTAAAGTACACTTCTTAACAAACAATCAGTCTGTGAATCACAGGCGTGTAATACTAATTATCATCCCTCTTTACTATTTATATTTGACATCATACTGCAGTATACTATACTACAGGAGCCGTTATAATTGCTTAGGGGAAAAAAAAAGAAAAAAACAAAACACACAGACATAAACATGCAAAAAAAAAAAAAAAAAAACACTCTGAAAAACTCCCCCATGATATTATGCCTTTACCTAACCAAGTGATATACAAAGTAATGATACTGAATCACTAGTTGTAACTAATGCACATCCAAGCACAACAATTCACAAGGCACATAGAGATTAAACTCTGTCCATTTAAATACAAGATTTTCACGCTTATCACGAGAGAAAATGCTTTCCATGTAGATTTGACACAATAAAACATTCAATTGTGCTAAATTCAGCCTGTTTTTGCTGAAACCAGTGAATTCTATTTTATGTAATTCTATTTACAATTGAAAGAAAAAAAGGGCAAAGAGGAGGGGAAACAGTGAAGTCTGTTGTCTGCAAGCAGTTTTATTTCTGAGTGTCATAAATAAAAAGAAAAGATGGTCAAGCTTCTTTCAAATGCAATTTATGTACACTTTTTCCAGAGTGTATTAGGAAGATATGTACCCATAATACCATCACAGGACATTGATGTTACTACTGCATATCTGACTTAGTCGTTAGCAATTTATTTTGACTAATGAACTGTCCATCAATATTTATCAGGAATAGTCTTTCTTTTTAATTTTTATTTTTTAATTGTTAGTATTTCTTATCTGAACATTTGCTTCAGTGTTGTAATTTTCAATTAAACAGTTTGGTTTACGCATTTGTAAATTGCTGTTTTTGACATATGAACATGACCTGTCTCATATTCATGTTTTATAATTTATTTTCATGAGAGCCCTCTCCTTTCATACTGGTAATATGTAACTGGACATTAATTCATTTCAGAACTAACTTCTCTGTACCAGAGCTACCACAGGGGCTTCAAGGTGCTTTTTTTTTTTTTGTTTTTGTTTTTGTTTTTGTTTTTGTTTTTGACTCTTTAACAACATACTTCAATTAATTAAACTATAGAAGAACAGTCTGGGTTTCTAAGATGTGTAATACTAGAAGAACACTTAACCGATATGGAAAGAGAGGCAAAGCCAAATCCAAAGATTAACTCTGTTCAGTTTCAAATAAAGTGAAATGAAAAAAGAAAAGTTCTAAGCTGATTATTTTAAAATTGAAAACAGAAAATCTGAATTACTTTTTCTATTTTCAGATACACTTTCTGATATTTCCCCAGTCTTAAGAGCAAAATTTAATAATTAACAATAAGAATTTTTCAGAGTAAAATGCAAGCAAGGCTAAAAATACAGTTATGAAGGTCATTCATTACCTCGCAGTGTAATCAAAAAGATTGATATTCCATATAATCAATTTGAATATTAGCAAGGCAGATATTTAAAATCCTATCCTGGTCTAGCAAGCTGCTTTGGCAGGGGGATTGGACTCAATGATCTCTAGAGGTGCCTACAACCTCTACAATTCTGTGATACTTCTTCTGCACTGCCAATTATTATTATTATTATTTTAATATGAGTGGTCGTTAAGAAGTAGTAGGACTACTACTGTGGTTGGAAATGGTAATTTTTTCTGAGATGAAGAATGATTAAACTAGGTTTCCTAACTGTTTAATTCATAAACATTCCTGTGCTGCTCAGGAAGACAGGAACACAGTGCAATAGGTGAAGAATAAGACAATATCTAATCAGGGCACCATCTTTGTCCCTGTGCTAAAGGCCTATCTCAACAATGATTATTTAAGAGCTCCTCGGGCATAACAACTTTTTTTCCACATGAAGTTGTAACTAGAGTTTTGGTGGGAAGACTGGGAAAAATGAATTCCTCACTTATAAGGTACAGGTCAACAAAATCAAACAATGGTTCTTGTCTGATGTCTGATACGCAATAATAGAAGTAGCCTTTGGACACATGAACAAGTGATCCTAAATTCTGCTTATTTAAATATTTTTTTTGTAAAAGTACTTTACTTGTTACCTTAAAAATTATAATCAGCATTCAGAAGTGTATAGTTAAAGCACAATTCATATGCTAGTGAATATTCAGTCCTCTTGCACATGCAATTGTCTTTTGCCATGACTGTGAGCTAAAGATAGTAAGAATTCTGAAGTAATAAAAAAAAAAACAAAAGCAACAGCATTAAGATCAGGACTGAAATAAAGAAACTGTCGTTCAAAATGTGGGTTTAAACTTCTGGGTTACCCCACAGGAGGGTAAGCAAAGATAAATAATGCACACCTTCTAAACAGAACCGCACTCTTCCAGATATGTTGGTCGGCACATTACCCTCTTCTGAGTCACTTGAGCAGAGAACTCACAGGGAAATAAATAGTGTAAACTGGGAGCGTGTGCCTTTGCTCAGGTTATGCATTTTCTTTGCAACTGTCTGCTATAACAAAAACTCTGCAGTGGCAGAGAAGCTGGTCTAGGCTCTTTATTGCTGTAGGTCAGCCTGCAACTCCATGAGTATAGATCTATAAAGACAGATTAATGGAGGAGAGCAACATTAGTAGTTATTATTTCATCAGACTAGGACTCAGCACAATTGAGTCTAACGGGACTGAGAAAATTGCAGCAAGAGAGAAAGGAACCTCATTTCATTGCCTGGAGTAGCCATGAAAACAATGAAACCAAACACTTTCTGACAGAATGTTCTTCTGCAATTTCTTTCAGTTTTCCTTTCACATAAAGAAAATATCACCATGGCCAGTCAAGCTATTACTCTTAGATTTCTGTATTCGACCCACTTACTGCATCGACTTATACTTTCCATTTCTCAAAATTCTCCTAGGAGAAAAGCTGACAATAAGACCAAGTTGTCCTTGATATCCTGGTGAAACTACTGTGCAGGCTAAAGAATAGTTCAGCCATATATAGCCCAAAATTTGTTAAAACTCTCTTTTGTCTGAAAACTACTTGGGACTTTCTAGAGTGTAAGGTGCCTTTTTAAAATCTGAGTCACGTAGATTGTATACGAGTACATTTTAGCAAACAGATTAACTAAAAATGTGACGTAAAACTGTGTTCATTACTAAAGATGAAACACTGAGAATGGCTACACCAGAATACCAGTAAATCAATAATTTTACTTATAACTGTCTTGGAGAGTATCATACACTTCTAAGAAGCATGGTAGACATCAATATGGTAATCACATAAACATTATATTTTAAAAATGCCTCATTAAAAGCAGAAACCATTACAAAAACTACCATTTGGTCTAATACACTCTTTTTTTTGTTTTTCCCAGAAATGAGATAACCATTAAATAAATGTTTTCAGAATCACCCATATTTCAATGGGTTGACATGCAATTGATGGAGTGCTGAAACACAGTGTCAGCCTAAATTTGGCACATAAATTCCACATTTTCTAGACAGAGCAACTAAATGATTTTCTAATATTTTTAGGACTGAACTCTACAATTATTTACTGTATTATTTATTTCATAAATAATATATATATATATAATTAATATAATTTATAATATTATTTCAGTGACTCAACTGGGTGAAGTTTTCTTACTCCGACAGCTGTATGAAACATCTTGGAAATCAACTGAAGACCTAAGCTGGCAGTACAGAAGAGTATGCTGTCCAATTAAACTTTATTTTTGGCACAGAAGGAAGTTCAGCAGAATTTCATAGAGGACAAGAAAACAGAAGTTCTGAATAGAGGATTGGCTCCAGCATTTTGGATCAACTTTTTCCTGCCTACTAAAGAATTTGGAGATCTGGTCCTCATGAACCGTCATAAGTTTTTAAACTTATGAAGTATCACACAATGGCAGTCCATATCTTCTACTGCATCAGCTTCTGTTCTCTATTAAGTAGTTACTGCATCAACAGACAATCACGATGGTGGCCACTACAGACATCCTTGGCAGTTTTAATTCACTCTCCATAACACAGTGATAAGAGACTGGACAGAATTAACAGTGAGAACACCTGAGACTCAGGTCATTAAACAACATGAATCAGCCTGCAGAAGGCTCATTAAAAAGCTCTACTAACTCAGCAGCTTGAGACATTCTTATTAGACTGAGAAGTGTGTGTGTGTTTTGGAGTCTGGCAGTGCCCTGCAAAGAACAATTAACACTAGAGTAAGCTGAGCTAAGAAGTTTTTGCAGTGCTCATTTCAACAGCAGGAAAAATCTAATTGAGTCCCATGTTTGCAGCAGTTACATGCAGCCATGATATTGTAACTGATAATGACAGAAAGGACAGGCTCACACTGCAGACAGTAGAAGGAGTTTCTCCTAAGACACATATCTGCTGTTAATAAATCATTCATGGTTGACTGCCTTGGCCACATTGCAACATCAGAGACTAAATAGATTTTACGTAAGTCAGTCAACCCTATCATTAGATTCAAGGATGGAATGAAGAATGCCTAACTCTTCCTTGCGTGCAAGCTCCAGAATTACTTTGTTTATTTTAAATGTAAATCATATGTAAATATATATTTTGCATAGTTATCAATTTCCAAAAAAAGCATTAAGGAAAATAATTTTTAGGAACGCTGAGGTAACTTTCCTATTAGGTGTAATGTACCGCTAAGGGGTACCATGCTATGAAGAAATGCAGTTCAAGGATACGGAGCACGTCTGAATATAAACACTAAGACAAATCAGCAGAGAAGAAGCTGACATGAGCCAGCAGTGTGCACTTGCAGCCTGATGGGCCAACTATAATCTGGGCTGTATTATAAAAAGGGGTGGCCAGCAGGGAGAGGGAAGTGACCGTACCCCTTTATTAACCTCTTGTGAGGCCCCAGCTGGAGTACTGCATCCAGGTCTGGGGCTCCCAGCACAAGAAACATGTAGAGTTTTTGGAATGGGTCCAGAGAAGGGACGCTAAAATGATCAGAAGGCTGGAGCATGAAAGGTTGAGGAAACTGGGCTTGTTTAGCTTGGAGAAGCCTCCAGGGAGTCATTACTGTGGCCTTCCAGTATTTGAAGAGAGCATATCAACAGGAGGAGGAATGACTGCTTCCATGGGCTGATAGTGATAGGACAAGGAGGAATGGTTTGAAACTAAGACAGGAGATTTAGGTTGGATGTTAGAAGGAAGTTTTTCACTCAGAGGGTGGTGACACACTGGAACAGGTTGCCCAGAGAGACTGTGGATGCCCCATCCCTGAAGGCACTCAAAGCAAGGCTGGATGTGGCTCTGGGCAGCCTGGTCTAGTGATTGGTGACTCTGCTCATAGCGGGGAGGTTGAAACTAGGTGAACTTTGTAGTCTTTTTCAACCCAGGCCATTCTATGATTTTATAATTCTGTGAAAATACAGGTGAAATAAGACTTCTAGTTGTACATCAACATTTTCCACTGTGAAATAACAATGTGAATGACAGACTCTGTTGCTGAAAGTCAATCTTGAAATTGTTTTGTCTTCTCAGCTCTGCAAATAATTCCTGGAACAACAATATTAAGTATATGTATGAGTTCTTTGGAGCCTGCTATGTGCAATTTCCAGTAGCATGACAGGTAGAAAAAAAATATGCTTTTAAGGAGACTTGGAAATCTTTGGTTTAGTAATGGGAATCTTAAGTTTCCTGCAGTTATTGTAGAAGGTCAAAATTACACTAGTATCCTGGGGACAAATTATTTTAATCTTATTAAATGAGTACTTGCACTGACTTAAAAAAACTGAAGTAAAATTTTAACATGCTTTTCACTATAATTCAGTACCCTTTTGTTTAATACATTTGCTTTTAATTCTGTCAGGAGTTTCCCCTACTTCCAACTTCTGGTGTGATCTTATGAACAACAGTTCATTGAGGCTTATTTTGTAAAACTGATTTTTGATGCAGATGAAGTGATCCATCTCTGAGTCTGAAATGAAGTTGGAATTTTTACATAGATGAGAAGAACATTTATCTTCAATCAGCTATCAATTCATCAAAATCCATTTCAGGAATAAACTTCTTCCTTGATACTAATCACTAAACTTTTTTTTTGATAGAAAGTCCAAGCAAGAACAGACTTGAAATATATTTAGCAGAACAAGTGTATTCTGATATAGCTGTATTGTGTTTTACATTTATGTAAGGCTTTCTAACCAGCAGTCACCATAAGCTTTAAGTATTTAGAAATATTAAAAAACTAATGAAGCAAAAACGTTCACTGTATATGCTGGAGTGTGAAAATGACAAATACTTAAGAATTCTCTAGCCATAGCATGTTATATGCATAAACATATTTATTAGCAAAAGGGAATTAAAAAGCAGTAAATTCTAATTAGTGTAAAATGAAAGCACCTGCTAGATTCTTTGGCAGATGGCTTAGACATCAGGGCAACCAAGAATTAAATATTTTGGTAATTACTTTCAGTCAAATAGGAATGTCCATAAGTTACAATCTTGTATTTTGGACTCTCAAATCACCTCACAATAGATAAGCATGCTGAATTAGATACTGGTCTTTATTTTTCATTTTATTTCCAAAACATTTTCATATTGGCACCAAAGACATACGCACAACGTCCTTTCCTCAAATATTTTAATTTTCTGTGCCCAATTACATCTCCGCAAAGGGATCTGGCAATGACAACACACCACGAATGGAGGGAGAAGAAAGAAAATATCAAGCACACTGTAAACAAAACTATAATCTCATCTTGAGAACAAGATGGCTGCATTTTTAAGTTCAGAGAAGGATTAAATGGAAACTGGAAAAATGCTAAGCAAGCAAAATGTGAGGCAGAGGCAATGCTAAAGACAGGCAGAAATTAAGGAGGAGTTGAAGATCACTTAAGAAATAGGACAGGGAGAAAACGTGGCCCAAAAAGCAATTAAAGCACTACAGTTGATATGAAAATGCGAACTGTGGTTACATTCTTTCAACTTCAACCATGTTCATAAAGTTCATTAGTTCTTGTGTGTGAACAACAGCGGCTGGCCCCCGTTTCTACACGAGGTAGAACAGAGAGTGTTCTAAAAAGGGTAAAACTAATGGCTCAGGGCGAAAGAATGTTAACAAGCTTACTCCTGAAGGTTACTCAAAGGGAATAAGGATAAGGCTGAAGGAGATGAGAGCAGTAAGCACTGAGATAAACACACGTCAGGAATCACAGAAACCACTGTTAAATCAATGGAAGGAAGCAAAAGAAGTGTTAGGATTGATGATTCACAGTAAAGATTTGTGAGAGAATTGAAAAGTGGGAAAATGGTGAGAAAGGGAACAAAGTAACACAGAATACAACTGAAAGGATTACTTAGAATTATTAGAAAATTGAAAGTGGGACTTTGCTAACCTGAGTAAGAGGAGTCAGACTGTGATATATTTGACACGGAGGTGAAGAGAGAGATGGCAGACAGAGGGCTTCAAAAGCAAATAGGAAAAAAAAAGACAATAACAAAAATATAATCACCAAATAAAACCAAGAAAGCAAGGCAACTAATCAAAGGAAAAAAAAAAAAAAAAAAACTTTTAAAGAAAGTATTATTATTATGCTTTAATTGCAAAATTAAGTGCTCATAGAAAAAGGAATGGAAATTTTTCATTGCAACACAAAGGAAAGGGATTCATAATGAAAATACGTGCTTAAAATGATGTGATGCACACAATACTTCCTTTTAAATTTCACACAGCTCTATAGAAACCCTGTATACACAAAATATTTTCCTTCAGATTACAAAAAATGTAATTACTTATATGTTAGCATTTCTTAAATGTGAAGAACTAATACAACAAAAAAAGAATTTTAAAGACAGTTTTCCTAGATGCTCTTTGCATGCAGAATCTACTTCAAAAATATCAAATGTATTTCCTTTTTCCCTTACAGCATTTCTTCATAAATAGACATGATGCTAGTTAAAAGCATGACAAGTATACACAATCTAACTTAAATTACAGTAATCTTTTACTGGATTTTTCATATAAAAAAAATAATTAAATGAAATACGGAATGTTTATCTTTTCTACACTGTAAAGACATGACAGTTATTGAAATTTAGTATCCTACAATGGGAAACATAATGTACTTATATATTGGACAGAGGAATGATGCCAAAAATTCATTAACAAAATAAAAATAGTGCTATTGGGCAACAGTACAGACTATCACAGGTAAGATTTTAAGGGAATTCCTATTCTAATCCTACATTTCCATTTTCTCCTTTAACTTCATGAATCAATTGTCTTTTGGATGAAACTTCTCCACATGCTGTTAATCACATCTTTTTGCAACCTCCCTTCAGAGAAAGAACATGTCTAATGCTTCTTCAAAGTATTCTTAACAGACAGTGCTTTTCAATAAACCATTATATTTCTGCCAAGCATTCACACCATCTGGCACTTTTACAGGAGCAAAATCTGAATTTCTCCCATTTAGTTCATTATTACAACCAATGAGTGACAAGGATGAGTTAAGCAAGCTCAGCACAATCTCAACCAACTTTTGCTAAACACCCTGGTCTAACAGAGCATCTAATCATGAAGAGTCGGTACTGCCACATGACTGTGTTTCCATCATCAATATTTAAGGAACATTTTTGAATGTTGGGCTTCAGTCAGCCCTGCTGTGGAGATAAGATCCGAGGATCCCTGCAGCCCGTGGTCATCTCTCCTCCACCACCTTCAAGTCCTGAACTAATTCTCTAAACGTCTGTTTCAGAACAAACAGTAAGGCATAAAAAATGTGTCCTTACTGGACAATTTTTTGATGGTTCCAAGTGTTTGTGAAAATTACTGAAATTCTCAAATGCATAGAAACCTTAACAACACGACTACATAAATTCAACTTTTTATCCATACAACTCGTGCATATAATCTACTTTTTCTTATAAAAAGCAAAATGTGTAATTCTATTCCAAAATATTTTCCCGAGTTCCTGTTGTTTTCTGTGCCACATCAATGAGGAAAACAGCAAGAGGAGAGCAGAAAGCACAGCATAAGTCTCCTCAAAAATCAAAGCTTTTTTAAAAATGATTTTTGTTTAGAATCAATTGACCATAAAAAGAATATTCTGAGAAAAAAGAAGAAAAAAAAAAAAAAAGAAAAAAACCCAAACAAGTTGATTGGTTGTGGTTCACAGCAATGGGCAATATTATTAAACTCAAGGGAGCAAACTCTACTTTACCTCGAAATGTATGTATATGATAGACTCAGCAGGCTTGTATAAGTAACTGACTAAATTAAATGCACATCTTTCAAATGCAGCTAAGAGTCAATGATCTGAGACGAATAAATGGCTTAACCTAAATCCTCATACTACACTATTTTAAGCTTCTTATGTGAAGGAAAGGCTGCAGGGCCAGCTTGAACCACAAAAACAAACAAAGAAACCCAAGAATCAACCTCCCAAACTCCACATTTTATATACAAATAAAAATTCTAATGAGCAAGCAATAATACAGGCACAAGCTGGACAAGTGAAGAAATAATCCCATTGCGGAGGACAGTTTGTTTTCACATCACTCTCTCATCTCTTTCTCTTCAGCACCACAGTCTCTGCCCACATTTACTCTAATTCATTTTGTTACTGAAGGCAAGCCTACCAGGGTTGAAATGAGGATCCCGTTTGTGATCCTTATTTTGCTTTCCAATGGTATCCTCTTAAAGTCAAATACTTGCTACTTGTACACCTCACCTCTTGAATACTCTGTGATCCCAATGCTCATGTGCACGCTACTATTTTTTTTGGAAATGAGTTAATTCATTGGTTAGTAGTTACTTGATGTACCAGGTTAGCAATAATTTACATCATGAACAAATCACAAGCTATCTGCTTTGGCAGGGGGGTCAGACTCGATTCAATTACTAAGTAATATCAGGTATCTGTGTCTAGTAAACAGTGCCATGCTTTTCAAATATTAAACAATAGATGCACATGTAATATACGGGTCAAGAAAAATATTTAATGTAAGAGAACACACAGTAAAATATTTTGATACAGTAAGTCAAATTATACTTCATTTTCTCATTTTTCTCCATTATATTCAGTTTATTAGTTTACAAGCTTGATGGTTTTGGTGTATATTTTCCCTTGAAAATATTTTCAAGTCAGTATCAAGATACTTGCAAGATTTCATTTTCCGCCATGTATGAAGGAAATTAACATAATAGAAACCGCTATCATAACCTGTTCTAAGAGTAAGGTGTCACAGTCAACAGAGAAGTATTTTTCTTTTCTTCATTTACCAGTCCTGTTCATTAACTTTGCTGATGGTCTGCTGATAAGGACCTGGGGGTGCTAATGGATGAGAAGCTGAACATAAAGTAGCATGTGCTTAAGCAATGGCCTCAAGTTGAGCCAGTGGAGGTTCAGGTTTGATAAAGGCTGCCCAGGAAATTGCATGGTGGTCACCATCCATGGACGTGTTCAATAAATGTCTAGATGTGGCACTGAGGGACAGGTTTTACTGGGCACAGTGGTGATGGCTGCTTGTTGAACTAGGTGATCTTAGAAGTCCTTTCCAACCTTAATGATTCTATGATTTTGTTTACTGACATTTCCATTTGAATGCCTGCAGAAACTTAGTGGGATAAACAGAGCAGTATGAACTTTCTCTCTAGGTGGAAGGCCTTTGTACAGAATATTCTGAGTCATATAACATCTTAAGTGTACCAGAACCCACAAAATCCTGCAAATACTCTCATCTTCATGTAATAAATCAAGAAACCAAGGCACTTTTAAACACAGGCTTCTCAAGTTATATCTAGATTGCTACTATGCATGGAATTGCATGTAGAAGGAACTGTACTACACTGCCTTCAGCAGTTGAGCCCAGAACTGTGCAATGAGGCTGCAAATTCTTAGAAATGTACTGAAGTAAATACATAAAGGCTGAAATGCTATACTTGATTTAAACTAAAAATAAATAGTTTCACAATATTTAATGAATGCATATTTTAAAGAGAATTGAAAATAAAAAGAAGATTGTCTTAGTTTCAGCTGGGATGGAATTGTTTTCTTCAGAGTGCCTGGTATGACGTTTTGGTTCTGGGAGAAAAACAGTGTTGATAACACACCAATATTTATAGTTACTGCTAAGCAGTGTTGTACAGAGCCAGACCATTCTCAGCAGAGGACTCACAGAGCTGAGAAAGAACAGAATTAGGACAGTTGACTTAAACTAGCACAGGGATATTCCATACTATATGACATTAAGTGGCAAGAGCTCAGCCACCTGCTTGGTGTAAGCCAGACGTCAGATTTTTAATGCCACTGGAAATTCCTGAAGATTTCTGCAGGAGTCATACTGCATATGCTGCCCACTACCTTGGTTATAACCATCTCCACTGCTTCTGAGATTAGAGTTCTTGAGTTACAAGGACCCTCATGGACTATTGTCTTGTGTGCTTAAAATACAATAGAGAAAAAAAATACAAATGGATAACAACCATATACATATGCTGATGAATCTACACTCATGTTTCTAATAATCTGGTTCACACAGAAGAGGGGCAACCTTATCTTATAGTGTCTCATAATGAAGAGAGAAAAGGAGGATTTGTAATGACTGCATATTTTACAAATATCTAAATGAAGAAAATGTTCATTTATTTTATATAGGAGATATCTGTGTATGGATTCCTTCTCACAAGGACTGCAACAAAGAAGAGATATCCATTTGCATATAGAATTCACGGTATTGCAAAAAACATAGGACAATCTAACATTATGTTTATGTGCAAATGTCTGGCAAGTTGTTCTACCTCAAGGCTGTATAATCTCAAAAATCAAACCTGTATCTTCATAGGATTTCATTAAGACCTCTTTCATTCGACAGAAAAGGGAAATTGGGAAACAAAAACAACAAATCAGCCAAGCAACAAAAAAATATAATGCAGCTCATGATGGAAAGTGAAGAGGAAAGCTTTCTTCCCTATTTCTGCTTCAAAGACTGGGTTGTCATCTCCGTAAAGCATACAAACCTTCAGATCTGTGACACTTCTCCCATTGCTCCAAAACGCTTTCAATCTTTCAGCCCCTCACTTTCATAGATGGAAATAATAACGGGTAAGAAACTTGCCTGGAAATAGCCATATGCAGAAGAATGATATACATCCTTGCCTACACTCAGAATGAAAGGTGAGAGAGGAATGGTTGCAAGCTAAAATTACACAGAAAATTGGCACATTCATATATATATATATATATATACATTTTGTAGGTTTTGCAGTGAGCTGAAAACACGTGTGGACATCCACAGAAGTTGAGTCCCTGCGGAAACTTCATCCTCACAAACACAGGCATCCACAGATCTAAGATATCTTGAGAATTAGGTAGCCATGGGACAAAAGGTATGGAGATGACAGTATTAGAATGAGATGACTGAACTGTGCACAAGCCTTTACAAATAAATATTTTTAAATCTATGCTATATCTATTAGCTCCGTAAGAAAATATTACTGTGAAAGAGATGGCAAAGATAACAGTTATATCTCTTTCAGCTGAACTGTTTTGAGAGTATGACCAAAAAACGAAGTCCATCATTTGATTATCTTCAAAAAAAAAAAAAAAAAAGTATAAGTAATATCCCTTAGGGGTGCATTGATTCTCCTATGTGATTTTGCTCCCCAGAAAGAATTTAAAATTTATCACCAAAGAACTCTGAACTGCATTTTGAAGCCACTGCTGTAATTAATGACTTTTTTTCTCTGGTATTCCAAAGACTTCATAAAGTCTTCAGCAAAATATATGCCTCAGTAAAAATGTTAGAAACCCACGATGATGCAAGAGGATGCATCAGACTAAAAATACATTCAAGAATGTAAGTCTTTTGCAATTGTCTAAGGTTCAGCACAGACAATGCCTCTGGTATCACCTGCACAAAGGGTTCAGAATACCAGTTATAGCTGCAACAGAGAGAAAGGTGGCTCAATGCAGCTTCACCTTATACTAAGAAACTGGACTCGAGGGTATGGCCTGAATCAGTGTCTGCTGCAGCACACTTACCGCCAAAACACTCCTATTCCTATTCCAGGGAGCCTGCTTTGGCTGGAGGGTTGGACTAGATGATATCTAGAAGTCCCTTCCAACTCCCACAATTCTGTATGAATTTGTGATTCATGAGGACTGATTTCCTGAAGGCAGTCAAAGCTTCTCACCAGCAGAACGCTATCAGAATGACAAGGGCAGCAATGCACAATCCAGGTGCTGAAAGCCACCCATCATGAAGTTCACTTCTTGTCCACTATGCTGCAACACATCTTCACAGACATCAGAACAAGCATGGAGTTACTTTCTGCTGGTGTTGGGACGCACAGGGGCACTCCGGTGTTACTCCCTATCTGATTCAATGGTATCTAAATCATGCTATGTGGCTTTCTCCATACATCCTCTCCCTGTATGCTTGCTATGCTTTTGACATCCATTGCCATTTCAGTAAGCCAGGAGAACTTAGTTTTTAACAAGAGACATAAAGGCATGAAATTAAACACTAAATTTTAACTATTCCTTTCACTTCTTGAAAGCTATCACTGGAAGCGTGATACAAGTTTTGAAGGTTTGTGTTTTTCATCTGTTGGTCCACTGATTTAGGAGGAATATGACATCAGATTCAAATCCCCTGTTGTCAAGCTGCTTGAAGAAGTTTTATCTATTTTCTAAGAAATATCAAAAGCAAAGCTAATTCTGAAACAGACAAAAGCACATTAAGCCACAGAACATAAGGAAATAACAATATTCAGTGGGAATAACTTCAAAGGATTGTCTAGGAGGAGATACAGAGCTCAAAGACTGAGCAGGTAATTGCAAATGCTATCACATGGCCATTTTACATAATAAACTACAAAATGAAATCAAGGACAGCAACTCAGCTAACATGAAAAAAAAAAAAAAAGGGTAACAGTGCAACCATTTTGAATATAATTCAGACTGTATTTAGTCCTGTGCATGCTAGACTGCCTTAAAAACTTTCCTTCACCAGAAATGAGTAACTCATGGCTATTTCTGCTCAACTAGCATCAAGAAATTTGGACATGGCATTTGGACCACAGCTGACATATAACTATGCTGCCCTATTTGCAGTTACCTACACAACAAAGCAGAGACTTCTCAAGTTTCTTGGAGACACCATGTATCTGCAACAATTCTTGATGTGTGTCTTTGTGTGTTTCCTTATTGGAAGGTTGCCTCTATTTTTCCCAACCTCAACATGAGACCACTGCTATAGTAACCAATATTCCTTATGAGAGAAACATTCAGGAGCGTGTCATGGTACAGTAACCAGAATAACACTGGACCAGAAAATGCTTGAGTGTAAAAAAAGGTATAAAAAAGGGAGAGACTAACTTAAAGAACAAGAGCCATCACAATTAAGAGTCCCAAAAATCAATAGCACGAAGGGTGGAAACTGTAATGTAATTGCTAGGTATTTTCCACAATGCCCACAGATTGATTTTCCTTCCAGTTCTCTGTTTCCATCTACACTTCTGCATCCCCTCCAATCTCTTACTGTCTGTGAAGATAAACTGTGGAATGCTGATTATTCCAGACACTTCCTAATGCAGTCTTGAAGAAAAGTTCCATTTTCTTCCTTAATCTCCATCACAATGCTAAAAGCATTACCTTCCTGTTTCTTATGTTTCTTATACTTGCTACATTTCACATAGGTACTGTTGTTATTATTTTTTAATCTAAAATAAACATTTAATTTTATTAATTTTAATGAAAACCAAAACAGACTCTAACCAAACCAAAATCATGACAAAAAAAAAGTCAGAAAAAAAGAAAACGAAAACAAAAACGACATACAATAGATTTTCCCCTCATCCTCCTGCTGTTATTTACACAGTATCTTAAATTGCTAATAATTAAAAATCACAGTTCAGCTGCTTCTCCTCCTGAGATTAATTTACAACAAAGTAATTTTTTTTTTTTTGCTTTCTAGCTATTACGATTTAAGAATAAATTCAGAAAGTTTTTAAACTTATTTCTGAGTGTTGCCGTTTTTTAAAAAGAGCAGAAGTTCATACCTCATCACACCACTGGGATCATCTCCCTCACGACAGTGAGGAAGAAGAATATGACTGTGAGAAGGAGACAAAACACTTATCTCGAGACATGTCATTCATTCTCTGGGCAATTAGAAAAGAATACCCAGTACTTAGTACAAGCGGGAACTGAGTCTGCTGCTTTGTCAGCTAACGACTACTTTCTTGCAACCACAGGGGACCATGCAAAAGCAACTGCTCGTTGGCTACCTGCTGCGAATGAGAGGTCCTTCTTTTGTGCTTTTTATCATTCTGCACTCCGAAGGAAAATGAGCACCTTTATGATATATTATTGTAGCCTTTTATCTACAAACGCAATGACACACAGGATCCACTGCTAACCAGACAGCTAAGTGAATAAGAATAGGTGTTTACAGCTTACTAGGAGTGAATCAGTACAATGAAAGAAAGCATCTAAAATGTATGATTCTTTTACTTCTGATGTTCTCCACGATGCTTTTTTAATACAATTTTATACTTGTTTCTAAGACAACTCAAACCCAGCAAGCTTGTCTCTTAGCCACCACTCACCTTCTCTCCACACACAAACCACAGCATTTAGGGCGATTTAGGGTGCCAAGCATGAATTTCATTGTTAGAACAGCAGTACTACCTCAGGCTTCTCCAGCTGGACTCTAAATCAGTACACTAGTCCCATATAATTACAGTAGAATTAATCCTCTACAAAAGATTAATGCAAAAGTTGTTTTTCAGGACTCATAAATTTCACTGCATTGAAGGAAGGAAGAAATTAAACGTCAGACACAAGACCTGCTGAATACACCATGATTCCGTCTGTCTCACGTGCAAACTTGGGAGTATACAAATGTGTGGGAATGCCCCTTCATGAGAGTAATACTACTACCCTGTAGGAGGTGAGGCGATTAGGTTCATTTTGATGCAGGAAGGCAATTCTGGGTCTCTCAGCTCAAAGACTCAAGTTATGGCCTCAGTTTGCACAAAGGGAGGTTCAGGTTGGATCTTAGGAAAAAAATTCTTCACAGAGAGGGCCGAAGCAAAGAAAACCAACAGAACAAGTTGACACACCAATGAGTTATGTCAAGCAGGTATTTCCTTTATTTACAGCATGTTTGGTGAGTGAGCCCCGTGCACCCAGTGCTGTAAATAAAGGAAATACCTGCTTGACATAACTCATTGGCGTGTCAAGTTACTCTTGGATTTCTCAGCCTCATTTGGCAAGCCAGGCAGGAGAATCTCTGTTCCACTGTGGAACTCTCTGAGAGGAGGTCTTCCTCGGCCCAAGAGCAGCTTGTCCAGAAGGGACTCCAACTCTCAAGAGGATTCACTGCAGGAACAGACAAGATGCTCTGGATAAAGGTATACCCTATGTTTGGATTTTTTCTTTCTCTGTTTTTTTTTTTTTTTTTTGGTTAATGCATTGGAGAAAGGCACTCGTGAGTTGGGTTGGGCAACACAGAGTGCATGGCAGTAAAACTGTGTATGAGCCCTGAAGGCACTGAATGGATAATTCATCTCAGCAATGGGACAGAAACTGTGAATGTGCCTGAAAGTGAACACGGATTACTCCCTGGCACAGTAGTTGTAGGGTAGGACATTAACAGTTTTAGGTAGAACAGTCACTGTAAGGTTGTACTGCCAGGAGGGGCTTGGTGAGAAAGTGATGACTGAAAGGAGTAAATGTCTGAATTGCATTTCTTTTTCTTACTTACAGGAACTGTGTTTGTTACTGTCACTGTCTGTGTAATGTTAAATGCTTGTGTTGTAGAAGTGTTACTTGTGGAATTCCGTTCCCTGTTTGAATACTCCTGCCTTCCTGGGGAACACTGGTTACGACCAATGCCCTGTTGAAGTAGGCAGATTCTATTACCCAGCAACACAAAACAAAATTTTTGTAAAAATCCCTATTTTTGCTGGGGACTTTGGTTAAGGCTCTTGTCCAGGGAGTTTGGTGCTCCCATGCTATGGGGAACCAGGTGGATTCCATTACCCAGCATAATGAGCCCGGAGGGATGAATCGGGGGGCACTGAGGAAGACAAACAGACTTCATCCCAAAGACCACCTGAAGGAATGTGCGACTCCCTAGTGACTAGCCACGCAAGCGTAGAAGAATAAAATGATTAACTGAAAGGAGGAGGGGACTTCAGGGAATTTTAAATAAGACACTGTATAAAAGAAAAGGGAACCATCTTCCTGGTGTGCATCGCTGGCAGAGCGGCACACCCCGGCACACCCAGCACTGCTTGCTTATTGCTTTTTACCTTTTGATTGTAATAAAATATTCCAAAACCTCTGACTGGACTCTGAGTGTTTATGACAGAAGTGTAATTGTTCACGGTATATGGAAACATTAATGGTATGTGGAAGTGTACAAATTGTGGAATTGTGGAAAAAAACTGCAAAAGGGTTAAGGAAAACGGTGAGTTTGAGACCTTAGGACTTGTGATCTGTGCCGGCTGAGGCAGACGTGTGCCAGCATTAAAACAATCCCTGCACCACTTTAGTAGTGACTAAAGTTTGGAAAGTGAGTAAGGTCTGAGAAAGACTCAGGCTGAGGAATGCAAAGTTGAGCAAGGTGTAACAGAGATGTCAGGACCAAGAGGAGAGGTGAGAGATCTGGAAAAATTGACTGAGGAACAGAGGTAACAAGGAAACTGGCAAGAACAACTGCAGCTGCTACTGTTGCTGCACTAGAGCAGGGCCCCAGGACCCAGAAATCCCCTCAGGAAAAAGCAAGGGGGGCTGGAAAGTCCCAGGGAGAGTTCTGCCCTCACTGGAGCAAAAGAAGTGCGTAAAATGCAGGGAAAAGGGACATTGGTGGAGAAGCTGTCCCAGGCTGACGGGGAGAGAACCATCTCTGATCGCAAAAGCTGAAAGATGGGAACCTGGGCAGTTTACACTAGCAGAGTCACTCACTGACATGTGAAGTTACCATGTCAGTTTTCTGTCTTCAGGGTTGTGAGGCATCAGCACAGGCTGCCCAGGGAGCTGGTGGAGTCCCTTGAAGTGCTCAAGGAATGTGTAAATGTGGCACTGAGGGACATGGTCAGTGGGAATGCTGGGGATGGGCTGACAGGACTTGCTGATCTTAGAGGTCTTCTCCAACCTGAATGATTCTATCATTTTATTTTACAGCGTTGTTCTGACTAAGGTGCGAAAATGCGGGCAGTAGATGCACATGCTCTTGGAAAAGAGAAAACATCCTGCTCTTGGTCACAGAATTCTGCTTCCTCGAGATTCAATGATAGTTTAGAGAAAGTACGCAGCAACATGGACAGAAGGTTTATTTACTATACTAACAGAAGCAATACTCAGGCTTATTGGTTACCAGACTAAAATTTTATAAAGGTCATCTCTAACCATTCTTGTTTTTCTCAACAGAAAAGAAGAAAGTTCAGGCCATGCTGCTTAAAGAAATATCCTCTCTCTATCATCTATCATTGCTGATATAAGGAAATCAGCCACTAAAAGAAGATGCATATGGAGACTGTTTTGGTATGAAGAACAGTTGAAATGAATGTACTACCTGCAAATGGCACTAACCTTGAGCATCAGTGACAGGAAGTATAATTGATAGCAGAAAGCCCTATGACTTTAAATAGAAATAAAGAGTAGTTAACCATTCATGCAGTAAAATGTTACCTCTGCATGTAGAAATAGGGTGATTCTGCATTGATCAGATACAAAAGATGTATGGGGGTGTGACAGTTCTGAGGATGCACCTAGCACACATCTCTATGAAGAAACAAACAACTACCTGTTTCGCCTCTGTGAGTGATATAGGCTGTCTCGACAATAGGGATCAATATATTAGCTTAAGGACCTGTATATTAATTTAGTAAAAGGAATCACTTTGTGCTAGCTCTAAAACTCTCCAATTTAGCTTTGCTTGGTATGTGAATGGCCTTGTTTTCCTCAATGATCTGCTTTACAAAAGCACTGAAGTCACAACAGACTACTTTTAGTTTTGCATCCACCATGTGAAAGGACTCTCTCTTGAGTTCCAAATAAAATGTGTTGAGTTACAGTGCACCACGACAGAAAACAGAATTTTGCCATATTAAAGAAAACCAGCTTTGACCTTTAGCTGGTCAGCCAAAAAGTCACTGTGAGAAGGAGAAATAAAGGGGATGAATCAGATGGTTGTATGGCCACTCTAGATGCAACCATGCGTGCCCAAAAATACATCTGCATATATTAATAAGTTATTGGAAAAATAATTAATATGTATGTTAATGTATAGCATATGTATATCTTAACTGCTTAAATGTAGAACTGACTTTCTTGAGTGTGCTCTTGATTTACCAAATCATCTGGTACATAACGTGAAGAATAAAAGAATGCTGCATCCTAAAACCACATTCAAGTTAGACATTATTTATATTCTGGATGATATGTATATTGGCTATTTACACACCAGGGTTCAAGAACCCAGATTTTGGGAGAATATCACCAGAAACACAAAGTAGAACTGACTTCAAATACTGTTGTTATCCAAGAAGTCATTTGCTTTACTAAGCAGTACCTGCATATTCCCATGCTTTGCAAAAAATGTACAAAATATTGATGCACTATAATTTCTTCTGTGTTTTACTCAAATATTTTATAAAATTTCAGTGTATACATCATGCAGCCAGTAATTAACTGGAATCAAAATTTTGATCTGCACAAACATTCAGTATAAAATTGTTCCTTGTGTTATTTACCTTTAACATGGTATTAACTGAAAATGATTCTCTCATCATGAAGTATGCTACTCACATGTCCGATACCTGCTAGTAGAGTAAAGAGAATAAAGTACAGTCACAGAAAATGCAGGAATAATATTTTAAAAACCTAGGAAGTTCTACTTTCTATTTTGTTTTAAGAAGCCCCGTTGCAAGCACAGATTTCTATTTGCAGTTAGCTCCACTTATTTACTCAACACATAGAAATACTGTTCCATGTTCTTTAGGATTTAGGATGTCCATCCTGTCTGGATTTTTCTGACTGTAAGAGGAATTTATTACTTTACCTGTTCTATGTGAAAGATGACGCAAATATGGAATTTCCCCAAACACATTTCCTGTATTTATACACTCCAAAACAATACTAAATAATTGCAAGATAATTGCTTCCTAAAACTATTAAATTCCTACTTCAACAACGTGTGAGAAACAATTTACTGAAAGCTGATGGTTATGTAGCTGCACATTCTACAAGGAGCTGACTTTACACTTCTGAATTCATCTGGGACCTCACCGCTGAACGACTGGCATGCAGAACTTTACATTACAGTCCCCTTGAGTTCAAGTGATGCATATGCTTGCCACACCAGCACCTTTCCTAAGGTGGCATGAAGAAAACCTCTGTATGTGTACTTTTTCAGAGCAAGAAAGTCATAGGATGGCTAGTCAAAATGTCTCAGTATTGAGTACTGTTAACCAGTTTTGGGCCCCTCGTTGCAAGAAAGATTTCAAGGCCCTGGAGCACGTTCAGAGAAGGGCAACGAATGTGGTGAGGGGTCTGGAGCACAAGCCTTATGAGACGTGACTAAGGGAGCTGGTACTGTTCAGTCTGAGGAGGCTCAGGGGAGACATTATTGCTCTCTGTAACTACCTGAAGGGAGATTGTAGTGAGCTGGGGGTCAGCCTCTTCTCTTGTGTAACTAGTGATAGGACTAGAGGGAATGGCTTTAAGTTGCACCAGGGGTAATTAGGGCTGAATGTTAGGAAATACTTCTCCAAAAGAGTGGTCAGGCACTGGAATGGGCTGCACAGGGAGGTGGTGGAGTCACTGACCCTGGAGGTATTCAAGGAACATTGAGACACTGTGTTGAGGAACACAGTTTAGAGAAAACAATTGGTGACAGGTATACAGTTGGACTGCATGATCCCAACCTTGGTGATGCTATGATTCCACTGGTCTACAACTGAAATGTCATGCTGCTGATGACAAAGTAGGAGCATTGCAGACCACATTTAAAGAGTTCACACACAGTCTCATCTCTGACACTAGCTAACTACCCATCTACAAAAACAGACTTCAGTAGCTGCAAAACATCTTACTTTAGAGAAAGATTATCCAGAAAGTATGTTTGAAACTAAGCTCAGAATAGGACATAAATACAGGCAATTTTTTATCTACCTGCAGTACAACATAGTGTTGATTCTAAATGAGGAATTATTTCATATTTAAGTAGCACTGTGAAACTGAACATAACTATTTCAACAACGCTTTCATTACATGATCCTGGTGTTGCCTTTTGTTTTGCATTAAAAGCAACCATAGTATAGTGTGAAGACAGTAAGAAGCAATGCCGTGAACTGCCAAAAAACATTTAATAACATATAAATAAGAACTGATACGCTTTTTACAGGTCACTCATTTCCAGTTTTCCATAAATAATTGCAATAAGAAGACACAGATATGACAAGACCACTTGCGCTGAGCTGCCTGCTAGGTTAAACCACAACATCTGAATAATGACTGCTCTGTCAGTTGCTGAGGATCAGTGCACATGTGAAGGAATAAATGCTTTCCTTTCTCATCAATGAGAAAAAAGAGCAACATGAAACATTCACAGTTTCAGTCTAAAAGCTAGCACGCAGAATTTCTCTTTTGTGGTAAAGACAAAAACGTGTTTTATTAATAAAGTAATGCTTAACCTAAAAATGAAAATAAGATAATATTCCTACTTTTTCTGTGCTTCTTCTCAGAACTATTTTTTTCCTATGCTTTTCTCTTTCTGTTGCTATTTTAAGTTACAAAAACCAAGTGATTCTTCAACTAAACCCTTAAATAAGAAGGCATTTAAGCATGTTCACAAATTTAATTTAAGAGTATTTTTGATATAATAATGAACTTAGGTTCCCTGAAAGACAAGACATCACATACGGTGCAGCTGGAATTAGTCCACAGAGTTGCATATTTTTGAATTTTAACTTGATAGAATTTTTCACCTGTACTTCAGTGGAAGAGAAAAGACATCACTAACTCCTACAGGATCATAAAGAAAAAGAATGCTCATGTTTCTGAATGCAAATCACTCTGAACTGTCCGTGCAGCATCTCGTGCCCAATACTTAAGCCTGAAGGCCCTATGTGAATACAGCTAAAACAATTACCAATACCTCTGGAGAGGGTATTTAAAATATATTCCTGTTTTGAAGAGATTAATTTATATTCAAATATGAAAAAAAAAAAAAAAAAAAACCAAAAAACCAACACTGACTTTAAATACAGTTACTGCATCTGTTTTACATACGATCAGATAAATTTAATTTCATAAGTCAATTAAACTCTTAGCACTGAGAGAGGAGAATATTCCAGATCTATTATTAGATGCAGAGTAGTGGCATAAACAAAATGTACTGTCTACATGGAGATATAGTGTTCAAGAGGGAAAGGGTTGGAAGGGACCTTTAGAGATGAAGTCCAACCCCCCTGCCAAAGCTGCAAGATCAGGTTGCACAGGAAGTCATCCAGGCGGGACTTGAACGTCTCCAGAGAAGGAGACTCCACCACCTCTCTGTGCAGCCTGTGCCAGTGCTCCGTCACTGCACTGTGAAGAAGTTCCCACGCACATTTGTGAGTAACTTCCTATACGTGAGTTTTTGGCCATTTCCCCTCATTCTATCACCATGCACTGCTGAAAAGAGTCCAGCCTCATCCCTTTGCCTCCCACATCTTAGATATTTATAGACATGGTTTAGATTCCCTCTGAGTCTTCTTTTTTCAAGGCTAAACAGACCCAGGTCTCTCAGCTTTTCCTCATAAGGGATCTGTCTGATACCTTTTATCGTCTTTTTAGCCTTCTGCTGGACTCCTTCAAGTAGATCCCATTCTTTTTTGTACCGGGGAGCCCAGAACTGGACACAATACTCCAGGTGAGGCCTCACCACGGCAGAGTAGAAGGAAAGGATCACCAATCACCTCCCTTGAACTGCTGGCCATGCTCTTTTTAATGCACCCCAGGATACCATTGGCTTTCTTGGCCACCAGGGCACACTGTTGGCTCATGGCCAACCTGTTATCTACCAGGACGCCCAGGTCCCTCTCCTCCAGCAGGTCATTCCTCAACCTGTACTGGTGCATGTAGTTATTCCTCCCTAGGTGCAAGACGCTATGCTTGCTCTTGTTAAATTTCATCTGGTTCCTCTCTGCCAAACTCTTCAGCCTGTCCAGGTCTCACTGAAAGGCAGCACAGCCTTCTGACATGTCAGCCATTCCTCTCAGCTTTGTATCATCATCAAACTTGCTGAAGGTGGACCCTGTCCCCTCATCAAGGTCACTGATGTAGATATTGAACAGGACTGGATCCAGCACTGACCCCTGAAGAACAGTGCTGAGTACAGGCCTCCAACTGGACTTTGCACCACCAATCACAACCCTCTGAGCTCTGGTGGTCAGGCAGTTCTCAACCCACATCACCATTCATTCACCTATTCCACATTTTCTCGGCTTTGTTATAAGGATGTTGTGGGAAACAGTGTTAAATGCCTTGCTGAAATCAAGGTAGACTACATCCACTGCCCTCCCCCTATCCACCCAGCCAATAATGACACCACAGAAGGCTGCCAAGTTGGTTGAGAACAACCTCCCTCTGGGGAGCTCACGTAGACTACTCCTGCTAACTCTCTTCTCTTTCAACTGCCTGGAGATGGCATCTAGAACAAACTGTTCCATCACCTTTCCAGGGACAGAGGTGACGCTGACTGATCTGTAGTTACCTGGATCCTCCTTCATGCCCTTTTTGAAGACCAGAGTGACACTGGCTGTCCTCCAGTCTTCAGGCACCTCTCCCATTCTCCAAGATGACAGAGAGCGGGTTCAGCAATCACCTCTGCCATCTCCCTCAGCACACATGGATGCATCCCATCAGGTCCATGGATTTGTATACACTGATGTTTCATAGGCACTCTCAGACCATCTCCTTCCTCACCAAAGGGAAGCCATCCACTCCCCAGACCCTCTCATCCCTGAGGGGGAGTTCCCACAGTGAAGATAGAAGCAAAGAAGGCATTCAGTGTCTCTGCGTTTTTGGCATCCCCTGTTACCGGAATATCCCCATCATTTAGTAAGGGACCCACATTATCCTTTGTTTTCTTCTACTGTTGACATTCTTAAAAAAAAAACCCTTTCTTATTATCCTTTCTCTCATTTGCCAGATCCAATTCCAGGTTGGCTTTGGCCTTCCTTTTTGCATTCATGAAGGTCATGACAACATTCCTATATTCTTCCCAAGTGGTCAGACCCTTTTGCCACATTTAATGGATCTTCCTCTTCCCTTTGAGTTTATGCATGAGCTCCTTGCTCATCCACACAGGTCTCCTGCCACCCTTGCCCGATTTCTTACTCACAGGGATGCAACGATCCTGAGCTTGGAAGAAGAGCTGTTTAAATGCCGACCAACTCTCACAGGCCCCCTTACCTTCTAACACCCTCGCTCCAAGTAGATCCCAGAAGAGACCAAAGTTGGCTGTCCTGAAGCCCAGGATAGCAATCCTACTTTATGGTTTGCTTCTTCCACTCAGAATCAAACTCTACTAAGTTGTGATCGCTACATTCCAATCTGCCCCCAGCCTTCACTTCCCTAACGAGCCCATCCGTATTAGTAAGAACAAGGTTCAGTAACACCTCACTCCCCGTCTGCTCCACCACCTGCATCAAAAAGTTATCTTCAACACATTGCAGGAAGTGTCTGGAGCACATGTGCCTGGCCATGTTGCTTTCCCAACAAATATCTGGACAACTGATGTCCCCCATAAGAACCAGTGCCTGACATCAGGGGGCTACTTCCAGCTGCTTCTAGGTTGCCCATCAACTTTATCCTCTTGATCAGGGGACCTATAGTACACCCCTACAACAGTGTCTCTCACACTAGCCTGCCCCTTAATTCACACCCAAAAGCTCTCTATTGTAAATCATCCTCCCCGGGGTGAAGTTTATCTGATACATTCTAGCTGTTCTCTCACAACACCCAACAGATCCTGCAGATTTTTGACTCTTTTAGTACTGTTTGTTATATGGACAGATGTCATGTTGGAACCTAGTGTGAGGTGGCTGCAAGTACAGAACCACACCATTTAGTCACAAAAAGTAATTATCTTCTAAGCAGTAGGGGTGTCTGGTTAGATAGCAGTTTCTGTTTTTAAAGTTCCTGAGATTTTTGTCTTACAATGCTCCCATAGGACTCACAAAAAGCAGAGCCTGAGCCCCAGCAGGAGATGTTCACTCTGACCATTCAAGGGGCCTGTGCCCTTACCTTAGGCATTGCCATAGCCCCAGAATGTGTCATAATTCTCAGTATGGGGATGCTCCATGGGGCTGTCATTTTCACTTCTGCTGTTTTTTCGAGATTAGATAGACATTATTAACTACCAGAGCCTTTCATGTAATATTGTAGCAGGCAACTTTGTTTTTTCTCATACATAAATCCAATTAGTATCTTTTCACTGTGTAGCTGTCTACCTTGCCCTGAGTGTGCTGTAAGGATCTAAAGCTGACCACAGTTAAACAGTGAACTCCACCTCCATTGTGTTTTTTCCTTTTTTTCCAGTGCGCACCTGAACAATTATAGAAGGGTAGATGTACTCAAGGTGTCACTTAGATAAGTGGAGCTTTCATACAAACCTCACCCTGTAATAACAGCCCTGTGCAGTTTTGCTTCTTTATCACCTCAACAAGTGATAATAAAACTTGGAAAGCAAATCACACAGTTGTAGTTGTGGTGGTGCTAAAGACAATCAGGAAATTGGAGGGGTGATTTTTTATTTTTTAGTTTGCATTTGAAGACATGGAGTCATTAAACTAAAAGTCAACACCTGACACTTTTACACGCAGTCTTATTTGTTTCACAGAACATTCAGAGCGACTGTGTTAATATAGCAGACTTTCATAACCTAATAAGGTATTACATTTGGAGTACTAGCTTGAAAAGCCATAGGCCATGACTGTTTTTGAGAGTTAAGATGCAATCCTTGAAAATTTTCAATGAAAATACAGGTTGGGGGATGACCTACTGGAGAGCAGCTCTGAGGAGAGGGACCTGGGTGTCCTGGTGAACAGGATGATCTCTAAAGGTCCCTTCCAACCCCTGTGATTCCATGGAGATATTAGAGTACATGGTGCCTTCATAGCTACAGATACACAGTGACTTATGAAAATAAGTTTTGTTGGTTTGTTTTTTTTTTCCTGTTCACAAGGCACAAGAATAAAGTGACAAAACTGACAGATATGTGAAAATATGTTTGCTCACTGCGTTGAATAAACATATTACAGAACTCTGATGAAGTTTTTATGGCAGGTAGCACCAAGAAGGGACATTTTGCATTTGTTTTAGTGAAATGATTTTATTTCTATGAGAAACCAATCTTCTGATTGAGATAGTTTTGTATATGATCCCTAATGCTTTTTGACACCATTGTTAATGCTTTTTTTTTATCTCAGTATAGCAGGCTGTGAATAGAGGATCAAATGGATATATGTATGCACTTATGTATACATACAGGTTATATACGTGGGTTTATATGTATCTATATATTCTTTTTATTACCTGTACTATGGGAGGAATCTTCAATTATAGCTACTGTGTTTATGTTATATTATTACGTTTGCATTTTTTCCAGCTATTGATACTGGATAAATTTGCCTAAACCTTCACTTTAAAACTCACGTTCTGTTCTAGTTAATAAAGCCTGAAGTTCCCCCAGGATGCTTTTTCAAACAACTGCTATAGAAATGAGACTTGCATTTGTTCCATTATGCATGATGTAAGTAATTAAAAAGTAGTTTATACATTCTTAGGTATAAACTAACATAGTATTTGTCTGTCTATGCTGCTGCCACCAAGGGAAAAATCTGTACTTTTTATCCATATTCAATTCTTTTCTCTTATACACACATGTGAATTAAATCATGTGCAAACAAATAAAATTATGCATTTTTTAAAATGAAAGTTTACTGACTACACTCAATCCAAGATTTAACCCACAATAATTAATATTATTATATAATATTATATATAGTCTTCATCAGGGCTAGTTGACAGACTCATTTTCAATATCCCTGGCCATATAATAGAGATAAGACATCCTGAATCTTTCTGAAATCAATAACATATTGATTTAAATTGATTGACTGAAATCAATGACTTATTGACTAAATACATGGTTAAAACAAAATCAGCACAATTTAACTTTGTAAATAATGAGAAAGACTGAAAGCTTATTCTAAAGCTACTGCCAAACCCAGTGCTAAAAGAACTTCCTGAGAACTACTGTGAAAATCTGTACCTTTATAGTACAAAAAAGATCAATTGCTGTGTTTTAAACTAGAAGCAATTAAATTAAATTGCCACTTTTGGAGCTATTCCTGTCATTCTAAGATATTCACTGATATTACCAAAGCAATGAACTTTCTATGAATATATCAAACCATTGCATTCATTTTTTTTTTATAAAACTCATTGCCTAACTAGAAAAACATAACATCACCCCCATCTATGCTGTAGTTCTCACAGTTCACTGCTCTTTAAATTTTACAAATTGTAATGCCATATCTTATAACAGCTCAGTGATTCTAGTTTTCCTGAAAAGGCTAAACAAGAAAACCACTTCTTCCATTGTTAGCATATTTTAAAGTCCTCGAAATCTGACTGAGAGTTAAATTTAACAAACTAATAAATATCTCATTTTCAACGCTGGTACTCAAGCTAGGCAGCTTAAAGGTCCTTGACTAACACAATGTTTCAAACTCTACAACACAAAAACGAGCCCAAAATGAACTAACAATTTATACCTTATTTTACTGTTTCTTTCATTATTTGTCAGTGGAATTCTGCAGCTCATATCTCAAAAAGTACAGAAAGCAGAGTGACTCAGTTGTATACATCTTGGTTTCATGACCAGCATGGAAATGCAAAGCAGTTTACCGTGCCTTGGCACGCTGATGTGATACATGGCACAACTTAGCTCTCAATGGCAATTGTCAGATTAAAAAAGCTGCAATATATATATTCAAGCAGTCATCTTCACAGTTAGTGCTCATGAATCTCCCAGAAGATTCTCTTAACATTTCCTCTTTTGTTCCAAATACTTAACAGAAATTTTAATGTTTAACTCATTTCAGACTAGTCTGGAATGACCTCTGAATGCTGTCCCTCTACTGATTTCATACGATAACAAGAGTGCTCCATTAATCTTGGTGCCCAATGTGCTCAGTCCCCTTCTTCCCCCAGTTTTTAAACAAGAGGTTAAAACAGCTGCAAGATGTACATAGCTCGATTTTACTGGAAAAACAGAAGTCACAATTATTTTCACTTGTGGACAGATCTGAACAGATCTATCTCCTTCATATACCTTTTGTTCAAGTAGAAATTTTACTGCTGCACACAGTAGCAGCTTGTATAATCATACTAAGAGTATTATCCTATGTTGTGGAATAGATTCTTGTTAGAGATACTGCAGACAAGGGACTCGGTGCATCCGACAAAACTTTGATTATGAAATTTTCAAGGTTAAAGAGAAAAAAGTACACAGCAGGAAAGTAAGACTTTTCAATTCTCAATTTTTACACAGGTGTCTGCCCTGAGAGGGGAAAGAAGTATATGCATATAAATAAATTAAAGAAATAATAAAAACTACATATAGTCTTGAAGTTGTAATAGCTATCAGGCTTTTCACATCAGTAGCTACACCCTTTGAGACACTTAAGCATATACCGCATGCAATGCATGCAGGAAACAGTTTTACAATAAATCTGTAATAAAAATGACACTACCCTCTCCATCTGTAATAAAAATGATACTACCCCCTCCTCAGTGAAAAATAGACACAGACACTAGAACGCAAATGCATACATGCAACATCTATACCCCTTTAGAACATATCCTGGTCATGTTCAGGCACCATAATGAGAGGGGACGCTTTCTTCTCTGTCTTCTTTGTTGGAACATAAACTCACTTCCTTCCTACATCGAAAAAGGGGGTGGAAAAAAATGGCTAAGAACTACAGGTTTACAATAAAATTTTTTATGGAAAATGCTGCTTTAATGCCAAAGTGACCACACAGTTGATAAGCACCTGGAAAATTCAGGATGTATTCCAACAACTGGCGGTCAACAGATCATAACCAGACAAAGGAGTGTACCACTGAAGGCCCAAGGCTGTTGTACATAATTCCTAAAATAATTTAAAGTTACATTCGAACCAGAAAACAAGACTTACTTAAATGGCACTGCTACAAAAGAGTGACTGTATTAAATACTGGAAATACCATTGAAACGTATGATATTACAGGGCTAGATGAAAGTAAGGACAGATAAAATAATCTTATTCTGTTGTCTGCTTTTCTTCTTGCAGGGGCAGGAAGTGTTTTTCACGCAAGCATGTCCCAATCTTTCCACCTATTCATGACTTCTTTATGTGTCACACCCCAGTGACATACCTCTTTTTATCTTTCTTCATACACAGTTTGGAAATTCTCTGACACAGTATTTGTTGTTCTTTTTTTTTTTAAAGAGTTAAAATATTACATCACCAGATTGACTAAGTTGGATTTTTTTTTATCAGGTTTCCTAATTGCACCATGCACCAGAGGGTTTAGACCACAGGTAAGCCAGGACCTTTAGGCTCAGTATTTATTTCAGCTGGAAAAATTTCAGTTGGAAGATAACTGTGACAGACCACAATTCATGCAAAATAAACCACAAGATGAAGTTATTTTAAACCTTAAACTGATCTGTGCTATCATCTAAGAGGGAATGCACTGCATGCTAGCGCAATAAGCTCTTCAAAAAGCTACTGTGTAATCATTAGGGCAAACACTGCACTCTCAAAGAGCAGTCCACAGGGGAGCTGGCCAACAGATGACAGGACAAAAATGCCACTTCTGACAAGGATGCATACAGGCACATATGTGAAATACCACAAATACATTTACAGTTTTTCCCTCTGAAACATCCCCTGACATCAGTTTAATAATTTCATTTTAGCCCATAATTTAAACAGGCGGTGCTTTGTGTCTGCTTAAAACTTAATACTGATCAGTTCATCTAAAGCCCCTAAACTCATGCCATTCACTCTATTACGTAGAATTAGTCACTACGGACCTTATCAGAACTACTTTTTATCTCTCTCAAATTTTTGGACTATACATCCTTATCTATTAACTTCCTTACATTATTTTGTTTATCATTTTCTTCCTTTCTGTCATACTTTCACATCTTTTCCTTCTATCTACCTACAAATGCCTTCTATCTTCTTACATTGGGCCATGACATCAGAGGCACATGTTGGTGGTACGGCAGTAGAGGCTGAACCTTCCCACCAACAGTCTGTTCTATTTTGTTGTCATGTGACAGATGGCAAGAGAAGGGCACTATGACAGAACAGTGTCTGACACAGAAGTCCAGATGAAATAATATTCTGAAGGAAAAAAGGACAAAGCCTTTTTTTTTGAAAGAGAAAGCAGCACCCATCAGCATTCATTGACATGTGAGAAACACTTATGGAGACCAAATATTGAATGCGAGCACAGTGAGGTGGTGGGTGGTGTGCTGCAGCAGTGACAAGAGCAACACTGGTTTCTTCTGCTGGTGCAGATTTTGATTAGCAAAAGACATGCAGTCTTTTGACAACTATGAACTGTGAATAGAAAACAGTGGTGATTGTTGAAAAATAATGTTTTTTAGCTGAGAATTTGCTCTAAAAGACAGTATTCTTGTGCTCTCTATACCTGTTGTTGTTTCCCTCTAAATAAATAGGAGGTATCACTTTCAGAGCAACCTACATACCTTTCCACATAATGTGTTTAACTTACCTTGTCTATCAATTTTCCTTCAGAAACGATTCTGTCATTTGATACTTAACTGAAGCAATGGACCCTTCCTTTTAGTTCTGGACAGCTTTACTAGAGGTGGATAACGAAGCAGCAGAGATTTTCATCACAGAGATTGATAATCACACAGGCTGAAAAGGACATGCATTATTCAATTAGCCCACCTCTCACAGAAGTGGGACAGTTTGAGCTCAGAGAATTAGCTGAGTCTTGATCATATTTAGCGATGGAGAAACCTATGCCTGTCTGTGTACATGCTTCACTTTCTGGGGAAACTCTGCAAAAATGTTTATACTGATCAGGGCAGAACTTCCCATATTCCTCCTTTGACCTTGTCCTGAAACTTGGGCCTGAGATGTGGGTAGTACCCCAAGACGAACCAAATTCATTAAACAAAAAAAATTTCAATCAAAATCAAAATGCAAAAAGAAGCAACACAAAATGCTAAACAGAACAAAGCAAACAGAAGCATAGGAAACATATGCAAACATAAACAAAGAATAACAGGAGATATAAAGGAGGAAAATAAGTATGGAAAGAAGGATACTGCTAGCTTGACAGATACACCTGTACATTTACACCTTTAAGAAACATAGAGTGCTTAGAAGAGAACCACTCAACTTCAGAAGAGCTGAACCTTATACACTTTTTCACACAGGTTAGCCAGTTCTCTTGACATATGAAATTTCTAGAGTCCTTACTGCCTGAACTGGAGCACCACTGCATTTCTGGCACAAAACTCAAGACACTGGTCTGTGTAGCATCAGCCTCTGAAGGTTGTTTAATCTGAGCCAAAACTGTCCCTTCAAGAAAATAAAGCAATCTTTCTGAACAGAATGCCTGTGTGCAAGCTGTGCAACTGCACCAGCTGTCCACCGCGAAAAGTGAGTAAGAGGGGCTCCAAAGATAAAAAAAGCTAAATAACGCAACAGCTTGTGATAGGTGTGATAGCAGCAATCTGGTGATGATTTATTGCTGTATAATGAATGCCCAGAATATATTCCAGGCAACGAATCAGAGACTGAATTCATCAGCCCCAGAAAAGGACATAAAAATCTGATAATTTAAGTTCCAAAAATATAAAGGAAACATTAAAAATTCTTAAGTCTACCCTTTCCTCCTATATGTCTGATTTTCTCAAGTCTCAAAATGTACTTTGCTGTATATTAAAGAAAAAAACAATAACAGAAAGTAATGCTGTGACATTACAGTATGTTACTTGGGAGCCAAGCACTATACTGCCATGCTTTTGGCAAGAATTCCAAGACAGTGCAGTGTGGTGCTTGCCTCTGCATGACTTCTTCTAAGAGGTTTGATAGCTGTGGTTTTTGGGTTTTTTTTTTGTTGACTTTTACTTGAATTTTACACTTTCACTTGGGTATGTCTCTATCACACTGATAACAGCGATAATAATAATATACAAAGGAGCAAGCATTTGTGCTGATAAAGGGAAAAAAATCAAGTACAAAAAATCAGCAATGCCTTTCCCACCACTCTTGTGCTTAGAAATAATGCTCAAAAAGCACAGGAATCTGAACAGCATTCTCAACAGAGTATTAAATTTTTCTTTATCCTCCTGCCAACTTAACTATAATAATGAAACAACACACAGACAACTGGTAGTATTTTTTCTGTATCATCGTCTCTTCAAGGAACTCTGAAAAGTCTTTCATAGCGTCTTGATATGTAAAAAGGGTTCTCTCCAAACTTAACATAAACTTTCAGTACTAGCTTGCCTTCTTCTTAGAGGCCTTACTTTCCTGCCAGCGGATTTCACTGCAGTTAAACATACAGTGAGCACTACACATTCTCCTGGTGTCACAACATGAAAAAAAAATCTATGTAATTGGAAGAGAATGACACCTCTGTCATTAACGAGAAGTAATCCAGCAGCATTAATTTGACAGGAATGACTTTAGTATTTTGTCACTCTAAGATCAGAATTTAGCCCAATTTGCCAGGGCTGAACACTCATAATTAAATCATCCCTCATGGCTGTAGTGCTATTCATTCTTAGCTTGCCCTTCCAAACATTTACGTCTTTGGCAAGGTTAACTGTCTTACCCACAGACATGGTTCTGAGTATAACGCAAGACACATTTTGCTTACAGTGTAAAATGCAGCACTTGTTGCTTATCTTTCAAAGGAAACCATTCAGATATGCACTGAATGACCTTTCACTGTCAGCACAGGTCAATCCTTTTATAAAAAAAGCAAGCACTCAATCTTCAGTTATTGACTTAATACATCATTTATCTCTCTGCAAGTCTAGCTGTAGCAAATTAATAAAGGTGTAGAAAACCAAGAGAATCTAGCTGCAGAAGCACTTAGTACCACTAAGCTGTTTACACTGCTGAAATACACATAATTACTTCTATTACTAGTAGTACAAATACTTACATAAGAGAAGTTGTATATGAAATTCAATCCAACTATAAGATTGCAAATTCAATCATATTTAGAAAACTATTGAACCACCCATACTTTGAACCGTACCTGTACATATAAAAGTATTCTGAAATATCACAAATATACCACGTTTAGTCAACGAACTGTCCCTCACCTGATTTTGTGTGACCAGGCAGTTAGAAATCCATCAACAAATTCAGGCACCTGAGTCAGAAGAAGGGGAAAAATTTCCATTTTTTTCTTATATGGAAATGCTTTGGTGATTCATGCAATTTAATGGCTCAGACATATACAGGCAATATTCTGTTTCTTTGTGTGCTGGACATTTTCCAGTACATCTGAATAAGCAGACCCATCTGTATGTCTTGGCCATGTTATACAGTGGTACATAATGCACCATGTTTTTTATTTGACTTTATGCAAGCTGTTTTGTCACTAATCCTCAAATTTTCAGAAGAGTTTCTTACAGAAGATGCCTTTTATCAGTCTGGAGCATTTTCTACTCATATGCAATTAAAACACCTTTTTTTCTGTTTTGTCCCAGGCATTTAATTCATGTTTCTCATTGCTCTTTTCCTCTCCTGTCCTTTTTCTACAGAACTTTCTTGAAGAGATCATATCTGGAAACTCCAGCACAATTTCTAACAGAAACGTGGTTCTAAGAAGCAGAAGAGGCTGTTTTTGTTACCTGAGCAATATCATATTTTCTTAGTTGGTATGAGCAACAAACTGCATTCTTTGTAGAAGATGACAATGGCCAAGGCTGCATGAACTCACTCCTGTTCACAGTCAATCTTGAGATTTAATGGTGCAAGCGAAGTATTAACTGCACTAGTTGAAGAAAAATAACAAAAAAATCCTGAAGATGAATTCTAACTTGCTAACTTTTTAAGGTAGTACTCCAATTAACTGTCAACACTTGGGTACACCATCAGAAAATAAACATTTGCAGTATTGTTATAAGAACAAGTACATTTCTTTCCTTTCCTTAATGCCCACTAACACCTTGTATGTAGGCAAGTATGGTATCATCTCAGATTTGGCTCTCCCTGTTGGCAATTATGAAGATGGCATAGGAGAACTAGCTCAGAACTGACAGGCACTGTAAAACTTAGGATGATTCTGAAATTGAACTCAGCGAGAAAGGGGAAAGTACACTTTTATAGCATTTCTCACAGAATACTGTGCTATCTCCTATACTGAAGATTTATTCTAAAGGTAGGGAAGACAAAGCAGCACCTGAAATCAAATATTACTAGAACTAAATTTGATTTTCCTGCATTATCATCAGCAGCTAGAGGATCTTGTTAGCACATAATTTATTGCATTAAGATATGACTTACTTCAGGGAATTTGTTAGCACTTGCATTGTAAATGGGTGAATTACTTATTCTAACACTTTGTCTCTAGTAACTGAAAAAAACCTAGTATAATAAGGTATACTTGTAAATTCCGTGAAATTCTGATATGGTGAGTGGAGGAGATATTTCACAAGATGTGTGGGAAGCTACCAGCAGAAGAAAATGAAAAACATTTTTGCTAAGATTTATTTATAACCAAATTGCTTTTTACCTGAGAAAAGTACAAAGGCATAACATTTCCATGGTCCATAAAAATGAATTGTTTCTTGGCAGAATGTGCGCTAGTGACAGCTCATTTTATTACAAGAAGACTCTAGTGGAACAGATGTACATCATATTGTATGAGAAATAGAAGGCTGACAATTGATTTGAGGAAGCTCATTAGCTAATACACAAAGACAGTATTTTTTACAATAATGACAATAAAACAACAACAAAACCTTAAAACCAAAACCTGTTTTATTTAACACACTATCAGGACCTTTGACCTTTTTTCTTGCACCTTCGGGCTAAACTAAACCACCTTTTATTTCATCATTTTAACAGAACATTGAGTGTGGGCTAACAGTTCCACATTCAATCCATTCCAAGGGTCAACTGTGCCCCAGGTTTACTGTCCATGTATAAGTAATTAATTTGCTTTGACTTCGTTGCTTCTACCCTGGAATTTTTCGACTCTTAATCCACTGGAAGCTTCCGCCTCTCAGCCCAGTGCTGCCATACTGCTAGTAGCAGCTGACATAGTTTCCCATATTAGAGTCAACGAAATGAAACATCTTTAGGAGTCTATATTGTCTTTGTTACAACGACTGTAGCTGAAATGCACTCCTAGCATCAGACAATTCATTGCAGTTTGGCAACTTTCCCCATACTGCAGGGAAGCCAGAGAAAAATGGCATCCAAGGATGGAAGGATCACTAGGAACAGGCTGAATACATGCCAGCTTCCAAAGCATCTTTACAGTGAGGTGATCAGCCAACAGTGCAGCTACAACAGCAGAACTAAGGGGAGATCTGCCAGAAAGCCAGATGATAACCCAGATGTCACTGATGGGGAAAGAAAATACACAAAACATTCCAGAGCATTGTCTCTGGACAACAGAGCTGCCAATTTATCACTTTAATTGTCACTGAATTGGCATGAAAAGCTAGATCCCTCATAATGGATTGATAAAGTTCAGTTCTCTCATAAAGATTAATAAAACATGGCAGAATTGTACAAGTCAAAGGGAAGAAAAGAGACAACTTTGTTTCACTTCAGTCATTCAATTTTTGTGATTCTGTCTTGATACCGCAATATCAGACTCGAACTTAAATCTCAAATAAGCTAGTATTTACTGCAATTTTTAAAAGTTGGTGCTTTACACCCAGCATACTTCTCACACATTGTCTGAATCAGGCTAATCAGTATCTATCACATACTACAGTGGCTTTGGCTTAGATTTAATGCCAACTAATTCTCTGCAAACTGAGTAGCACTGATAGAGAGTTCTTTGAAATCTCATTGGTATCCGCGTACACTGATTATGTCTACAAACTTGCACTTTGTAATATACAAATCAGTGTTGCAGGAAAAAAAAATAACTCAAAGATATGAACTGTCCAAATAAACACTGCTGTCATAAATATTATACTTCTCTCCCCAATCAAAAATCAGCGCTCTATCTCAATGTGCCATATGTTTGCATTAAATTTACTGAAGTGTTTACTTCACTCTAAATTCACTATAGGTGTCAGTAAAACTTGACAGAGGCATCCTTCATTTATGCCATGTCATCAAGTATTCTATTCAGCCTGTGGCAGAGACACTCTGCTGACCATTTGACTGAATAAATTTTTACATTAATTTTTCTTCCTGTTACTCCATACGCACATTCAAGTAATATTCCCACATACACTGCAGCCAGATACTTTTTTTTTTTTTTTTTGCATTCGAATACAATTGTTATCCTTACAAACTGTTTCCTGCAATGTCAAACTGAGATAGTCTGGTAAGCACAGAACTGAAAAAATAACAACTACTGCGTGTTTTACATATCAGGACAGCCACATGTGAGAAGCACTGAAACGGTCTTGAGATGCAAGATAAGGGGGCATTTTTTATCAAAGAAAAGGGAAATGTGTTTTAGTTACTATTATAACTATAGCTGTTTCTGGCTTTGAGTTGCATACTGCCACGCAACTCCAGAAATACTTACATTAGTTCAGTAGCAAAATGGAAGGTTTAAAATGGAAGTACCAAAATATAAGGTTTAGAGGATCAAGATCTTCTTGCAAGTTCTGCACTGGAGTCACACCCAACTGAGGAAGATCCTCTTCCATTGAAGAGTAAAGGAGTAACAGTTGATCTAAAATTAAGCTGCTGCTGCTCCAAGACTACTGAGATTTGCATGAACTGACCCACATGTTGACATGAAGCCCCAATAAGGTCAGTTAATTTCCTCAGAAGAACAGAACTTAACACCTACAGATTAAGTTCTAAAACCTGCAATTTGAGAAGCATTGCTTACATCACCATCACAAAATACATCCTTGGCACAGCTATTCGCAAATACACATATGCAAACATATGGGCAAGGGATGTATGCCCCATATAAAAACATAGCAAACAATTTTCCAGACACTAAGCATATTCAGAACGTTTCAAAACTCACCTGCAATGTTACCTACTAATAACCATATATTTTGTGATGTATTTTTAACTAAATGTTATGTTTTCATCTTATTGGTAATAAGGTATAAATGTATAAATGTTGGCATAAATGTTACAATTCCCTTTTGAATTCAGATCTGGAAAAGGCCTGATTTTAATACTAGAAATTAATAGTAATTAATTCTTCTTGGTGCTGTATTTCCATAACTTTTTTTTTTCAATATTTTTAATTTTAATGCAAAATTTTGCATTTTCTCAGATTTCATTTCCATTGAAGTTCTAATTCAAATTCATTTAAGTCTGTTCATTTAGATGTCTAATGATATATTAACCTGCTTCCCCAGAGTAAACACTTTTCTTTCTTTAAAAGGCAAAGGGGGAAAAGAACCCTACAATATATGACCTTACTGACACCTTTAAACATTTTTACATTTAAACTGCCCCAATTAAGCTTCAGAGTTTTGCACTGAGATAGCAATTTGGGTTGGGGAACAAATCCTTTCCCAGCTTGATTATTACAAGGTTAAGAGATCACCTGCATGCTGATTAGCACGCAGTGATAGCACACCTCAACTTCACAGCAGTGAAGCAGAAATCTGAACTCAACAGCATGTATTAGCAACTAAAACAACCTGCATATAGTAGGGTGTCTTTTGCTTATGCAGCTCAAAACATCTTATGGTTATACAGTCAGACCCCAGGCAGAACATTCAGCTTGTAACCACTGCCGTGAAGAAAATTAGTCCTCTCCCTCATTTTAAATTCTCATTTGAATTTTAGATCTTTGTTCTGTAGACAATTCAATAAAGAATTTGAAGTTCTCTTTTGGAAGATCATAGCTGCGTTTTCAGAGGTGCAAATTTTAATAACATCTGCCTTTTTTTTTTTTTTTTTTCTTATTCCTCCACAAAGGCTGTTCCATTTCTCCTGATAATCAGAGGAAGAAGAAAATACAGGCAGGAAGATCATTAGCTCTCACTGCTTCAGAGAATTGTATTGAACGTATTCTTCCGGACAGCTTTAACAGCTTGTTATAACGCACAGCACCTATTCTTTGCCTCTGCCTCTCTTTCTTAGAAAGACCTTAAAGGCAGATGGGCTTCCAACATATTCAGGCCAAGACTGAACTTTATTAGCATATTGCACATGCTGTAAATAACATATGTAACCCCTTCAAGTATAGACAAGTATAAACGTAGACAGAAGAAGAGATATTTCTTGCTTACCTCAAATGTTTATGATCCCCCTCAAAATATTTTTAATCAAAATCTCTTACTGATTACAAAGTCAGTACTGGGCCCTTTGAAGACAAAAAATTCCCCATGAGATTACTTTTTTGACTTGAAGTGATAATGTGTTTTCAGTTGATAATTAGAGCTGATGGCAATTACTCTTTTCCTGGTTAAGTAGTTCAGAAAAAACTCACTGAAACAAAACATTTAGGGAAACAAACTAATGGAAGAATATAAAAGTTAAGAAGCATCATTCAGAGCTCAGTGCATTTTATTGTTCATCACACAACAAAAAACGGTAGTGCAAGGCTTTGGATCTGATTTAAGTCGATTCCTTCCATTTCTTTGGTTAAAGATGTTTATGAGAAGGTTGTTTAACCATCTTTGGTTAGAATCTCAAATCTAATAGAGCATATACATGCACAGGACTTTATTTTTTATTAAGCCCTTTTCTCATACAGAGCAAATAAGACTTTTGCTAAATGTACCTTAAACATTTCTTGTTCTGCAGATGCAAGCAGTTCTGCCACCAACATAATGAACTGGAATACAAATTGGAGTTCTGTGGCTACAGACCAAGCTCTCTCATGGGACTGTGTATTAACTTGTTCTTCCTGCTATTCAAGTCATGGAACAGAAACGACCTGCTGCAACAGACAGGACTTCCATTCAAGAAAAATCACTGTATTTGTAATTGTAAAAACAAAAATTGCTGCTGACACAAATTAACACGTACCATTAGACAATTAAAAAGCTAATGTATTATGTACTTGATGACGAACCTGACAGTATGTACATCACATTTAACAGATGGCAAAGAAAGTGAAAATCCTACCTTTAAAAAAATACTACGTTTTTAACTGTCTGTCAAAGTAAGGATTGCTTAGAACCAACCAAGCCAAGAAAGAAGCAGCAATTTCATTCAAGTGTAAAATAGCAAGATATTCTACACTCTGATGCCACAATGTTTTGAAAGTTTCCCCAAAGAGTATAATGTCTGAAACTCAGACCTAAATGTGTAAAACACAGTGATAGTCTCATCAGATATAACCCTCAACATTCAGTTTATGCCAGCTATGCTCTAAGACCATTTGAAATACCACAATCAAACAAAAATGGGACCACCACATTTCTTCTTCCATAATACAATGTAAGAAGAAAGACACAGACCACATCCCAATGGGGAATGTTTTCTGCAAAGACGTTTGTAGTTTATAGGAGAGGTTTCTACTCCATAAATGAGTCCCCAAGAGTTAACAATCAACTTTTCTCTTACAGTACCTTATCTGGGACAGCATATATTGACCAACAGTTAATACCTGTTTAAACTCTCTTTGGGTGTTACTTATTAAAACCTTGAAGGAAAATGCCAACAGTGATATTTTCATTGTCACTCTAATCAAAAAGGGAAATTGACAAAAAAGAATCAAAGAAATTTCAGTAAGTTACTGTATTATTTTCTCATTTTTACTCAAATCTATATTATGTATCTTCACTATCAGAAAAATAAGCATAAGATCACGCTGGCTGGCTATAACCATTCACTAGAGCTCACAAAGCTGATACAAACAGCTAGAGGAGATTCCTAAAACATCTTGATGATAACTTCTCAGTACAGCTACCAATGGAACTGACAAGGAAATTGATCTCCTAGATTTATTGCCTGTAAATAGTTAGGATACTGTGGATAAAGTGGCAATTTGTGACTGTCTAGGCTATAGTGACCATGAAGTAGTCCACTTTTAAATCTTTGGAGACAAGAGGAAAACGCTACTACCAAAACTTCAGCCATGGGCATTAGGAGAGCACTGGTTACTCAGGGAACACAGAGGGCAGTGAGGCCCTGGAACAGGATGCCCAGAAAAGTCATGGGTGCCCCATCTCCAGAGGTATTCAAGGCCAGACTGTATGGCACCTGGACTTCAAGGAATGTTTGAACAATTCTGAGACACAGTATCTGAGTTTTCAGTGCTCCTGTGTGGAGCCAGGAGTTGGATGCCATTTAAGAGAAATTTAAAAAAAAACATATGGAAAAAAAATGCTGGTCCATGCCATTATTCTTAAAATATTTGTAAGTATTCTGTGCTGGCGGCCTGTGGCTTGGATAGGTACACTCTTGGCTGGGTAAGGAACTGGCTGGAAGGTGAGGCCCAGAGAGTGGTGGTAAATGGAGCTATATTCAGCTGGCGACCGGTCACAAGAGCTGTTCCCCGGGGGTTCGTACTGTGGCCTGTCCTCTTCAATATCTTTACTGATGACCTGGATGAGGGCATTGAGTGCACCCTCAGTAAGTTTGCAGATAACACCGAGCTGGCTGGAAGTATCAATCCACCTGAGGGTAGCAAGGCCCTACAGAGGGATTTGGACAGGCTGGAGAGCTGGGCTGAATCCAATGGGTTGAAGTTCAACAAGACCAAATGCCAGCTACTGCACTTTGGCCACAATAACCCCAGGCAGACCTACAGCACTGGGGCAGAGTGGCTGGAAGACTGTGCAGAGGAAATAGACTTCGGGGAACTGATCAATGCGAGGCTGAACATGAGACAGCAGTGTGCCCAGGGGTCCAATAAAGCCAATGGCATTCTGTCTTGCATCAGAAATAGTGTTGGCATTGGGAACAGAGAAGTAATTGTCCCCCTGTACTCAGATCTGGATAGGTCACACCTTGAGTACTGTGTCCAGCTTTGGCCCCTCACTTCAAGAAAGACACTGAGGCATTGGAGCATGTTCAAAGAAGGGCTACAAAGCTGGTGAGGGGTCTGGAGCACAAGTCTTATGAGGAATGGCTGAAGGAGATGGGATTGTTCAGTCTAGAGGAGTCTCAGAGGAGACCTTATTGCTCTCTATAACTACCTGAAGGGAGGCTGTAGTGAGCTGGGGCTCAGCCTCTTCTCTTCTGTAACTGGTTGTAGGACTAGAACAAATGGATTCAAACTGTGTCAGGGGAGATTCAAACTGGATGTTATGAAATACTACTTCTCTGAAAGAGTGGTCAGGCACTGGAATGGGCTGCCCAGGGAGGTGGTGGAGTTACCATCCCTGGAGGCTTTCAAGGAACATCTGGATGTTGTGTTGAGGGATGTGGTTTAGGGAGTGCTACTCGTAATAGGTGGATGGTTAGACTGGATGATCTTGTAGGTCTTTTCCAACCTTGGTGATTCTGTGATTCTGTTAGTAACAAGTTTTTCTGTTTATTTCAGAAGTACTTTAAAAATCAGCCACGTTTCATTGAGGAGAATGAGGTTTATATTATTATTTGAAAGTCTAATCTCTTCATGATGCAACAAACACAACATGCCTCATCACAGTTACTTCTTAACAAAAAGTATAATTGAAAATAAAAGACTAGATGACTGCCAGAGGAAAAATTACAAAATCAAAAGAAAAAAAATTAGCCATTTCCTTTAATGTCATTAGACTATTTGTTTGTTGAAATAGGAATTCAGAAGAAAAAGCTTTTCATAGAAGGTTATAATCAAGAAATTGCATCAAATCCACTGGTTTATAAAACAAGTCTTCACATTAACTGTAACTGCTCTAAGCTGTTCTACAAAAGAAAGGAAATTAAAACTAACAATATAAATGAAACCTAAAAGAAGTCAAATTAAATCTAAAGGCATGACTCTCGCATCACATACCCAACTCAGTACATGATTGACTCACTTCTGTATAATTACCACACATCTGATCTACATTAGAAATACTTCCGTATTCAACAAAACCTTCCAATAACCTAAACATGTAACCAGATTAGAACCTAAGCAACGATGCGTATTTAAAAGCTTTACAAAGGTATACAGGTATTCAGTACACAAAAGGTTTGTTAACTTTTTCTGTTTGTGATACGATGTCAACCACCAGTAGCTCTTCTCTACTTTAATGAAAATTAATTTCAGAGGGAATACCAGGTGTAGCATACAACCCCTAATAGGTCTATAGAACCCTTATTTTAGTCAGAACTGAAGTGTGAGTCATCATTCAATACATATGAGATCACATCTGTTCCCTACACAAAGAGGACTATATGAGTGTCAGCAGACTCAATGAATTTAACTATGCTTATATGGATCCTACACAGATATTTTGGCCTTCACACTGAAAACAAGAACCTGAAATTAACTTACTCATAATTCATAAACACCTAGTACTTGATCAACTTTAATGAAAATCATAAACGGGAATCAATCCGACCTCAGGGTATCTTTTCTGAATAGTTCTTTGAACATACTGCCTACTACTTTTAAAATAGTTTGACTTAAAAATAAATAAAGTAAAACACTGTTTCTTGCCCATCCAAGATGATGACCACTCAGGCTGAGTCCTTAGCAATGTACCATAAAAATCAGTCTGGTCAATCTACTGAAACGTACAAATTAAATATCACAGTTCGGATTAGGAAAGAGAAAAAACACTTCTTAACCCTCATACTGATAGTCAAGGAAAAGTTTTAATTACACTTAGGGTTTCCATATTCAGCATACTACAAAACAAGATATTTAAA